>JAVJGI010000014.1:101386859-101438414 GCA_035590275.1 Ibycter americanus
TAAACCTCTTTTTTTTTTTTTTTTTTTTTTTAAGGAACACTCTTCTGTGGCTTAGACCTTGAGGTTAAAGGATTCCAAGTTCAGTTTTTAAAAAATCTACTGTTTTCCTGAAACTAAGAGACAGGACTGGTTACTTTTACATTTCAACTTTCCCATCAGTATTAGTAGTCTACCGCTTATAAAAAGGTGCTGGGAAAAAAATGAAGCTCATTGCTGTGCGGGAAGAAATATGTGACAGTGGAAAAACAGCAAATAAAGCATATTTGGTTCTTCTTTGATTTCTTTTTTTCCTTTTTAGTAGCTTCAAAGAGTCACAATATATCAGGAGGTTTCTGTGTTAAACTCAGATGGCAGTTTAATAATCTGGATTTGCTGCAAAGGAGCTAACTAACCTGCTATGATTTCATGAAGCAGTACATCATGATGTGTGGCTTTGCCTTTCCCTCCCAGCTCCAAGTATGCAGATTGGTAACTGGTTATAAACTCCCCGCAATATCCACCCCCACCCCCCAACCCCCCTCCAGTATAGATTTTCCCAAAGACTGGGTGGATTTCAGGTGTGAACTACCCCATGGAATGTGTGTTTCCTAAGACCTCCAAGCAGCCACAGACTGGTAGCCTAACCCACTGTTCTGATTTCTTCCTTCTCATTTTTAGTGATCCAGAGACAGGTTACTCTATCGGTCTGGGGATTCTTCTCACCTCAGGCAAGATTTTATTTGCCAGCCACTATATGTATATCTATATCTACACGTATAATATCAGCAGTACAGCCCCACTTTGGTGGCCTGTGACTCTCATGCTAATTGGCCTCCTTTTAACAAACTATGGAAAGGATTAAGATGAGACTGTGAAGAAGTTCAAATGACACTGCTCCCAGTTCTTGATCCCGCTTCAGGCCAGCGGTGACCTGCTGCCCTGTGGGGACCATTTCCTAGGCTCACAAGTGTCCCCATGCCCCCCTGGCACTGGCCGTGAGTGCGCTCAGAGCACCTACAGACCCGTGGGGAGCTTAAGACCACTGTGTCTCCCACCTTGATTCAACAGAATATTTTATATTTCAGCTAGCTAAAATTGTAGCTAAGGAAAACACTTAGGGATGCATTTAAGTCCCACTGTTATGTAACGATTCAGACAAGTGCTATCCTGATTTGGAGCTGTGACCTTTCTACCCTTCTCCAGACGTGTTTAGGTCACTGGCTAGGCTGCTCATACACCCCCTGGACAGGTCCCAGCTCCACACAGCCATGTACATACAGCCACTGTGTCTTCTATGTTCACAGCCATGCTACTCTTCGTATTTTCTGTATGTAGATGTGTTTAAGCAAAACCAAATCCTTTCCTAAAGCACCTTTTGTCCTGCAGACTGTGTCATTAGAAACATTTTCCTTAGCTTCACATGCTACTTGTAAATTCATTCCATGACTGAGAAAGCTACTTTGTCTTGAGGGAGAAGGGACATGCACAGGGCAATCACGTATTGATGTAGTAGCAGATATGATTACTGTGTCCTTCTCACTGTATCCCAACAAATATTATTTTCCTGCTTTTTTTCCTTTGTGGCAGCATGTGATAGCAGAGAAGCCTGATTACAGATTATCCATTAGGAAAGCAAATGTCCTCATTAGATGTTTATCTTGACAGCAGCAGGCACGCATCCTCATTGTTTATAAAAGAGAAATACAATATTGACAGATGCTGATGAATGGCTTTAATATGTTTCATTCCAAAAATGGCCTTGGTTTAGCGTCAGGTGATCTTTCCCATACAGCTACCCACCACGAGTCTGTGGGCTTAGTACAGATTATTTAACATCCCTTCATTTTCTTGAGAAAATGGAAAGACTGGCTCAGTGGAAAAGAAGCAATACTGGAAATATACAAGTGACTGTTTAAGCTGTGTGCTCAGGCCCCAGCCCAATAGCATAATTGATAAGCTACTGCAGAACAAATGAGGATCAGCTTACTGCCTTTTGGGGCCTTTGTCAGAGGACTGCATCTCATGGGTCTGCCATGAACCTGTAATCCTGTGGGGCATTTATTGACTGCTGAGCTTGTCCCTTAATTACTCTCTGTCAAGCTTACAGGAGTCAGGATTTCTCAGTGATCAAAACTGCCGCTATTTAGAGATACTTCACTTACAGCTGTCAAATGATTGCAATTTTAATTTAGCCCCATCGATTGATAAAGATGCAAATGTTTTTGCCTGCTGATGTAATCTGACTTGAGCCACACTCCTGTTCATCTGCCGTCACCTCCCCCAAATGCAAACTCTGTTACTGTTAGTGCAAACTTTATACAGCTATCAGTGTTAAGACATGATGCACTCAAATTTCTAGAGTTTGGTAGCAGTCAGACAGCCCAGGACACAAGACCCACAGTCTGGCAACCCATTTATGGTGTGTATGTACGGCCTCGACCCACATGCAGGCTCAGAGCTGGTGGCATGGAGCAGCCTCCCAGAAGCTGAGGTCTGGGGGGAACTCAGATTTCCAGCCTGACTCTGATTAATATGAAAACCACAGATATCCTCAGCAAGGACTAAATATCCTTAGTCCTTCCCTTGCCTGTCAGTGGAGGAGAAATGGTTCCCTGGGTAAGAGAGACTCTGTCAGCTCAGCCTGCAGCTGCATGGGTCCTTGTGGCAGCCGTGCGCTGCCGGGAGCATGTGGACAATCCTGCTCAGGAGGATGGATAAAATTCATCACACTGATCATACCCCTGGCTCATTTAAAGGCTGCTTGCCACAGCACCTTCAATGCTGCAGAGGCCAACAAGTACATTGCAAAGAGACTACAAAAGGAGGAAAAATCTGGAACCAGCCAGTACAGCCATATGCTTCCTATCACTGCTGAAAGCACTGACACCAGCCCAGCAGGAGCACACAGGTGCTAGCCACCCAGCGCTGTGGTTATCCTAATGAATCACAATTACAGAAACACCTGAACCAGATAACGCTGTGCTCATCTGCTCTAAAATGCATAAAAGCGTGCAGCAGCCTATAACGTTTCTCAGCTCCCCGGTGGTTTCAGATAAGGTGCTGTTTGGAAACTGCTAGTTTTTTTTGCGTCGGACAGACCTGCCTTGCGTGGTGCAGCACACATCTTTAGCCAAGGCTTTCAAAAGCAAAGGGGAGCTTGGATACTTTTTCCAGGAGCTGGACTCCTGTGAAGGCTGGAGCTCTCCCTCCCTTGAGAGCAGCTCAGGACAGGGGCCCTCCGAGCGGGTTACACCCAGAAACCTTACCAACTTTGGGGAAAATGCAATCAGCAAACTGGCTTTGTACAAACCACAGCTGACTGCTGGTGGCATTTCTGGTTCCTCCATCCTGAGCCCCCTGAGGGGCAGAACATGATCAACCCCAGGCAAGCATGGCCACCTGACAAGCTTCCGCTTCCCACCCTGGATAGCTCTGGTGCTGGGATTTGGGAAAGCTGTATGTCTGCAATCCACTTTTCCTTCCCCAAGCAATCACCCAACTCCTTCCTTCCTAGGAACGAGGACAGGGCTGGCCTTGACCACAGGGACTCCCCCAGTCTACAGGCATCCTGCTTTAGTGTACAGTGTGTCTCACCACCACCACCAAAAGGCAGATCTTACAGGGCTTTTTGTTGCTAGAGGTGTATGTTGTTCCCCCTTAGGTGTCCTACTGAGCAGGCCACCAAGTAGGTGTCACCTTCATGAAAGGTTCAAGTGCTGGCTGTCCATGGGGTGCTCCCAGGGACTCTGGGGAAGTGCTGAGCCCCTGGGCATGGGGGAAGCACTGCTGGGAGTTGCCAGGGAGGTCTCACTCCTTCCTTCACCACCCTGCCAGACCAGGGCAGGTGTGCCTCTTTCCATTTAGGTTTGTGTATCCTTCGGGCACAACCTGGACTGATGGATGGGGGTCAACATTCAACAGAGAGGGACAAGGGTAGGTCTGATTGTGGCAGTTTCCCTTATTTTAGAACAATGCAGTGCTGGAAGCTGCAGGCACACAACACCTGGGCAGCCAAACGTGTGTGGGGAGGCTGCTGTGACAGTCCTGCATCTCTAGCACTTCCACTCACAAGTGCACTTGAGCATCTATTACGGAAATGGAGATTTTGTTATTAATAGCCCCAGACACTTAGAGCAGGGAGGACTGTTCACCTTGAAAACTGCAAGGAGAATTACAGGGATGGGTAAAGTGCTAAAAGCTGGGATGCTACTCAGCTTTGCAGAGGGTTAGGGTAAGGAACACTTGAAAGGTTACTGGGTCTGCACTGTCCCCAGCTTCCAAATGAGCTCCAGCCTGGTGAGTCATCATTCAGTGTAGTAGTTGGTTCAAATAACCCAATTACTCATCAGTTGACCCATTTTATCTCCTCTGGGTTCTGCCCACAAGTGACATCAGACTGTGCTATTTATAAAATATATAGTAAAGGAGACATTGTAAGAGGCTTAGATATTTTTTTTTCTCCCCCAGTACTGGGTTTTCTACAAAGCAATAGCATGCAAAGCTGTCATGTCTGGTTTAGGGGTTTTTTTGGGTGTGGATTTTGGGGTTTTTTTTGTGGTTTTGGTGCTTAGTTTTCTGCAGAAAAGCACATTCCTGCAGCAAAAGTATTCTGTGGCTTTTGAAAATTGTGAGAAAACGCAACCCCGCTCCAAAGGTGTTAAGATGTTTTCAAGTGATTTCTAAGGATATCCCAAGAACAAATATAGATTTCCATCCTAGAGCTGCCTACCATCTCTTCCTGAAAAAAACAGCACTAAGGAAATATTCTGATCTCAAAAACTAGTGAGACAGGACCAGATGAGAACACTGTGGATGATGTTTTAACCGTGTGAAGTGGTGTAGCAAACTAGCACAATTAGAGGGAGAAAAGCCACGTACAGGGAGAATTGTTCCTGTTTGTTGCAGGATGGCAATGGAGATGATAAAGACTTACAAAGCTTTGCTCTGGCAAACTGATCAGGAGCTCCTTAGTTTGCAAGCAGTGACAGTAGAAAAATTTTAAAGAATTATCCACAGATGGAGTTGAAACTTCTCCCCACAGGCTTTTACTTATGCACACAGCACCATGCTGCTGAAAATACTGACTAGAGAAACTGCTCTGAGTAATGCCCAGAGTGCTTTAGTCACACCACATGAACCCTTAACTCTTTCTGTCTGTGTAGGGGAAAAGATGTCTTTGTTTCAGTGGGAGTGAGCCATAGAAGGCTATCTAGCAAAAGTCTCTCCTAAATCAAGTATGAGCTGTGATGTTTCCGGAATTTAGAAGCCCAAAGATACAGTTAGGTCCTAGCAGAATATTCAAAAGCAGTTGCTTAAATCAAGGTTGTTGGGGCTTTTTTTTTACCCCAAAATGACACACCTCTGAGTGTGATTTAACTTAATTCTAATTACTTACCTATTATGTCTCTGGAAAGGGAGAAACGTGAGAAATCACATTTAATGCTGCCTATTAAATGTATCTGTAAGACATCCTCTGTGAAGGTTTTTTTTTCCCTGTTCCTCATTCCTTGTTTTCATTTTTTAATCATCTTTACTCTGTAGAAAAAGGGAACTCGGTATAAACACAGGTATCCCCAAAAGCTTTCAGTTCAGGTTTCTACAAAATATTCTTACTTCTCTTTCATTTAATAGTTACCACATTTTCAGGTTTTACGCACATGTGCTTAGAGCAGTAGGCTGCTGAACTCTCACCTGGCACTTGAAAAGAGATGCAGAAAGATTTGCAATAATATTTATAGTATGTTTTATAAAGCCCCTGCTTGCCATCTCAAAGCAAAAACCAAATATCATGTCTACACTGCATTAAACCAGTCAGTTAATTTAACAGTGCCTATTAAAGCATGTGTTATATTTCAACAATTATTTTTTAAATTATAGCTTTGCAAGTGCCACCAGAGGAGATTACTGTAACCTTTAACATCCAGTGGTAGATTTCCAGTAAACAGCTCAGAAAATTGTGGTGTACCCTTTGATCTTTACAGCCACATACTTTCTTAAAAGCTCTTGTACCCTACCTAACAAAATGATAAAGCCAAAGAGAGGGACTTTTGCTTTTTATTGTAGCCAGCACCAAATTCCCTTTTCTTCAAAGAAAAGAGCATCTTTTGAGAAGGCAAAGCTTTAAATGTCCAGACAAAGAAAAATGGGTTACCTAACAAGCATAGAGCAAGAAATACTGCAGCTGAAGTTATCTTAAGCTTCAATCACCCTTCCGCAGGTCAGCAGGTTTACAGTTTTCTAATTGCTAGTGCCGTAGTTTTTCATGGGCTACCAGCTCTAAATGAAAATGGAGGCTTTACATCTGAAGGAATGATATCTTTAGCAGTTTATCTCTCTAATCACAAGGTTTCCTAACTGCTAATCTAGCATTTTGTTATCCAACAGGGATTTACCCCTTTTCACTCAATCAGATTGTATGTTAGATTAACAGCCTACTCAGAAGGCAGGGGCTGGGTATCAGTCTCCCATGGGCCAGCACAGAGGGATGGGGAGAACATCTGCATCTTGCAAATCCTTCCAGGGGATTTTATACTCTGAGGTGCTGAGTAGGCTGCCATTTATTTTTAACAAACATTGTGTACACCCATCCCCACCAGAACAACAGAATTAAGTGGTTCTGCTTCTTTTGAGAGGAAAGAGAAAGCACAAGGATCAAATTTTACATGCATATGACAGATGCTTCTCTTGTCAAAAAGATGTCACCACACTAAGTCCCCAGAAATGACAGCTTTCTTTACAGGCATACTTGTTTTCTGCTTCCCCAGCTTCCCTTTCAAAATAAATAGAAAATTACTTATCTTTAAAAAATTAAAATTAAAAGTTCAGGATAAATAATCTTTCTGTAATGATTAAATAATGGCTAAATTATCTTTTCCGGTTTCTGTTCTTAACATGCAAAGTACCCACATCTCCACAAACCTGCGCAGAACTTGGCTGTACACCCCAGAGCTAGCACATTGGTATTTTGGAGGGTCAAGACTTGCTCGCCTATAAAGGAAAGTGAACTGGAAGACAATTCCTAACAGCAGCACTTAGTGACAGCTGGCATTATCAAAGTAAAATTGTTTCAAATCACTTCCTAACTAGTATGACCTGTTTGGCCTTATCTAAGGCCTAACTTCAGTAAATATATGTCCCTTTGTTCTCTGTTCCTTCTACAGATCTTAATGAGACCCAATGCTAAGTAAGAGATATTCAATATTATATTGTTGAGGAATAGATTATTTATATTGCTTTCAGCTTTATCTCTGCAGGTAGTTACCAGCGTATCACTAACATATCTACCTCACGCGCACGATTTTTAAAAAAACTGAAAGCTGAAAAAACATGTCCACAGTGGTCTACCTCTGTAGCAAATGCTATAGTGAAAGCAAATATTCATAATAACAGTTTAGAGTACTTCCCTACCACAGAGTTGAAGGCAGTGAGGCTGGAGGGGCTTTTGCTCTTGGGCTTTCATGCGGGGGTATGGACCCACTAAGGCAAACTTACAGTGTTCCGCGGGGACACTGGGCAAGGATGCCCATGCTACTGGAGAACTTACTAGCAGCACAACTGGAGGCAATTCCTAATCTAATATATCTAAGCTGTGCTGTATTATGCAAAGGCACCAGCTCAACGTGTTTGTTTCTGGATTTGACTCTTTTGCAGGATAGACAGACACAGGGTACCAATTTCTATCAAGGCTTAAGCAACTTTAATTACTTGAAATTCATCCATAGGATTTAAATGTAGTAGATTTCAGGCAAGTGATAGTTAAGTCTGATAAGTGAAATATAAATTGTTCCTGCATTGTGCAGACTGTCTGGATGGGACATATTCAGCTGTTCTATGAAAAAGTTTGAAAAGTAGCTGGTAACAGATCCTAGCAAGATGGCAGGCATTACTGAACCACTTTTTTATGCCACAGTGGCATAGCAGGCAAAAAGCTTACGGACAAATTATTTTTAGTTATTGAAGAACCAACGTAGTTGTACACCTAATGGTTTATACATCTAATACTGCTTGCATCACCTTTACTATCCCAAGGAATTAGTTCATTGAAAGTGTATCACACTGAACAAAATATCAAAACAGACATTCAGTACTTCAGTAGCAATTTCCATAAATACTTTGAATGGTGGGAGCCAATACACTTATTTGGAGAATATCCCAACTTTAGAGTATCCACAAACACTCTGGAGGGCAGGATGATAAAGCAAAGTGATCTTGCCAGAACGGAAAGCTCCTCTGACACAGGTAGGATGCAATTCAGGAAGAACAAATGTAAAGCACCACCCCAGCATATGAATGACCAGCTGTCTATGTGCGAGACAGAGAGCAAATGAGAGCACAGCAGTCCTTCAGAAGAGGATCAAGGGGTTATAAATGACTATTCATACTGCTGTGTGAGAAAGCAAGCATTCCAGTCTGGATGTATGGCAGTACACGTGCAAGGAACGTGCTGACACCACTCTAATTAGTGTGCTCTGCTTCCCCAAGAGCCCAGCCGGAGTACTATGCCCAAGCCTGGGTGCTGTACTTTGAGATCAAAGGGAGCAGAAGGTAGAGGAGAGCAGTGACAATAGTCAGAGGTCCAAAAGCATCACCTGTGTGGGCAGATGAAAAAACTGAGGTTGTTTAGTCCAGCAATGGCTGAGGGGAAACATGATGATTCTCAAATATACAAGAGGTTCCTCCAGAGAGGAAACACTATTCCCTGCCTACAGCACAGGAACAAGAAGGAACAGACTCAGGCTTTAGCATGAAGGAGGACATTAATGACACATAGGCACTGGAGCAGGTTGCCTGGAGAGGTTGTAAAAGGCCTGGAAGTGAACTGCCCAGACGTCTCCTAGGATTTCTTTGGTCAGTGTGAGCCTGCCTTGGGGAAGACAAATGGTCTCTAAACACACAATTCTCATAATAAAGTTTTTCTGAGTTGGCAGCATTGCCTGGCAGACAACTAAAACTTTCTGTCTTGCTTGCCATTAAGAAGTGGAGATGCAAAGCACTGGGCAGAGCCACAAAGAGAAGGAAGGCGTGAGGAGAGTCGGCATGGCTGAGCAGAAAATGTCAGACAAGGGAAAGAGCATGTCAAGGGGATGCCAAGCTGCACTGCCATCGTACCAGAAAGTAATGTGTATTCCCAGTTATGAGTGAGCTACAAGCATACTCTGAAGTCTGTTTTCTCCCTCAGAAAAATCCAGTAATGGGAAAATAAATGGGATGAGGTCCTTGGATAAAGATGGCTTAACACTGTTCTTCACATTCAATCTTCATCCCACTTCCCTGTGGTGACCGGTAGCCAAGTTTCCCTTTATATGTCTCCCTAGCCCTGGGCTGAAACCGCACTCTCTGATTCCTGGGATGGATTGCTGCTTTGGCCCCCCTGGGAGAGTGCCTGCAGGATAGTGTGACTGAGGGCAGGAGCTCCAGAGCCCTCCATGAAGTGGGGCTGGTCCCAGAGCCAGGAGAACATGCCATGTCAGTGGAAGAGCCCTGGAGTGGTGACCTAGTTCAGTTACAAAACCCCTGATCTCAGTGCAAATGAGAGGAGAGCTGGTCTTCCTAAGAGCTCAAGGGCTATATTTGGACAGAAGCAGAGAACCCACACAATTCCTCACATGCCATTCTCCATCCTATCCACAATAGGGAAAAATCCAGGGTTATGGTAATTACACAAATTATTTTTTTTCTCAAGGTTTGACACAAAGTATTCTCTAAACCAGTGACATGGATCTGCAAAGAGGCTGATTTTACACAGCAAGGAATTATTGGCTAGAGCTATGAAAAGTACAGTTATGCTAATAAGATCAAATATGACTTTTCAGTATAATCCACGTTTCTGAGCTTTGCCCAGTTGAAATCAGCCAAGACAAGCGTATGAAGTGACTTTCCATGAAAAATATTATCTACATTTAGCTGAGGTTAACAATTTCACCAAAGTTTACATGAGAATCTGCATGCCATTTACAATTGATTAACTATTATTTGGCAGACTATTTGCGCAATGAATTGCTGACAGTTTGAAAAGACCTATTTGATGACTTAACATAGACTTAAAATGTGACCTTTGATGTATATAAAATGCATAGAAAGTGGGTAAAATGAGGTGTTGAACTTACTGCATAAGTCTTGTATGATAGCTATGCATCCTTTCTGTTTCTGCTTTCCTCACCTCTGAACTTCTCTGCAGGACGATTTTGGTGGATTTTGCAGATACAGATTTGAGCATCATCCATTCCGCAGTGCTATTTCAAAATGTTAATAAACAATGGTGCTTATCCAGAGCCATAGCAGCAGCAAGACATGTCATTCTTAATATTAACAGATGATCAATTTTTATTCAACTTAGCCAGAGTGGTTTGGGTTTTTTTAACAAATGACTGGACTTCTACATTTATTTGAGGAATCCATCGCCTCTGTAGGTAGCAGCTTACCATGACAGATAATGTCAAATATTATTTTTCCTTTGATACTAGAAAGAGATGTGAGGGTTTCTGAGGTTAGCTTTAGCTCCTGAGACAAAAAATCAGATGGGGACAATCTATTCTGAAGCACCTACCAGACTGACTCCCAGCTGTACCATCTGAAGAAATATTATGACATATACCACTGGTGGAAAGGAGAGAAGCTTTCACTTTATATGCATACAAGAATCTAATCTGTATGCATTTGTTCTTTCACATGTTTGGTTTTATGCTTATTGACCCAAGCCTGTTATCCCTGCTTCAGTGGCTCCATGTACTTCCAGGCGATCCCAAGCAGAAAACCACATTTCCTGTCTACGAAGCATTTCTGCATGGTCAGACTCTCTCTCTCTCTGCTGTTCAAGAGCTCAAATTTCTGCTTTTGGTGAAACATCTGTCTGAGTTTCCTCATGCAACTGCTGTACACCTGCTTTTATTCTGCTGCTTTTCGGTTTGTTGTGATCTTTAAAAAAATATAGAAGATTAATGTATCAGCAGCAACATGGTTGTTAAAGGTTGCATGGGGTTTGTCCCTTCAAATCTGACCTTTCCAGTGTTATTGAAAAAAAAGCACAATAATGGGATATATATATACATGCAAGATCTTTTCTGCTTTTTCTAGACATATCGCAATGCCATATAGGGAGGCCAGAAAACTGAACTGGAAGGAGTCTTGAGAGGTCATTTAGTTTCCATTCACCAAAGCAGAGCTGCAGATATCCACATATTCCTGACAGATGTTGATCTTTAATTCCTTCAGTCAAAGAGAATCCTAAATGTCTCAGGGTGGTTCCCTTCTGGGGGAGAAGTAGGAACACTGTTTGGACTCGATGATCTTAAGGGTCTTTTCCAACCAAAATGATTCTGTGATTCTATTAGTGGTTTCCTAAGGGGTTTCCCTAGGAGATAAAACCAACAAACTGTGACTTTTTTATCGCTGGTGATTAGATCAATAGCAGATGTAGGAGAAGAAATAGGGTGCCTGGGTCATAAATCTAATCCCATAAACTAAGGAAGGTCCGTGGGGACAGACGAAGATAACATCAACCTCAACCTGCTTATGAAATGCAATATATGGAGGCAGCTATCTCCACTTTCCAAAAAAAAGCATTTCAGCCTTAATTTTGATTCCAAAATATATTGCAGCTTCAAGGCCAGATAGTTTTTGAACTGTTACAAGCCAAGAATTCTTCACTGTTATTCAAATGCTGCCCACCCCATCCTTAACTCCATGTATCAAATTGATCTTTGAGTTCTTTACGATAGAGCAACTAGAGGAAATCAAACAAGTTTGCAGTGCTATTGTGCAGAAACTAAAGTGGAGGTTTCAGAGAAGTTTTTGCCACTAATATAAACAGATAAGACAAAATTTTATTTCTCCACTCAACATATGACCCAAGAAGCACCCTGAAATAACCAATAGGGCCCTGTGGATTTCTAGTTACATAAAAGTCTCACAAGTAATAATTATTGATATGCACGCGGTTTCCCATAAACTCTGAGAGGTTGAAAAACTGGTCTTCAGATTTCATAGGAGAGAGGTTCCTCCTGAGATTTTCTGTCTTATTTTGGCTAGGTCAGAAAGACTGATTGATAACAGCCCCTTGGAAACTGGGCACTTTGAACCTGCCGACTGCTCCAGCTTAGGTAGAAGCATGGATTTACAACTTTTTTATTACAAGTATGCGTTAAAAAAAACAAACTTTCTCGAAGAGAATTAAAATGCGGTTCTCACTCATATCAGGTGTTCAAGCACTCATAATTTACTACATAATTTAAACTGAACTGCCTGGTCCCCAGTCTTACTAGTACAAGACTACCAAAGGCTTCAGCTGAAGTCAAGCCACATTATGATAAGCACTGCTTATAAGTAAATATAGAACCAAATAAGCAGATGACACTCCCCATCCACTTAAAATAGAAACTGCAAGTGAAAGCAGAGAAAAATCTTTTGCCACTTATTTACACAGAGTAACCCATTTCAAAGGTGTTAAGCAACTTGATCAAGGTCACATAAGACATCGGTGGCAGAGCCAAGAATCAAAGTTAAGAATAGCAGTCTCACAGGAATTTCTGAACTCATTTGTCTTCTCCTCATTTAAATCCTTAAATAGTAAGGACAAAAGCATAACTAACATGCCCAAAGATAACAGATATGTGCTAAAGACTGTATCCTATAGTCTTTATAACACACACAGAGGCATGGTTATGTTGCATCCATCGATGACAACTTCTAGTTTGCATTGATGCTTCTTTAAACAATTAAACAAGCAACAAAAGTCTTAAAAAAAGTATATTGTCACTCTTATTGACATTAAGCAGTATTCTCTTCTTCAAGAGTGATGGAGTACATGAATGCCACCTAAAGAGCATCACACCAGTTAGCAGACCTCCTTCAAATTATAAAGTACCCACTTAACAAGACACACTACATACACAAAGCCAAAGCAAAGTGATGTGCCTGATACGTGAATCCACTTCTCCTGCCAAGAAGGAAGATGAGCGATGGCAGCATGCGTGTGTGCATGTGTGCGTGTGTGCATGCAGTGTGAAGACATGCCCCCCTGGTGCTGGAGTCACACCAGCACCAGGCATTGCTCCACAGCAGGGGCTGCCTGAGGCTCCCGCTTGCCAGGGTCAGCTCTGCAGAAGCGAGGGACTAGGGGAGACTACTGACATTTGAACAGACTAGGTAGTTTGAAGGAGAAATTTCATGTGTGCTTTATGTAATATAATTGTTATTCAACCTACTAACAAAAGAACAGTGTCCAGAAGAAAGGTGAGTTAAGATACTACCCCAAATGTGCATGATCTATGCTGGAACATGGCAACAAGTCAGCTGTGAGACGCATGGTCATTATGCACATACGTGGCTCTAAACATGTATGTGCTTCTCTTTCACCCCCTACTCCTACTATTGCAGCAGCATTAGCTTAGCTCTAAAACCAACTTTTTCAAATAAACATTTTTCCAGCTGTTAAAAAAAAATATTCAAAGACATTTAATTTCAAAACATTATTTATTTATTTCTTCCAAACTTCTTCCTTGTGCCAACACCTTTTCTGAGGATGGAGAATTTGTTAAGTGATGCAGGTAGGAAAGAGGTGCAAGGGGAAGAGAATTTTTCTAAAACCTAGGGAGAATGCATGGGCATCATTCATCTTGCTGTAGCTGAAAGGTGTAGAGGAACTGTAGAGGGTTAATTAACATTGATAACATACAGTTGTGGACTTGCTTCCGGGGCAGTGGGTTGGCTGACGTGGATAATGTACAGCTGTGGCTTGTTCCTGCTAAGTAGCTAAATAGCACTGAGGAGCCTGGAAGAGAAGGAGCACTGGTGGAAGAGGAGCCCTGGGTGAAGAGAGGCAGCAGATGAAGAGGAGCCCTGAATGTGGGAGAGGCCCTGGGAGAAGCTGAGAGAAGAAGTGGGCCTGAATGAGGAGAGGCTGGCTGGAAGAGGAGCCTGGAGAAGGAAGAACCTGGACAGTAAATGAACCATTTCTGTGAGACTGGTGGTGGTGCCGAGGCATGAGGGGACTGGCATGGGACAGTAGAAGCCTTGTTGCAGCTTGATAGTTTGGTAGTGCTGCAACAGAAAGGTATGACAGAGGTGAAGAGAATGATGAGGGAAGGCAGAAAATAGAAGAAAAAGAAATCCCAAACTGTTTTTTAAAAACAAACTAAATAACTATGAGATTCGGTAGCTTCTTGTAAGATGAAAGAACTTGGTTCCTTTAGAGGCAGCGCTACCCTTGTGATTTCAGAGATTATTACACCTCAGCACAGTCAAACCTTAGCCCCTCTGTGCTTTATAAGTGATAACTTCTTCCTCCTTCTCTTTCCTTAGTCACCTTTCCTGGTACTAGGATCATCCCTTTCTCCTTACTTCTTACCCTCTGTGTCAAACAGCCTAACCATCAGCAGGGCAAGTTAAACGCAGAGCAATTGTTCCTAGTTTGTATTTCACTTTGAAACTGGCTGTTTTCCTTTCAGCAAAGGACAGCACGTATGTCAGAAAATGTTTTTACTTTTCCCAGCTGTAACAGTTTGTTTAATAAAAGACATTACCTCTGTTCCCAAGCCCCACCTGGCTAATGTTCTTAGCTCATAACAGCCAGAACAACATGAACTCTTCTCTCCTCCTCCCAAAATATTAACAGGGAGTCCTTTTAAAAGGAGTTAAAATCGAGCAGCGCTTGGGAGAACACCATTTGGGGGATGTCTCCTGTTTGAGTACAAAGATGCTAGGAAAAGACAGATTTGATCACATAACTTAGTGACTGAAACTTTGCTTCAAATATTACAAGGTAGTGTCTCTATTTAAGACCCATCTGTCAGCATTATTCATATGACACTCCTCGCCCTACCATCTGAATCCCTGTAGTGGATCACTCCCTGCTTTCCTGTATAGAAACTGGTCATCAAATTGCACTTTGGGTTCAAATAAATTCTTCTCTAACTTTGGTAGAGATAAGGAAGGGAATTTCAAAAAGCAAAGACATTTAGGCTCCTTCCAAATTAGTTTTTGCTTTGTTTTTAAAGTGATTCAAGAAAGGCAGCTGCATTGACTTTTGTAAAGGGGCACAAAATATTTTGCTTCATACATATGCAAAGGCAATGTAAAACTTTATATGACAAAGGTGATGTAAAATGCCTTTGCCCAAACTCAAAGGCCCACGCAAAAAAAATTGATTGTGCCATCTAGCAAAGATGACAACATTTTTCCAGTGAAAAAATTCAATATTTGTGAGTCTGACTTGAGCACAAATTCTGCCTACCAAAGACTACAAAACAGCTCAGGGGTCTTGGAGAGAGGCTACTGTGTGCAGCTTTAGCTTACTTTGCGAAGTGTACTTTTTCCCAGAAAAGCTCCCCCTCAGTGCAACTCACCCCTCTGACATGCTAAGCAGTGTCTTTTGTGCTGCTACCCGTGAGTGACAGAGCCCAGACTCACACTACATAGCTCCATGCCTGGGCAAGCCCTAACCAACCGTATTTTTAAAAACAGGAAGATCCCAACTCACAATCTTAATGTTTAATTTGATATTTTTGTGGAGACCTCGGGACTATAGGAAGTTGATTACTTTCCTTGAACTGGTTTTCCTCCATGTTTTCAGCATCCCTCCTCTTCCCCATCTTCCTTGTAGCTTTATGTCTATCAACAACAGCATAGATAGGAGTAGCTTTTAATCTCATAAAATATAGAGAGTTCTTTTTGCAAGGAAATGGTGCATATAGTATACAACACAGTCTGAAGATTCATCAGCTCCTGCTCTGCCAATAGCTAGCAAAAGAAAAATCTTTCTAAAAGTAACAAAACTGTTAGGGAGCCCAGGATCTGGCCTTAGGAGAAGCCATTGTAAAATCCTGGGGAAAACTGAGTTTTAACATGCTTGCTAAGTGTCATAGATGTCATAGAGGGGGGAAAAAATCCATCAGAAAACACAGCGGAGACAAGAGAGTAGGAGAGCTTGTGAAAGTCACATACAGAGCTGCCAAATTAAATGTCATACCAATATACGTTAGTTGGGGAAATTACTATGCATTGTCCTACTATTCTGTCATTAAGAAAAGCACTCAGAGGTGATGCTGTCCACAAAGCTTCCAGCAATACTTGCAGCTCCTGAGTCCTGGGGCAGTAGCAGCAGCAGGAGGGCTCTGCTGGCACCAGCACCGCTGGGCAGCTGCTTACGCAACTCCCACCCTCACTCCAGGGTGGGCACAGGGGCAGCTCTAGGACACCTGAGAGATGCACATCAGGATTTCCTACTCCTGAAATGTGTGTGGACGTCCAGGGCAATGGGGACATCACCAAGTCAGCATGCCCAGGAAGGGCCAGCATTGCCACACTGCTGCACAGCCAGATTGTGTCCCATGTTGTTTGGTGGTGTTTGCACACATGCTGATGAATAAACGCAGCCTGACTCTGGAGAAGGAGTTCTTGAATGAAGACACATCATGTACACTGGCCATGAACACACCTATGTGTATGCATACTCAGGGTACAAAAATCTTGATGACTGGAGCTGATACTTTGTTTCTCTCAAAAGACCTTTTCCATGCAATAAAAAAACAACTCCCCCTGGCCTGAGGATTGTTTGCTTCAATAGAAATAAGCAGTTGAAAACATAGTTTATCCCGCAATGGGAATCCTTGTGTAATGTATGCCAATGTATGTATGCACCTTGCCCTTCTACCTTTCATGCAGTTTTAGGTCTATGATTTTTCTCAGCAGCTATTATAAGTGTTATGTGAGACATGATAAACTTTTCACAACCAATAAAAATAGATGTGTGTACAGGTAATAGCTCATATAGGCTCTATACTGTTACAAGATAAATCACAAATACCTCCAGGTTCAAAACATGCAGATTGCCATCATGTAAACAAAACAAAACACACACACACAAAACCAAAAAAAAAAAAGGCAAAGAAAGACAAGAAAAAGGATATTGTGAAAAGCACATGATAGGTTTGGCTTCAACAGCAAGCTCTACCACATGCTTTCCAAGTGACATTGGGCAAGTCATGGCTTCTTCCTGTGACATCTGATGGCAACGATCATCTGTTTTTGGTGTTCTTTGTGCTTTCCCCCATTTAAATTTTATGTCTTTAAGAAAAGGAACTTCCCCACAGTGAGTGTCTATAGCTTCTGGGGATAAAATGGGGACTGGAAGCCTCCTACCCAAAACTACCATAGATATCCAATCTCAGCATAGGGTCCCAAGTAAGACAGTGCAGGCAATAAATCTTCCAGATTTAGTCTGCAGTTAGTAGAACAGTGCTATGTTAAGTAAAATACAAACTATCCACAAAATACAGCAGTCATTTAGGAATGCAGAAGCGCTTCTAGACTCTGTACTTCAGCACCGCACAGGGAGGTCCCTGAGCCAGCTCCCCGGCAGCCTGGTTCCGTAGCACCGTACAGCACGGTGACAGCCACAGGGGTGCTGCACTGTGGCCATTCAGCAAGGCAGAAATGCCCTCAGTGTGTTTTCACAACAGAGAACAAGTCTGGATAAGCATTACAGCACAATTAGAGATGTCTTGTTCAGACAAGTTGATTTTGGTGCCCATATTCCTCAGCTCTTCAGTCCTGCCAAGGCAAGTCAGATGATAGAAAAAGGCAACAGTGAGACAGACTGCAAGCTTACAAGCAGACATAGCCATTGCCTTCATTCCTGAAGAGGAACAAACCCACCCTTGAAAATTCAGGTTTTTAAGAAGTTGGCAAAAAAAAAAAAAAACCAAACATGGCAAAGCCCAATACTTCAACATGTTTCATCCATGATTTGTCCTACTAGCCCTGCCAATGCAGTGCAGGATCTGAGATGTTTCCAGCTCCAGCCCCATCCAGGCAATGGTCTCGGGTGCACAGCTGTCGTGGAGGGCAGCCTCACAGCCAGGCTCGGGCAGAGACCTCCCCAGCCCCGTGTCTCTGTGGGGCCATGTCCCTGGTGGAGCCAGCTCCCCTCCACCGGTGGTCACACCAGGGCTGATCCTAACCGGCTAGCGGGGCAGAAAGGCACTGACATTGTTGTGCATAAGCTGATGTAGCTTTGGATTTACGCTGGCAAATGCACTATGTCTGGAGGTGTTTTTCAGGCTAGGACTGTACTTTCAGCCTGGCCATAAGCAGTGTTTGGGGCCCACAGGAGGCAGGATTAGCGTATGTGATCAGACAAGACTGCCAGCAGCACTTTGGGCAGCCCAAAAAGGCAAGCCTATTGATTTACTGTAGGGGAAAACATAGTGCAGTGTCCTAGACCATTACAATCCCATTCTGTCTTTGCCGAGGTTTTCAGCTTTCCTCTCTGTCTCTTGCTCTTTTTTTCTTTTCTTTTCTTTTTCTTCTCTTTTGAAGTAGGGCTATCTTTATTCTAGGCACTGGACTGAGCTGTACCCCAGGATTTGTGTCCCAGGTATGTGCAATTTAAGGAGGGAGGGAAACTGCAGACCTAGTCCATTGTACTCCTCCTGACCAAGGAAAGGCAGAGATTAGGATATCTTGTACCCCCAATGTCTATTAACTACCCACTTCATTCCACATATGCGAAGTGAAATCAGGTATTTCTTATATGAAATTATATTAAAAGCAAGAGGATTTTGGAGAAATATTACAAAACATTTATAGACCAGCTTTAAAAGTGCTCCAATGACACTTTTGGCAAAATAAACTCCTTGTTATTCAAGATGCTAGATGTACCTTGGAGAAACTGAACACAAGCATCAGAAATCAAAGTGATCACTCTACAGCTGTGTTGCTTGTATTTTGCTTGTCATGAACTTATTTTCCTTATGTTTTCTCAGAGGCTTAAGAAGAAAGGAAAAGATGAAAAATAAAAAGCTGAGATGTGATCGGAATGTCTAGGGAACTAAACCTCTTGATAAAATATTATAAGAAATTCACATAATCTTCTTTTCCCATCACATGGTTTCAGTTTGGGATTAATGCTTCACTTTCTAATTGAACTGCACATTTCTTTTAAAATAATAATTAAAATATTAAGAGAAGTCATCAGAAAAATAGATTTTAAGGCAGCTTTTCCTATTTAAAAATGTAGTAGTAGTTAAAAGAACCTGACCATTCCCAGTTAAAGGACTTTACACTACGGCATATTACTGACATTTATCTAGCTATAAACAAACACCCACTGAGGAACAGCAAGTTATGGTTAATTAAACAACAACAGTCGGGTAGGGGAGGGAGGAGGAGGAGGAAATAATAGTCATTTAGTTTAACTGGAAAAACATGAAGAGACTTGTAATGCAGCTACAAACTCAGTGAGTCAAAAATACAAGCCTCTGAAGTTAGCGCTCTAAGTACTACAAGTAGCAAACAACGTCAGTGCCTCAGGGCACAGTCTCAGCTAATTGATCAGCCACCTTTTGTTAGTGGTACCAGACAGAGATTTGTAGCATCTGTAATTTTAAGAGAAGATAAAGTGAATATATCTAATCAATATTGGTCTTTCCACTGAAGTTCTTACATTTCATTTTCTTCCAAATGCTGCAGGGTTGGCTTCCTTGTCCATCATGCCACTTCTGCCCAAAAAGGGAGATGCAGCTCTACGGCAAAGTTGCCAGTAGCCTGGAGGGAAGCGCTCAGCACCACCCAAGGACATGCAATTTAAGTTCACATTCAAACTCATTCCCAGGTACTGGCAGGGATACGACCGCTGCCCGGGACTCCTGTCACACAGTCAGCAAGGTCTTATTGCTGGGGTAGCTCAGCCCTCATCCATGGATGGGCTGTGGTCTGGAGTGCCTGCATCAGTGGGGTATTCGGGTGGCATAAACCTGTGGTCCACATGCAATTAGCTTGGTGTCTTCAGCATTTGGCTTCCTGCAGGGGCTCCTTCCTGGAGAGATTTGAGATGGCACCACCAGATATGGCAAGCCTCAGGCTCAGGGGATGCTGAGGCTGATAACTCTCTTTTTTTAATTTCAACTAGCTCTGATGTAGAAGGGCAAAAGGAACCAGAAACACAAATATTTGTGGGATGGAAAAAGCACTCCTACCCTACATTTATTCTGAGCTCATCTCTGCCCTTCTTTTTAAATAACACATTAAAAATACATTATATAGCAATTTAATAATAACTCTTCATTTCTAAAGTAATCAAGTATAATTTATTAGTCTTTTACAGACCAGTAAAGAGGGACAGAATGTAAATGTAGCCCAACGCTGAAAGATCTGCCCAGGTTGCTCTGCCCTTGATTATGTCTATCCATTGGAGGACAACTGCACCTGAGACAAGATGCCTTAGCACTCACATCATCTTTTTTTTTTTTTACCTTGTCTCCAAATCAGGCAGCCAGAGAGAAGAGCAGCAGTGCAGACAGGAAAGCCGGGACTGATACCTTGTACCCATGGCACCCAGCCAGCTCTGCACCCACTGCTGGCAGGCAGAGGGATGGCCTTCACTGCCATCTCCAGAGCTCAGCAAAGCTCTCAAAGAAGCATGGATCATTTGGGTAGCAGGAAAACCTGGGAGGGCTCTGGTCCTACTTCCCACCCAAATCAAGACCAGCTCTGCCTTGCTCACACCAGGCTGCTTGGGGCTTTGCTCAGCTGGGTCTTGGAAGCTCCTCCAAGGATGAAGGTTGCACTCAAGTGGACTGGGATGCTTCTGAGCACTAAACTTAAAGAGGTTTTCAGCACAGATGCCCAGTGAATCAGTCCAAGCTTAAAACATGAAAACCCACATTAACTGGGAACAAGGAACAGTAGCTCTGGGTGACAACAGACCTAGATCATAACCCTACCCTTGATGAAAGCTCCCTGTGTTGGCGCAACGGTTATGGAGTTTGGGTGCCTCAGTTGCTCCCTCTAGAAAAGATCAATAGTCACTCTGAAGTGACCATTTAAACTTCACTGCTTCAGTCATTAATGTTTGTAAGAAGTTCTTATATTTCACAATAAAAGGTGCCACAGATGAGATGCAAGATTTTTCTCCTGTGATAATCAAGGAAGGATATTGCATCTGAGCATTTCTATCTTCAGAGTCCCTGATTAGACTGTAGCCAGCATGCATTTCATTTGTGGTTTTATGGGAAATGTATATTTCAGCACTTTTTCCAAAACTCATTAGCTCAATCAATTTTAATCAATTTTCTATCTTCCCCCAGGGTCAACAGAGGAGGAAAACATAGATAAAGGGAAGAAATGTAAGCAATACCTGCAGATGACATCTTCCAGCAGTAACACTTCTAGCATCTGATAACTTCCGACTGACAGTCTTTCTTGTGGTAAAGGCTGTAACAAACTGTTGCTGGGCAGAAGGAAAATGTCAAGTGCGTCATAAAAGTCATAGTAAACGTATACCTCAAAATGCTCAAGGATTTATTGCAAGTGTGTATTTCTCCTTTGTATTGCCATATTTTGAACTCCCTAGATCTTTCATAAACCCAAATTAAATGGAGTCATATTTATAAGACAAAATATATGCTTTTATTATGACTTCTTCAATTATTTTTTTGCCATCAATGTACCAGAAAGAGTACTTACATACTCAATTACCTAAAAGAGTCTATCCAGGCTCAAATATTCAGCACTGTTCTGCCAGTTAAGGAAAAGAACTTTAGACTCCTCTTCCCGAAGGCGTAATAAATAACAAAAAGCTCCTTTGTTCCATAGCTTTTTTTTTTTCCTTAAGAAAAATAGAAGATTTTTATGCTTCGTTCTTGCTAGCGAAGCTGTGCCACTGCTTGTATAGGAAAGAGCAATATTCAATAACTAGGACTTTAAATTTGTGCTAATATTTTTTGGTCTATGGTACATGATGTACCTCTAATAATAATATAGTAGCGAGCAAGTGCAACGTGGTGGGCACTGTATTCAGAATACAAATGAACTGATAGTCTTTTGAAAACGAGTAAATAAGAGACCTCTAGTGCCCAACAAGATTGAGGGCTCTAGCGCACTTGAAAGAACTAGCACAATGCAACAGCTGAATTGTAGGTACTGTGCAATTATTAAAATAATATAACAAAAAGCTTAATTCTAATATGTTTTTCTAATATTGAAAATATACTAATAAGAACTACACTTTTAAACTGGTTTTTGGAAAAGAAACTCAAGGTCTTTTCTTTCAACACTCAACTGGCCCACTGTGACTGACCCCCACAGTACGGGAGAGCTCAGAGGAGAAGGGGAAAAACCAAAACCAAATAAACCCCTCCCCATCAAAACTCAAGAAGGAACTAACTGAGGGAATAATGTGTCATAAAGAAGGCCAAACTTATCTCACCACCAAGGAGACCGGAGAGCAACCTGGGTTTTAGATAAGGCAACTGCACCAGTGAGTCATTATGTTCCCTGAGACAATTAACAGAGAGGAATGACTTTCTCAGCCAGCCAGCCCAGTGTGGGGCAGGGAGTGTGTACATGGTTTGGCCCAACATAAAGCATAAAAACCAGACAAATAATAAAGGAAATTTGGAAGAGAACAATGATTTGAGATGGCTTCAACCCATGTACACCATTCTGGTGTCTAGGGACGCCCAGTATGGTGACAGTGAGCATATAGACACTGTCAATGGGAATCACATTTCTATTGTGATTCAACCATACATTGCAATTGCTATGTTTCTCTTGTGATCTCAGTACATCGTTGTTATCACTCTGCTAAACTAAAATCCCATATAACACCAAATAAACCAAATAAGTAATTTGACATTAAGTAAATTTGGTAATAAATAAAATTTGATAATAAGTAGATTTGATATAAAGCTTTCCTTGTGTGGAATATCTAAAAGAACCTAGGCAGAGAGTATCTCATTCTAACATCCACTGTCCAAGTTTATTCTGCAGAAATGTAAGCTGTAATTTTTGTGCCTTCATAGTCCATATTGTAGATGAAGCTTTGTGACAACCCAGTGTAGCACATAATGCTCACACATACGGATTTCAAAACAACATGCCAATTACTATCAGAAGCATCAAGATGTATGAATAAAAGGAGCTAAATAAATTATAGTAGGTTTTGAATAGACATAACTATGATCCTACATTTTTTTAAAAGAATTCAAACGAATTAATTTATTCTTAAGTTCAAACACACAGGAATCCGTGGACCACACTACAACACTTTTTCTGCATTAGGAATACTCAAGATAAAACTGAGCATCCAGCAACCCCTCAGTGCTGAGCATCAACTGACACAGTCTTACGGCACTGTGCACGGTTATGCCTTAGTCTTAGCAACATCTCCCTTCTGAAATAATCAGACAAAGCAGCATTATTAATTGCAAGAAGGTAAAGCCACAATAAATTTCCTACACACAACATGGCAAGTCTACACCACAAATGGAAAGAACATAAAAGCAGCTACACAGGGTCAGACCAAGAGCCCATAAAATACACTGTCTCCAACAGCAGCCATAAGCAGATGCCAGGGGAGAAACATGCACCAACATAGATGACGCTTCTCCTTATACTCTCTCAATAAACACCCCCCATTACATGAAGCTAGGAAACTTCTTAATCTAGATGTGGTTGTACAGTAGACTTCCATAATTCATTCTTGAAGCACTTGTCCATGCTCTCGTTCAGCCTGTGTAACATTTTTGCACCAATACATATCTTGTGAGCAAGAGGACAAAGCCATCATTAAGTTAAGACTCACCTCTTCTTTGTTTTCAACTCGGTGCCTGCTAGCTTCGTTTGATAGCTCAAGGAAAAGATGTGGAACAGTCTCTGACTTCCCCATGCTATTCATAATCCTGCAAGGCTTCTGTAACATCATCGTGGGATCTCCTCGCCCACTCATGCAGGAGCCATTCCCACTTTCAGTCCTCACAAATCAGGCTCAGGAATAACCCGTCAATTTGTGTTATTCTTTTTCAATCAGTTTTCAATTGTAGCTTGTTTTCTCTGGTGGCCCTCAATGATTTACCTCAATTGTCAGATGATAAATCAAATGTCCTTGTCACAGTGGTGCTGAAAGGACGTTTGTGGTGTGCACCAGAGGTGGGGTCTTAGTCCTAGCCTGAGCCAGAAAGTAGGGTTAGGGTTAGGGTTAAGGTTAGGGTTAGGGCTGAGCCAAAGAGATGCTAGAGGTGTGGTTGGAGTGTGGCTGGAACTGCGCAGGCCAAGTGACAGTGGTGACATTGATTGTTCAGGGACAACCAATACAGCTAAGCAGAGACATCCAGTGACCCTGCTCTCTGAAGAAACTGCAGGATTCCTCAGTCTCAGCCCACCAATACAGTAACGATTTCATATCAGAAAGACAGAGATCGTCTCAGAAGGTCTTGCTTGTTCTGCGTTGTGATTCCTCAGCTGAATAAGGATGGGCAAAAAGGTACGGTCAGATCACTTTCCACGGATTATTCCACTTCTTATTTTCATTACTAGTCACTGAATTTTCCATGCATACATAAAAGAAATGATGCAAAGAAACAGCCAGTATCCTGCACCCTTTTTAGAAACCTTGGCAAATTCCAACATGACTATGGCCTCTCCATCAGACTGCGGGAACACCGGTTTCCCTGTAGCCAGGGTGTCAGCCCAGCTGCACCCACGCTGAAGCCTGGCAGCCTGAGGGGCCTCCTGTGCAGGCATTGCCCCCCTTTAGCGAGGAGCCACCTCTTTCCTGGGGGGGCAGAGTGCCTGTACAAAATTCAGACAGCCAAGAGTCACTGAATCACTTGAAAAGTCTTGACCAATGTTTTCCTTCCACGCCTAAGCTACACGGTTAGCCGTAGTTAGACCCCGAGCTGTTAGCTTGGGTCCCCTTTCCCATGACAGCACAAGACACTTCATCTCTTCCCTGGCATCCATTTGCACGCAGCATATTCCTGCGCAAAATGTACACTGCATGGCACCACGCCTGCAGCCACCAGCTATCGTTGGCACACTGTGGTTTGATACCCCACTTTCAGGTAGAGCAGACCATCTTTTTCCACCCCCTGCTCTCAGCAACTCAATTTCATGGCCCCGAATGCAGACAGAGGAGCTCCTCCATACAAACATTCCCCACGAGGAGCCAGCAACTCCCTGCCAGGTTTCGGGCCAGAAAACTGCAGGGCACCATCAGGCTTCTCCTTGCCCATCAATGCTTCCCCCTCTCTCTCCTCCCCGCAGGGTGGTGGGCTGGTGGCAGGGGCTGCCTGTCAGCTGTCACCACCCACCGCAGAGCAGGGCAGGACACCCCAACCCTGTCTGCACCGCCGTGTCGCGCCATGCCAGCTACACCCAGGGAAGCCAACAGATGCCGTGATGCAGATCCTGCAAACTCCCCGGTGCGTTCCAGCACCCACCTGAAGCATAAACAGAAAATGAGGGCCAAAAGAACCCATCCAACCCCCCCGATCCGTGAACACCCTTTCCAGAAGGCAGTGTCCCTCCAGCAGGCCAGCGTGCCAGGGCCCGGCCGTTGCTCTGTGAGGAACGAGGCGCACAGGCGTTCCTTCAGCACTCACCATGACAGCCCGACCAGAGCCTGTCGAACACATGTTGCTGGTAACAGGCAGGACTTAATCCCAATAACTGCGTGATCCAGATCTTGCCAGAAGTTCAGAGTTTAACCCCACCCAGACTGATTTTCCAGCATTTGCTCATCTGCTTGTTTCAATTGCTGTGTAAAATTTTTACCTGTTCCCACTGTAACCATACAGGCCTGGTAAAGAAAAGAATGCATTTGAAATGACACGTCAAACAGACAACATGTCAAACTACAAGCAGCACCTAAAGGGCCCAAGTGCCTGCAGGTGATTTGAGGGTACATGAATGCAGTATATGTAAGGCCCCGAACATAAGCATACCAAGTATCAAAAATGACTCTGAAATGATTGCTGAAAATGCTGGTGTGGTCAAGCAGCAGAGTAAAGAAAGCCATGATATTTACTTTAATATTAAAAAGGCATCCTTCCAGAAGTGGAAGCCATGTCCAAACAAGGAAAACAGAGAGAAGCATTAACTTTAGCTAGCTAAATATCAAGCCATAATAAGAAAAACACTGCAGACAAATTTTTTGAGAATCTTTCAGACGTTTTAATGTGTGGGAAAATCAACCAGCCTGTAGAACATGGAAATTAAAGAGATGTAAGAAAAATACACAAGGAAGTTAAAGCCAGAGCAGAAATGCTAGATCAATTCTTTACGTTTATTTTCACCATGTGGAAGAGTGGAGTTCCCTGCTTTGGCTTCCAGCCAAACAGTCAGCTTGAGAAGCTGCTAAATAGAAGCGCCAGTAGAAAAGTAGAATAAATATATAAAACAAATAGTAACAATTCATGAGGACAAGACAGTTTTTGATAATGTCTTGAGGATCTCAAATATTAATTCTTGAAGTAGTTGTGTGGTGTGTTTTACCACATGGGCATCAGAGAAAAAGAAAGTGATGACAACCTCTGAAAAGAGCTATGAGAAGATGTAGGGAGCTGCAGTTTAGTAATTCTGCTGCCTGTAGAAATCAGGTTGGTTGAGATTATAACAGGGGAAGAATTACAAGCAACTTTAGTGATATGATGGGAAGGGGCAATATGACCAGAGGAGGGAAGTTACAAACCTGTTCAAGTTACTCAAAGGGGTCACCAAGCATGTGGCTGTGAGTGAACCATATTTGGGTTTCCAAAATGGGTTTGTGTAACACTACCTGAACAAAGCTCTTTGTAAGAAATAGGTCCTTTTAAGGATTAATATCAGGTTAAGAGATGGGAAATAAACAGCAGGAATAAATTATTAGCCTTGACCATGAAGGAAGTTGCCACATGGGTTCCTTTACAGATGAGAGAGGAGCCATCTCTGCGTTCAACATGCTCATCAATTATCTGGAAAAGAAAGTGAACTATAGGATAAAGCTTGCTGATTCAGCACAGTAAAAAGATAAAATGGACTATGAAGAATGGCAGAAGGACACTAAGCAGGTGGATGGTAAAACAGGCAGATTAAATTCATTGTTGCTAAAGTACAGCGTTGCATACAGGGAAGAACAATCTTAATTAACTGTACACACTAATGATCTCCAAACTAGCTGTGTATCAGTAAGGAAAAAAAATCCAGACCCACAGTGGATAGGTTTTTAGAAATGGCTCTGTGCTCAGTGGTGGTCAAAACAATGAACAGAAAGTTAGACAAGATTAGGAATAAAGAATAAAGCAGAAAGCATTCTTTACCAATATATGAATACACGTCTTAAACAAGGCATGAAGTTCTGATCACCATATCTGAAAATGGATATACAGCAGAATTTAGGAGGTAAAGTGAAGAGAGACAAAATGGAAAATGTGAACAAGAAACCTGTTAATCTTCCTTTTTCATAATGCAAACACTTACAGGTATCAGAAGAATTGGTCAGGCAGAAGATGTAAAAGCCAAGTAAGAGGAATAAGATTTTTGGGGGTGTACTTTCACAGTGACACTCACTGGCATGTTAAATGTACGCCTTGTCTAAAAATCAAAAGGCATACCAAACCATTAAAGAGAAAAATGTAAATGCAATCTTGGGCTCAGGAAACCCATAGCCTGCAGATCACTGGGAGGAAATGACAGGGGAAGGATGACACTGTATTTGCCCAAAATAATGTAGCCACTGGCAGGGAGTGTGCACACAGCCAGATGGGCCCATGTATGGTCAAGATCACTGCTCCTACAACTCTACATTTTTAAAAAGTCCACCAAATGGCAGGAACAAATCCATGCAAAATGGTAGGAGTCAGCTGCATCCCAGCTTTACCAGTGCATGAATAAATTTACCCAGACTCTGCACAATCTTTATCTGCTTACCCCTGAAATGAATTTGCTAATATCGTTTTCAGGAGATGGAGTTTGTTACGAATACCTTACCTGCCATGATTGTTGTCGGCTGGAAATCACATTCTCCCATTTCCATTTCTGTCTGCAACTTGAATACCAGTAAGGGAAGCCAGGAACAAGGGAAATTCAGATATAAAATAATTGCAAGTCTGCCAGGAGCAGGATGCCAAGAAATTCATAAGCAACAACTGTTTTCCCTCCTTCATGATTCTCCTTGTTCTTCTGCATTCATTTCCCCCCATCTTTACTCAAAAGGCACATATTAAGTTCTTTCAGAAAACCTAGCTAATTTGAATTTTATTTGCTGAATGAAAGCATTTTCTGGTTGTATGCAGTATGTCCAAAACAAATTATATCAGCAGGCAGTTTCCAAAAAGATAGTGGAAAACTATTACAAGAAAAAAAAAAAAATTAACTTTTTTTAAAGCCCAATAATTTATCCCTTGTCTTCTACCATCCTGAAGAATATTTCTGAAAGATACTAGTTACTGACAACAGTATAGTATGTTCACATAACTTGTATAGCAGTATTTTTCAATGACCCTTAATAAAGGCAACAGTTTCAGAAATGATCTCAAGGTACAGAGCAGAGAGGGAAGAGTGCATATTAATATACAAATGAAGATACTATATTTCAATAAAGAACACAAATTTTAATTTGCCTTTTTCAAAAAAAGATGTAATTTAGCATAGAAGTTTGATGTCTTGGATAAGACGTTCTGCACAGATATATAGGAAAGCTAAAATGTGGGCTCAAAAAGTTGCATTGTTGTTCGTAACTCTTTAAAAAATTGTCTTAAGATGAAAAATTTGAAACAGATGATTTGGCACTATCTTACAAGGGGGCATAGCTTCAAATTAAAGCTTTAATTACTACAGCATTTAGTAATATTATTAAGGTATCTTTTGTGGTTACAATCCTGGAAAGCATAATCTTAATGTAGCTGAGACATCCCCAATTCTATAAATAAAAAATGGAAAGGATCCAATTTATTATACTGAAAACCAGGGGAACATTTACTTTAATGCATTACAGCATGAGCTTTAAATAACGTTTATGACAGTCTGTAAAATTTATTACCAAATTAGTTATTTGCATTAGCGGACTCCTGGATATAATCACTCTCCAGACTTCCGCCCTCCCCATCCCAGGTTTTCACTAATTTCAGCTGAAATTATTTGTAGTTCCAAAAAGAAGTGAACATCAATTATGGACTTTTAAAACTCATTTTCAGATACCCAATGGTGACAACCATATTAGCCTCATCACATTCTAGTTACTCATTACATTTTCCTTCTTCCTGGATCTTTGGAATCAATTGGCTGAAACGTACAAAGGAAGTGGGACGTATTTACTTCTTGGGACTCATAGGAATACTCTGTAATTATCTGAGTGACCAAGACCTTTTTTCTAAACCAGACACATTTACTAAGCTTTAATGCATTTCGTGACAGTGCATAATACAGGCCAATACATTGCTGCTGGAGTATAAACTGAGGGTCACAAAAAAATGTAGGGTTCCTAGATTAACTGGGACACGGGTATAAAAAAACGAAAAAGTCAAAGAAGGATCGGGGTGAGATGAGCTCTAAATACAAGACAATAGCTGGTTTTATGCCGAGAGCACAAAACTGCAGGGAGAATAACATTGTTGACTGAAGGACATCAAATCAAGCTTCGGGGAAGCTTTGCACTAATCCTGTGTTGTAATGACAGCTTAAAAATTTGGTACTTTGATGAGTTCTGAGATTGATCTAAACCTCTTTAATTTGGCTTGCTGGTATTTAATCTTTTAACTTTGCATTCTTAATCAAAACTCAAAGCAGATCTTTAATCTTATACGTATAAAATGGAAGATTAAAGGACCCTGACCTGCCTCTGGTAGACAGCTGTTTACTTCCCCTTTTCCTTCTCCTTCCCGCAGTAACAGCAAGTCAGAGTAATTTCAAACCTGTAGGATGGTCTTAGGAGAAAAGGCAAAGTACGTAAATATTCTCTGACAGAGAAGAATTGAAACCCTCCCTCTCTTCAGTGAAGAATTAAAATCCATCAGAGCCTCTGCATGTATTTCTTTTAAAACATTGTTAATGTGACGGGAAAATAATTCTGTTTTGGTCAGATTCCTCACTGAAGAGGGAGAGCTATATTCAGATTTCCTTCACTCTAGAACACCAGAGGCATCTACAGACTTCAGTGCCTACTCAGGTTTAATAGCACACAATATACAAGACAAAGGTGAGTCAACCAAATGCTATGTACAAAGTTAGGAATTGTCTTTACTGATAAAAAACAAATCTGTGAGGATACTTCTACCAAACATGTCTGATTTTATTGTAAATTCTTTGCAGTAGGGACAGGGTTTTTTAAATGAGAAATGTGTACAGCAACTCCTTTAAGACGGTTAGGCGCTCTTACATATCAAGAAGCCCCTTTAAACCTATTTAGTACTCAGAGGAGATCATGGTGCCATGAAGTCAGAGCACCTTAGATGGCCCTGGTTGCTGGGACCTCACTACAGGGACTCACAGGAGCTAACACAGGACTTTAAACCAGCACTTCAGCAGACATGCAAGGCATCACAAGGTGCAATGACATCCTCTTCATGAATGTTTCTAGCCAGCTGGACCATGCGCGCAACCTCCAATGCCAGAGCACTTGAAAAGGCAGAGCAAAGATCCTGGACCCAGGTCCTTGGAGCACTGGGCTAGAAGCTTTCCAGGCCACCAGGCTGCTTTTCCCTGTGACCAGTCCAGTAATTCATCTCACTTTGCCACAGCAAGACAGCCCCACTCCAGGGTTTTGTCTCAGACTTAGCATGAGGAGAAGGATCACTATGGTATGGGTGATTTAATTTGTCCAAAAGCAAGTGCATACCAGGCATTGCTAATTGCAAGAGAGATCTGAGATAAAAGGAAAAGTCACCTCTCCTCTTTTGTGAACTTCATTTATTCCCCCTGTGTTGAGTTCCCTGTCTTGTATAGAAATTTCCATGTGTCTGAGCTGCCTGACAAAACAGTTGTTGATTTTCACTGCACGTAGCTTAGCTGAAGGCATTTAATGTCATGAAAATCTTAATCAGCCGCATTAGGAGAAGAACAATCTTGATTTCACAATTCATTTTAAATTCCTTGCACTCTCCATCATAGTCCTGGAAACACTTTATTTTACATCATTGTTAGTGATGGCTATCCTGGTTTATCTGTTCCTGAATTATTCAAATAACTTAAATAGAGGCAAAGTCTATGGAAAAGTAATTTCCTAAAGTTCAATAAGAGTTTTGAACTATGTTCAACTTAGTTTGATGCGAGTGAGCTAGAATTAAACTTTTCTTAATCTGGATTGTTTCCTTAAAGAGCACATACGGCTGGACAAAATAGCAAAAATTATCTGGGGTTTTATTTAGAGGAGGGGGGGAATGTCAAAAGGGAAAAGACATTTTCTATACAGACCAGCAAATAAACAGAAAGAAATTCCTCAGTGAGTAAAAAGAATGCTTCCAGCATGGCTTCTGACATCACGGCTTTTATGCAGTGCATTTGTAAGCATAAATGTTATTCACATAATCCAAGGATTAAGATGAGATCTTCTTCCCTCCCTTGAGGAAGATAGCTCAGGGTTAAGAAACTTTTTAGAAACAACCCTGACCAACACAGGTTAGACCTTTCTCCACCACCTTCCCTAATGAAAGTGTATACAGCTCCACTTAATAATCTCCATATTTAGCAAGAGGTCTATTACTCTCGCCAAATTGGTAAGACCTTTTTTCTTGAAGTGGCTCCTGTCACAACTCTTGGTCTTTGAAAGGAACATGAAAAACTAGTGTGAATAACAAGGAAGATCTATAAAACAGAAGCTGGTTGTTCAGTTTTTTGGAAGTTACAATTGGGGTTTGCCTACATGAGAAATGAAGAAGTTGAAGTGTTCTGTAAATATTCAGAAGTGTTCTCACATCCTTCTTATGATTTCTGGAAGTATTACCAGTGAAGTCAGTAAATCATCATGTGATCAGGCAGTCCCAAGTAGAACCAAAAAACAGCTGATATTAAAATTTTGCCATTTATTAGCTGTTTGGATGCTCTTACTGTTCTACCACTTTTTTTTCTTATTTCAGATGAAAAGTATAGCTTGTCATGCCAAATTTTTAGTAACTTTTCTCAACATCATTCTCCTCACACAAAATACAATATTTTTAAAAAACTAAAAATCAGTGGCTGCACATACACAAATCCATGCAAACACATGCCCTTTCTGCAGTGTGCTTGAGCAAAACAGACCGGTCATCTACAACATGATAGAGAAAGAAAAGAAGGTGCCAGTCCACCAAGAAACCAGCCTAACAGCAGTCACCCGCTGCTTCCCTCCCCAGTCAGAATTGGCAGTGGTCTTTCACCTTCAACTTCTGAAACAAGACATTTCCTTGAATTCACGTTCTACTGTTACAACCATATTCAATACTCGGTGATTCTTCCTGGCTGTGGCTGTCATCCACACTTCTGTATTACCCCTGGCTCTCTTTCTTGGGAATCTTACTTTACTAAGTAGGTTCCTTTGCAAAGAGGAGGGAGGAAAGAGTAAGGAAACAGATCTTTGTTCCATTGCCTTTTAACTTCAAATCAAATAACTCTTTGAATTAGGCTTTCAGTGGTATTTAAGACTAAAGGATTGGACTCACCCATTTCAAATGGCTGCATGAACTTTCCTTCTCTCTACCTGTTTCTTATTTGAAACCCTACAATAAAAAAGATCAAATTACGATAATCTTTATTTTTTATATTTTTGTTTCTTCCTCTAGCCATGATGCTGCACGCAGCCAACAGACGGCAGGAGGAAGTCAAGCGCTGAACTATGGGATTGCTCCACACAGTCTTATGCTCAAATGCAGCCAAGTACCTTGTAGACAGGGATGGTGAGGGTCAAACAGAGCTTCAGCACGGCTTCTAGGCCCCGCTGACAATCTTGAAGGTATATCAGATATAAGACCACTGTCTGGATAGGCAGCCTCAAGTACTGAATTGGCCTGTTTACAGGTTTAATTTACTAATACATACAATGGAGCTAATATTTATTGGTTCTGCAACACTTGTTAAAATCCATTTGCTAACATTTGAAACACATAAAACTAGTAACATCAACCTGCTATCCAAAATCCCCAACTGGAACAAGACTTTATTTTTTAAGCATTCAATTCAATGTAGATTTATTTGAGGAATAGCTGAGAAATACAAACCCCGGAGACTTAATCTGCTTTTCACAGAAGTTGTTATCCCATTGTCTAACATCCTCAGAATATTTGATGCCCACAGTTACTACAATGAATAAAGCTTTAACTAAACAAAATATCTTCCTATGATTCTTTCAGATTTTCTCTTGGTCTTTCTAACTATGCCAAGTAGGCTCTTGATGAACAGTCACAGGGTGACTAGAAGCTCAGCAGATTTCTGATCCACTGATCTCATACAGCTAAAATTAAATGTCTATGGGCTGTCTGGACGTGCCCATCAATTCCACTTAGCCTGATGTTGAACTACGGGTGTACTAACTTATCAGACCTATGGAGGTACACTTGGACGAAAGCACCATTCAGTAGCTACTGAGGCCTGCTTCCAAGCTCACCATCTGGATAGATGGGTAGTCCAGTTTCAAAGCCAGCCTTACAATAGCCTTTAAAACGCAACACCAAAATTGTCCGTCTCAAATTGTACAACACAAGAACTACTTCCTTTTAGCAATTTGTAGGTTCCCCTAATTTCAACCGTATTTCCCGATTCATTTTTCCTGAATTAAGAATTCTTATTTTGTCTCACAAACTTCTTGTGATTCTTCTGATTTATTTGATCTGAAGTTCCCATTGCCCAAGTTAATCTGATTCCTGGAATGACAAGTCTTCTGAGAAAAACCACCACAGAGTCCTTAAACTATAGTACCTACATCCACTTCTAACCTTCCCTGAACAAAGCTGGAGAGCTGCCAAAGCTTCCACTACCATCATTTAAAGTTACCTTTCCCAGTTTTGCTAGGCTGACTAGTGGCTTTCCATTGCAATGTCTAAAGATACAATGTATGGGAGATCCACATACATGAAATAGTACTGAATGACTATCTCTAGGCAACCAAATCCCTCTGCCAGCATCACTGATGGCAGCAGCAAAATTAATCACAGTCACAGGTACTTTACCTTGGAGTTTACTAGGCATCTAGTCAGGTAGGGATATTTCTGCGCAGTGATCAAACTGCTTATTGCAATGACTGTTCCCACAGTGAGCCCCATTTCTCTGAGTTTCTTCACCCCTGGAAGAACACAGAATTTGAAAGCATATCCACTGAGCTTTTCAAGCCAGCTCTAGTTCATTCGGTGTATCTCAGCAACAGGAATCCTTGCCACTTAGCAAAATGTTTTGATACTTGTTTTGCAATTTTTCTACAAAGCCTTGTTTTAACCTACATTTTTGTGCCCTCCTGCCAGATCCACTAATGTTGCAGCCATGTTACACTACTTAGCCATGAGAAAGTTCAAGCCTCAGAGCAGAGCTGAAGAAACTACCTGGCTTTATGGTTTCCATGCTTGCAGCCTTCTGCGTAAGACAGCTGAAACCCACGCATCGCATGCACCAGGGGACCGGACGAGAGGTGACAACAATTCCATGCCATTACAGAGCAGATCTGGCCTCGACAAGCAGAGGCATTTCAAAGTGGCCCGTAAACTTTGGCCACAGTGACGACTGCTGTCTTCCCTGCTTCAGATTATCTGTGAAGGAAGTAAAGGCTGAGGATGCTGAAGCTGTATCTCCTGAGCTACACATGCAGTTTGCCTTGCCACAGTAGTTTATCCATTTAGATCCCTGACTGCTCATTGCTAACATTGAAGACCGTGGGAATCATGGAACATAACACAAAAGCACCTATTTTGATGACCATCATTTAGCAAAAAGAAGGAGGATGTACCATACCTAGTCTAATTTATAATTTAGAGTTATAGTTGTAAAAACCTGAAATGATTAAGCCATCATCTTACAAACTCTGTGAGAGGAGTCATGACTAATATTACATCACTTTTTCATGTGTTTTACTTCCTATCTGAATAGCACAAAATAGGTTTTAAAGGGGATAAAAATAGTAGAATAATATCAGCAAAAGCACAAGACTTCTCTTAAGTCTTGCACAATATTTTTTGATCTATAAAAAAAGTAAATCATAAATCACATTCTAGTGAACAGGGAGGAGAGTATAGTCCTGGATTCTCCTAAGTCATAGACTTGACTGGTAATGCTGCAGGATGATGGTCCTGCAGCACTCACAGGATTGGGACTCTTCTTTTGTATGACTAGTCACAAACTGGGGGGAAGAGAAAAGCAAAAAGGACATTACAAAACCAGGAAGCTTGCGCAAAGGGTGGGTTTTTTCCTTCATTAGCTAGCTAACAACATGGAAGCAAGGTCTGCGATCTAGCTGACTTTTGTCAGCATCTAATCAGTGATTCTGCACATAAAGGACATTGCAGTGCCCAGAGACATCAAACTTACTCATCACCATTGCTCAGTCCGATTCGAGATTTAAAAGGAAAATTTAAACCGCCAAAATTTAAATTTGACTTTTAAAGTATTTTTGCAGGCATTCATAAATGCATCAGCTGGAGCGACTATGTCTCCAGCTGCTGCAACTTGTTTTCTAATGGGAGAACAAAAATCCAAGAACCGTTTTTTTAAGGTATGAACTTAGCATAGATAGCTACAATGCGTTCAGCACCAACATGACTATTTTCAAGCAAAACGCCACCTGTAGAAGATGGCTGTGAATGAACAATTTCAACAATGCAGCACCTCCTGCCACGGTATGTAAGATCACGTTCCTCCCGGAGGTATTTTCCCTGGAAGAATTTGCACATCAAAAAGTTGTAACGCCAAAATGCCAACCCCAAACAGCAGCTGTTGGATCCTCAAGCCTCAGCTTCAAATCACACCTCCTCAAATCCCAAACTCCCAACAACGCACAGCAGCTGAGTTCTCGGCGTAACATTTATTTTGATTGATAGATTTCCTAAAGTTGTGAGCCTGCAAGCAAAATCTCAGCCATAAGAGCATCTCCAAAAGTATTGGAAAGACTGCATGGCAAGCGCCTCAGCTGCAGCACTGAGTCTTCCTACCCCCAGTTTATTTTTTCCCCATTAAGAGCTCCACAGGGTAGTCCAGTCAACAAACAATATTTCTGGGATCAGATACCAGATCTTCAGATCAACATAACGGGAGCAGAGTAAAGAAGGATTAATGTGCTGTCTTGTTTTATTGCTTGGTTTCATCAATGTTTCAGGCTACATTTTCAGCATTTTATAGTCCAGTATTAAATATACTCTCTCGGCTGAAGCATAACCGTTGGATTTTAGGATGGGGTCGAAATAATTTTTGACAGCTCAAATAAAGAATTTTTTTTAAGCTATTTCTGAGTTGGGAATTATACACAGGTCATTTTCCATTACTAAGAAAAAGCATTTGAAATACTTGGAAATTTCTCATAACTGTAAAGTAATAATCAGCTTTGAAATAAGGATTTGCTTTTTATGACATCTGTACATCCTTGCTTTTAACATTTGCATTTTAATACATTGAGAATAAAGACTTTTCTACATATTGTTCAAACAAAAAGCTGTTTTCTAGTTTAGCTTGTGCTAATTTTTAAAGCAAATCGATATCCCTAAAAGCACTTTTATTACTGTGTCTATAGGAAGAGCTACATAAATGTAACTAATTTTGGTATTAAGGCAGAAAATTTTGCCATATACACGAACTAACAAGTTTGCATTTTTTTCTTTTAAGCTGAGGAGGGGAAAAAAAGGATATGAGAGAAGTTACTGTTAGCATGTGTGTTATACAAGGAATTAAGGACTACACAAAGCTTCAGCTGACAGTTTGTAATTTCTTGATTGTTCTTTAATATACACTCTTAGGCTTAATCTAGCATATCGATATCAAGGTGATTACTACCATAGTTTCTCAGCAAAATAATTAAATGTAGGCATCTATTTTACCTCAACTAATTCCTTCTTCTACCCTCTTTCTTTGTGGGCAGCATTACATGGCATCAACCAAGAGCTGCAGCTTGGTTTGTTTTTTTTTATACCAAACACTTGCTATCACCTGGTACCATTTGGCTTGTTTGAAAACAGCCTTTTCCTTCTTCAGAGCTGCACCCAGGAAGAAGAGAGTCCCCCAAGATGGGGGAAAGAGGGAAGAGGATCATCCTCAACTTCATTTGTGGAAATTACCTCCCAATACCTTGCTGTGCAGCATGCACAAACTGGCAAGATCATAATTTCTTGATTGCAAACTAGGGATGCCATTAGATTGAGTCTCTTAAAGCAAACTCGTATAACTTAGAAAGTAGTAGCCTGATTTTTAAACCATAATCTATTTCTGTCCCTACTTATATTTAAAAGGCCCAATGCTGACACAGGACTTAAAAACCTCTTCTCTTTCAGGAAATAAGAAATGTAAGCTCCTTGAACTAATAGCACATTTAATATTAAAAAGGTGCTAAAACAATGTTAGGCCAGTCCCCAAGGCAAATTTCACTGTACTTTGCAACTTCAGTATATTCACAATGCAGAAAGCCTCCGGAAATATTTTGTTAATTATTTTTACTGCTTTTCTCATTTCTGTCTTGAATTCAAGCCCATAAGATATGATATGCTTCACAAATGAAGTTATGGGCAGAATGTAAGCTTTTGGAATTCAGACCTGAATTTAACATAGTAACATCAGTAATCAGTATGCTGCATTTGCATCACTAATATGTTGAAATAAATAAGGTGAGTGTTAAATAGGATTTGCAGATTGAAAAGCTAGATATTGAAATTTGCATCCTAAATTATTTTTTAAAAGTAATTTAAATTCACTTTGCCAGTAGTTTGGGGTTTTTTTTAAACCAACAAGTGTCAGTGTAGTTGTTCTGACTTTGAGAAGCTGTAATGCAGGCAGTATGTGGCATCATGCTGCCATCTGTAGTTTAAAGAAGAAAATAGACTGCACAATCCAAATAACAAAAGAAGCCACTGGATAGGCAGCATTTGTAGAATGAAAACAATCCAGGCTTCTCAAAAGACAAGTGATCGAGGAGAAATGCACATACATATTTCTGTGCCCGCATTCTAGCTCACGGCAAGACTCAGGGCCTTATTTAAAATATCAGCAAGACCTTCATAAGGAGTCCTAGGTTGGTCTAAGTCCTAGTTGGCTGCCCTTCTTCACACCACCCCATGCCAAATCAACAGGTCTTTTTGATGAAAAAGTATCTGTTCACATCACAGGCACAAATAAGAGAAAAAGCAACAGTACATCAGCACTCCTGAAAAACAAATTTTTATTTAACTGTATGAAAGAGAGATTTGGAAATCTCTATTACTCACATAAGACCCTCACTAGCCCTTAATTTCAAGGCAGGCATTAGCAGCTTGGAAGAAAAGTTACAGAAACAAAATCTTCACATCCCAAATTATTCAGACATCAAGGTTCTTCTAGTCTCAAAGGGGCTTTTCATAAAATTATATACCTTTTTACAGAAATCTGAGTTTTAAAAAAGTGAAAATTGTGATAAATTTCCATGAAAACAAAACTAGAAACCTGTTTTCCTGTTAAGAAAATAATGCAAAAGTTTTTCTGATGTGGAAATCCTGTAAATTACAGACTTCTACCTTCCAGAATCTGACACTTCTTGGTTTTATTTCCTCTGGTGGTGGTTTGTTTAAACTTTTAATTAAAAAAAAACCCAACACAACACAAAAAACAACCACCCACAGAGAACAAAGAAAGAAGTTCCTTATTTTATTTGTTCCGACTGAAATCCCAAAAGCAGATGACACTTTTCTGATGTCCTGTATAGGCATTATGAATATGTTCATTTTGACCTTCTAATTTTGGAATGTTATGAAACCACCAATAAGTCAGTTTTTCATTAACAAAAACCCCACAAATTACAAGTCTTAAATTATTACTAGAACCTATAAAAACTTATTGATAGTTTTCATCTGTATCCTCATTTTTTTAAATACATCTATAAATACATAGAAAGTTGGAAGCTCTTTACTGGCTGTAGCACTCAGAAAAAGCTTCTCACTAGCTGACACCGAAAGGGTTGTCAAGCACTGGAACAGGCTGCCCAGGGAAGCACTTGAGTCACCATGCCCGGAGGCAATTTAAAAAGACATGTAGATGTGGTGCTTAGAGACAGGTTTAGTGGTGGACTTGGCAGTGCTAGGTTAACTGTTGGACTTGCTGATCTTAAAGGTCCTTTCCAACCTAAACTATTCTATGATAGGGGGAGGAAACCACTACATGCACACAATACTTTAAGAACTGCAGTTCAAGACTATCTACAAGCAAATATTCAGCTTTAGTGAACTTTACAAATGCGATCTCAAGACTTCCTAATGCATATTGACCACGCAATATGGTTTTCTCTGCTTGACACTGCCAGAATAAAGTATCATATCAGCTGTTCCGCTCCTCAGTTTCCTCTCAAAAACTGATCCAAATGCAGTCAGGAAAACAATGACACATACATTAACTCCTATATAGATGGTATGGCTCACAGAACACTCCAGGTACTCCATGTTGTATGTCAATCCAGCTGTCTAGCAGGTCCTAGCATTTCTAATGAGTTCAGGGAAAGAATTATTTTTCTTTTTTATATATATTTAGTGCTTAGTACACTAGCTGGTAATAACATCTGTAAGTGTGAGGCAATATATGATACATCAAGTAAACCTAAAATTTAGACAGTATAATCCAAACAGCTTTATGTTAAGTTACAGTCTAAAGCTATTTTTACCCTCCCACAGCCACATTATGAATGCGTTTAGTAAAGTGTACTGTACATAGCAAGTCAAAACATCACCTTAAAACTAAAATGAGACTATAGTTTATCTTGTACTTTGCAAATCCTGTTATTGGAATATCTCACAACCCTTAGTCCCTATTCCAAAGAGATTTTTGATTAGTTGTATGTATGCTTGCAATACCTAGCATATATGAAAGCTTTTTTTTTTTTCCATAGTATCCTTAGAAAGCTACAGTGCATTCAGAATGAGATTATACATATTATATTCTTCCACTTTTCTTCAAAACAGTGGAGAAGGGATAGAAAAGTAAAACATATCTTCTCTAATCTGGAAAAGAAACTGGATTCTAGCATGTACTCCTGACAAGTTCTACCCTGAATCTTTCCTGGCTCAACAGGACAGTAAGTACTTTTCATTCTTTATTTTTAAACCTACAACATGGCAAAACATCTGTCAGCTACAAGTGCCATTACCTGGACTTTCATACACCACCTTATTCTCAACAGAAACATTTGTTTAAACATCCTTTTCATTTCTAAACCTTAAGTCTCCAAGGTGAACACTGCTTTCCCTGCCCCATCCCAGTTATCTAAAGGTAGGGGGGGAAAACTTGTTGCTAGTGCCCACAATCTGTCAGATTATTTTTAATCTTTTTAAATTGGAAATATTAATTAAAAGGCCTAAGTGTGGTGTATACAAATTTAAAAGGCCTGAACACCATAACACATGCTTAAATAGGCTTTTACAATATTCATATTCATTAAGCCTCTCTTATTCAAACGTCTACTATAACAGCTCATTTCCCCCTTCCTTTTTTCCTTTAGTTCTATCCACAAAAATTCAACCAGTAGCAAGTCTTAACATACCAATATCAAAATCCTCCTTTATACGTGCTAGTGAATTGCAGCTGTGTGCTTTTGAGGCTCACTCTTTTGAAGAACAAAAGTGAAACAAAAAAGAAATCAATATGCAAACAATAGAATATCAAACTTGCATCAGGGTCAAGTTTGTCCAGCTTCCATTTCAGTGCTAAAAAGGGACAATACTCACTTTGCTCTGTAAAGATCAACTAGTTTGTTTGTATTCAAACCTCTGTCAGAAGAGCATTAAAGAAATTTGTTCAAAAAATGCTTCAGTTAAAGTATGTGCTTTTATCTTCCTTTCAGCTTTTGGAGAAACTTTGCTATTTCACTTTAAATAAATCTCACTTAGCTTGGCCATGCTCAGATAAAAATCCACAGCTGACAAAGGGTGCCAGTTTTCAGTAGTTCCTCATTTCTTACTTCCTAAAAAAGACCCACAGGCAGAACTAACTGTACAGTACCAATCTCTGGCATATGTACCTTTTAGCTTTCATGCCGTTGTTTCTTGCTGAATATTAAGACGAGTTTTAAACATGTCACAGACTCTTGTATCAAGATTTTAAATTTCCTCAAAGAGGAACCACACTAACATTCTTGCACAGGCTAACATCTTGGTTCTGAAAGTCAAGAAACACACAACACCCTAACTAAATCCAAGTGACTACAAATTCCAAGGACAAAACTCTCCTGGAGAAAGACACACAGCTTTTACTGCCTCATCAATTACAAACAGGAAGTTGAACCTCATAATCATCTTGCTTCCCAGCATTTTCCCCCCTCAAAAAGACTATTTCAACTTTTAAGGAAGGGTCTGCTGGTGGGATTGAGTAACTTCAGACTTGAAAGCATCAAATGCACAGGTTACAAAAAACTTTAAATGAAGGGAGACTTCTAATGAAAAGCTTTCAGAGCAAGGTAAAAGACAACACTGAAAGGCTAGATCCAGTATTACAGTTTACTGTTTAGGAGGTACAGAGGAAGATTATTATAAATCCAGTTTCTTACTATAACTGCAGTTTTTCAAGGGGTAATTTTTCCGCAATCCTTCTGATTATTTAACAGGACCCAACAGATTTACAGTTACAAACATACTTCTTGAAAAGCTTAGTAAACATATGTATCATTACAACTTCCCCTATGATAAAGCTCAGTTTCATGCACTGATCTACACTATGCACATAAGCATCACCTCCAAGTTTTTTCTAGACCCAAGAAACCTACACTATTCCATTAATAAGCCAGTTACATCTTCCCTCCCTTAAAATAAAGCTCCCCAGAAAAGAAAACCCACTCAAACAGAACAAAACACAAAAAAGTCAAACTTCCAGGAAATTTATTCCAACTCAGTAATATTTGCTACTGTGTATATTATTTAAGAAGTTATCAACTATATAGACTACTTTGCTACTGTTTTCAGAAGTGTTTTAGTAGTACTACATAAGTGAGTAACAAACACACCAGTAAAGACTTCTGCTGCAAAAGACTTGTACAAAAAAGAAAAGCCTTTGTAGAAAGGATAGTGGTTTTTATTGTAGTCTTAGAAAATACTGAATTATGAAAGATACAAAATCAACTGTTGTAATTATCTGTTTATTTTACAATCTGTATGCCATCATACTCTTATGGCTTTAAGATAGTTTGTCCAAAGTATTTTAAAACATGCTTTAACAAAGTATTTTACAATTTCAAAATTGAGTATTTCTTTACTGAAAAAAAAACAAACAACAAAACTCCAAAACATTTACCTGAGAAATCTGTTACCATAAAATTGTCATTCATTCTTAACTTTTGCAAGTTGATGATATAGGCTATAGAAGTCAACATGCAACTTGTAGGTCTACTGTATTAAATAAATATTTTTAAAATTAGATGCAGCTGGTTAGGCAAAAATCTACCCTTAATCTTCAAGTTCATCATAGCTTTAAAAACAAGACATGAATTTTATCATATGTCAATGTCAGCCATGATTTCTGCACTGGAAGCCCTGCACTGTTTGCTGGGTGGAATTCAGACCCTGGTGAACACCAGACTGCAGCAGTGGAGCACATCTCTTTGGTGGATAGTCCAGCCTCTGAACTTGGTAATCACCGACCTTGTTTTCCAACATCCATAGCCAAGTGTGGCAGAGGTTTGGGCCGCTGGATATGTTTAAGTTCTCAGCCAGTCATTCTCTACATATGTGCTCCACCCCTTTATAACAATCATTTAACCCAAGGAATTCCATTTCAGAGGATGTGTACTATTAGGACAATGCTTTAACGTTATTATCCACGTCATTTCAGAATATAACCTGCTTTAAAAAGTGATATTATGTATGGACAATAGAGAGGTTTGGGGCTTTCTGTTTTGTTTTTTGTTAGTTTGGGGTTTTTTTAACTAAAATGGAGACTTAGGAGCAAAACACTGCCCAGGGCGGCAGCTTGGGAGGGAGGCAGGATTAATTAACTAGGCATATACAAATGCTGGAGAAAATACCCAGAGAGCTTCATGAGTAATACATATACAGATCAACGTATATTAATGATAGTCTTTTACAGGAATTTCAATTCAGTTATCTGAAAATATATCCAAAGCAATAGAACTCTCATGATATCTGCCACATAGTATTTATTTCTGAATTTCAATTACTGCAAGCACTGTGATTTATACAAGCTATGCTCTATTAACATAAAATTTGCCCTTAAAGTAATAACACATGATGAAAATCCAAGGGTATCACTAGAGATTTGAATCAACTTTCAATCCCATAGGTGAGGTAGTGTAGTCACTTGTATTACGTGCTGGTTACGAGAAGTAGTTGAAATCTGTCAAATTTTAAGTTTTGTTTTAAATAAGTGGCTTATTAGTCTTAATATATTTATTAATGCTGTGTTACCTATGGGAGCAGGGGGGAAGGGGGAAAAAAAAAAAAGAGCCTTGCCAAGAACAAGTTTTGTCTCACTGCAAGACAAATCTGCAAAGCAGTATTTACAACAGTCCTTTGCTTAGTTGCTGCCTACTGTACATGCACACAAAGACACAAAAAGCTAATATACATTCTGAGGTAGGAAATGAAGAATTCCACTGGCTTGTACAAGATTCTTCATGTTTTGTAAACCAGCAAAACCAAAGTTTTCTGTGGTGAGGTTCAATACTTAGTTCTGGTGTAAGAATAAAATCTAAATTACAAAGCATCATTGGTATATGATATGCATCCACTGCCATGTAAAAATCTAGGAAACATGGATTTGTTTTAGTGGCTAATTCCTCCTTCACAAAGTAAATAAAGGAAATCTCTCCAGCTCATTTCCGTATCATACCTTCTATATGTTTATACTTACAGCACGAGCCATTGAAAACATACTACAGATTTAGCCATAAAAGTATCCTGAAGATTAAAACTCTGAAGATAATCTTTACTGGTCCCAGTGATCAGAGAACAAATACATTTGTAAATTACTTTAGGCAATTAGGCACTGAAGTCAAAGGATCTGGTGCCTGAATACCTTAAAAAATTAAAAATAAAATCCGTCCTTAAACTTTCACAATACTTTGATTCCAACTGACCACAAACAGCAGCGAGCTTGAAGGTGCTAGGACAGTAAGTCACAATACAACAATGAATTTTAGCAAGCATATAGGATGCAGATGCCAAAGGATCCAAAGCACACTAATCAAAGAACTGCATCAAACTTCTGCCTCTCCCAGTATGTTGTTATTCCTCCCATAAAATTTAGAAAAGAATAGAGCAGTATGCTGCAGCACCTCTGCTGTTCCAGTTGTCTTAACTACGTACTGGAGAGCTAAGACAAAGGCATATATTCAACAAAAGCTGGCTCTGGTACAAGGATGGCAACAACAGGAAGCAATGAGCTGTTCCAGAGTGCACTTGCCAGAATCTCCTCACACTGTCATGTTATCCTAACCCATCTACAAAATAAACATTTACAGAGCTATATACGATTCTTAAGGTTTGTCTACCAGGAAAAAAGAAATCTTAAAGAGATAAGAATTCCAGGTATATAAGTCACTATGCATAAACACCTGTTAGGAGGCTTTTCTTGAGATGCAGAGTTGCATTAGGTACTGTTGCATAAGTCAGAGTGAGGGCTGCTCTAGATCTGAATGAAAGCTTCCTTGCAAATAAACATCCGTGCGCAGAGTTTATACTTTCCAAGAACTTTCCCGAACTCTCCTTGGTATCACCGCGCAGGAAAAAGCTCCTAGGCTGACACAGACAAATTACACTCTAAAACTACACAGAGCAAACCCAAAGCTTGCCAAGTAATATAATGACCACGGAATTGTCAATGTAGTTTCAAAAGATAAAGTTTCACCTTCTCTTTCACTTAGTAAGTTACATTACAATAATGTTCAATCTCTTTTAGTTGCAATGTTGAGAGGCTGGCAATAGGAAGAGAATAGATTCACTCATCTGTAGTGCATTTGTCAGTCATTTGCTGACAAAAGTCTGTGATACCACTGCTCTGTCCACACTGTTCCACAAGTGAAGTTTTCTCCAATGTTCTTACAGAAACTGGATGCAGTTCTTGTACTTGATCATATGTTGCATCACACACACTTTTCACACACTGATAACAAGAACTCTGCTCATTTGTAGATGTAACACCTGAAAGACCATCTGCTAATTCTGTACACACTGGTATCACAAGCTCGCTATCAGATGGAGGTGTTCGTTCTCTCTCCGGGAATAAAAATGAAAGTGGACAATCTGAGGAAGAATATTTTGCAAGTATTTGTATTTGCTCGTGACTCAAGGCTGCTTCCTTACACACCTGCTGGCAAAGTCCCGTCAGATTCTGCTTTGTCTCACCCAGAGTTGACAAAATGTGGTTTCTTTCCTTCAGCAAGTTCTCCTTCTCATTTTGCTGCAACAGAAAAACAGCCTTTTAGTCCGTATTTTAAAACAAAAACCATGGTTTGTGTTCCTATCAAAGCTAAAACAAGACTATAAATAATCTGGTCTGCTGAAACAGAAGCAATTAGGCAATAAGAAGGTAAACAGCAACACAATCAAATGCTTATCAAAAGGACAATCCTAACCACTCTTGAAGCATCATCGACTCAGCTATTTGAAGTGATTTTTCAGACATACAACTCTTACAAAACTCATGCTAGCAGCCAAAAGAGTAATTCGTAGTTATTAAATAAATGAAACCTAGCTTCACTTACTATAAATATTCCTCAAACACTAACTCTACAGGGTAACACATTTAAACCATTACCACTGGGTCAACAAAACATTAAGTAGAGCAGTCTTCAGAGATTTATATTTAAAAAGTTAAACGTTGAAAACCAGACATCACATTTTCACTACTGATACTACTCTGCTAGACGAAAATAAATTCAATTCTCAAGAAGTGCCAAGTCCACTGTAGAACAAACAATGGACTGAAGAGTTTCTAAAGTAAACAGAAAATACAGGAAAGTTAAAGAAAGAAAACATGCTAAAACTGTAAACAAAATATTTTCTCTGGAAATGAAGCAATCTGGTTTGTTTCAAGGCAGTGACTAGAACACTGGAAATCAAAGAATTTAGAGTGACAGAGGAGTGAGAGATTAGTGAACTGAAGAGACAAGAACAGAGGTGCCACTAGGTAGATAACCTACTATCGGAATAGGAGAATACTGGCTGAATGCTTGCATTTTAATTACACAGATAACATGCTTAAGAGTGGCAGATACCTCTCAGACATGAAATAACACTGTCCTTGCTCTGAAGAGCTTACAATCTAGCTACGTAATGCAAAAGGATTTCCTAAACAGAGCAGTGAAAGGGATGACAATTCACTAATGAACACCAAGTAGAAAAAAAAGTACTATTCATTAAAAATTAGTGCTTTTTTTCCACTTCTACTTCAGTGTCAAATTTTTTTGAGACTTCTGATCCAACTGGCTGAAGATGAAAGGACATTGATAACAGATCTAGTGATAGAAACAAACAACATCTGGAATAAAGAAAAAACAAGGAAATAGCAAAGGACAGGAAACAACCAGGACCATAATGAAGCAGCTTGAATAATGAACCAAAAAATAAACCCAAAACACACATGCCACGACACACACATTTTCAGTTCCAGAATTAAAAGAAGAGGCAGAATTTTGAAGATATATAAAGCTTTAAATAGTTCTTAAGAAATAAATTTTAATCATAGGGACTGTATGTTAATTCAGTCTTAGAAAGCTTAATTATTTTCAGTCCCCCTCACATCCCCTTTTGCAGGAGAAACTCATACTGCAACCTCTACAACTTTTTTAGTTTGGTTTGTTGTGGGGGGTTTTTTTTGAAAGAACTGACTAACATTAAGTGGTATTTTGCAAGAGAAGCAGTTATTGCCAGTCCTTTTTGCCTAAAACTATGAGAAAGAGTGCTTTGCTAATAAACTTCTACTTGTCAGCATACTGGGAGCAGCTGTTGCCAGATCTCCTCATCTGAAATCACTTTATGTAGATTTTGGGTATGTAGAAGCATTCAACTGTGTACTATGGACTGATGAAATTATCTGGACTGCTTTTTAACACAAACTTCAACATTCAGAAACAGTTATTCCAGATTAAGTTCTTCACCCCCATCTGAAGTTGTTGACAGATTAATACACTTAAATATTATTGTTTTATTTTAGCAGCATTATACTAATACTGCAAAGTAATACCAGCTAGTTTTGAAGTTGTCATAAGGATCAAACAGAGATCTTTTGATTATCCTGCTAAAGAATCTATTTAGCTCACACACTTCCTCTCCCTGCTATAGCATATGTAACAAGATCCCAATTACATTTCTTGGATCACAGTTTATAGTATGTCACTCACTGACACATCCTCCTCCTGAGCTACAGACTCTTCAGGAAAATAGTGTTTCTTGAGGACAGCTGTCCTTTACACAGCTCCCCCTTACAAGTATCCTCATTTTAAAGCTTTGAAGTGAGAAAGTACAAGGAATGTGAATATACACAGGTGCTCTGAAAGTGCTGTCTCTAACAAGCCAACATCTCCTTGAGTGGCCCGCATGTATTGTCAAATATGGAACACTGGTGAACAACAAGAATACACAGGTTCACCTGAAAGATCAATAAGCAAAGACTATGTGGGGATCAAAAATCATCAGTACAGAAGGTCAAGAGAAATGACTATACTTTTATTCTCCCAGATAACAGATTCAGTATCAAACAGAATTTTTCTTCAATACAAAAGAGCTTAACATAAGACTTTCAATTTTACAGAATCACTTGGGTGGGGAGGTATCTCAGGAGGTCTGTAGTCCAACCTCCTGCTCAAAACAAAGTCAGCTCTGAGGAAGATCAGGCTGCTCAGGGCTTTACTCAGTCATGTCGTAAGAACATCCAAGGATGGAGCATGCACAACCTCCCTTGGGTAACCTGCTCCATTGCCTGCCTTCCCTGTTGGAAAAAAAAGTGTTTCTTTGTATCCAGTTAAAACCTCCCATTTTAATTTATGACAATATCTCTTGTACACCTGCTGCAAAGTACTACCCCCCAGGAAACTGAAGATCTTCCACTCTGCATAGCTACATGATCTTGAGGACTTCCCCACAGATACGGACAGGTGGCTATTAGGTCTTCCCACAGCCATCTCTTCTCCAAGCAGAAGCCCCATTTCCACTGCCTCTCACTGTAAGAGAAGTACTCCAGGCCTGACCATTCCAGTGGCCTTCACCTAACCTTGCTCCAGTTTGCCAGTGTACTTCTGGCACTGGGAGGGGTCAAAGCTGGGCAAAACATTCAGTCTTACATGTGCTAAGCATAGGAATGCAATCACTGCCCTCAAATCACTGGCTCTTAATACAGCCCAGGACACTGATAGCCTTTCTTTCAGCCTGGACACACTGCTGACCCATGCTCAGCTTGCCATCTGCCCAAACCTCCAAGGTCCTTTTCAGCAAAGCTACTCCCCTGCCAGTCTCCAGCCTCTTCACATGCAGGGACTTAAGTCTGTTCCACATATAGGACTTCCCCAATAAACACACCACAAATACTTTGCTTTAATCTGAGAGAACAAAAACCCGATAAGCAACAACGAATAGAAATTAATACAACACAACATGCTGCCCATACTGGAAGCCAAGATGAGGAATTTAGCCAAACGGAATTTCCTAACAGGCTATAACACAGAGTATTATCCACTTGTCAAGATTTTGAAAAATTACAGCTACACTGTATTATCCTCTTTCAAAGCCACATTACAAGGATACCATGAGAAGATCAAAGACTAACAGGTCTGAGACACGACTGACCCAAAGAAGTGAGAATGTGGCAGGAGTCATCATGCATGAAGCAACCTGGATGCACCACACGCCTTTCACAGATGTCTCTTTTCTTCCACCCACCGGGAAATTATGCCTAGACAGATCTTAGAAGTTTCTGTATTTGCGCACAACTTACAGTTTGATGTTGCATAATATCAGTTGCTGTCAGACACGCTCAACAGCTCCAAACAAGGTCTTTTCAGGAAGTTCTGAAGACACTTAGCTGCACACTTGGAAAAAATAAGCAACTGGAACATGTCTGTGCCTAGAACATGATTCGTAACTCAGACCTCACCTCACAATTCTCAACACTCCTTGTCTAGACCTTACACAGCTGATCTGTCAAACAGCAGACATTCAAGCTGTTCTAGCACAGGTCCACATAAGAAAGGATGTTATACCATGATTATCAGGCACTTAGTCAACTACAGGTCTAATCTTGCAGATGAACCTCTAATCCCTGCCCACCCACCCCGCCTCCACCCCGCCAAGTGTTGCACAATATTGACAGTTATGTAATAAACAGAAATGACAATGACAACAAAAACAGGCAGAAAGTTCTGAACTGCCAGAAATGCAACTTCTCTCTGTAGTCAGAATAACTATTAGTAACACAATCACCTGATTGCCCTCCCTCCCAGAAAATCATCTTCATTCAGCACACTGAATTACTTGCTCTGTCAACTCATCAGGACTACATGGCACTGCAGGCCTTCCTTCGAAGTCTATCTCCTTTGTTGCAGAAGCACACATAGTGAAAGATGATGGAACACTTCAGGAAAATAAGTTTTTAGCCCATGGCACTTTGCTCTATTTTTATTTTCCTTTTCACTCCAAAGTCGTAAGGAGAAAGGTGCAACATGAGTGTGTATGTTCCTAGCTGATGCAGATACAAAATTAATGTACATAAAGTCTAAAATACTCCATAAACAAGAATTAAGAGTACAGTAATCCTAAATCACTGAACTATTTAGAGCACCACTGTACAATCAACTACGAAACTGAGATCAGAAACAAAGGCCAGAAAAAAGCCGCTCACAATTATTTTCTTGCTAGGAGAACTTCAGATCATCCACATTTCTGTTAAGTTACATATTGATCTTTTTATTGCCTTTTTTAAAGGAGAAATTATATTAACAGATGGTTGCAGAGAAATCCGGTTGCATTAATTCCTCAGCTAGACACAACTTGACACAACTGCTAATAAAGCAAGCAACTTCCCAAGTTCTGCTGTATCTTCTGCCTTTCTGCAAGTGTCTCATTTTTAAGACTGAAGACTCAGGAAACAGTTTACCAGCCCATGTTGATATGTTACAAGAACAATATTTACACAACTAACAATTGGACAACCGTAAACTTCATCATGAGCAATACCATGAGCTGAAGAACAAAAGCACAAAGAAAGGGGAAAAAGGTAGAAAAAGTACAGTGGGATGATGGTTTGGGAATCATTCTGTACAATAAAGCTCAATGCTGATGGTCTTCAGGAACACCATTCCCCAAAAATTATGCTGCGGTGCACTCTTACTTGAATGGGAACAAGTCCACATAAGGAAAAAATGTATGTACTTTAGAGTGAAGCACAGAAAATCTACATGACTTCCTGACAGCAGTTCTAAGACTGATAAAGTTTTCCAAGCTTGAGTAGAAGAAGTAGTAAGCCACCTCACTCTCAAACTACCACCAGATATCCAGTCCAGACGTTTAGAGAAAGAATCAAGTCAACAGTAATGAATACTTATACATACCAGTTTTTCAATTTCAGATTCAAGATTCTGTATGCAGTCAAGTTTTCTCTTCCGACATCGCTGTGCTGCAATTCTGTTTTTACTTCGTCTTCGGATATCATGAATACAGTCCAATTGTTCAGGAGTTAATTTATGCATTTTCAGAAATGACTGGAAGTCATTTCTGGAAAGTGAGATAATTCTTTGTGCATTAAATGGCAGTTTTACCTAGAATGTAAGACAGTTGTAAATCAAATGTGAAACTGATATACACAAACACCAACAGGCTAATTAAAAGTTTTCATTTTAAGCGTTCTTTACCACACAACACATCTTTCTTCCTAACTCTGAGACAACAGCAAGCTTATGTAGCCATCAGGTGGGGTGGATAAAACCCAGAGGTTTCAACTAGATGAGTTCAAGCACAGGTGAAATAACTGAGTACTTTGCACATTTACACTAGATCCTCAAAAGCATATTTAAAGCAGGATGAAATCTATCCATGCATGCAGCAAGTAATTAGGTGATACACTCTAGGAAAATAAGTTATGGTTAGGTGGTGCACAAAACAGGTGTCAAGAATCACTAATACAGTCTAAAGTTTCCCTTAAGCTGCTATTAAGACTGCATCCTGCATGCGTTTTTATACCTATAGTTTTCTGCAGGAAAAGTTCACCTGAAACAGGCATTTACTTAAAATACAGAAGTTACAGTACTTGTCTTGTAATTCTTAATACTGGAGAACAGAGAGAACCAGACTTGCTACTGTCTGCACACCTGAGATACAGAAGCAGGAGCTTCTGAAACATACGTACATCACGAAGTCCTGACTAATACTGAAAAACATTTTTACCTATACAAAATAATTGCCACATTTTATGAAGTATCCAACTAAAGTCACTTTATTTTAAATCCTTACATTTGAGTATATTAAATAGCAGAATATGTTACCTGGCTGTGGTCAAAGATCTGAACTTAGTTTAACAAGCAAACAGAAACCCTTTCTGTGTTTGGCTACCACTGGTGACAACAGGCAGGAAAAAAAAGAAAAGAAAAAAGAAAAGAAAAAAGGACAGAGCATTGCCCTCAGCAATGATGCCATCTGCTTCTTTGTAATATAAAGACGAGGAATGTATTTAACCGATCCTGGGCTTTTATTTGGCCTGCTAACTTTCTATATT
>JAVJGI010000014.1:101438514-101457208 GCA_035590275.1 Ibycter americanus
CTACCACTGGTGACAACAGGCAGGAAAAAAAAGAAAAGAAAAAAGAAAAGAAAAAAGGACAGAGCATTGCCCTCAGCTTCTTTGTAATATAAAGACGAGGAATGTATTTAACCGATCCTGGGCTTTTATTTGGCCTGCTAACTTTCTATATTGATGGTAGCTTCCACTTATTTTAAGTCTCAGTAAGGCCCTGCATTTCAAAAAGAAAAAACCTCAGTGTTTTAAAAACAGTTACTGAATTTTCATGACATTAAATGATTCATCATACAGAGTCGTATTGCAATTCCACAATTCTAAGAACCGTGACAGAAATAATTTTTTCTTATTTATTATGCATTCTTATTTATATATATTTATTATAATATATTATTATTACGCATGTACAGACATACAGTAAAATGTTTTGGTATTAGACTACTTACATATGGCATCTGCCTAAAACACTGCCAAAGCAGTGACATAAGAAAGAAGTGCCAAATAATTTCTTCAGTTAGAGTAACAAATGTACGTTTTAGAGAAGGTGATACTATTAAAGCAGTCTTAAAATACACAGCTACTGAAGCCAGCTTGAAAACTTAATTTTCATTTCACAGAAAATCTGAAGTATCACTTCTCCCACCTTCTCTCCATAACTCAGAATACGACCAAGAAAACTTAAGTTTCTATAAAACAAAGGTTCCAAGAAGTTTAAGAGTTTTCCTAAGTTTAATTGAAGTAGACAAAAAAAAAAAAATTCTAAAAAAGAATGCCCATGCCTCAGTTTAAGGCTCACAACTTCTGATAAAAGTTTTTCCAGAAAAATATCTGCAGAGGTCTAATACCCAAGTATCTACCACTTCAATATCCTAGCAAAAAAATAATGTTTCCCTGAATTAACAGTGGTCATCCATATAAACCTCTGAATGGTTCAAGTTTCATCTCCCAGATTTTTAAAACAAGCAACCTCAACCACCACCACCATACCCCCCTGCCCCCGAGAATCAGAATTAGGTTTTTGAATAGGGCCTTAAAGAGACAGGGAAGCAAAGGATACACCAGGATGTTCTTACCTCACACTCTTGTTCTCTTGCTGAACAGGATTCACTGTCTCCCTCAGTGTCAGTTTCCGAATCCTCTCCCAAACTTATCACATAATTATAGGGACACTGTTCTTGTTGCTGTCCCTGAATGTAATCTCCGCTGCTGATTTCAGAGCTGTTGGAGCATCCTTCAGCACTAAGGTTGCTTATAAAAGGGCAGTTGACAGAATTCAATGTTGTAAAAGTTCGTTGAGAGCAAGGTTCGGGGCTTTCACTGATCCTGATTCCCAGCCACGGACACTCTGATTTTTTCCCCGAATATACCGGCTCAAAACACTCTTTTGGAGCTGCAGGTGGTAAATGTATTTGACAGGTTTCTGTGCTGTAAATATCACTCCAGAACCCTTTTGCTAGATGTTCTGCTACCTCTCTCTCCACACTGCTTCGATCACCAGCTGGTGTAATGTTAGCGGCTTCCTTAGTGCACAAATCAACCTTTGAAGGCATGTCATCTTGACTTTCGATTTTGTCATTCCCAAGCGCAGTACCCGATACAGTTTTTTCAGCTAAGACTGTGTTGTTTTGCATACTACTGAAATTCAAGTTACCATATTGCTCACAAGTATTTAAAAAAGACACAGAATTGAGTCCATGAGGTGCAGGAGAATTTTGGGGGAAAGCAGCAAGATCCATTTTCTCCACAGGACACGACACATTCTGAGTCACAGAATCCCTCTTAGACTCTTCCTTTTTCTCAATGCCTTCCTCCCCTTCTTCCATTTTTACCTGAGCCTCTTCACATTTTGAGACCAGCTGCATAGGTACACACTCCTGAGCTTTTTGTATGCCATCATTATCAAATATTTCTTTCTCAAGAAAAGTTGCAATTGGTGGCACCTGAATGTCTTTAATACTGGAATTGGACTCTGAAGTATGAACTTTGTCATTTCCAAAAGCTTTCTGGAATTTCCTATACTTTGGGCATTGAGAAGATAAGCTGGGAACACTACCCCTTTCTAAATGTACAGGATCACATGTTTGATTGGCATTATCTTGGAGAGCAGGCGATGATTTAGCATTTTCTTCATCTTTACAGAGCTTTGTGTCAGGAGTTTGGATATATTCCTTTTCTAGAAGTTCTTCTGCTTCATCATCTATTTCTAGGTCTCCGTCATCCACACTGCCAGTTTTAAGGTTCGTTTTCCGACAACGCTGTGTACAACACTTCTTCCTAGGACATTCCTGCTGATCCAATTTAAAGTCCAAAAATTTGAATTTGAGAAACTGAAAGCAAGACTCTTCAATGTTGTGTACACCCAAAAATTCAGCACATTTACAAACTTCAGACACATTGTCTTTATTTAAAATAAGTTTAGCTGTGTATGCAAACTGAAGCAAAGGACTAAATCCTTTAAGTGTTACCTATTTAAAAAAAAGAAAGAAAATATTATAGTGAGGTCTATATGGGTTTAAATAGAGAAACACACAGAACCCAAACCTACCTGTGAGAAAACCATGCCAGCAGGACAGAGTACAAGACAAAAGCAGCAGGTTTATTCCCTAGAAAACCTGATCATGCTCATTCTGAAACAAATCTTCTGATACAATTTTATCCTGTACATTTTGTGGCAATTATCTTCTTCCCTGTGATCAATCACTCAATAAAATGTTCCAACAATACAGTACCAACAAGTGAAAAATATTGCTGTACAATGAAAACCAGTAACTGGATTCCAAATTTACAATGATATCTTTCAAACCCAAGTTGTACATGAATTACTCTAGAGTAAAACCAAAATACTGCTGGTATTTAATTGTTCCTTTAAAGAGCAATTACTGTTATTTGCTCAGACTTATGCATTATTGATATAAAATAGTTTGGAAAAAAAAAGGAATTTGACCACACATGATTATTCATTACTATAGCCATGTACTCTTTTCTTCCTCCCACAAATGAGAAATACTCTACCCAACAACTGTACACCAAAACTAGTTCTCAGTTTAAAGCCTCCTGGGAGTAGGTAGTTTTAATTGAACATTTCCAGCCACAAAACAGCTGCTTAACAGGGAATCTAGAAATAAAAACTGTACTGTTACAAACTGAACACAATTATCTTCTATGCACGAAAACACTAAGGAATCAGGCAGAAAGCTGTAAATGGATCACCATATTACAAATTACTTGACACTTCCTTTAGCCTTTCTCTGCAAGTGAAGGATAAAGCAGTATGTCCTTTATAATTAACTGTACATGCAATTTAATTTAGGAATCAGTTGAAGTTTGGGGTTCTTTTGTTGGTTTTGTTTGTCAGTGGTTGTTTAGTGGCTTTTCTTAAGAACACAAACACCACATGAAAGGAAGTTGAAGAGATCTGCAGAGACAATTCAGCAAAACTGTCTGTAAAAACTTATGACCTATCTAAAGAATTCTTAAAATAGCATTTGAAATACACTCTGGAGAGAAGACTACTGATTACACCACCACATTAATTCATCCTTAGTAATGTGGGGAGGGGAGTGTAAAAGACAGTTTATTCATAAGTTTGCAAGAAGTCTTCAAACCTAGTATAGTCAATAAATCATTAAAGTGGGTTTACAAACAAGTGACATTCATACATGAAAATTAGTAAAACACATAACAATGGTATTTCAAAATTGTATGTTCTTTCTGTACAAGGTAGAAACTTAGGGCTAAAAACTGGAAAGATCAAGAAGGGAAAAAAACCACTTTACTCCTTTCACTTTCTCTTACACATTTCTAGCTGGCTATCCTCAAACAAAACAGAACATTAGAAAGACTCTTGGTCTGACTGACCTAGAAAAGCAAATCTTGAAGTAGTCATTTATTTAATTTGTATTTGGGCTGAAAGTCTAACTCAGAGTTAAAAACATTGGGAGAAAAACACCACAGAACCTACACCAAGACATTAGTACTTAGTCTTCACAATATAATACACATGAAGTTCTTTAATTCCAAAAATATTTTGGTATTTCAGATTTTGGACTGCTATCTTTCAATTTAAAAGTTCAAATACTTTGGATGATTAAAAGGGTTAATTATTTTTTAAAAAATTGCTTGTCAAACCACGTGATCAGTGTTTGCCTCTCTTAAATATACAGCTTCATAAACTGACTCATTTCAAAGTATTTACCAGTTGCCAGAAGAGAAGCTCAAGTTGCTGGGTCTTAAAATGCTTTTACCAAGTGATAGATCAAATGATTAAAAGATCAGATTCACTGTTAGTTTTTTGGTTTTTTACTGCTTCAGTAGATTCAGTTCTTACAACAGTAATACTAAATTATATTAAGAGTCTTCTTAAGTCTACATTGTAGCAATTATCAGGATTATTAGGTTCCTCCATTTTCTTTACAAACTGTGGTCCCTTCTAACTCAGGTTTACTTCATGGGTTCACTGGTTGAGAACACTGTTGCTTTGCACCAGAGTTTATTTTTCCCCTCTCCTACTCTGATGTACATTTCTTATTCCTCCCCCTCTCCAAATTTTATGTACATTCTTATTCTTCCAATATCCTATTTTTTCCCATCATCCCAAAGCAAAATTCTCTTTTCAACATCAGAAGTTTTACAGCCCACTCATTCCCTTCTTTTACTCCAAATCATAGCTTTGTGTTCCCCAGCATCCTACTTCCCTTCCACATCAGCTCCCATCATTATTTTTCTTTTAATCTGAGAGATGTTCAGACTACCAACATAGTAAGCCACTAGGAAAAAAAGTATAAGAAGAAATGAACACACAGAGACACAGCGAGAAGCTTGAGTAAAGGTGACATACTGGTATTATGCTATAATGTAATTTTGTAACAAATTCATTTATCAATAGAGAATCACAAAGACCACTGAAGCTCCTTAAAAGAGACCACTTGATCCCTTTCAGTTTTCTGTATCTTATCAGAAAGACTCTGATAACAGAGATTCCTTGTGCTTACCTCAGTATGTTACAAAGCCAGTGAGGTAGCTACTTTACAGGTTTTCTGAATACATAATCTCTGCATTAACACTCAACTCAGTCTTGTAAATAAACAAGTCTATAATGTAATCTCCAATGGCACTGTAATATTTATTGATGCATACCTTTCCTCCAACTTTAATGTTTCTAGTCAAGTTGGCAACAACTTGCATCTTATTTCCCAACCCCAAAACTAGTTACCATAAACTACCTCCCAGATAGCCACTGATTATTCAACAACCAGCTCTGAAGAGTACACCTACCACCAGGTGCAATCAGAGTACTTGGGGGCTCTTCACTCTTCAGCTACAAGCAGAGCATGTCACTTGCTTGCCTCATGCCTCTTATAATTTAACTAAATACCAGCTGGAATCTTTAAAAGTCTTGGACACTCCAGATATGTAACAATAAATTCTCTTTCCTACAGATGTCAGGTTCCGGCTCACTCCCTTTAAATTAATCTGATTTAAAAATACGTATTTTATGAGTAAAAAGGAAAGCATGTAATTGCAATACGTTTTTTCAGTCTTAGAAGTAATGAAACAGTAGAAAAAAACCCAAGCTGCTAAGGATCAGTATGTAAAAAGGATGGGGAAATCAGCAGAAGAAAATTGTTAATAGCAATAAGCTGCAAGCAAGGAATATAAGCGTGGCTGTATTACTCAAACATATAAAACCAAATCTTAACAACACCGATTTAAGGGTATTACCATTTTAAGCTTTAATTTGTTTATTACTCCAAAAGTATTCCCTTTTCATATAGGAGGACCAGTTCTGCAATACCTCTTTAACATTTAAGGCCTGTTTGTTTGATGGACTTACATGCTTTGAAAGTGCACAATTTTAGAAGTAATATATACTTAACTGAAAAGATCTCCCCTGTACATTCCCCAAGACAGCATTCACTTATTTTCAGTCTGTAACATGCCCTCTGATCTGTCTAGCCTTTACCTCAACCAATGGCAGCTTTACAACTTAGAAATTCCTCCTCTTCAGTTCTTAAATCCCTTACCTTAACTTCTCAGTTAAGCACCAGCCTGCTGTAAACCAGAAGTGGACAAAATGGATCAGAAGAACTGGCAGGTAAAACACAGAAGGGAGTGACACCCACCTCTTCCGGTAAAGTGATGATAAGATCAGCATCCACCTGGCCCACAATTCTTGAAAGGAAGTAACTGCTGCAAGCTGCAAGCACAGCTTTGTGAGCTCGAAATCGCTGATCTTCCACTAAAATAGTAACATCACAAAGAATATCTTGCTTTCTCTGATCATCAAGGCTGAGAAGTACATTGGTACTGTGTACTGAAGATTCATATGCAAAAACCACACTATTCTTCTCACTTAGCGACATTCTGTATCACAAATGGTAGTGTAAGTCTCAGTGGAAAGCATGCTTCTGTGCTTCAAATCTAGAGGAAAAAAACCCAAGTTGTACACATTAGTCATATCCCACAGGAACCTACTGATACTAAAACATAGGCAGAAAACTTTTAAACATGTATTGCCTGTTCTAATTCTTTTTAAGACTAATACTCAGTATATCATACCTGTTAATATATAAACACATACTCATGAGCATTTAAAGTACCCAAACCCTATTAAGTACATCTTAAAGTACTGCTTTGGTAGTCTCATAGATCAAAAACAGGAACAGTTTTTCATGTGACTTCAGTGATAAAGAACAGATCTTTCCTCAGCAAGCGACTGAGTCATAACTTTACCACTATCCTAAAAATTATTTCAGCTTTCATTTTAGTTATCAGTGTATTCTGACTCCAACATTACGAAAACCTAGAGAGAAATAAAAAACATGTAGTAAGTCAAAATACACCAAAATACTAGGTAAGTGACTTCTGTTTACTGATTCACCCAGTGCAAACTAAAATATTTGTGTTCTACATTCTTTCAAAAGTAGTTTGGTAAACTGATCAGGCATCGGTAAAATACTCTCATTCTCTCTCTAGCACATTGGGGTTTAGGTTTTAACACAGATTTGTTCTCCTATTTTCCACCTGCCTTAATTCTCTAAATGCAGCCTTTTTTTCCCTTCTCCTGCTCATGACTATTTGATTTGTCATGCTTGTTAGAAGTTTGCCTTCCTAATGGATTGTTATGATTCAGATCACCTGGCAATGGAATCCCTATTATGACAGAGCATCAAAGTTCTGAAATAACAGCCTTTATTGCATAACAAACAATAATAAAGAGTTATATGATATTTAAAACCTTGAAATAAGCTTATATATAACTGTCCTGAAGCTACTCCTTACCTCCCTAGTATTTGGGGGGGGCGGGAGGGGAAATAAAGCACTAAGGAGAAGTCAGCCCTCCTAGAGAGTGCAAAGTTTAACAGTATTTCAGCATTTCCAAGTCTGATATTTAGACTGTATTTCTAAATTCCTGTCTTCTTTGGATTGAGATTTTCTTCCAGTTTAAAGAAGAAAAAAAAAGAAAAAAGCCTAATAAAAAGTGTCCTCATATCTAAAGCTCGATCAAGAAACCTCATAATCACAATTGGAACTGTCCTGCAAAGAAAATATGGTATTACTACAGAAAGTGTTACCTTAACAAACCAAGCATTCAGATTACAACAGACTATTCTACCCAGGAGTTACTGTAACTGAGCACAGTTGCTGAGACTCACTTCAGCTGAGACAGGACTACCCAATCATTATATTGCTCAACAGAGTTTGTTATGATATGCCAGCTCCCAACAACAATAAAACTGTAGCCAAAGCAAATCTCCAGTTTTTAAATATGGGAAACTTTCACAACACAGGGAGGGAGGAGGGCACGGCCATTTTTAAAAGCAGTGGGGAAAGCCAACCACTCTGCCAGCTATACTCCTGGTTACTCACTACTCAAGTTTTTTTCATGGCATACAGGCATTTTTAGTGATTTTTTGAACAGAAAGAGAGAAGAAAAAGGATCTGCATTTCCAGTGTCAGTAGTAGCACAGCACCAGTCTGGACTCTGGTAAAGTGCAGAGCATGAGCATTATCTGCCCTTCCCGCTTCCTCATGGAACACTGTACGCTCAATTTCACCATCAACTTTATCAACAGAATGTACAGATCATACCTTGGGAAAGACAAAAGTAAATCTGTTTTCGGGTATTTCTTAAATATACAAGATTTTTTTTGTTTTTAAAATGAAAGTTCTGAGAATAAAAAAAAGAAAGTTGCAGAAACTAGAGTTTTCCCACTAATAGCTATACCATACGCTGTTAAACCTAAAGGGCTTATTTTGGAAGCAAAAAAACAGCTTAAATGTTTTCATATACCTAATGACAAGACTACAGAGATTTGTTTACTTAGGAAATATTTAATTTCCAATCAGCTTAAATGGGAATTATTAAATAATTCCCTGTGAAACTGTTATTTATGAAATTCTATTCTTATAATAGTTTATGAGAAGTAGTGCAATATAAATAAATCATGTATTCCTAATTTGCTTGCTCTATATCGTTAACCTAACATATTCCTCAGGTATTACAACACATGCAGTTTAACAAAGTATGACTCCATATTTGTTACTGCAAGGTTTTTAAAAAAACTAATCAAAAGGGAATAGAGAACAAAATGGAAGACTAAAGGCAGGGTGGTGGGGAGCACGGGGAAATATTAAAGATAAGGACATATTTTAGGGCAAACACCTAGGTAAAACTCATGAAGGAGACTATAGTTATAGAGAGGCCTCTAAAGGTTCATTCTTCTTCTGAAGTGCCAAGTCCTCACAACCCTCAGACAGACAACCCATGCATGATACATGCTGCTCTTGAGTCTTCCCTTATAAAATAATCAGTTCCAATAATATCCAGTTCAGCTCATTATACTTTCATAGCATGGAAGGCTAGAAGAAACAGTAGTTTGTTTATATATAGATAGATACACACACAGGGGACAGTCAACCCTCCTTTTCACTTGATTGACCACAAGGCACACAACATGCTTTCAAAATAGCACGCAGCCTACTTGAAGCACTGATATTGAGCTTCCAGTGTTGTTGCTGCCAAAAAAATTAGGTTTCAACACTGAAACACTACCTTCTGTTTCTCAAGAGGTGAAAATAAATATTTAAATTTGAGCATAACTCAATTTAGCACTTTAACAGAATGTTGTACTTCCCAATGTGAAGATTTCATCAGCCAAGCTGTATCCCCACTATATTTAAACAGGATGCAAGTTTTTTGAGGTATCTAAAATGTAAAATGCAGCATTGTATTAAGCATTTCAAAATTTAAAAGAACTTTAAAAAATACAAACAAAAAACTCGCCACATTCAAGCACTAAATTCCTCTCAGTCTTCTTTGTAAAATCTAACTGTAAAACTAACCCCACACACAACAGAGAAACCAAAAGGAAAAGAATCAGAAGACTGAAAATGCTGGTGAAAACAAAAAGCATCAAACAGGAAAGGGAAAATGTAACCACTGTAAAAAGCTGTAACACTTTAGAGAAGTACTAACAGAGGTCAAACTTGTGAATGTCTTAATTCTGTTTTCCAGTTGTGTAATAAAGGCATGGTAACACATTTATTATAATATTTGTCATAACAGCCAACCAGATTTTCTAGTGGCACATGAGTACAAAATACACTTGTCCATAAGTAGATTTGTTATACACATATCCAGAGCAACAACACTTACTGTTGTACCAAAAATTCAAAGCACATCTCTTCTGTAAACTGTTCAATTTTTCTTCTACTTCATTCTCCTGGAGCACTCAAATTCTTAAAATTAGTTTCACTTATGGATGGACAGAGAGGGGGACAAGGTATGGAAAAAAATTCACTGGTGCTTTTTAAACCAGCTTTATAAATCACAAGCTCATGCTGCAACTATCCTACAAGGACAAGCCCTTCTAGGCTTTCTTCCTCCCAGTGCAGGTGTCCATTTTATGTAATTATGTAGTCTATGTAATTTAATTTTCTACAAATATCATCAGTTTAATTCCACTCCACCCCCCCAACAAATCAAATCAAAGTAGCAACAAGTTACTAAAAAGAAGGAAAACTGATTCTACAAACAATGATAACACAAATTATTTCTTTGGATACCAGACAAACTCCTATTCTACCATGCTATTTTTGTTCTAAAATTAACACCTAAATAAACTGAAAGCAGGTACAGATAACTCGTAAACATATTCCAAAAGTCAGCAGATGACTGTATATTTAAATCACTGTTGGCTATGTCAGTGCCAGTGAACAACCGCATGACTGAATGCAAAAGATGCTAAGAAACAAAAACATCCAAGAACATTCTTTAGAGATATTTGATACAGCAGTTACCATCAAAAGTAAGTTTTGGAAGATCTTTTCGTATGCTCCTTAAAACAGTCCTTACAATGCAGCTTGAAAGGATTAAAGAAACATGAAAACTCACTAACTACAAATCCTCAGTTAGTGGAAGAAAACTAGTACTGTCAGTACAAGAGCATTCCTCAAATTCCTCTCACCTGAAATTCTGCACACCTAACAAACCTCAAAGTCTTGAGAGGGAGAAGGAGAGAAAAAAAGAGAGAACGTATATAAGCACATACTAGTATAAAAACTACATAAAGAAACACTTGCAGCTGAATCAACCAAGCAAGCATGCTATTATGAAGTTCCCATTCTTTATCAGGCAGTGATTTTGAGATAAAAAAATGTTTTGACTAAGGGCAAAAATATTTTCTCCTAAATACTGGCTATAAAAAACTTTGTTCTGTTTTATCAAAGTGAAGCAACTCAATTTTTTTTTCTCCCTACTAGCACAGAACTCAAGAGGAAAACTATGCCTAGCAGTTGCCTGTAAAATTACTGTATCTTCAGTAAATTTGGACATCACTACATTTAATTGACCAGATATAGACATATTTATTTTCAAAGAACATATAAAATTCTTATTATCTTAATGAAAATTAGCACTGCAACATTTAAAAAAGGAATATACATTTGTTCAAGTACACAGTGTAGAGATCAAACCAAGATGCCAATCAAGACCCATTGGCAAATACAGACCTCATCCAAGGCTCATTTTTCTCATGCATTTAAATTACTAACATGGAGGTAAATGTGAAGTATAGTAAGTGTAAGGTACTATCAGACTGCAGGTGTGCTTATCTGATTGCTTACAACTTGTTACTGCTCTAACTCCTAATTGACTGCAGAACAAGAAGTTACTTCCTTCCCCCACCACCTCTGCTTTAGTCACTTGGTGCAGATCTTTAGGTAAACTATCCTCGTCTGATACTGTTTTTTTAAAAAAGTATATATTCAAAAGATGACTATTATTATGGCTGACACCAGGTAAAGCTATAAGGAACTGCTGTTGCTAAGTTACAGAAGGAAAATAATAACCATATTACCTTGGAGTAGATAGCATAAGAATAAGAACATATTACTAGGATAAAACTCCCAGTAGTGTAATATATTCCTGATCTACACACATACAAATCTGGCACAAGGTAGATTAACTTTCGTGCTCAGTAGCACCACTGCAACATGTAAAAGTCTGCTCTCAACATCCTGTGGTCAACAAGAAAAGTGTTATGTGAAGGGTGAAGGAAGCTTTGAAGCATCAAGCTGTCACTAAACCTGACAAAAGCACGCACAGAAACCAGCTTACCCCCATATATTTATGACAGGGCAAAAGAACTGCTTGATGTTTAAATAGGTCTCTGAAAATTCAGAGAATTACTGGGTCCTGGAAAGAGTTCTATATTGCATTTCAGGAAAAAAGACACATGCTTTTGAATAACAGATGTAAATATATAAAAAATTAGGTATTATTATATAATACATTATTTCTATAATATATACATTGATAGTAAAATAATTAAAACAGTAAATGCTTCTACAATAGGTCTTTCTAGCAAATCACTCCTAAAAGTCAGGATTTGACACAGTACCACCGTCTCAAGTATTTAATGCTGAGGAGCAGTTTTCCCCATTATGCAAAGGACAGCAAAACAGTGTTATGCATACTGACACAGAACACTCAATACGAGCATCTGCCTTTTTTTGTTGTTGAGCCCAAACTTCACCATGTGCCATAATGATTAAGTCCTTTGTGGCTCCAAAAGGCTGATTAACAGAAATCCCATTCAAAGGGGAAAGTTATATGGCAAACCAGAAGCAACAGCAATAAGATGCAGATGTTAAGACAACATTCAAAACCTTAGTACAACAAAGCAACTGTACCACCCATCAGCTCACTGTAAATATTAACATCATCAGCAATTATCCCAAGTCATTGCCACTTATCCGGATTCCCACTGGACAACTAGGAAAAAATTCCAGCTTTTATGTAGAGAATTTCTAAAGCATGAATGCTCTGTTCAAAATGTTTTACTAATAATGAATACCAAACATACAGGATCATAAAAATCAACCACACTGACTAAATAAATAAAACATACTATTATGCAATGCAGTGACTGAATAGTAAGAACTTCTTCAGACAGAAAATGAGGATTTAGACATAGTATCCTGCATTTTGCTTCAATGTTACAAAATCCCCCTAAATGCCATAGCCTTTACAACTAAGCTTTTCAGCACTTCGGAAGACAGATAACACCAACTCTGTATACCTATAGCTGGTTAGTTCTATACTTGCACCATTCTTTCTGAACAAAGATGACAAAAACAGGCAGGCAGATACCTCCAGCTGTTATGACAGCTGCCAGGAATTTTACCACAGAATTAACTTAGAACAACAATAAGACAGCTACTAAAGGTAAATTCAGTGTCCTTTAGTTTATACTAAAACACCACAAAAACTGAAAAGGGTGAGGTTTAAACATACAAAGGGGCATGCTTTACAGCTAAAGAGAGTATTTTGAACATTTGACCAGCTGATGCTGGAAAGATCCACTGGCGGTGTTAGAAGAAAATTCACAACTAGAAAGAATGAATGAGTCACAGAAATGAGCTCCATAGGCTCTGAGATTCCTTAAGGCAAACAGACAAAGAGCACTAAAATGGCCCTTAAAACTGAGATACAGGTTCCAGAGTGCAAATCACTGTCATGTCTTCTATTTACATTACGATACACCTGTGATTTGTGTACACATTTACCAAAATACTTTTTGAACATTCTGAGTTTGAATATTTAACATGTCTTTAAAAATACCAAATCAGAGCACAAAAATACATGGAAATCAATGATGGTCATACCTTTCCTACTTAGAAGGCTTGCATTTTCAGAAAAGATATATAGCTGATTTGCCAAACTTACAATCTAAACTCTTGGTGGCAAATCTAAGGATCTGAAAAAGAAAATCCACTATCTAGTGGTCACCAAGATAAAATGGGAACTCACAGACATTTGGATTCAGTCAAGTCTAGCATCCAAACCTAATGATTGTCTGTGAATTCACTGTCAAATGAAACACAGGACTGTACTTTGTTACCATCACCTACAATACACTTAAAAGCAAGTGGGGCAATAAACCAGAACACACTGACCTGTGGTTCTTCTGACTTAAGCTCCATTAAGATCACAATAATACTAGCAAGAGCCAAGAAAAAAATACATGAGCTACAGGAGTTAGATCCTATCAACTCAGTGCTTTCTCTTTAAAAGCAACAGCCTCTTACTTATTTTCCATCAGTCCATAAATACATTTCAGATATTCCTAAAGAGAAGAGCTAAACTTTTATTTCTAGACTCAGATATCAATTATGTTGCTCTACCATCACAATCAACAGTTTACATGTATGGGGGTTTTTTTCCAACCGTCAGCTACCATACATTTCCTGTAAATGATCCAGCCCATGAGTTACTCAGTTTACTACAAAAGTATTCCTTTGTCTTTGCTTACTTAGTGAACAACCATCCGCTAACACCCCACTGGATATCAATCCTCTGTAGCAATCACAGTAACTGTCAGTTGTACACAGGTAAAGTTCTTGAAATAAGAGAAAGCAGAGAGTGAAGCTTTCCTTCAGTAGCTGCAGAACCCAGGTGTGACACCTTTGCTATCACTGGTATCTGAGCTGGTTGAACTTGGACATCAAATGCAAATTCAGTTGTGATCACCATCATGGTATATCTAGCAAGACCAACTTATGACCTAGCAGACAATAAAGGTCTGCTCAGCTATCACAATGCTTGTAACATATCTGTACTCTTTAGAAAACTTTAAATTCCTGAGCAGTTGGAAAAAAGGCATTGCAGAACGCCCCAAAAAAATAGCTTGGAGAAAACAAACTCCGGGTACTATTTCTGACTCCTACACTGATCTACTGAGTAACTTCCAGCAGGTCACTTATCTCTGTCAGTTCCCTCAGGGTGGAGATTTACATTTACATTATCCTACAAAAAAATCCTGTCATCCACAGCTGTAAAGTACAAAGGGACAACTATCATTTACTACTGCTAAAACAAGACAGTTTGGCTACGAGACAGTTTATTCAAAATACATTGCAAAGGCTTTTTTCTGAAGTGTGACATTATGTCCTTGCCCCTGGCTACCTCTCCTTTTAAGGAAATAAAGTTATGTTACAGATGAACGCCTACAGCAGCTAATAGCTGCTGATTCACGTTATGCTGACAAGGAATGAACAAGCATTTTAGTGTCCATGTTTATTGCTTCCCCATCTTTCGTTCAGAAAGACTTTAAAAGAAAAAAGTGATTAAAACAGCAAAAAGTAAGCTTTGCTTCTTAAGAACGGTGCTTTCTCCTCTAGAAAAAAAGTAGGTCTCATCTTCAGATGATTAACACATTCATAATTAAAATTCTAAACTGTATTCTTTATTAGTCTAAACACCAGGATGATATTGTTTACAGCTTAATTACATAAATGAGCTTTTTAAAAAGTATTCGGCTGTATTTCTGCGACATAATTCTTACCACAGCATTTGGACTCTTGTCAAGTCACAAGTGAGAATTAAAAAGAATCACGGGAAGTCTGGCAAGTTTTAAGTCTGCGCTGAGAGTCTTAATTTGTTTTTCCAGGTTTTAAGCCTGAATATTCATTTTTTTTTAGTATTTGCAAGTTATATGAGAACTCTGAGATCAGAACAGCGGAGTGGAGGGGTGGAACCTGAGATTCCTAGTAGTCACAATGATCCAGGAGGTGGGAAAGGAAAAAAAACAAAGGATTGATACCATGTAATTATAGAAACATTCCACAGAGCAGAGGTCTGAATTGTTTCCCTCGGAAGATGATACAAAGCAGCCCATATCAAAGCCAGAAAAAATACTACTACTTTGCCGTTCACCATTACTTTTCACAACACTAATTGCTCAACTTTTGGATCAGGGATAAAAATCATGTTGTGGGATTTGGTTTGTTGCACTGCTGAAAAATGAAATGGGACTGAAGGCATTTCAAAGACTCCTCTGCAGCAAATTCCCATCACTTGTAATTCTTCGATTCTGCTGGTATTCAGAGTTAACTTCGGGAAAATTACAACAACGTACAGACTTCCTAAAGGCATGGTTCACCTAAAAAGAAAAACACCAAAACACCTAACAACAAAAAAAAAAACAAAACCCCACAAACACAATACCCAAAAAATTACTAGTAGAAACTGTTGTGGGTTTTTTTGTGTTGGGTTTTTGTTTGTGGTTTGTTGGTTTGTTTGTTTGTTTTTTAAAAGAACTAGGTTAGATAATAAAATACTCACTTAGAATAAGGGGTAGACTGGCATAACGTAAAACACACACCACTAACATCTACTGTCAACCCTTGTTTTTACTTAAAGGACAAATACCTTTGCATTTATAGCTACATGTTCTACTCTGCCACAGTTAAACAAACCACATGAATTATTTTAATGACTGTCAGAATCCATTCAAATATGTATGTCAAAATGTTTGTAATTAATACTAAATTAACCATCTGTGGTTCTACTGTGTCTAACTTGGAAAGACAGAAGAAACAACCTGAAAGATGCGAGAAGCAAATACATTGGCAAGTCAAAGAAAATTCTTTCAGGAAATGATATTCATAATCTTGCTTCTGGTATTAGCTTTTTAACTCTGATTTGTTTCCACAACTGTTCTTCACAGTATGCAAAACAAACAAAATTCTATGAATATTTTAGATCTAAGTCAGAACGAACTTCACAAGCATTTCCACGAAAACAGAAAAGCATAGGTTCATCAGAACTGGCAGTATTTATATAATAAGGAAAAAAAAAAAGATGCAGACAACAGGTAATGCTAGTAAAGACCTCCACCAAAACACATAAAGCTGTATTTCACTTTTTGCATCAGGAAACTGTAGACCATTTCCTATCTGACATAAAATATTAAAAGACATGGCCTTACTAGCTGAGCTGTAAGGAAGTATTTTTGGGATGGTACCATATACAATACTGATCCTAAAAGAAGTGTAAACAGGGAAAACAGATGCTACCTATTTACTTATCAAAGTATTAGTCAATGGACCAACACTGGAATCCAAACAAACACCTACAAACATTATCTTGAGAGTTCAAATGAAGTTATTCACAAACAAATTATCTCAACATGATTCTAAAGATTAATTTAATATTAAGATACAAGCTCTCATTTAAAGGCATTCTGAGTGACTGATACCCTAAGGCTACCTCTTCTGCTCTCCAATGTATGTCTAATGATTAAACTCAATTTATTTGTATTTCACCAGTGCTTCTAAAGTCAATTTGCCCTTCATAGAGCCCCCCTCCTTTTTAAAGCTTCAGTACCTGACCCGTCAGCTGACCCTTACTGTGACCTGCTAACCAACGCTTATACAAAACACTAGGGTTTCCCTTCATATGACTTAACAAAAACAAGACTTCCTTTCACCCTGAAAACAGCCTTAACCAAAAAATGCAGCATACTGCTGCAGATGGAATTACTTTTGTGACACAGCCTATGCTTTGTTACCGCAAAGTGAGCCTTTCTGATTTGTGGTTGGTTTTCTTCCCCGCTCTTCACACTGCTAACCTCTGAACTGGAGGTGGGGGGCAGGGAAAGCTGCAGGTGGGTCCTCACACATTATCCCCACTGTGGTCATAATACAGTGAATTCATACAACTTAATGGCTGTTTCAGCAGTTATTTTTTGCTCACCCAAGGTTTTGGTCCTACCCACATTTGCATCGACTAACATGTTACCTATGGTTTAACTAAGGATTGCATATAAACAAGACTTACACTATAAATACCACCAAGGTTTTTTCTACCCCTAAAACCTCCCCCATGAAACTTTCAGTTGTCAGATTCTAAGGGACAACTAAAATGCCCGCACTCAGACATAAACATGAGTCCTTCGACTAACCCACCTCTCCTCCCCCCTCACACTAGCATGCCCAGTGCAGGGGGAAAGACAGGTCTATGATTAAAAGGACATTTATGAAGAATTTATATTAACACCTCTTCTCATCTCATAAAAGTGGGAAAGGGGGGAGGGCAAGGGGGAATGACATGACAAGGAGGCCAGATATGTTTCCGTAAACCACAGGGCAAAGTTGTTTGGGACTCACACAACTTATGTGCAAAGACATGCCTACTCTATACCCAATGAGAATGCCACCTGATCCAAATGATGAGGTAAGGGGTATGGGGTTTAATAGTAGAAAAGTCTTATATTAACGTAAGTTTATTATTGTTCAAAATATCCTTAGCATAAGGATTTTAGAACCTACTAAAAGCAAATAAATATTTAGCACACCGAGATCTTGCAAATTATTTTTAGTATAACACACTCAAAAATACAGTAGATGGAAGTTAAACCTCCACTTTAGCATTCCGGTTAGACTCAGGAGCATGCTAACAAAGCCAACTTAGCAAACACCCCACTCACTACGCTTTCGTTCATTTCACAAGATGGACTGAGCCAACATGAGTAGGTTCTTTTTTAGACTAAATTAAACTGGGAAATGTACTCCAGAAGTACTTCTACAGAAGTCCAAATACTAAGGGATTCAGTAAAGTTAGCTCAAAGGAAGCCCTTCTGAAAAGCATACAATGTGGATATTGTTTTCAGCAACAACTGTTTCTCTCTGCAAATCTGCCACTTTCAGGCCTCACTACTTGTTAACATACACACAGGCTTACTCACACGGGTTAGGGCAACCAAGACTAATTATGCCATTTAAGAAACCTTTAAAGTTAAACTCATAAACCACAAAATATGACTTGGAATATCTTAGTTGCTTTCTTTGGGACTCACCATGGTTGACATGAATATACTCTTTTGTTTTCTCTTCGGTGTGGCATCATATTTGAGATTAAAGAACTGACCGTATTACTAGCATTCCGAGTGCTGTGTAACTAATTTACAGTGTCTCTAGACTGCAATTATTTCATTACTAGTCAAATGTTTTTCACACACTGAAAGTGCTTTCTTGTAGTGCCTCAAACTGATGTCTGTCAAAAGCTACCACATGATACAACCGTACACACGGTTATCTTCACTTTTCCTTTACTGCTAGAACGCTTGCTTTTTCCTTTTATAATTCAACAAGCACTTAGAGGGCCCAGCTGTATGTGAATCTGGGATCACTGTTACGTTGCCATACTGAAATGGAGAGTGTAAATGCAATCTGACAGAAAAGAGGGCGACGACTCTTTTACCACCGCTGCATTTCCAGCACGCCCCAAAGCGCGCCGCGTACCCGGCTGCACAGCACACGCCGGACAGGACCCGTACCTGACTGTTTGCCATCTGGAACTCACCTGCGCCCGCTCCCGCGGAGACCATCGAACACCGAAGGCACCGGCCGCCCGCCTCGCCCGGGCGCGGAG
>JAVJGI010000014.1:101477705-101530788 GCA_035590275.1 Ibycter americanus
AAGGGGAAAGGGGTGGGGAAGGGGCAAAGAGAAGAGGGAAGGGAAGGGAAGGGAAGGGAAGGGAAGGGAAGGGAAGGGAAGGGAAGGGAAGGGAAGGGAAGGGAAGAAAGACAAAGAAGGAAAACGTTTGGTTTGGATTAGTAGTGATTGGCGATGATAAAGCAAAATAGAAAAGTAGCAATGGGTTCTAGCCAAATTTAAAGGCAGAGTCTTTTTCCTTCCTGGGTCCAGGTGTTTGATCATTTTGTATTTGAACATGACATCTTCCTCCACAATTTACAAGAATTAAGGAAGGGTATTGACAGCGCAGGAGAATAAAATTGCGAGATGAAATCACAAGCACAATTGTCTATGGTCATATACGCCTGTCTGAAGTATGCATTTGCTGGGGAGAACCATCTGTGTGCTGAACAGTCACCAATGCATTGAAGCTCTTGGGTTACAGAGTGAGCTTAGCTAGGAAACATTTTAGCTCCAAGTCTCTACTTACCACATGCAAACTGAAAATTTCATATGCTTATTACACATCCATATTTGACCAGGCATTCAAGTGGAGGGCAGAGAACATGCCTTATACCCAAGCACTCCTCCTCTGCCCAGTTCCTACATCCCCAGCAGAGGGGAGTTTCTCCAAGAAAAGGGTGCTACAACCACAGCTCTGAGAAACATTTTCTTTCTCTATCTCATCTTTGAAGCAGCTGAGATCTCCTCTTACTGGAAGAACAAGGAGTGGTATGTGACGGGAGAGGAGGAATGGGACCTATCTGACAGAGACACCCATGGCATTTTTGTCCTAGTCCAGTATTTCCAAAGAAAAGAAAAGCTATAGGAGTATTTCTAAAATTCTTTACCAGTATTATACTGTTACTCTTTTAGTTAAGAGCCATTTCTAGGTGTGTTTTATAGTGCTTTGTAAATATTTGACATTTCTTCTGTGTTTGCTTGTGTTTTTTAAAAAAGCTCATATAGTTCCATATAATGACCCTACTGAGCCACTTCATAAGGGTTGGCATGGCTGCAGTTGTGCAAGTGGGAACAAATGTGCTTACCAGGAATGACAGTAAGAGAATGTTTTTTGCATTACTTTTGACATCTTATGCCAGCATCTGACTTGTTCGGCAGCTGCAACTGGACGTAGATCCAGCTCAAGGCGCTGAAGCAAGATGCCTGAGTTTTGTACACACCTCACACATGAAGGTCTCCCCTGCTGTTAGATGCTGTGAGGACCTCTTTAGCTCATTGACAGACAGCTCGATGGAAAGGCCCTGACGCAGCATGGTTTTTAAACACTCCAAGCATGTAATTAAATTCCAGTGAACTTTTAATAGTCCAGTTTCAAGCTGAGGTGCTGGTCTCTCTGGCCTCGATCCAGCAAAACACTCCAGTGCATGAATAAAACTTCACCACTGTGAATATTCCTGTTGGCAAATCAGTGGGGACTACTCATTGCTTAAAGTTAGGTATGAGTTCAAGAGATTTGTTTGATGTGGCCACAGTGCCCCACGGTAAGTGCTGTGTTGAACGCGGGCCTAAATCCAGTTTACCATGTGTTGCCTTCTTGGCGTTGCTGATTACCTACCAGGCAGCCTTGTTCACTTAGATGTGGACACCCTCATTTCAGAAGCAATGTTAAGCACTTCTAAGTGTCACTTTCTCATGACAAAATTCCCTTTTACGCAGTAATTAGATCTGTGACAATTCCCTTTTAGACTGTAATATAGTGGTAGATTTACATCAGAGCACTCTGGCTTCTAATTCACAGTCAAACTGAATTAAAAATTTCTTGAATAAAAATTACAAGATTAGGAGAACATCATAAACACCTGAAAACAGTGCACATACAGGCATACTCGGGAGATACAGAGCTATCAAAACCTGCTAGTAAAAATTGTTGTACATTGCCTTTGGTAGAATCCTGCTTATGTTTTCTTTTGTCTTCGTGCCTCACCTTTAAACACAGTGTAACTAGAATTTTCTCTCTTGCCAAGCTTCAGCCAAGTGACACAACATAAACCTCTTCTTATTAATTAAAATGAAATTCTGGAACAGCTAAAGTAGAAAAGCAAACTATCATGCTTTTTCTGCTCTTTTTCCTTCCTAAACATTCTAGGAACCCAAATTTTCCAAAAATGTGGTCGTTCAAATAAACTGTGGGGTGTGCAAGAGCCACCAAATTCATTGCTGGTAAAACACTCCTAATATTCTAGCACAGCCACTTTGGGTTGTTGAAACTCGAACTGTGGCTGGAACGTTGCCCATGCATTAGGGCACCCTTCCGAAGTCTAACACTTCCCGTGTTCAGATTACTTAACCTAATTACAAAGAGAAAAATAGGAAGGTAACACTTGTGTTTTCTTTTAGAAAAGTAGCTACGAATACCAGGCTGTGTGAGATTTAAAGCATATTAAAATTTGCCAGCAAAAAAAGAGGTACATTAGTCAGCTGTTCTGTACTGTGTTATTTAAAGCATATTTGATTCTTAGGTTTTGGACCATTAAATAAATACTTTTTACATATCAGTTAGTACTGCCTAGTACTTTGAAAAAGTAAAGCTGCATGGGCCAGATTTCCAGGTGCATATAAATCTAACTGAACTCAACACAAGTACTTTGGATAAATAAAAATATTACAATGTAATTTGTAAGTATTATGAACTCTTTCAGCTTCTCTAGGATGCCAGAACTCATTTAACTTGGGTGCTCATGTTAGCTGTTGTCCAATGTGTTGCTGAAAACTACACCTTTGTGCAACTATCTCTAGTATCTTAAAAATATTGGATATCACTCTTTTGGTAGTTTGAGATGTGATCAGATGGCGAGAAATTAGTATACTGACCTGTACCTAGATATAGAATTAGTATCTATAAACACATAAATAAACAAAACTCCACTTGGACAAACATAATTGTATACCCAAAACATTTACTGAGCTCTCTCTACTTTGTAATAAGTGGTAGATGGCACATTACCCACTAGAGGGAGCTCATACAGTCAGATGTAAAGGTATCTTTTACAGACATAAACTAATGAGAGCTATTTAAAGAGTTATAAATAGAATTAAACACATTTTTAGCAGTTAGTGCATAGCTAGATGTAATTAATATTAGCTGGGAACTGTAATGTGGGGGTTTTTTCCTTGAAAGAATACTCCTTTTTTGAAATTATTTCAAAAATATGTTCACATTCTCCTTGATGCAGGTAACTTCGTAAGGAGGTACTATCTCATATGTGAGTAGTGGGCTTTTTTTCTGATTAGACACACAACGATGGAGTAAGCTCCCTGAATAAGCCTAATATTAAGAACAGTATTTATGGGAGTATGTTTGAATGTGCCTCTGTCTTCCATGAATATTAACACTTGCCTCATATTTTTTTTTACTGACTTCTAATCAGTAAACATATATACTGATGTGCTTGTAGAACATGAATACAACAGGGTCCAGCCAGAAGACAGCCAAAGATTTTAGCAGGTAATGTTTTCAGAGGATGCATTTACTCTCACTGCTTTTAAAAACTCAGAGTGTTTGACTTATTTCAGCTCTCCAAGCACAGCAGAGGAATGTGGCAGGCAGGAGTCAAAGGAGCAAGGTGGGGAGGGCACTGCAATGAAATGGCTGCGGAGAAAGTCTGTAGGCACAGGGCAACTTGGGTTGTGCATTGAGGTGTCTCATGCACTTGTAGGAAAGTCACAGGACAGAGGTGGAAGTTTTTCCATCACAGAACATCACATCGCTATTCCTTCATGTGGGTAATTGGGGGTCTAGTTAATAAAAGCACCAAACTCTACTTGTGCAATGAAAGCAGCAAAAGCCCATTACTGGGGATGCATTTGTTTCAGTACTGAAGTGCTCTAACTTCAGTGTAGTTTTTACTATACATAGACTATTTACCAAGGCTGTAATTTATTTAACTTTAATACAAATATAGCAGTTGGTGTGGTATTGGGCTCAATAATTGTTATGGGTTCCTTCCAACTTGAAATAGTCTGTGATTAGCAGAATACAATTACATACTGATACTGGTTATTCTTCTTTCTATAGAAGAACCATCTGCAATGCTGTGAGCATCTTTATCACAGCATAGCTCTGTTGATATTAGACATATTAGACAAAAACATTAATGAAGTAAATAGTTCAGTATAAAATGTTCAGGTGGACTAGGCTTGGAAAAGCCTTGGGAAACATCCAAACAAAAGCTTCTTAATGCTGAGCGAAGGACAACAGCCTACACATCCCACTGGTGCAAGCCATAAAAAGCAAGAAAGTTAAGGCACAGAGCTCACTCACCAGTTCCTCTTCCTAGCTATAACTGCTTCCTTTCCATCATTTACAGTTCTCATATCACTTTACTCATTCTGAGCACCCAAGGCACAGTCTGGCATTTGGCTGCACATTTCTTACATCAGCATACACATCCTCATTTCATTTCCCTAATTTCTGTACTAAAATTTAATACACAATTCAGACAAATCACAAAATCCACAGATAACCTGCTCTCGTATTTTACTAACCAGTTCCAAGAAAGCAAGCACACTTCACAGCCAGCCCCTGCAGGCTGGCAGGGTGCCTTGCTGCTGTATACCAGCACCAAATCATCAAACTTTGTGCAACTGTGATGTTTGGAAACCATCTCAAGCACAGGGTGATCATCAGACCACGTCATGGGATCACCAGTCAACCGGATCTGAGCTCTAGACCAATGCTGCTTAGTCAGTAGGGGGTACAGATACAGATTGTGGTTGGGGGTGGGATTAAAGGAACTGAGGTTTAGAAGGGGGAACTGATGACTGACATGTAGAAAAGCTGAGTGACTCATACACAAAATCTTGTGCTTTCTACAGCGTAAACCACCGGACTGTACAGTATAGAAAGCCTGCACTGAGGTTAACAGTAATCTGTGAGCGATTGTCATCTTTCATTCATACGGGTATGAGTAATGCATGACATTCCCTGTAAGGAGCATTGAAGAACATAGCGATGACTGGTGCTATCCCAAGCAAGGTAGATTTTTTTATTCTTATAAAATAGTTGACTGCTTTGAATTTAAAATGTCAGCTGCACAGTTTTGATGTGCATCTGAAGGACCATCTCAATAACTCCCAGTTTAACACTGCAAAACCAAGGGATTGAGTGGAGGAAAGGGTAAGGTCTCCCTAACAAGCACCTCTCCTATGAAGACAGGCTGAGAGAGTTGGGGTTGCTCAGCCTGGAGAAGAGAAGGCTCTGGGAAGACCTTACAGCAGCCTTCCAGTACCTAAAGGGGGCCTACAGGAAAGCTGGAGAGGGACTTTTTACAAGGGCATGTACAGATAGGGCAGGGGCGAATGTCTTTAAACTGAAAGAGGGTAGATTTAGACTAGATAGTAGGAAGAAATTCTTCACTATGCAGGTGGTGAGGGACTGGAAGAGGTTGCCCAGACAAGCTGTGGATGTCCCATCCCTGGAAGTGTTCAAGGCCAGGCTGAGTGGGGCTTTGAGCAACCTGGTTCAGTGGAAGGAGTCCCTGCCCATGGAAGTGGGGGTGAAACTAGATGGCATTAAGGTCCCTTCCAACCCAAACCATTCTATCATTTTATGATTAGGTCAAGGCTGCCCACCCAACTCCGCCTTGCTACCTTCCATCCCTCCTCAATGTGCACTGTGGTACAGTTGTGCAGACACAATGTCTGGTCTTGTCCCAGAGAAGCCCAGCAGGATGGACAACAGGGACCATCTTTTTGGCACGTGTTCAGTAATAGACCTAGGCCTTCACTGCTGACACCTTCCAGGTCTGTCATGAAGGCAGTTAATAGTTTCATCATGGGTTTTGCAAGGATGTTCATCACGTTATCCATGTATATACATGCCAGAGCACTCTAACAGGAGGGAGAAGACCCTCAGTGCTGCGGGTGCACATGTATGTCTGTGGAAGTATGTGCATGGGAGAGAAAAGTCATACCAGCACCCAGATTTTGTCACCTTTCCTCACAATCCTGCTGTTCAGGGCCAGCTCTCCTCGTGCTACACTACCTGGACCAAACTTCCTTTCCCTTCAACCCTCTTCTTTAGTCATTGCACCCCCTGCACCCTCCGTGAGAAGAGAGACGAGACTCCTCCAGACAAGTCTCCCCTGCTCCTCTAGACACTTCAGTCTTGTGCATTGAACAGGTGAAGAATTTTACGTAGGAAAAACCACCATAAATCCATGACTAAGACTGCGACTAGCTCGTTCCTGCAAGGTGGTCTGTGAATAGAGTTAGAGCAGCAAGTGGACACGTGCCAGAGCTCCCCAACCTCACAGCCCAAAGGAAGGCTGAGAACACCTCTGCCTCGTACCCTTGCCTGCTTCTACCCAGGAACGCTGTGTAATGCTCACAAAGGCCTAGGTGGCAATAAAGCCTCTGGAGGGAGGTGACACACTGCCAATGATCATTAATTCACAAAAGCAGCCAGAATAAAGACAATCCTGGAAAGGGAAACACTAAAAAAAAAAAGCCACCAAACCCAAACCTGCAAGTCCTTATCTTCCAGACTTTTCAGGTGTAAAATCGCCCTAGCGTCTGGCTGGCTTTGGCCGCGTGAGTCATATCCTTGCTAACTGGAATCCTTAAACTGAGCTTGTTCAGCATTTGCTATGATGGAAGTTAGTTAGTTAGTAATAATAAGAAATAGAAAGCACAGGTCTTGTTTTCTTAAGCCCACGTACTTCACTGTTTCCTTAAGTGGTCTGAAGCAAATGCATTTGTCATCGTAGTGGCGTGCTTACTTTTGCTAACCTGAATAACCTGCATAATAGCAAGAAATACACTTCATCTGTGTACCAGACAGTATCTATGTAGCTGCATGCATTTAGCAACTCCTTTTGTCATCCAAGCCTTCTACATGTCTTCCCTTGCCTCCTGACCACTGGTGTATTGCCAGCAAGAGCCTCAGACTGTGCTGCTGTTTTGCAGAATGCAACTGCAGTTGTCACAGGCTGCAGTCAGAAGTTATAAAATTGAACACTTCACTGGCAGTTATCACTCGAAAGCTGAAACTGGCTTCTACATTCTTGGGTGAAATATGATGTAAAAAGGTCTCTGAACTGATTGTATAAAACTTTTTTACAGTGCTATACTTACAATGGACCTAGCTAGCAGACCAGTTTAAGGTCTCTCCTTAAATACCAGAAGGACATAAATCATATTGCCTGGATGCAATTCTGTGCAACCTGCTCCAGGAGAACCTGCTTTAGCAGGGGATTGGGCTAGATGATATCCAGAGGTCTCTTCCAACCCTGACTGTTCTGAATCTGTGATATTGTCTATTTGGAAAATACAGCACAAATATGACAAACAAACGTTTTCTTAAAACACTTAATTTCAGCTATTGAGCCAGCAGAGCTATGGAGTTGGAAGTCGTACCTAGAGAAAAATTCAGCATGTCAAAATTGGAGATTTATTGAATATGAAAATGTTTATCATTATTATGCTTTTGATAAAAAAATCAATAGATGGGTGATAGATAGAGCGGTTACCTCTCAGAAGGCTGTTCTAGCCATTTTTACTCTTTGCAACACTTGAATGATTTTCTGGGTTATGTTGACTTTTCTGTATTTTAATTTCACGTGCCTATGAATATCTTTTGAAAATTATATTCGGCTACCCTCCTGTGTTTGAATCCCATCTCCCTTGTTATTTCTTCTTTAAAAATGTGTTTTCATGAGATACTTTACTTTTTCTTCCTTGGTACTTCTATATCAGTTCTAGTCATTTGGATCATGGTGCAGTTTCTCTGAGTCGTCGTTCTCAGGCACATGAGCATCCATGCTGGCAGGCAAATATATTGATACAAAGCATTTCTTTATTAATTTCACCATAAGTAAAAGTTGGAGGAAAATCTGATCGGAAATAGCCACAGTTCAGATTAAATACAAGTCTCTGACTTCAATTACTTTGGAATGTTTTAAAAGTTCCATATTTATCCAGGTTGGTAGCTGGATCACACCACCAATTTGGTGTCTATACACCTGTAAAAATGTTTCCTCAAGAATTCCATACTGGTCAGTATTGACAGGTTAGAAAAGACATATTCCCCAGCTACTCTCACATCACCATGTGTCACAAACGAGGCCCAGCTTTCCTTCTCCGCATGACTGTGGCTCTCCCTTGGGTTTTTCTCCGAGAGTATGATCTGTTATTATTCTGACATCTAAAGCACAATGGCTGCACTTCAGTAGAAAACTCCAAGGTGAACACAGTTCTTTGTAAGTAAGCTTCTGCTGTCTGATCCATCAGCATCCGAAGCCAGGCTGTTAATGAAATAATTTTATGTACGTTGTACAGTTTTCAGTGAATTCACTGAAATCACCAGACTGGCTGACATTTTCAAAGCTAGATAGAGAATTCTCTGACTAAAACAACAAATTAATTTTGAAAATGAGAATTCTCTTGTTCAAAACACATAATTACAGTCAAAAACAATACATCCCAGATTCTGCAGTGCCCTGTGCTCAAAACAAAGCCCTGAAGTCTGTACAGGGTATGTTTCCACCAGCGCAAAACTCAGACAAGGCTTTTCCAGCATTCCCAGGCTTGGAATCTGAAGTGGATTTTATTCATTATGGGTTGTTTTTTTTTTCTTTTCAACTTTCACAAGATATGGTGAAAACCCGACCCTCAGATAACAGTGATAGAGGAATAAATACAGTATCATACCACCCACAGAGCATCCCAGCAGGAAGTCTGTGCCTCAGGATGATGGTTTCCCTTCACGTCTCTGCACCGGCCAGGTGAAGCAGTAGGCAGCGCTGGGCACGCACACTGCCCTGCTCCGGTGGCTCAGGAGGAGAAGCAGAGGCAAGGCTGTCCTCTCCCACTGCCTCCACGTACTCTCCTACTGCAATGTCAGGTGCCTGCAGTAACGCAGAGCCTGTTCTCACACCTGTGCTGCAGGGAATACTGTAGGTAGGCAGCACAGAGAGATAAAGGGCAGCTTGTACTTTTTTGTCCCCTTTGCTGCTGATATTACTGGGTAACGCTTTGGTACCAGAAGACCTCCCCAGGAATTGTTCTGATGAACATAAAATCCCATTTTTATAATAGATTAGTGATAATAAAGACAAAGTTCTGTCAAAAGCCTTAAGTTCACAGTTTTCAATTAACAAGACACATTTCAATACTAATGACACATCAAGTTGAATTCTAACCTCATGAAGATGTAACAAGCAGCACCTGTCAAGCAGAGTTAAAAATACAGGGTGATTTAAGAACACTCAGAACATAAAATGGCTTTTCTATATCCACTTTTAATGAAAAAAATACTGTATGAATAGAAATGGAAGTATAACAAAGAATTTTCAGTTGATCTAGGAAAATACAGGGATAAATAGAGCAAGTAAAACTAACATTTTACTTCCAGGTTATTTGTGTATCACGGAACTCTTGTCCCTACTTACAGCCACTTATGTTTCAAAACAGATCAGAAAATAAGAATGAAATATCCTCACAGTTCTTTTACTGACATATTCTCAGTTGAAACCATGATGGTAGTATTCTTATATTAATTCTTCATTTCTTGCATGCCAAAATGTACATAAAAAGACTCTCAAGCTATCTTCTCGCTTGAGGAAGGAAAGTTTGATCTTAGCTGTTTCCTTTTAATTTCATAACTTGCAAATTATTACTGGCAACACACTTGTTTAAATAAAAAATAATTATGTTACTTCCATATTTAATGTGTAATTTCTCAGATTTTATACAACAATGTAAAATTGACATGGGATAATGAAGTATAGCTTTTACCAGTGAGGAGATCTGTTTTAAGATAACTTCCAAACACTTTAGGCATGAGGAAAATAATTAGAAAAATCTTCACCAAACTAAAATTAACATACATGTATTCCATATATTAACATTGTCCCTGCTGTATGCCTTAGTATGGTCCAAATTTCCAACACAGAGACTATTTATATCATTTTCTAGCATGGCCATATCTTCTTAAATTGGAAGAAATATGTTTAGAAAAGAAACCTGATCTACTAGAACATATAATGGGGATAGATTAACTTCAATTATGTTACTTGAAATAAAATATCCATTATATAATGGATGAAATATCCATTATATTAAGCTTCTGACTGGCAAGCATTAAATCAAATATAGACTTCTACATACTCTGTATCTGTAGTAAAGTATTATAACATATTAAACAGACCTTTATTTTAAAATCTCTTTTCATCACAGGACCAATCCTGTATTAACTGCCTCACATAAGCTAGTTGAGAGTTATGAGGACCCCTGTCTTTTTTGGTACTGTATTCTGAGCTTTTCCAGTTGTTCTACACACTGCGTTTGGGCCAACTTCAGCGTTCGGTTCTCCTCTGTCAGTTCTGCGTACTCCTTAGCCAGCTGAGCAGCATCCATGCTTTCTTTTTCCACTTGTTCCAGCCTGGCAATCAGCTCCTTTCTGAATATTATGAAAAAAACAAAGATTAAAAATGGCAGTATGCAAAAACTTGTTGTCATGTGTTAGGTTAAAGCTGGACTATAGGTTGTTAGCACGGTATTACTTGAACCCTTGTGAAACAAAGGCCTAGAAAATTAATTTGTTAGAGTCCTCCTTTTCCCTTTAAAAGGTGAGGCTGCCAAAATCTCTGATAGGTTTGCTGTTCAGCAACCAAACCTGCAAAATGCTGAGGACCTTCAAATATCTCTAACTTCAGTAAGAGTTGAACATGCAGTTCACGGGGAAGAATCAAGTTTCTGGTGACTGCATGCTAATATTTTGCCTGAAGAATCACAATTTATTTTTCTCTCAATACCAAACATAATTGAAAGAGAGTGCAAGGGTTTTTTATTTGGTTGGTTAGCTTTATCAGTACATTCTGTGAAGTGCACCTGGTTTCCTTTTCTCTGCTACAAAGAAAACTGGTTCCAGTAAATACAAGGCACATGAATCTAAACCACATACATTGTTTCTATAATGAGCTTGTGCTCAGACCTTAGCCCTGCTGCTGAGGAAGAGCAACAGAGCTGCAAACCTGACCCTCCTGGTCTTTTTATGAGAAGAGACAGGAGGATTCAAGCTGTTGCTTCTTTCTGGATGGAGTCACACAGTGCCCTGTATTCCCAGATCTGGCCAGAGGCTGGAGTCTCCTGTATAGTATCAACTGAAATTACCTCAGCACATGTTAAGATAAAAAAGGTCTTTAAACCAAAACACACTGAAGGCATGAGTAACTCACAGGGTATCTAATCGCTCTCCACTTAGTTACCCAGCAGGCAGCCCAGCCTCTGCTTTTTTTCCCCCTAAGCCAAATCATTTATTCACCCCTGCTACAGGAAGTCTCTTCTAAAAGGTTCTTGGTTCTTTTGATCATTCTATCTCAGAGATTAGTTAATCTTTAACTGTTCATAGCCCTGTGACTTTATTTCGCAGACATGTCAAAACAATGCTTGCAGATCATCAGTGGGAAGATGTAACGCCTTCAAAGCGGATAGCTTCTGCTGCACTCTTTAAAGGAGCTCTCTTGTCAAGCTAGCCCAGAGCCTTCAGACAGGAAAGTCCTACAGATCAGTAATCCTATTGCCACAGGACAGAGTATTCATGAAATGACAACATTTCAGTATTTGCTGATCACTTACATTTTGGCTGCAAAACCACCACTTACAGCAGCAAAACTGTAAGCACCTGGGTTTTGAAAAACGCTTCTATCTGGCCTTCTTTTAGGATCGGTTTGATCTTCCTCTGGTCTTTACTACAGCTTTCAGTGATAGCATAGCATACCCATGGTTTAGCTGACTGTTTACAGACACAGTTACTTCAGTTCAAGGAGTCACAAGGCAAGAAGAGACCCCTGGCACACTCATTTCTCCCAACTGTGTTTCCCCATACAAAGAAAAGAATGGAAGAGTTAGCAGCCAATACAGCAATTTTAGATTATCCAAAAGTTGCAGTATATAGAAACCCTCCTGTAGCTAAATGTTGACTTTGTTTTATACAACTGAGGTAATGCATAGCAGCTATGCTGCAGCTAAGTCTCTCCTCTTTCCTTTCACCAGGTGAAATGTATATTCAATAAGGTCTTCAAGAGAAAATATCAAGAGCGTATTTTTGTTCAGCAGAATTCTATTAACGTTTGGCACAATATAGTTGTAAAAATTTTACAAGCAGCAGGCCATTAACAGATTAATTCCTCTTTGCTCGGGCCGTGCTAGATCAACCAATTTTCAAATTGGCCGAGAAGAACTGATCTTGCTAGACAGCTCCTGTTGACGGGACTATAGGCCACAAAGGAATAACTGCACGTATGCTTTAGAGAGTGAGCTTCAGCAATATTCTTTGCAATTATTCTACTGGTGCAATGCTGGACTGGAGGATTAAATTAAGCTCTTTCAAATTACAGACTGTTGACTCAGAAGCGTTCCAGACAAATCAATTCAGAATCATTCTTCCTTACTTTTCTTACAAAGTTCTTAAAAAGGAGATGCAGTGAACACACTAACAAGTAATCAGGATCCTAAAAGCAGGTAAACCTTTTCCGCAGGGACTTTTAGTACGTGTGAAAGAAAGGTAGCAACTACTCTGTTTGGACTTGAGCCAGGAGTGGCACAGACAGACAGCATGCAAACTCAGACAGCTCTATTAATGAATGTCAGTCCTGATTTGATAAGATGAGACTATGTGCTGGCATGGCTTATGTGCTGCTTTATCGTAATACTCAAGCAGCACAGATAACTTTTTTTAGCCTGGGATTTAGCTTTGCTATTAAAGAAAGTATAAATGCATTAAAATCAAAATATACTCATTGCTGTACTCCACACTCTAGGACTTCCCTCACAGAAAGCAGTTTCCTTGCACTGAGGTAGTAAAATTGCCCACTTCTGAGTCAGCAGAACCTACTTATTCCCTTCCCATCAGGATCAACACCTGTTTACAGGGTAGGGTGATGTTTCAGGCAAATACTGTCAGCCTGCCACAAAGATCTAAAATTAGAGTACCAGGGAATTGCTAAATGTTATGAATGGTGTGGTTTACGAAGCTCACAAAAGGATGAGGACAGTAACTAACATTTGCTTCTGATCTAATCCAGGATTTGAACTTAGCTTCCAGAGGTTAAAGAACACCATACTAAGCTCTTGCACCATGTAGCCTTTGTTATGGATGCTTAATAAATAGATCTAGCACTGTGTAATCTGTGTTTTCTGTTAATGGTTACCCTGAGTTTAAATATTAACAGCATTGATAAGGTATTTTCTAAAGTGGTGCTGTAATGTACACTTTAAGTGTTGTTTTTCAGGGAGAGGTTTGGATGGGAAGACGAGTGTGATTTGCAACATAAACCAATAAACCACAAGCCATACCAGAGCAGGAGAAAAAACCAGCACGTTCTTGGAGAAATTATTTCTCTTGTCCTGGCCTTAATGACTGATCAGGCAGAGAACAGAGATCCTTTACAGTAATATTCTCAAGGAATAAATACCAAGAAAAGTAACAGAAAAAGCAGAGAAATCTATCGGGAGATAAGCATATTTGGAGATGGACTGGACTCAAGGAAAACAGCTTCCACTGTGCAAAGAGGCAGACTTGTCTTTCCTCTGTTGTGAACAATCTATTCAGGATCATGCATCTGTGGTCCTACACATTTCTCCCTGACTGACATGTGTCTGTGTTCTGGTGGCCATAAGGTCATTTACTTTTCCCACATTTGACATGGCTGTTAAGTCAGGAGGAATAACAAGACCCTGTAAGGTAATTGCTGTCTGAGGAGACTGCCCTTGCATGTTCAAAGTCTACTAATTAATTTTTAAAACAATGAGACAGCCTGTTTTAATCTAAATGAAAATATGTCTCAGATGCCAGCACATAAAAGATCCTTAAGTATTCGTCACTGCAATAGGGAAAACTGAGGTTTCTCTTTTTATTAGAAAAGCTGTAATTTCCACTATTTGGCCAGTAACATGTATTTTGGATACATGTGAAATAATGCAAAATCAGGTCTAGGATGGGAAAATTATTAAAATAAAGGATTGCCTTTATGGTTTACGCCTATCTTTTCCTGCAGTACTTGAAAGTCTGAAGACTACTTCTCTCAACGGTGTTGGGAAAGACACTACAGAAATACTGTACTTCAAGAAACCATCTAGACTTGAGACCTTAGAAACAGTCCTGCGGTCATGAGAGTGTGCTAAAGCATATGGAAGCATCCCACAAGATTAAGCAGACATCTCCATTGCATGTCCACTGTAATATGTGTAAAAGAAGGAAAAGAAATCATATCCATGGCAAAGAAAAGGAGTGATCCTAAACCAGGTGGTGATCAAATGATATTTTCTGGAGAGTTATATTAGAATTGTCTGGGGGAGGAAAAAGAGAAAACCAGCCAGTGCTAAGAATATAAGATATAGCTAGCAACCATGGCAACTCTAATATTTAACGACATAATCCAGGGTCATTATCTAGTAATAGCAATATAACAAGTGCTCAAAATAACCAACCATCCCATCCCTTTCACCCAAACTTAGATACCCAAAAACATCTGTTATGGAAATACATGTGTGTTTCTGGAACATAAATTAAATTACATTCTGTGACCTAAATGTGGTGTGTTCTCGCTTCCACACCCTTTTCTTTCTTTTCTATCATGTCTCCCATTCCAAAGTGATTTTGTCCCTTGTACTACATATTGCTGGCATAAATGGGAAGAGTTTGAGTGAAGACAGCAAACAAAGCTATGATTATTTATATTAACAAAAAAACTACCCAATGTTCTAAATTCTTTCAATTTCTTGCTTTTGTTTGTCTTTTTCCTGAGTAACTTCTTTTCCCCTTCTTACTTGCTTTGTCCTTTGATTTTCCCTTTCTTGAACCTGCAACTTCCCTTTCTCTCTCACATTTCCCATTTTCCTGTGAAATAGCTGTCTTCTCTCCCACTCCCAGCTTAGCACATTCTCTTGCCGTCTACATTGCATATAAAAGAAACAGTCAAATAAGCTCCGTGCTTGCCTTGATGAAAAGCAACCCTTGTCATTTCACACCACTGCCTTTCTATACTTTGGCCACACCTGATCCTCACACTACAGTGAGAAACAAGTCAAGCTAAGCAGAATTAAAAGCCTTTTAAAAGTTGCAAAAGATTAAATGGTTTTGACTATTTTAAAACAGTATTAGTCAATTTCCTATTCCTTAAAGATGCCTCCTTTAGAAATATACCTGCATGTGTTATTTCATATATAAAAGGTTACATGGAACTTTGGAGGTTGGAACAATGATTGTTTAAGGTAGAATTAATACTGTTCCATTTTTTGTTTTACTAAAAAGCTCCAATACCTGTATGGACATTTGTCAGGTTAATTTAACATTATGTCTTCCTCCTAGCCAGAAAATGAAAAATACTTGCTCAATCCATTTTCTGCTCTTTTCCTGACAATCATTGTCTTCAGTATTCTGTGTGCACAGTGTACTATGAGTAGGCACCATTAGTGCAGGCACTGCCAGGTGGGACTTGACATTTTAATTCCACTGGTGAGTTGATCTGTGGAGAGGAAGTTGGGAGCACTGGCAGGGGCACCATCCAACAGCACTTCTGGTTGCCCTTGGTAAAACTGCACGCTGAAGAACACTGCACAAATTGTTTGTTCCCATTACAAGGGCTGAAACTTTATCTTTGCCCATTTTATCAAAAGCATATTTACAAGAAATAGACAATAGATAGCAGGTATATTAGGCAATTGTGATTCTTTATTTCTATACATTCAAATTCAAATTTAGAAGAAGATACGGTACCTGCAACAGGGGCAAATTCCAGAAAGCTGCAAACTGTTTTTTGCAATTTGATTATAACTGCTTTTGAGGTTAAAAGCTGTGCATCTCATCAGACTTTTTAGAAAAGTCAAAGCATCCTTTCCTTCTGAGAATGGAATATTCAACTACACACATGCTACCCCCAGCCATTGTAATCCACTCTTCATTCAGCATATGTTACCCCATAAACTTCCTTTAACTTTCAAACTGTAACTGTTGAGAACATTTTTAGATATAAATCAGTGATCACCAGACAAAAACTCTCTTTCACTCCTTGCTTACTCCTTCAACTCCACACTTACTCCCTTTCTATCTGGTTTTATATAAAAATCAAGGTTAATGCGTTCAGGTTGCATATGCTTACATGTGTGTAAAGGTGTATGTCCTAATAACTTTTTGATCCACCTTCCAATTTCAACCAAATTTCATGCAGTGAAGAGATCCCAATTAGTTTCCGGAAGGTTTTATAAAAAACAGACTGCTACAGAAAGGAAAGACACTTCAAAGGGGAAAGGAAGTATCATGAGACCTCCTCCAAAATACTATAAAATGGAGAATCCACCAGGAGGGGGAAGTCATGAACAGTTCCCCTCTGGAGAAAAAAAGCTTCCGTTGGCATTTGCAGCTTTTTAAACCTCAAAATCAAATAACCACAGTGCACCAACCTGTAGGAAATCATTTCCAATCATTTTCAATCCCAGTGTTTGTAGGACTATGTCCTCGAATTAAGAGATTTGGAAGGCAATAAAAGGTGCTGCACTGATATTTGTCATGTTTAGTCATTTCACAGCTACACAGCATGTGAATATCTAGGCCACAGATATGTAATTAGAAGGCACATAAGAATCACAATAACATAATTCTATTTGGTGCCTGATTCAGCCACTCTTGTTTTAACATATGTTTACTGGGACATGAAATACTCTATCCATAGAACAGGTTCAGCAAAGGTAGCAGTGGTGGAAGCTTCCTCATATTGTTCTACCATTGACATCCACTGCTGGAATGTAGGAAAATACCAGCCTGAAGCCCCATAGTTCATCCAGGATAACCACTGCTGAAAGGCTGACTTCTGGGCGCAGGGGTTGATTAGGATAGTTTTGAGCTCAGGTAAACAATTTTGTGCATGTATCTGCCATTCCCAAGGAGCAAAATACTTCTAATTCAGCTAGTATCACAGACTCCGTAGATAAACAAAAATGCATTCAAACAGCATTTTTTTTTCATTCTAGTAAATGCAGAAATATATATGAGTCTAGTTTTCAAGGCCTCCAAGCTTACTTCCTAAACGTGCGTAACTGATTCAGGGATGTGTTGGTATCAGTGATGCTCTTATATTAATAGACTTTAAAACCCAAGCAATGTAAGGCCACCTTTTGAGTTTATACATCTAAAGTTAAGCACTGAAACAACCATTTAATATTTATTTTCCATTTGGGTTTTCAGAGAAGACAAAGACATGGTTTCTACTGAATTCACTTGGTTGCTAAATACACAGGTAAGCAGCTTATATTAGATAATCAAATTTGACAAAACATTGCAAAATTATTTGAATTAATTATCTTTTCTGCATCTTTTTAAAAACACCAATTACTTTTCATGGGCCAACTTTAATTAATGATGAATCAAATGCAAACACTGGGACAATGTAGTGTTAATCTCTTCTGGGTATTTTTTCTTCTTTTTTAAGTTTTATGCCAGTCTGTCAGCAACTGAGTGCCATGCAGGTCCTACAGTGGAAGGGGATTTGTGGTGGGAAACATCAACTAGTTCTGACACTTTAGGCAACAACTAACTATACTGTGCCTGTAGCCATCAACCCCTATAAAGACAAGTCACTTTCTTACCCTTCATAGTCTGGATTCAAGGAGATCTTTGGCTATCTTACTTGTAAGACTACAGGATTTCACCAATTTCCCTCCCATCAGCCTGCTTCTATAGCTTAAGACTCCCATGGATACAAACTTGGCTGAACTGCACAGTCAGCTGTCTGAAGACTGCTATGGAACAGACAAAGTGGTCAATCTACCACTCAAAGCCCACTCTGCAACAGGGCTCATTTGACTCCTGTCACTATATTACAAATGTTTCTGTTCAAGCAGCATTTGGAGGAATGATGGTGTGGTCTTCATTTTCACAACACTGACAGATCAATACTGAGGTAACTCTCCCTGAAGAAGGCAACGCTGCTTGAAGTTGCCTTCAGTGTGAATGTAAAAATAAAAAAGCTATTGAAAGAGAAATCTTACTTAGCAGTAAATATTATTCCTTGGGGTTGGTTGTCTTTAAAACTTACACTTCTCATCCTCTTTCTCTGAATTTCTTTTTGAGGTTTCTTGTGGAAAGGGACAAAGAGCCACAGAGTGCACTTTGCCATTTAATAGTCATGCAAAAATGACAAGGCTATGAGTATAGGCCACAGACAAGAAAAAATGTCTCCGGCTTATGCACTTTGTGTATGAACACCTGAAATGTCAATGTACATGGAGACAATACACCTCACAGAAAAATGCTTACTAATATTATCAAGTACTCTAAACCTAACTGAGGATCCATTATGTTCTTCATTAAAACATATACAGTTAAATTTAAAAAAATTTCCCTAAAACTAAAAAGGGGGCTCACACCAGCTTAACTAGATTGTTATGTGACCCGGAGGCTGTCGATGAAGGTTTTAAGGGACATCTGTATAGCTGCGGGCCCAGAACTATGACAGCTCTGTGTCCTTAGTGACCTCAGTTGATCCTATGGACCAATGGCCGAACTGTTGTGCTGTAGCGTGACTGGCCGGTAGAGGTATAAGGTCAGAAAATACCATGTGAAACCCTCATGTTTAAAATAGCATTTTACTAAGAGAATATACAACAGCAAATACTTTAGGGAAGTTACTCACTTTCTTTCTTCCAGCAGAGCAATTTCTTTCTTGACCTCATGGTACTCTTCTGCTATTTTGCAGTGCTGTTTGTACACCTGCATAGATTCCTTAGAGTCATGACAAGGAGGCAGCGGCTTTAAGAAAAGAAAAAAATATATATATATATATAGTCATTTTTCCCAATATTTCATTCAAAAGCAGATTTTGAAAGATATAAGATTTATCTTAATTCCTGTGAGAATACTTAATAACTTTCTCCCTCGCCTCCCCCCGTCCCTGCCTAACTGCAGGATACGGTCAAATATTCCTAGTGATGGCCTTTCATGGAAGGGAAAAAAACACTTCCCTGCATAAGAATATTTATAAACCTTCAAACCTTGTAAGGATGTTCAGAACTTTCCTTGTCAACTTTGCAAAGTATCTCTAAAGATTGTTCAAAGAAAGACTTCTCCCTTACCTCCCTCTTTTTCAGCTACAGTGATATAAGAATACTAAAGCTGATGCATTGATCAGACCCATAAAATACATAACTGTGTTCTCACTGCAAGAAAACATTTCACAAGAAATTGCAGCATTGAGCAGAAGGGTAATTTGGCTGAAACAAACTCTTAGCCTCCAGTTCTGCAAGATGAGAAGAAAAGACATGGAAAACTACTGACTACGCACTCTTTTTTTCATAGATGCTATGCTTATTTCAGTTTATTACTAAATGGGACAGGACCATGAACTGGGACATGGGCTGATTCTGCTGGACTCAACAGGAGTTATGATACTGCCTCCACCAGTGCAGCCAAGATTTCATGATGGGTTCTATCCTAACAGTGCCTCAAGCTGTAAGTAGTTTGCTCAAGATCATACCCAGTTTCTCTGCATCTCTATTCCCTGAAGAAGGGGATATTTTAGTCAGCAGAAATGTTATGAGAGTTGAATCAGCTATATTTGCAAAATGTTTTAAATTTTCATGAGAAATGCAGGTGAGATTGAGAGTAGAAGGATGACAGCAATTAAAAAAAAATCGGATAAAAAAGACACAGTGAAGGCAAAAGTACTGTACCTCCTAACCTAAATGCTGACACGATTGCAGCAAGATTTTAAATTTTTTTCAATGCACACTGGAGGTAATAAATATGGCAAATAAATCCACTCTGTCCTGGGACACCTCATATATATTTCAAGCAAGATCTTGAAAATACAGTTTGGTTAAATGCTAGTGCTTTTTGTTGCTTAAAAATAATGCAACTTAATTCAGGCTTCAGGCTTGACTGTCACATTTTGGCTATAACGCTGTCAGGAAGCATAGTATTTTTAAGTTATTAGCTATGAATCAATTGACTGTAAATGAACTACAAATAGCATGCCTGAGCCACCTGTTTGAAGCAAAAGGAAGCACTTAAAATAGTTTCTTTACTGCCCAGTTAAAGAACATCCAATTGCCTTTCACAATACAAGTAGATTATTTTTTATTTCTTGTTGTCCTACTTTGACTCTTCTCTGTAGTATATTCCTTCAATGACGCTATTAGGAAAAGCAAAGCACAAGTCTTCAGACTTTTCCTATTTATGATCTTGTAAACCTTTCCTTTAGCTAAACTGGAAATTTAAACTTTACTGAACATATTCAGAGCCAAAGATTAAAAATATTTTTATCTGGGAGGCAGGGTAAGTTGGCTTCAGATATAGCCTGATGCACAGAGGTAAGTAGCATATGGACCTTACAAGTACTTGTAGGTGGTATGTGGTTCCTCAATGAAATTTTAACACAGACAATTGTTTTTCATGTTCTAAATGTAAAAATGCTGTGGCAGAATTGTTTCACAGCACATTGTTTCATTCTCTCTGAGCTTGGAGAATTTGGGAACCCAGGGAAAGGGCAGTCCATTACTTGATGAATCTGGTCCCTAGGAAAGGGCTTTTCACTGCATTTCACTGTGGATGAGCAATAGCACCATTCATACAGCCAGCCAAATAATAACCATAAATTTAACAAGACAGAATATAGAAGTCTCAGTGCCCTAATCCAAGAATGCAAGGGTGAGCCAAAGTAGCATCTCTGGTATCTACCAGAGATCAGCAAACAACAAATGCGTCACAATAAAACAATTTTGAACAGTACCCGGGGGAAAGTCCCCAAGCAGTGACACTTCAAAAGAAAAAAAAATGCCTTGCTCTTGCTTCCAACTTAGTTTCCACAAATCTAGCTGGTTTAAACCAGTTTAAAAATTAAAGCAGCATTCAGGTTCTATATTCCAGCTTCCCACTCAAAAGATATATATAGAGAGCTAAAAATTATCTAGTCATGCTGAGACTTAGTATCTAATTCCCACTTAGAACCAGTTGCTGACTTTCAAACCCCTTCCTATCACTATTTTATCACTCAAAATAAACTGACAACAAAAGATACAATCAGTTCACTAATATTCTGTTCATACAATTCTTTTCAATCTTGTCTGATGCTATTAAGCACAATATCAAGAACTTTCTAAATTTTGAGTGTACTTTACTTTAAAATGTAAATTTTATTATGTTTTTATATGACTAGATGACGGAACAATTTAGTTTGCTCTTTTGCAATTTTGCAATTTCTGAGAAAGGTTTTAGAGATAGTACCTACAGTGTCCATGCGTAATTTCTGGCCAGTAGAACATGAAACAGGCTTATGCATTCATTATTTAATAAACACCTCTATTGCAATCACAAGAAAAAATTGAGAGGTGCAAGTCAGGACAGTTCTTTACTGCCCACCAGAAAATGCAAGCCAACACAAAAGCACAGAAAAATTATTTTACCCATGTCTAACAGCCTACTTTTTTGACATAAAAAGAGTGCAAAGAATTAATGATACATCTGGGATTGGAATAAATTGGGATAAAGCCCTTGAGGGAAGAGGGGCCCAAGAAAGCTGGTCAATATTCAAGGATCACCTCCTCCAAGCTCAGGAATGATGCGTCCCAACAAAGAGGAAGCCACCCATGGGGGTGGAAGCAAGGACAGGTAGCCTGGGAGGGACACAGAGAAATTGTCCAATCAGCCAGGGATCAGGTCAGGAAAGCTAATGCCTGATAGAATTAAATCTGGCCAGGGACACCAAGGGCAAGAAGAAAAGCTGCTATAGGTACATCGGTGATAAAAAGAAGACTAGGGAAAACATGGGCCATTTCTGGAAGGAAACAAGAGATGTGAATACCCAGGATATGGAGAAGGCTGAGGTACTCAATGACTTTTTCGCTTCGGTCTTCACCAGCAAGTGCTGCAACCACACCGCCCAAGTCGCAGAAGGCAAAGGCAGGGACTAGGAGAATGAATAACCGCCCGCTGCAGGAGATCAGGTTCAAGACCATCTTCAAGAACCTGAAGGTGCACAAGTCCATGGGACCTGATGAGATGAATCTGTGGGTCCTGAGGGAACTGGTGGATGAAGTTGCTAAGTCCTATCCATCATATTTGAGAAATCGTGGCAGTCCAGTGAAGTTCCCATGGACTGGAAAAGGGGAGACATAACCCCCATTTTTAAAAAGGGGAAGAAAAAAGACCCAGGGAACTACAGGCCACTCAGTCTAACCTCTGTGCCTGGCAAGATCATGGAGCAGATTCTCCTGGAAACTATGCTAAGGCACGTGGAAAGTAAGGAGGTGACAGCCAATATGGCTTCGCTAAGGACAAATCATGCCTGACAAGTTTGGTGGCCTTCTATGACGGGGATACAGCACTGATGGATGAGGCAAGAACAACTGACATTATCTACCTGGACTTGTGCAAAGCATTTGGACATTGTCCCACACAACGTCCTTGTCTCTAAATTGGAGAGACATGGATGTGATGGAGGAACCACTTGGTGGCTAAGGAACCGACTGGATGGTTGCGCTCAAACTGTTGTGGTCAATGGTTTGATGTCCAAGTGGAGACCAGTGACAAGTGGCATTCCTCAGGGGTCAGTATTGGGACCGGCACTTTTTAGCATCCTTGTTGGAGAAATGGACAGGGGGATTGAGTGCACATACCCTCAGCAAGTTTGCTGACAACACCAATCTGTGTGGTGCGGTCGATGCATTGAAGGGAAGGGATGCCATCCAGAGGGATCTTGACAGGCTTGAGAGGTGGGCCCGTACAAACCTCATGAAGTTCAACAAGGCCAAGTGCAAGGTCCTGCATGTGGGTTGGGGCAATCCCAAGCACAAATATAGGCTGGTGAGAACAGCCCTGAGGAGGACTTGGAGGTGTTGGTTGACAAGAAGCTCAATGTGACCCGGCAATGTGTGCTTGCAGCCCAGAAAGCCAACTGTATCCCGGTTGCATCAAAAGAAGTGTGACCAGCAGGTTGGGGGAGGTGATTCATCCCCTCTACTTGGCTCTTGTGAGACCCCACCTGGAGTACTGTGTTCAGCTCTGGGACCCCCAACATAAGAAGGACTTCAACCTGTTGGAGCAAGTCCAGAGGAGGGCCATGAAGATGATCAGAGAGCTGGAGCACCTGCCCTGTGAAGCCAGGCTAAGAGAGTTGGGGTTGCTCAGCCTGGAGAAGAGAAGGCTCCGGGAGACCTTACAGCAGCCTTCCAGTACCTAAAGGGGGCCCACAAGAAAGCTGGAGAGGGACTTTTTACAAGGGCATGTAGTGATAGAACAAGGCATACGGCTTTAAACTGAAAGAGAGTAGATTTAGATTAGATATTAGGAAGAAATTCTTCACTATGCAGGTGGTGAGGGACTGGAACAGGTTGCCCAGAAAAGCTATAGATGCTCCTCCACCCTTGGAAGTGTTCAAGGCCAGGTTGGATGGGGCTTTGAGCAACCTGGTTCAGTGGAAGGAATCCCTGCCCATAGCAGGGGGTTGGGAATAGATGATCTTTAAGGTCCCTTCCAACCCAAACCATTCTATCATTCTATGATCTGTTCCCACCAAGATGGGAGATCAGGAGATGGCAGGGCAAACTCCTGAAAAACAAATGCAGAAACAGAAGCAAAACTTGCTTGTTCCAAAAAGGTAACGCCAACTAGTCAACAGATTTTTACAGTATTAACATAATTCTACAGAAAAGGAAACAATAGCAGAATAGTTACAGTTATTGGACTAGCCCATACTCATCTAAATGGGAATGAGAGGCACCTGTAATGGGAGGAATCGACAAGTACAGGCTCCTGTTCCAGAAGCAAATCTTGCAATTAAGAGGTTTTGCCCAGTTCTGCTTAGAAAAACTGAAGTCCCTTGCCTCAGTTGTAAGACTGGCCCAGAGCCTCACCAAAGATTAGAAACGTTTGCCATTTCCAGTTTGCTGAAGACAGGTTTGTATAGTCTTTTATTGTGCCATCACTATCTTTCATTCAAATAGTGGTTCTTTGTCCTACCTAAACCCCTGAGATGTACTTACAGAGGGCTGCCATATACCTTCCAACACCTACGTCTTGGTAAAGATGCATTCCTCTAAGGCATCCCAGATTAAATTTCCATTTTCCCTAGCCTATCCAAGCAGCCTTTCTCTGCTCTCTGTTCTACCTGGAATGACTTTTTTGAATGCCTGTGGCCAGGCCACAGGAAGTGTTGCAGATGCTACCCTGATGGCATTCCTGTGGCAGAGAAAAAGAACTGGAATTCCCAGTAGAAAGCACTTTTCATCCATGAAGTCTGTATACTATTTTTTTGGTAAGAGTTTGCTAGTTTACCCAGGTGACTAATTACAACAGGCTTTAATAAAGTTCAATTTTCAGTATATAACTTTTGCACTCAGAAGCCAACAACCATACTTTAATTTCTCCTTAGGACAGTCCGAGCTTGTTATTTCATGAAGTATCTTGCCTGTCCACAAATTAATATATATAAAAGCGTACCTGCTACATAAGCAAAAACCATCCCTGCCAAAGAAAGTTATATTTAATGGGAACAGTTGCTACTTTTAATCCTGCTTATTTCAGGCTTCAGTGTCATCCACCCTCATTTTCCTGTGCTGGCAAAATATGCACACACAACACCTCTGGTTTGTTCACAAAGCTAGTACAAGAGCTACAGCTCTCAGCCATACCAGTGGTCTATCCTACTATGCCAAATTTTCAACAAGGTCTGATTTTTCCTTGTATTTTGTTGAATAACTCACTGTGACACTGATAAACTTTCTATGGAATCTAGCAAGTAGATACTAAGTGATCTTGTTATAGGCTGTTCTGTAACTGTACATACGTATGTACATCTTTACAAGACATATGCACTACTTATTTAAATTTTTGTTTGGAATGCAGATATGAAAGATGTTGGAAGATGTTAATGAAGAAATAGAAAGAGCCTGAGCCTGTTTTTTTAGACAAGTTGAAGGAGCTGTTCTAACTAAAATCCTTGCTGGGGGACACAAAAGGACAGTTTTTAGTAATTTTTTTACTTCATTCACATGACAAAGTGTGTTTTGCCTTGCCATCTGAACATCAGCATTCCATATCCACAAATGTTGTATAGTTGATAGTGTCACCCAAGTGTTCAAAAACTTTAAAAGAGTTTACTTTTTAATTCATCTTCATTTGTTTGCATTTAATTTCAGTTCTACTGTGAAAAAAAAGTAAAATCAAAACTTGCTCCTGAAAAGGCTGAATTTTAAAGAAAAAATTGTATCATGCAGTTTTTCCAGCTGAGCACATGGACTTGTCTAAAAGGCAGTCTTTTGCACTGGTCTCAGTTTTTGTAAATTTGGTAATTTTCAGCTAAACTATTCTGGAAAACCAGAAAGTTCAGTGCCAGTATTTTGCACATGGCCCATGTTCATTACATGGCCTTATGTACTTTTCCATCATGGAAGAAACCATATTATTCCAAGCAAAAGTGATAGCTGCACATTGCAGCTGCTTTTTGTTGTAGAACTGGAACTCAAACAGTTCCAGATACCTGGTCTAGGATATATCTAGTTTAGTCTAGTTTTACTATGAAAGTAAGCAGTTCTCTTTCCTTCAAACCATTCAAGTCAACTGGATGAGACCAATTGAGAGTTTTGCTTTCCTTTCCTGGGAGTTGCTCCATTCTTTACTAACCTTAGTATGATGTTCTGACTGTGTAAACATCCATGCCTTACATCATCTAATCTAAGATCATAGTTATCACAGCAGCATTATAGAAGACTTATCAAGTTCATAGGCAATCAAATCTAGATATAGAGTACCACAGTATCTAGGAATTCTCTTGGAATTGAATACATATTAAAAAACCACAGCATACCCTTTAAAAACGCAGTATACTTTTAATCTTTCTAAAATAATTTGCACATCTCTAACAAGAGTCTTGGCAGTTAGTAGAAGCAATAGTTCCATTAAAGTTCCAGAGTAAACAAGGTTTCTGTTAAATCCTTGTATCACACAACAATCTGTCCCTTTCATAATATTTTCATAGCTTTTTTTGTGCAGACATTTCCCATTAAAGCATGAAAAACTAGCCCTTGACTTAACACAAACTGATACTATAAACGGTTGGAGCCTTTTCTCTGTTGCAGGAACTGTACAGTCATCTAACTCCATTGATCTCAACAGATTCATAATTCAAAATAGAACATAAATGCCTCTCTCAAGTTCACGATTTCATGAGAAGAGATGATAAATTACAGAACACCCTGTGCATCCATATGTGACTTGTGTTCTTCCCTCTTCAGCATCAACCCCCCAGCTGGAATAAAGACTTTAATGGAGAAGAGAGAGATGAACTGAGCAAGTCACAGGAAATGCTACAACAGGACAGACAACACACAGAGCATAGTAATGCGGGTACTTAACACTAGATACCTTCCTCCATGTTCAGTGACCTGAACAACAAGGCCTTAGATGCTGATGTATGCTTCTAAATATAGCAGATAACCTGTAGTAGAGTGTCTGTCAGAGGGGCCACCACTCACTATGCAGTTAATCAAGGCAGCGCCTTCCAAGGCCCAGTCCAACTTTTACACGAGGCAAAGGTTAACGTTTCCCAATAACAAACTGACAAACGTAGCAAGCCTGCCCTTGCTGCACTACCCACGACACTGCTCACACAAGGGCGGTGAGGAAATGACCCTGAAGCCCAAATAAAAAAGTGCTTTATCCTCATTCAAAGTGTTGCTCATCAGTGGGAAGAGAATAATTTCCAATACTGGAAATCAAAGCAAGAAGTTTATTAATATGAGCTTTGTTTTATTGGTAGCATATCAGGAACATCACAGGTTTTTTTAATAATAAAGTTGCAAAAGAGACCATTTCCTGCATATAGCTTTTCCAGCATATAGCTTAGACTGCTCTGTTCTCATATATAGGACTTTTCTGTCTGGTTTGACCATACAGTCATTTTCTGTTTAAGTTAAAAAAAACCCAAACCCAAAACAAAAGCAAAACTTTTGAGTTAGAGATTTGATATTATTTTCCTACAAATTTCTTCTTGGAATTTTTTCCTCTCAAAGTAGTAGCACTCAAAAACATAGTTGGAAAACACAATATTTTTGGTCTGAACCCAGCTAGTAGATCAGAACACTAGACTGATCATTTTTCTGCATATTCTGCAGAAAGAAGCTGTAACTTTCAGCTAGGATTGTCCTTTAGTAAGAGTCCTTATAGAGAATTAGCTATTTGCGTTTAGTCTCCTAGAAATACCTCTTATCCAGCCAAACCTACCTCTACCTCTGTAAAGTTGGTGCTTGCGCTTGGACGGCAGGGTTTACTACCCTGTCGGGGGGAGGCTGCACTGAACTTTGCCCTGCCATCGGATACCAGTGCCTGCGGAGTAGGTATGGTAGGATCGTGGTAGGAAAAGTGGGAACACTAGGTAATACCGCCCAAACAGCCAAGTTGTCTGCCAGGGCCTAACATAGGAGGACAAGGGCTTGAAGCTTAAAACAGAGGTGCAAATTGCTTGGTACTCAGGCTGTGGTCTGCTGCCTGCATGCATAAAATTCTAAGGCTCTGATTTTACAAGTCACTCGGTGAACTTACATAGCTTTCAAGCTGCTTTCAAAATCCAACCTGAAGATCAGCTAATTTGGCCTTGGGTTTTCTTCAGTTTGTTTTTAAAACAGGTTTCAAATTTTTCCTTTGTATGTTAGAAACCTGGGAAGTTACTACTTTTTGTTTGTTTGTTTAAGTGCCTATCGTTGCATAGCCACCTACCCTCCATTTATAGTTTGTTTCTTTAAATAAAATACAAATGCTTTTGACTGTATTTATGGCACAGTGATGAAAATCTTGTGGCGGTAGATGTGATATTTTTATTACAAAAATAGGTACCAGCACTCTTACAAATTCAAGCATTTCAGGCTGCTGTGCCACAGCTGATTAAAGGGTTCGCTTACATGACACTTCATGTGTGCTGCTTTATACTACCTAACTTTGGGATAGAGAAAAGCATGGATGGAATGACAAGGGACACCACCATTCAGTACTTCTGCAGATCCTGGTGAAGCCCATGTTATAGTTTGCTTCTGTAATACATGAGCTACCTCTGTCAGAGCTGGTGTGGTTACGTTAACATAAATCGCAACCACATGCTATACAGGACTAACACACCCTTAGCAGTCTGGATTACAGCAATTTTAAAAAGCAATTAATAAGAAAATGTAACTAGGCAATTTATAACTTTGTTACAGTTATTGCTTTTTTGAAATATTAAAGCACTATAAACATAATGTATTTACATTAAATTGTTATAACTGTAAGCTGTGGTCCAGATTGACAGAAGCAAGGCAATTCAAGTGTTCATTGCTAAAGCTAAATGCACTGTTACCTCTGCATCAGCTCAGAACCCTATGTTGACTTAACTGCCTCTGGCTGAACATAAAAGCATCAAAATATAAATATGCACATAAGCTTGAAAAGCTAAATGATGAAGCACTACCACTAAATTTATACTTTTGAGTGGCTGAGTCAGCCAGATAGCCCTTCTAAGTTATCCTTTCAACTACCTCAATATTATAAAAAAAGTTTCTGAAGGATAATAAAAAGGACTTTATTTGAATCAAAGCCTTTGACTGTTTCTTTGAATTTGTTATCATATAGAGATCATGAGAGTAAAGAAAGGTTCTCTTGAAAAAAATGTCAGGTACTTAACAGACCAAGAGGGTGCACTTAGCGGAACTGCTCTAGTGCATATTTTAAAAACTTTTACTGAAGGGCTATGATTTATCCAGTAGACTTGAATGCTTCCAGAGCTGCAATTTTGGTCTATCATGAAATTACACATTTAGAGTACACTATATGTTCCAGAAATGGGTCATAAAAGTCCTAATAAAAAAACGATCACGGCCTGAGAAGTACCTACATCTAACACCAGTAATTTTGGGTTTATGTAACAAGAGCAGTAGTGATAATCATACTTTGCTCTTTTAAAGCAGTCTTTACCTGCTGGTCTCAATGCTCTTTTAACAAAAAAGGTAAAAATTATTAACCTCATTTCAGAGATGAGCAGAGTGATGAAGCAACTCCTCCAGGATCACACAATGTGTCACTGAGAGAATGTTGGAAACAATGCAGGTTCTTTACTTTCAGTTCAGTGCTTCAGCCACAGATCAATACTGTTTTTCTCAAACTGAATTCTTCGGAGGGAAAAAATAGCGATCGTTTTTGCTGCACTGGAAGATCAGTGGAATAAAGAGGCCAACATACTACCCTGTTCCTTTCAGCCCAAATCTTAAGTTGCTATTCATTCCTTTAATTTTGCCTAGCTATGCCCAAGGAACCTGTCCCTATTCTCAGGATTAGGGGGGGTAGAGCAAGAAGAGTCTCTGTCATCCCCCATTCCTTCCTCAGTCATCCTTTTGATGACAGCAGCAGGAGAGAAAAGTCAGTCCTCTCAGTCAGCAGCCCTCCAGTGTTGTCTCACCACTTGATGGGGACAGGAAGGATGACATTATTGGACAACATGGTCTGCTAATGCCTTTCTCAGTTTACACTCAGGAAACAACTGCCTTCATATTGAAATATCAGAGGAAGCCTAAATGCTCCTGGGAAACAGATGATCTGAAGTAGTTTACAAAAGCCAACAAACACTCCAGAACCACCACAGAGGAAAGGGAAATAATCCCTGGATACAGAACTGGCTCTATGCCTGGTGAACCATGGAGCTGCCATCAACTGCTGTCTGACTGTCAGGTATATTGGGGCACCATTGTGCTATGCTGACAAATCGGACTGGTCACAAAATGATTCACCATTTTTATCCCATGCTGTCTGTAGACACCTGCTAGGGCAACCATTAGGGTTGCTGGCTATGCAGCATTAGCTAGGGTAACTTTGAGGAGGCTCTCATCAGTCCTGATGACTGGCTTTAGTTACCCAAGAATAGATGGCATTACAAAATACAAGTTTGCATTCTCCTGGATTGCTTCAGAGAAAGCTGATCATGTCAGTTTTAGCACAGGCTGTAGGCATGAGAATATGTTATCTGGCTCATTCCTTCTCCCACCAAAACCACAAGAAGTCTCTTAATTGCAGTGCTGCAGTACATGCTGTGTTTTGCACAGGAATTGTACACAAAAATTAAAAGGCAGGTGAGATTGTTAAAATAATCATTTCCATGCAATTGGATTAAAAATGACAAATCATTTTTTCCGCAGATCTTGAAAAGACAACATTTTCTTCTATGGAAATACACAGTCTCATTAAATGTTAACAGGTTAGAGAAGCACCACTAATTTTTTAATAAATTACACTTTAATGTAACAGTCAGAGGTTTTTTTATCATAATAACTATGGTGAATGAAAGTAGAACTGTAGTAAAAAAAATTAAAATATTTACCTGCAGCTGCTGATCTAGTTCTGGAAATGCCAAGGGGAAGTTTTCAGAGGAAGCATCATCTAAAAGGTAAACACGATCTTAAAAGTCAACATCTACCAAAAAGGGCATTTCAGATTTAATGTAGTTTAATGTAGTTCTACATTGCACACATTTACAATAATATTGGGATCCTGCAAACACCTCTGCATCTGCTTGTCTTTCTACACTTGAGATACCTTAATAGACTCCTTGAAAATACTAGTGGGTTGGCAATAAGAAAATGTTTAGATGCTGGACAGACAGAAAGCCTATTTTGTATTGCAGTGATTTAGAAACAAAACAAAGCAGTTAGCGCAGTAGAAGATGTGATAATTTAATAAAAACAGTAAATCCAAGCAATCTTTCTTCCTGAGCTCTCCACTACACTGCAAAGAAAAGAACCTTCCAAGGACAGCACCCTTGCTACGAAAGACTTCATTACTTCAATAAGGGGAAAGATATCTTCCCCATTACAATACAATGACTTACCAAGGGCTAAACCAACAAAACAGAAACCCCTTCTCTCACCACCCAAAGGCTACCACAAGAACACACAAACCAGCCTGGCAACCCTGGAACGAGAAGACTGTTACCTACACAGATGTGATTAGAATGGGGAAGGCACCACAAATTTCTCCATACTGCAAAATAATGTCTTTATTATAACCTGTAGATAACAATCCTTATGGGCTAGAGTTAGTTCATTCACGACAACAAGCCAAACTGTGTTTTTATTTATTCCTTTATTTTTAGTACAGGCTTCCAGCAAAGGTGGGACAGACTGTGCCAGTTACGTCAGTGTTGTGATGTGGACACCTGCCCACTAGTAGCTGGACTGAGATCAGAAATATGAATCATACTTGGTAACGTCACAGCTAGCCAATGCAATATTTCTTTCTCAGTGACTTTCACACTATCAGTTTTGCATTGGATTGTGATGACTGTTTATGCATCTTACTACAGGTTACAGGAGGTGAAGAGAAGGTTACTATTAGCTAGCTTGCAGTCAGTTATTTGTAATGTGTCAAAATTAAACAAGGATGGCTCTCATAGGAGAAAATTGCTAACATAGGTCAGATCCTGCAACCTGCTCTATGCTGGCAGACTTGTACACTACAAAAAAACCTCAATAAGATTAAGAGGACCACGTATCGAAGTAGGATTCTGAATATTCTTAAAGAGTACAGACTAGGATTTAAATTATTTGTCAAATATTTGTTATCTCTTTATCCCACCCTCAGTGGTCATCAAGCTAAGTAGGTTAGGGGGAAAAACTAAAGTCAGCCATCTTATCCTATGAAGAATAAACATACTGGCTAACACACAGTCTGACCCTTACTTCAACTAACATAGTTAGAGCTGTGTCCCTCTAGGAACAGATGCCCACAGAAGAAAAAAAAAAAGCAGTGATACAGAGGGCAAAAGGAAAAGCTTTTGAACTTCCTCAAGAAACAAAGTGAAGTTCTATATTTTCATAGGGTCAGTGTCTTGCAAGTATTATCAAAAAGTCATAACCCCTCCCCAGCTTCATTTTTCACACCATGTCCCAAACATGTCCATTCTGGAAAACACTTAAATTGCTTTAATTGTACAGAATTGTATCACGTAGATATGCCAGTGTTTACCTTTAATTTGCTGTTGCTTTCTTGTACAATATTTAAAAATAAACTAATATTCTAAAAGAAGAAAGATGAATCATATGGCAAAGCTAAAAGGAAGGACGGAATAGGACTCAGTCTGACTAGGGGTACAGCTGCTCTACAAATATTTGGCTGAATAGCTGTTAAATATTCTGACAGAGATATTGGACCAGAGTTGTGGACAGCAGTTAAGCTGCTATTTGTTTTGACAATTCCAGCAGTACAATCTTTGGTACAGTAGCTTTTAGGAGGGACTGCAAATATTTTTAACTTAAGAAAAACAAAGCAAAAGCAACCCCAAGAATTTTAAGGACATCAGCTAATAATTACTTTTTCACTGCATTGGATATTAGTAAGAAAACAAATTTGATGCAGTGTCAGAATATTAGAAAATATATTGGATTATCTTCAGAAAAGAATCAATAAAAGAAGTTTGAAAACACTTTTAAAAGGATGGAATAGAGAGAGAAATTACTATAGAGGAAATCCTTTCAATAAACAGATGTTCCCTGCTTATTTTTTGAACTCGAGTGACTGAGTCAATGGTACTAAAAATAGAACATGCTGGTATCCTAACCATTATGGCATACCATAGTACATTTTATAATGGGCCTGCCCTAGCATCTATTGAACAGCTGCTAGGGTTTTTTTTAGTTATGCTAGTTTAAGACTTGTTTAATTCATCATCTGATGTGTAGAACATCATCAAGAAAAGTTGGGGACTTCAGTTGCTTGAAATTTTTCTGAGTTCCTAATTCTCTTAAGCTCCTCTGAAATTTTCAGCTGAAGTATTTAGTTTACAAAAATAAATAGAAATGCTCACAGCTAACTGCACTCTTGTTTCCACAAAAAGAACAACAAAAAACTTTCCCCACAGCTTCCAGTGAAATAAATTACTGCATCAGGTCAGTCTGTATTTCACTGTTGTCAAAGTAACAACCACAAAAATAACAACAAAACCCACTTGGTCAAATCTAAACACGTTTAGATTTCACACAAGGGGAAAACAAATGACAGCAGTCATTCACCTCCTAAAACTTTTTTGAGGATGTTTTCAGCAAGTCAAGAGGAAAGACATAGTCTTGCATTTTCTTCCAAAAGAATCACTATTGCAATACTGGGTGCTACACAGGAGATCAAACAAAATCACATTGGCTTCTAGCCTTAAAAAATCTATGACTCTGAAAATCAGAAACATTGGAAATTCTAGAAATGTCAGAGAAAATCTTCTGAAGATCAAAAGACTCTCTTAACGGTCTCCTTATCTGTCTGTATTTGTCTATTCGTCCTTTCCTATTCTACATCTCCTTAACCAGACAACAGAATTCAGAAATATCTCTTTTTCTCCTTTTCTCAATTTATTATCAATATTTAAGTACCTAGATTGTCATAAGGAATCACTGATATAATCAAAGACCCCCTTTATTATAAAGATAGCAGGTCTTCTGTACCACAAAACCCTGAGTAAGACTAGGCTCATTCTTCACCAGATACAAACAGCACCTCACCCCTGTGGTCACTATTTTACTGCTCCCTTCTCTGTCACTTGTAAAGATAAAGGATTTATAATTCAAGCTGGTTGTTGAAAACACATTTTTATTAAAAATAAAAATATAAAAAAATCAGAGACTGCAAATTGCTGCACCTGAAAATAAGTCAAGATTCTGGTCAAAAGAAAACAAGAAAGGAGGAAAAACATACATGTTAATGTTATGGCCATCCCAGAAAACTCAACAGCACTAATCTGTGATGTGAGAGTCAGATCAGGGACTTCATTACAGCCACCTAAGTTAAAGTATCTGTCACACAATTTCTAAATTAGTAGCACTTCCTGATTTCCCACAGATCCTGAAACTAAATTTGAAGGTCTCTATTTGAAAGTGCACTAAATACCTGCACCCTGCTTACAAGATGAACTTTCTGCACATATAGTTGCTGGGTTTTTAACCAAAGACTTGGTTCATGTGTATGGAATAGCTTGATTTTTGGGTTTGTTTCATCAGGTTCACACATTCGCTTTGCTTGTTGCTGAAAAGTACCATTACAACAGTGAGCATCTGAGGGAGGGTCTCCAGGGAAATCACTTCCTCCTTTTGCTTTCCATCAGCTGGGCTGAGACAAAGTACCCTTCTATGTCAGAGCCAGCTCTTTGACCATTCCTACAGCAAAACTAAGAACATAACAAAAGAACAAGCTCCCTAAGCATGCTGCGCAGCCAACACACCTTCATGCTGAAACGGCGTGATGAGCAGCTTTATGTAAGGACTGCGAGGCTAAGCTGCCCAACCTGCACTGTCCAGGTGAGCTCTTGTCTCTGCTGATAGCACCTATTAGTACAAACATGAGATGGGCTTCTAATGTTGGGTACAAATATCCACACAAGACATCCGATTTAGAACGTTGTACTGTATTTAGACTGATTGTCTTCATTCAAAAGGCTTACTACTTACCAGTGATGTCCTGATGCATTCAGTCCTCTGATACATGCTAGTGTTGCACACTTGAAAATGAACCAAGCTTTCTGGAAAGCTTCACTTATTTAATCATGTTTCGGCCTTCTGGAGATTACAATAGCCCAGACCTCCATCAAGTAGATGAATGAGCAAAATCCCTCATGCTTCATTATCTGACTGACACAATGTCTGGTACAATGAAGCGTAACACCCCAGTCTCTTCCTATTTTGCTGCTCCTCTAGCTGAACTGTGAGTTATGGGCAATAGTTAATGGATAAATACTTGAAGAACAACATCTAATTTACTTGAAGTATAAACTCGCAAATTAGGGTTTCTCTAGGATCTTTACAAAGATAGACAGAAATAGAACATAAAAATTTAAATGTGTTGAAAGCACATTAAGATTGCTAAATCGAGCACTCAAAATTTAGGAAATGCCAATCACAGCTCTGCTTCCTTGAGTAACTGAGTTATGATCCAGTCTTTAATTATACAATCAGGTACTATTTTTTTCTCCTACATGTGTGGGCAAGTGTATTCAGATCTCTTCCTCCTAAATTAAAGAATTAAATTGGTAACATAAGTAGGCTGTTATTCTGTAAGTAGATCAGCCCTTACACAGGAAAAGTGCTCAAACTCAACTGCAAGCACTGCAGCTCGCAGTGGGACAACGCTGGCAGACTGTGTATTGGGGTCCAGTCTTGGCCCCAGGAAGGCGGTGAGATCCAGCAGCTCTAGCCCTGGTTACTGACAGACAAGCATAGACTCATCGAATTCATCCTGGAAGGCTGTGTGGCTAAGTGACTGCAACTTGGCACTGCTGCGTGAAGCTCCCAGGCTTCTATTCACAGCCCTGCCTGACATGACCTTACACAACCTCACAGTTACCTCACTTGTAAAATTGTGGGGAATGGTCACTGCCTGACCCAGGAATAGGCTGTGAAGGCTTGCTCAATAATAAGAGTTGTGGACCTCCCCAAAATAGAAATGGCCCATAACAGAAGAGAGAAGAGCAAAACCCTCCTACTCCATATACCTTCATTTAAGCCGAAAGCATCCTCTGATGCACTGCCACTACTCATTTGAGGGTATCTCACCTAAGTTCCTGTCTAATTTCCCAAAGATCAAGCCACTCACTTGTAGGCTGGGTGTAGTTTTAGAAAACTAGCTCTGTAAATTTTAGTCACATATTTTAGCAATCCCCACTGGTTTTCAACAATTATCTGCTGGAAAGACTCTGTTGCCATTACAACAAAAATGAGGATGGAATAGGGATTTCAAGGTTGCTATTGAAGAAGCAACCATTGCAAAACAGTCTTGCATGATCAACCATAAAAGCAAAAAATTCTTCATGGTCACTAGGATAACAAAGACATAAACAGGAGCAAAAGAAGTCATTTGCTGTGCTTGCAAAAATATTACACTGTTCCACTGTCTGTCAGTTTCATTAGAAGATGTATGTTTTGCCTTTGCTATCAGTGATTTTTCTGGAGAGTGCTATCAGAGGTAGATTAATTTCAAACAAAAAAAAATTACTAGTAATTTCAAAACCAGTCATTTATCACCACATGTCACTAGCAGACCTTTTCTGCTAGATTCAACCTTCCCTTAGAACTATCACACAAAATAAATCCACTTGTCTAAGTTTAGTAAAGTTCCTGTTATAATCATTGACCCTTAATATATTCAGTAAATAAGTCAGTGATATAAATTAGGACGTATCAAATTTCATTGGTTTAATTAAATCCATGTTAATAAACTACAATGAACTTTCCATTTGGGAACACTTACTTGAATTTTGGAACACTGTATTCAGTTTAACATGCATTAGTTTTCAAGTTATGTAAGATAGGCTGAAATAATACGTTTCAAATTCATTAATTTAAAATGGTACTTTAAATCAAACTGGTGCAATATGGTCTGCAGATACACGCTGGGAAACCTGTTTGATGCCAGCTTAGTGAACCTGAGTGAAAGAGTCAAACATCAATATCTATATATACAGGAAAAAGAGATACACAATAAAACTGTCTTCTTACGTAGCACCGGCTGATGGGCTGTTTCTGAGACTTTTAGGGAACTGGTTAGCCTACTTTCATGGTAAAAATACTGCACAAGGCTGGCCAGGATTTCAGTCGTCAGGTGTTGACTGACAAATAATATAACACAAATTATTTCTTGTATACTCAGGTTAAGCCAGCTCCGGTCCTGTAGGTTAGTTAACACAAAGTAATCTCTTCTCATGGGTTGAGAGCAGTTTCTCCTTTCACTGCTCCTCACACCCAGTGCTTGGTTACAATCCTAGCCAGTGAGATAATCACCACCCAGAAGAAACATTCCATTTCCCCTTTTTATATCTAGTTACGCTGCCAGTTCCTCCAAGTAAGCAGTTGTACAGCCCCCGGAAGGAGAATGCAGCCTTTCTTGGTGAAATCTGTCACTGTGCCTTTCAAGTGAGGTAGAATTTAAAGAAAAGCTTAAGTCAGACGGACTCCCTGACCACTTAGCCCTGGTGAAGAACTTTTTGTATATACACTAACAGTACATGAGCCTCACCTGATGCTTTACTATCACACTTACAGCAGGTAACTCCTGTTTGAACTGAAAACAAATATCCTCGTCTAGGAGGGAAAAAAAAGAATAAAGAAATATAAAAAAATAAGGGGAAAAAAAAAAAAAAAGCTAAGTATAGAATACCTAAAGGTCTATCTGTTAAATGTTTTTGCAGCTTATCTTAAAAAAACAAAAGTGTTAAATAATTATTTGTACTCTCTCGATTCAACTATGGTTTGCTGGAAATTTTCAAACCTGATAAAAGTTTATTTCCTTTTCCTTCTTTAAATATATAAAATATAATAAACATGTTCAAGCTCAGCACCAAGAGGACTGGCGGAATTCTTGTGACATGGTAAAACAGTAGGCTGGTTTAGACCTCCTGGTAGACCCCAGGGGGATGTGATGCAGAGGAGAACATGGCACATGCTTTACTGATTGCTATTTCGTTTTTTCAGCACTCACAGAGATCCTGGGTTGCATACTGCAGGAACACATATATATATACATACAATAAATGCCTCAAAATTATGGAAAAGTTTAACAAAATGTCACAGAAAAATATTACCTTTCTGCAATTGAGTTTATTTCTCTAAATGTTAAGAGAAAGGCTGGAATTATTAGCACGATAGAAAAGTAAAAAATAAAGTATGATGCAATGTTAAGGAAGCTAGGCTTCCTGCCTTTCATGTCCTCTTCTTCCAAGCTATTCACAACCTTGTCATTTCCTACTGCCGTCTCTTGTCACAAACCACTCTACCGTCTTTGATTTTCCCATGGTCTCAGCTTTCCCTGACTTGCTTTCAGTGTCTCACATAAACATTCTTTTTCCATAATTTGTAAGAGCACTCTCCTTTCTTTTACATCTCCCTTCATGACCTATCTTTGCCATAATTCCTGTAAGAAATTTACCATGTTACTATATCTTTAGGGATGAAAATGATTCTTTATTACCTTCTGTAATAAAAATGTAATTACCAGATTATTTTAATTTATGAGAAAGGGAACACAGCCACATGTGCTTCTTTATATTCCTTGTCCCAATCTTTCTGTGTCACTCATTTTTATGAGCTGAAAGTTATGTGCAATAATATATAAAGATGTTTGTTTTCAAATTCCCTTGCTTAGGGAATGAGATTCTATTTCAGGCTTGTAGCTGAAAATTACCATTGCACAACAATTAGCTAGGAAAGATAATGCATATCCTAAAATATTTCTTAAATGAAGAAATTGCATTCAAGCTGAGACTCTATTCACACAAAGCTCAGGAAGTGGCCTCACACATTATCCTACAGTGCATACCGTCACATCAAGCACTCATCAGCAGTGGGTCAGTTATTGTTATCAGAGATCCTTATATTTCATGCCATAAACACATCTCAGCCCTGACTTCAGCCATTCACCTTTAGCAACAGCACAGCCAACTTCACAGCTCCCAATTTACTTTATTTCATACTGACTTTTACTGTTTGGCAACAGTTTGCTAGACTTTAATAATATTTAAGGTGCAAACTAATAATATTTGTCTATTTCAAAGGCCAAAGGTCCATGCATGTACATGGTATGTTTGGGGAAATTAATGTTCAATCAGCACTGGCTGACAAGATACACGTCAATTAAATTTCTGCTGCTTTCTCAGGGAACATACCATGTGGGGCATCCATTTCCTGAAACCTTTCACCAAGCTGGGCACGTGCAGCACTTTCCAACCTTCCTGCTGAAAGGAAAGTCTCTTCCTGCTCTAGCCTCATCCTCAGTACAAAATGTCCTTTTACTTTTCTTGTTTTAAAATTCCTTAAAATCAGACATACTGCATTTGCAGGTAAATTCGATAGTTAATTACAGTTCTAAGTACATTCCACAAACCACTGAAAGAAAGCTAAGATCTAACCTGTCAGTCTAATGGTTTTAGTCTAATGAAATTGTTAATGGAAACATTAAAAGTTATCAGGCAGGAAAACTGATCACATGCTATCACTCAGGAAAAAAACCCACACGTGACACTGGACTTCATTTGATATTGTAAACACTGGTAAAAACATGTAAAATGTAAAAGCAATTATTTCATTGTGGTTTAGTCTATAAATTAAACTGTACCTGGGGAGTCATTCAGGCTGAAGGCAATTCGTACTGGCTTATCAGCAGGTACCCTGGCCGTGGTGATCATGTGGGCACTTGAGTCAATGCTTTTACTTGTTTGTTCCAGCTGCAATAACACAAACAATATATTTATTACAGAGCATGTGACACCATTCAACAAATGAGTTTTAATGCTTTTCATGCATTCACAGCTACCTTTCTCATTCAAGCTAAGCACCGTTTAGAATCAAAGTCAAGGGAGCGCCGTTTCACTTTTCCATTTAAAAAGGGTTTAAGTGAAATCCAGGGCAGAGACTGCCTTTCTTTTGCTATTTACAGATTAGAAAGAACAATGGCAAAGGAAGCGTCCCCTCTCCTCACCTGCTTGCTCCCCGCCATTGCCCCTTCAGCAAGCCTTGACTCACTCGTGGCAATGCTGCCTGGTTCTGAAGGTGAAGAAGGAAGAAGGGGTGGGGAGTTGAGAGTAACATGACCCCAAGTCTGCCATGTGATTGGAAACGTGCACACCACTCTACATGGTGTCAATGAGGAGGCACCCATCCTCCTACCTTCCACCCATACTCCCCCAGCCAAACTGTGCCTGACAGTCACACCCTTAATGGTCAGAAAGTTACTGGGTCTCCAAACCTTGATGGTGATTCTTCAGTGGAACTCTGTGCAGGTGTAGGGGTCTGTCTGCATGGGTTTGACTCCCGGACTGGGACCTTATTCAGTCCTTGGTCTTTCTTCTGAGACCACCAATTCCAAAAAGTGGCTTTACTGAGATGACACCCTGTCCATTAAGAAAACTGCTAGTTCATTTCAAGCAGGGCACTAAAGAATTGTTGAGCAACAAAAGAATTAGCTATTACTGATCTGTAATGGTATAATTAAAGCATCTCTGAACACTCAGAAGTTGTACTTGGAGCTCTACTATGTGTATTTAACCTTTTGAATGAACAGTTTTGGTTAAACTGAATGCAAACTTAATCTCCTTGTATATCTAGCACAAAGCTGCTAAAATTCACAGATACTAATCTTCTGATTAGCTCCATGTGTCGAGAACATGAAGTCAGTGGGACTTCATGCAAGCAAAAGATCTGCCCATAAAGAAATTATTTTAGGACTGAAGACTATGCTATCTAGAATGCATTGTATCCATACCAACTATGTGGACAATCATCAGAGTAACTTTTAAATTACCATGAAAACTCCTCAGACCACTAGAAACCAAATTCTTCAGGAAAATACAATGCATTTACTAAAAGTTTTACCACATCAGTAGACAACAGAGCATTTAGCTAGTGAAAACAAAAGCCAGTTTCCCAAGCCAATAGTCTTGCAGTTTTTCAGTAAAGTAGCTATTGTATTGCACTGAAATCCCAACAACTCATTCTAATTTACACTTAACTGTTTGGCAGTCTCAGAAAGTCAATAGAACAGAACAATATTTCAGAATTACAATCCTCTTTGGTGATGCACAAGTGAATCAAACACTTCCCTGGCATCGCTGCCTTGCAATGAGTGGAAGACTATCAAATTTGCATTTGGTCCATTAATTTCAGTATTTCTTTTTTATTTGCTTTCTCCGTCTTAAATATTTAGCTAGCAGAGTGATACAGTTACTCTGCAGCAATGCTACACAAGAAATTGTTATTTGAAGTGCATAATCTTTTCTTAAAATCATAACAAATAATCTAAAATCATTATTTTCCATAAATCTTATTTGGAGCTGACAGTGTCTCTTTCTACTAATACATGAAGGGTATCAAGGATTGTTCTGTACTACCCATTGCTAAAAATCAAGACACAAAAATATTTAACTGCTATCTATTGGGCAGAGACAAAGAAAAGTCAACTAAATTGTTTTTGCACTGAGGAAAAGATCCTTGGAGTCAACTGAAATATTCTATTTTGAAGCGCATTGCACTAGACTAAACAACTTTTACCTTACCAGTATTATTCATATTTTTTCCCCCAGACCCTCACTTTATAAGAAACATCTGAGACATCTCATTGTTTCTAATAAACAACAGAACTACTAATCCAAAATTCTTTATCATACTTCCCTTCCATACCAATATAAGGTAAAGAAAAAAAAAAAAAGAAAAGAAAAGAAAAGAAAAGATATTTTAAGTGATAAATATCCTTGTATGATAAGCACATCCTTGAAACAGGGGTGATCATAATTCTGTGTTGTTGGTACACATTCCCCTGACATCTGCTTACTATCTCAAGTGGTCTTCCACATAAGAGTATACTTAACATTTCATATCATAACCTGAGAAATTAAAATGAAGCATTCTGCTAGAGGTTTTAAAGTTGCCATAACAATATTGCTAGGAGCAAACCTGTTGTCTTATCCCAGTCACATACTCTGTGGTCTGCAATGTCTTTAAATTACCTCTTCCAAGCACCTACTATGTAAGGGCAAAAATCAATACCCCTTCAATAAGCAACGGTGAATTCTATCATAACACAAAAGAGTGTTTTCGTTGTATTCCAATCCACAGAAAGAAATCTCATCTTTATGCACAGCAATTACCCTGCTATCCTTTTTTTTTTTTTTTTAATGTTGCATTTATCCCTTCTTTTTGTACAGAATCCTCAAGCTCTTCATCACAAAAAGCAATCAAAGAGAACAGAGAGGGATGTAGGCAGCCTGCGTGCAAACGAGGTGACACAGGAAACACGCAGCCCAACTGCCCCCAGTTCCCCACCTGCTTTCTTCATGCATGAAGAACAGTATCTCTGTAGACAGAGATAAGGGTGAGTGGGCAACCTGGAATTTAATGAGATTTAATGAGCAGCTCTATTCTTCACAACAATTGCCCTATAGAACTGGCTGCTGTTTCTCCATAAAAAATCTGCAGCAGAACTCAGATTAAGTGCTGTTGCAGCTCTATCAATTTAGTTCGGTTTTCACACCTGTTGCCTTACCTCACTTAGCGGAGTATCTGCACTTGTATAATCCAGGGCCAGCCACTGCCTTGGCTTGTCGTTGCCTTTATGGAGTAAAGCTTCAATAAAAGAAAAGGCTGCACCTGCTGCATAGCAACAAACTGACAAGGTCTGAGAAGCTGAGACAGCTGTCAGGGCAACATGCTGCTACCTGCACTTCCCATAGGCTTTGCTGTCCCAAAAGATCACCCTTTTCCACTTTTCTCCACAATTCCGCTTTTCCTTCCTCTCCTTGCCAGTGACGAGGGATTATGATGCTGTCACGCTTCAGGGAGGAAAAAATCCTTCTGTCACAGGCATTATTAAGCAGCAAACTGTGGCGAGCCCAAGATTTTTAATTCATTAGTTCTGGCAAACCTAAAATACAAACAGACTTGCTTCATAGGACAGGAATGTTTTCAGCATGACCCAATCAGTGTCTGTGTCTATTCCAGCAAACTGGCAAAGATAGCATGACTCCAGTCAGCAAAAATGTCTGCAGCTCCAATCAGCTTGGGCTGACACTGCCAACTTGGACTGGCTACAAGCGAACTATCAAATGATAGCAGCAACTATCAAAGCTAACAACAAGGGATGGGCTTGGCCTGTTAGGCTAGGGTCGTGTTGGCTTGGGTCAAGCTGGGCTTATCTAACAGCAGACAATAGCCCCACACTTCTGAGGAGGCAATGGGCAAATTTCAGAATGTGTAGGCTGTGAAAGCAGATGTATTTATAGATGGGCTGGTGATGGCAGTGATAGCTGAAGCTGACTAAATCAGAGATCTGGCTGAACTCAGAGGATTCCCCAGTGCAATTTCAGATGGCTTGTGTCAGTTTTGAAACCACAAGCAAGCAATGAAATAGATAAATCTTTAAGTATCGCAAGACAGATTCTCTTCAGCTTAAACTTTTATTTTCTGTAGCTGTGTCATGCACAAGTACTGCCTACACGACTTCGTTGATTGACTGCTATCACAGTCATTAAAACAAATGGAGAAAAATAGAGAACAATTACGGAATGATTATACAGAGTATCTTTACATTTATTGTTCTGTGCTTGAAAAGGGGGTTCTCCTCCTTTTATATTTCAAAATGTATTTTGAAGGTATATTTTATATTTTTAAATTTCAAATGGAAAAGGTTTATCTAACCCAGATCTCCTGCATGGGCACGTTGCTAGTTTCTCTTGGCTCAGCTGAGATATAGAGAGGTTGCACGACAAATAGAGACGTGAAGATCTGAAGTGAAATTTTCATCCTTCCTCACCTCTCACCTTCTGGCCCTAGCCCAAGATTGATCTAATCAGTGCAAATCTCAGGAAGCCAGCAGTTGCCCTTGTGGCCTCAAAAGACCTTTTTCGTACTTTGAAATGACTAAACTGCAAAGATATTCTAACCACACTGCATTTCCCCCAGCAATGACCCAGGAGGGTATCAGACAGCTACACCATTAGTTAGGTATCTGGTGAGGCTGCCTTTTTAGCTGCAGTGGGATTTCAGAGCAGGCTATGGGCTCTGGCCCAGAGAGCTAGTGAAAAGCAGGACTGGGCCTCTGACTATGCTGACCATTTTCTCTTCTCTTGGTGTGTTTCTGAAAAGACTGAGGGTTCCTCCCTATGTCTCCTTCCAAAGGAGGAGGGAAGGAGATTTGTCTCTGATCACAACCATTACTGCAAATAACATTCTACAGCTCAATACCATCAGCAGTTGATATTGATCTCCAGCTCCAGGTCCAATTACTGTGACAGTGTTTGTTTGAAGACACAGAAAATCCTGGCTCCAGTGAAATCACTAAACATATTCTTCTTCAGTTTCCACAGAATTCCAGATTCCCCCAAATCCCAAGATCCTCTTCTGCTTTGTATGGACAGGTGGTATTTAGATGGTATGAGTGCTGTCATTACATGCCATTACAGTAAAGCCTTAAAGCCTAAAAAAGGCTTGCTAAGTAAAATCTGAAGACATGCAAAATCTTCAATAGCCATGACAGCAAGGGTCGTGGACAGAAATTGTGTCTGAATAGCACAGGGATGTTTTTTCCAGATGGCTCTGACACTCCACATTTCCAGACTGACACCTCAGTTGTACTCAGCTTAAATAGTATGTGCATTTGCAAATTGAGTTCATAATCATTTTATGGTTTCTACCCATTGTATGCATGTTTTTTAAATGTCAGTGTTTCTAGTTAAATCTGTATTATTATACACACTTTACAAAAGAAGGGGGAACCACCTGTACTTCACTTCATATGCACACTCCTCTTCTAAGGGGTGTGCTGCTTCTGAAAGCTGTGAATCATGTGCTAAGTTACCAAAACTGCAGAAACCAAAAGGCCCCTGATTTGCATTTAAATATCGGTTCCGTACTTCACCCAATGATTATTCACCTGAAACTACTACTTTATGGAAGGTAGCCTATTTTTAAAATGTGAGAATATTACAGAGCTCTGTATACAGAACATCATATTAGAAGCATCAGGATGAATGATTTGACTGCAACTGTTTTATCACCTATTTATTATGGGGGCTGTGGTGCTGAAACTCCCAACAATATGGATTTAAACAGTACCTTTTAAAAGGTTCTCTAAATTACTTTATAACAATAAACTAGGGAAGATCTCAATTTTAAACAATGCGGAAATTGAAGTCCAGGATGCTTCATCTCTGTAACTTGCTCAAATTAATATTCAAAGGCATTGTAAATTTTGGGTAGAGATAAATCCCACTTCTCTTATTTACTAAGTAGGTGACTAAAATCTGTGCATCTAAGAAAATTACTCTCCCATTTATTGCAACACAAAAAAGACTTCTGTATAACAGGCTGCACATGTATCTTACAGTAATCTCTGTGAAAATTAAAGAATGCTGATAACTCCAGAGTTTTTGTGCAGAAGCACAGTCGGCCCTGTTTCCTTTCCAGCATACTCTTAGCCATCAGATGCCTGGTACCCAAGCAAAATCCTTTCAATCCTGTATCACAGTTTGAAACTGGTGATATGCCAGAAGAGGGTATCATGCTTTTTTCACCAAAAACACCTTAAAGGAACATACTCTAAATTAGGAACACTGGGACTTACTGATACTCAGTAGTAGAAACTTGCAAATTCGTAACAGTTTTTAGGATGAAGTATCTAGTTATTCTACAGATGTAAAAAAAGCCAATATCTGCTATCTAACAAAACACCTGTTGCCTTCCCTTTTTTAGCTGTGCTACTTTCAATTCATCTCAGTTTCCTAGTATAAGTAGTATTTTAGTAGCATATGACCTCATTCATGCTAAAATGGTGTTTCACAGATTGCCAGACACTATTTAAAAATACACTTTAAATATTCTAGCATATGGAAGATGTTCCAAGAAGAAATTTAAAAAAAAAAATGCTTTGTCTAAAACTGCACACAGAGCAAAATCTTCATTTTACAGATTCAACTCAGTACAAATGGAATCTCATTTTTGACAATTTCTGATGAACTTATTTCTGCAGCAAAATTTGTTAAAAATCCCAATGTGGGGAGGGATTTGGTCCCCTTTACTGACATTGGGGCTGATCAAGGTGAAGCTGCTTCATGCTATAGAGAATTGATTTTGAAAGCATAAACATTGGTGTGTCATGTCCCTTAACTTCACGTTACCTATAGAATTTCCAATACCACATGGACTACACGGCTCAGAATTTGCCAAATGCTAAAAGTGAGATAGTATATTCCATTTGTCTGCCATGGTAACGGAGTAAGTGCCCTCACACCAGCCACAAAAGTAGTATTTCCTTGTTGACCTGATCTCCTTTTGCAGTCCATAAGGATGACCATTTCAAGTCTGCATGGAATTGGGTAGAGAAGTGTTTTTTATTACAGCAGCAGTTATCCTAGGTGAGATCAGGACACGCAATATGATGTAATCAAAGCACAATTTTCCCATCCAGGAATCCAGAACCAGAGAAGAATACTTCTTTTTTATCTTTCAGATAATGGAAAGGGATAGATCAAATATACATTATTTAGTCTTGTTGCACCTCACTCACAACCTAACACCCCAAGTCCTGACAACTGGAGCAGCCAACAGAGCACTTCATTAGTGTTCTTAGACACTACCTCCAGTCCCCTTGCCTAGGTAGTATTTTAACACAGGTAAAATAATGTTCTTTCCCCCAGGCTCTACACTCATAAATGGATGAACCCTATCAGATTAAATTAAGTCATTAAAACCAGCATGAAACATACATTGAGCACTGACTTTAAAAGTAGCATACAAGAAACTTTATGATTAATGATAAATTGATACGCAATAGCTGAATTCACTTATATAGGATCATACAGATCTAATGAAGGAGATTGTTGCAGAGAAATTTTAAAAATGGCTCAGTCAAGGTAATGTGGATTTACAGGAGTTGACACAATTTTTACACCTGCCTTAAAACCACGTGGAAATAACTGCATCTTGAATAATTTGAAAACCTGACTGGTGAAACAGTCCATCGCTTCCACAGCAAACTCTAGACAGAAATTGTGGGAAGCTAATTCTGCTGAGAAGAAGAAAACTGAAGCCTTTGAGATATGATGCTGCCAAAGATCCTTGTGTATCTCTTGCATGGAAAATAAGGTGAAAGCTAAAGTTAGAAATATTACTGGAAAAGCCTCACTATTGTCAGAAATCAACAGGTGCAAACTTACATGCTTCACTCACATCAGCACAGAGATGGAAATAACCTTTAGAAGCTAATTATGGGAAGAATGATGGTGGGTCATCTCAAGAGGGAATGATGAAGGAGGATATGGATAGACAGTGTGCAGCAATTCACTGGGAGATCAGCAGTCAAATGTTCAAAGCTAGCATTGGCTAGCACTGGCTAACTGCAAACACCAGCACTTTCTTGCTAGTACTTAAACACAAATGCATTAATTTTGCTTACCAATTGTGCCACTAAACCACAGGATAAAAAGATAATTCTCTCATCTTTGTGCAAAAGTGGAGCAATCACTCCATTTCAACCGGACTTGCCCTTCCTTAAAGAAGAAAGGTTAGCTTACCATACTGAAGAACTTACCTGAAGTACAAGACATTACAGCCTCACTTGATGATGGATGAGGTCATCATGCTCTCATGGATATGCACAACACTTTCAAGCCAACACACTCTTTCATGAAGTTTTGCTGCCCTAAGGAAGAAATCAGCATCCAGAAAAACGTGGCAAAATCCCCAGCAGCAGCTAGTATTCTGCCCATTCTTCAAACCTCACTGCTGATTCAGCAGTGAAGCTGCCTGACTTAATAGCACCAGTTTCAAACATAGAGAAGTTTAGAGACAATAAATGCTAGAATATTTATTAGCAAAAAATTTTCATTAGCAAATGCAGCTTATAATAGTCCAGGAAGTCCTCACACCTCCTCTAGGTATTTATGTTCCCTCCCCCCCTGAAAAGTATGATATTATAACCAGCAGGAGCTGAGCAGACACTTCAGCAGTGCGTTAGATGTATCAGGCACATGACTATCACACAATGACAGGATGTATGTACATGACTTTATCTTGTTCTGTGGCATGAACTACGTTAAACAAGAAATCATTATGGTTACAAAGTCAAAAACTGTCAGACTTATGACCTGCCTCCCTATGTACAGTTGGTTTGGAACTCTTGTGCATCTCTGATATGGTCTTTAATGATGGATGCTCATGCCTTTCCCCCATGAACCCAAATTCAGCCAAAACTGCTTGTTCCAATGAAAGATATTATATTTTTATAAACCCAAAGATATTACCTTTTTATAAAGGCACACTAGGAAAAAAAGACTTTGCTCTAACAGATAAATTATACATGCCAATTTCAAAGGCCATCTTACCCAGGGACAGACAGCTCCTTCCCAGAAAACAAGACTCTCCTAATTTTCCGCTGGCACATGGACAATACAAAGCAGGGTAAGGACAGTAAACTGCTTCTTTTTCAGAGGGGGAAAAGAGCACTTGAACTTTGTTCTCCCTGAATAATTACCGATGCCTGTGAAGCTGACTGCAAGTGAAGGACCAAGCATTACAATTTTGTCATAATTAATCCCACACTCTTCCTCTTATCACGTGACTTTAAAAAAGAAGCAGATACACTTGTGATCTAATGTACAGGACTAAGCCAGTGATAATAATACTCCAGAATATTCCCGTATTAAGTCACCCACACAATGCTGTTTAAGTGCAATACTGACAGGAAAGACTTGACATAATCTAATTAGCATTAGTCAAGATGGCACATCGCTTTTAGAAACGACATAATATTGATATTTCTCACAAGAAAGAAATGCAAATAGGCTTTGCCATCAGTTTCTCACTAAAAAAAAACCAACAACAACAAAACAAAACAAAATGGCCACCTTTTTTGTACAATTTTGAGGACTCCACAGAGGAGAATTCCAATGGTTTTATCACTTAAACTGAATCATGTCTGCTACAGGATTTTTGACAGATTGACAGTAATGACTCTCAAACACATTCATTACCTTTGAAAACCCGTAATTCCAGACAGCAGAGAATAAGCACTAACTTGTAACTCCCTCCCTCCCTCCTACTCCCCGTTATGAACAGAGGCAGCCCCTTCACACAGAGACCTGCTCTTCAATGCTGCCCCTTAGAGGACACTTTCGAGAAGTTCATCCATCGCACATCAAACAACCCTTGAAGACAGTGCAAGAACGAGATCAGGACAGTATAATGTACCATTTGAATCCTATTACTATTTTGGTACTGCCTGTTCACCAGTATGGCATATTAATGTAAAACTCCTTAATCGCTTCTAGAAATTGCCTTTGGTACAGCAATTTTTGTCAAAAACCAACTTTGATTCCCCACATCACGTTCATGCTATCCCCTAATGACATCCTGGTTTCGATTTCATGATTTTCTTCATGTGGTCATCCACAATAATACAAGAACTAAACGAAATCGCCAAACTAAACCTGTTACTTAATCTTTTTAAATTTCTTTTTCCCCCTTTTTTTCCTCTCCTTTTTTTCTAAAGCTCTGTTGGCAACACTACTTAATTGTTTTAGCACCATGAACTACATGCAGGCTGCTCCAGCTCCTACTTGAGCTCTCTACATCTTGATTCTCGTGTGAGAGTGACAGGAATGCCACCTTCACAGGGAGGCAGAAGAGTATACTGATCTTTAAATTATCTGAATTACAGGGTCCTGAATAAAAATGTTTAAGATTCTCATCTTTCAAAATACAACAGCTCTACCTATATGCAAGAAGTTTCATCATACCTTGAATGCCTTACCTTTAGATGAGCAGTTAGATGTTAATGTCTGGTAACTGACCATTTCAGATGAAATGTTATGAAACCCAAGACCACAGTCTCACGTAGCTGTCAATGGCATCATATGAAAAGCTGTAAGGTGTGTGGGGTAGCACATATATTTTTGGGGGAAAACTGTACATTCCAGGTCACAGTTTAGATCACCTTGTCTGCCGCTTGAGTGTTACAAGTCTTCAAACACAGTGCTAAATTAGAAAACTACTATGGAAATACCTAAATCAAAAATTACTCCCATTCCATTCACTTAGATTCTACAGTTTTACAGGCATAAATAAAATGACAGTGGTTTACAATTAACAAAATTAGTTACTAATAAAGCCCACAATTCTTGAAATGTTAAATCCAATAGTAGAGTGCTGTTTACTAGACCTGGACAGTTTGTATTACCACAGCTTAGCAGTTGATGACATTTCAATTTTAAAGCATTGCTTTCAAAAGTTACAAAAAGCATGGCATATAGACATGACGGACTGCTTTTGAATTTTAAAAATGAAAGAAGTAAGAAAAAGAGAACTGTTTCAAATATTTGTTCTCTTGAAACTTTTTTTGCAAGTCATAATTGCCATAATGATTACAAAATAGTGAAAACTGAGAAACGTCTAATTTCATTTGCTGATGAAACCCCTTTATTTTAAGTTCTGAATATCCAGCTATTACAAGGCTTTTGCTGTTCATCTTCACACCACCAGTCACTGATTTCACCATAACCTCACCTCACTTAAGCCTCCTAAAATGAAGAAATAGACACAAAAAGTTAAAGCAGTAGGTTCCTATGAAACTGTAAAATGTTATGCAGAGGATTCTTTCTTTTCTCCAAGATTTCAGAGTGAAACATTGACAGTACACATCTGGAATTTCTTAACACAGGCAGCTAGAGATAGATGCACAGCTGAAATCCACCTTTTCTTTAGAGCTGTTGAGAAGTCTGCAGGAGGGGTCCTGGGTCATTTGGAACCTTTTGGAACCACATATACAATAGGAAAACACATGTAATGCCACTTACTCGAAGAGTTACCTTATTTTTACCCTGTTGATAGTCCTGAGATAATTTATTGTAACTACTGAGTCTGACCACAGACTAACTGAGTAAAACACACAGTTACTAGTAACTTAACCTACATCATCAGTGGGTAAAATCATAAGAATTTATTTTTATTTGTTTTGGGTTGGGGTTTTTTACAGTAAAAATACTGTACATGGCACCCTTAAGAGCTTACACTCTGTATTTCACTGTTTCAGCTTGGACTGTGATTCTAGTACGTAAAATCAATTATTAGTTTTTAAATTCATAATCCTTTATATGTCTCATCAGAACAGAGCATTTTCTTTTGTTGTTCTCCTGTACGTGCCAGTGGTAACAGAAATTCAAGCTCAAAGATAAATTGCTGGTTAGACTGTATTGCAGAGGATTGGAGGCACGGAGGCAGAATGAAGTACCCCACTAGGTGTGAGAGTTCAAATTTCAGGGACTCTGCAGGCTTGAAAAGCAGGCATCAAACTGCTGATGAGAGCAAAGGGAGCTACACTTGTGTTTTCAAAAGCATCGTAAATGGAATCACACACTGCTGAATGACTGCTTTGTGTTTCCCATCTTTCCTACAGATATCTTTCTGAACCCTACTCCACTGTATTTTTCCAGGTTCATGCACAAAGCAAGTCTAATCATCAAATGTCTTCTTTTATTGATAAAGCAAATTAAGCTCAAATGAAGCAACAATACAGCAGTATGGTTTGGAATCCTGTACACTCTGCCTTCCACCACTTCTTTCTGCAAAGGTGGTGTCTTCTGGCCGACCTATCCAAAGCCTTTGTAAGAGATCGAACAAGACAGTTGCTCTCTGAGAGCTTCTGCAGGTGTTGGGAACATAGATGATCCCCTTCTAAACCCGCAACATGCTGATGTTCAAACTAAGAGAGCAGTGGTATGGCTTGCTGTCACGTATCGTCCCACTTCAAGCACTGGTTTAGTGTCTTCTGCTGTCTCTTTGCCAGCTGGCTGACAACAAGGACATCTGTTAGTGGATCAGAATAACTGATGTGATGCTGTAGTATATGTTTTGGACCATTTTCATGCAAGAGAATGATTAGCAGAGAATCTGTTGTGAATCTCACACATCGCTTACTGATGCCCATATTTTAGTCAAAAGAACTCAGAACCTGGACCATAAAGATGCATAACAAACATTTAGACATTCACTTCACTGGACTGTATTAAAAAAAAAAATAGAAATGAAGAAGCTCAGATGAATCACAGATAAAATCTGTTCTTTGCTAAGGAATGAACACCTAGCCTGCAGAGTTGGTAAGGTAAGCAATTTTGATGATGAAAAAAGTTGGGACAATTATCCTTCAAAAGCAAATAAGGCAGAGATTTCATTACTGCTTGATTACTGTCTCAAGAATCTTAATCCCCAGTACAGGGTTTGGAATTAAATCTGGCTGATAGCCAACAGGGAGAACTACTGATACTGCTGAGTCAGGGATGTGGTGCTGCCACCTTCACCTTAGAACTTGTGGTAGCATCCTTTTGCTTCCTTCAGCCTAGTTCTCCCATTCTCATTTCACCCGTTCATTGTGTAGCATGCAACACGTCTGGAGATCACATACTTATCAAATACATGCAAATCTGATTGAACAAAGCAATACAGTGTTTTGGTAGCTTTATATATCATCATAGCATAGTACAAATATTAGTTCCTGATTTTCTTATAAAATAAATCTCCAGGACATTAACTTTTCTTTTGTTGTACAGATTACAACACCAGTACATTCAAAATTACCTCTTTTGAAATTATTAGAAAATATTCTCTGCTTATTCTTTTTATGTAAACTGTGTTGCACTGCTTAAATGATACTTTAGTAACTGTCCATAATTATTTTATTTATATCTATATGTCACTTTATTTTTCTCTACTGTGAAATTTAAATAACAACAGTATAGTCTTCAACTTAGGTTTCTTAGGCAGTAGATGATGCGTCTACTGTTAAGACACAAGATCACACTTTTGGGATTTAGCATGCAATACTGGGGACAAGTCCTGTGTGGTAGTCCCAGCTTCTGGCATTGATCCATTCCGCAGCCTTTGGCCCTTACTAGACTATGGCGTGATTCCCTTATTTGTACAATGCGGGAGCACATTTGTACAATGTAGTATCTCCTGCTCTGCAGAAGTGCACAGCATTTATTCATTAACATTTCTTTAAACATTTCAAGAATCATGTAGGAAAGACTATGCTTTATGGTGCAAGTTATGATTCTTAGATACAGCTAGGAAGGTTATGCAGTGCAGAAATGAGAGCTGCAAAAGTATCTTTGGAATTCTTTTGATTTACAACCAAGCACAGATTCAGACCAGTTTCTGAGCTGCTGGCAGATATACAGGGCTGACAGAGTAGCCAGGAAATAACGGGACATACAGAAGCTCCCCAGGTCATGCCGCTGGGTCATGCTCTATGCTGGCAGCATGGAGAGTGCTCTGTGGTCCCTGGGCCCAATTCAGAGACAGGTGGGCCAGGAGACTCCCACTGACCTGAGTTCTGGAGAATTAATGGATTTCTCAACAGGTATATTCAGATGACACATGACTAAGAACCCTAAAATGAATCCCTAAATAAGAATGGGGACAATATGAGGAACAAAATTTGTAGTTACTTGTAGAGGAACTGTAGAGGATTAATTAACATTGATAACATACAGTTGTGGGCTTGCTTCTGGGGCGGTGGGTTGGCTGATGTGGATAATGTACAGCT
>JAVJGI010000014.1:101536554-101548922 GCA_035590275.1 Ibycter americanus
GCCGCTTCGCGGGGCGGCGCTGCCCCGGGCTGGGCGCCTGGCCCGGGCCTTCGCTGTGAAGGCCGTGTCGCGGGAGGCGGTGCGTTTGGAGAGCTCTTACAGGTGATGCTCAGTAAAATTCAGCCCGCCCCTATAGATTTAGCTGCTCGGAAGTGTCCCGCTTGTTATGTACGTTCCTTGACTCTTTTTGTGTTACTGTGCCCGTAAGAAAACTACTTTTGCCAGTGTTGTGTATTTTCCATATATTTGCTTTCCGTAAATCCATTTTGATTGTATTTAACGTTAAACATAATGTAGATTTGGGTAGTAGTCAAGGACTGTGCCTGATAAAGCAGAAGCTTTCTTGGAACGAGTGGGACAGAAAGCAGGCAGTTGTTTTTTTATTGCAGGGGAAGACAAAAGAAAGGGTTTTCTGGTTGCTGCTGCTTGATAGAAAGGAAAGCTAGCTGCTCAGAAAGCTTTTTATTTTTCTTTTCAGAATATTCCCTGTAGTCAAAGAATGGCATATGTCAATGGCAGAGGGAGAGTAGGGAAACAAAAGTGGCCTAGATACAGGTTCTCCCATAGAGAATTCAAGGCCAGAATGGTGAGAGCTGTCTTTTACAAAAGACGGAGGCAGATGGTGTTCTCAGATGTTTGTTTTGTATTTATAGAGTAAATATTAGAGAGTACCTTTCTCGCTTCTCGTGGGTCACAAAGTATGTTTTATCCTGCTCTTTCTTCTTTCTTAAGGCTCTTTCTGGGGATCTCTCCTTTTCTTAAGGCTTCCAAACTGAAGCCAAGCGGATTGGCTTCTGAAACACAAGTGTTTTATGATTCATTCTGCTGCTGAGTTTTCAAACCACACGTTTGGAAGCAGAACAGAGTTAAATGTTTTTTGTGCAATACAGAGTTGTGAATAAAGAAGCATGTACAAAAACGCGTGTTTACGAAGCTGTGCCCCTCTCCAATCTGGTATTAGTTGTTTCTGTATCCCTTTGGCATGCCACTAACTTTTTTGGAAGATTTAAGAGTTTCCTGTATTGAAAATCGAGTCCCTGTTCAAATTTTCTGTTCAGAAGCTTATTGTCCCTGTTGAGCTGCCTAATTGGGAAGGAGTAGACTTCTCACTGTCTTTGGGTAAGATTTAAGTTTCCATTCAAACTTTTAAGTGAAATACCAATTCTAAATTAATTAAAAACGTTCATGGACTCAACAGATTATTGCTGCTTTGATGAGAAATGCCTAGTTCATCCCTTTCTTTTTTGTTAGAAAGCCTAATTCTGAGCAGAATGTGTTTCTTTTTAGCATTATTCAGGACTAGAAGAAGCTGTCTATAGGAACATCCAGGCATGCAAAGAACTTGCTCAAACCACCCGTACGGCTTATGGACCAAATGGTAAATAAATCCTAAAATTATTGTAGTGTTTTTGAGCAAAATGTTATGTCTGAAGGCGAAGCCCACCTTGATAAAGAAGCAGCTGTTTGTTTCTTGAGGAAACATACTGGACTTGCCCTAGAACTCTAAATATATAGTCTTTGTGGCTATAGAGATCAGACTTTGTTTCGTTATCTCTTGAGTTATGCACATGTACCTGCCTTTGCCAGGTTTATGTACCAGTTACTGTGTCCTCTTTGCTGTCTCGCAGCTATATGGAAGACATAGACAAATTAAAGGAAAGATAATAACTTGGTAGGTGCTCATAATGAACATAACCATTCCATGTCCAGTCAGATATACCAAAACAAAAGGTGTTCTCTAGTATCAGTTAAGTAAATGATGTACTGATATTTCTGAAGAGAAGACTGCTTATTCGGAAATTATCGATTTCTCCTTAATGTAGTATACCTCCAAGTGTTATTTCACAAAAATCTTTTAGGCCCTTAGATTATAAATAGGGCTAGCATTTTAATGTGTAAGATATACTGGAAAGTTCCGAAACAGTATCTGTGTGCAAAATTACATTTGCCTAATGAATCATTTTTAAAATCCCCTCCCGTTAGGAATGAACAAAATGGTTATCAATCATCTGGAGAAGCTTTTTGTTACAAATGATGCTGCTACTATCTTGAGAGAGCTAGAGGTAAGTTTTATGGTTCTGAATGTTAATAAGGAAGTACGTGTCAGCCTGCCAGATGATTTACATATGTCATTTTGTAAATCATTTACGTTTTTCACTGGATTTAAGTAAAGTCAATGGGCTGTATCCACAGCAAGGAATAGAACTCTCTTGTAAAGCAACATTAAGTAGTTGCAGAAGATGCTTAATAATTGCCTACTTTTTTTCCCCAAAACCACTGTAGATAGAAGAGGGTATGTGTAGACAATACAGTGTCTAGAGAACTCTGAATGAAGTAGCTGTTGCATTAATCTGCCAGTGTTGGTTGTTGGCATGTTCTCCTGTCTGCTTAAATCTTAATTGGATTTAAGAAGCTAAGCGTATTGCAGCATCCCCCTGTGAATACAGTGTAAGTGTGGAAAAACTGACATGTCGTAAGCTTTTTCTCTTACTATCAAATTCATAATTGTTTCACAACACAAATAGTGTTCTACTGAGCACTATACGTACTGATAAAAATAGTGCAGGTATGAACTATTTCCTTACTTAATGCATTGTGTTAGTGTTTGGTATAAGTAGAATAACTGTGGAAGTCTCAGTTCTGTTTTTTAAAAAAGAAACTGCAGACTAGTTACTTAATGAGTTTTTCATGTCACTTTCTGGGATAAAATGACAGTTGCTCTAATTATGTTCAAGGATACAGCAGTTTTATTGATAGTTTTCTTTGAAAGAAAGGGAAAGCAGTGCAATCTTTAAGCAGAAAAACCACTAGAATTAAACTGTAATTCAGGTGTCTATTTTTGAGTGTTACACATGAATTCAGCTTGAAAATCTAAACTTCAGGCTGCTCTCCTGTTGCGCAGCTTTGTGAAGCCACTGCATCCTGTAAGAAATAGCACAGAACCAATATCAAGGATGTTTAATTAATTTTGTAGGGAGAATGTTCAGTTCTCTTGATTTTATGTTTTTTATCTGTTTGTACTTTTGCTTATTAGGGAAGTTAGCCAATTAAGATGATCTGTGCTGCTTTCTTTTCCAATTTTGTGCATTCTTAGTGTCTTTAGATACAGTTTGAAATAAGAGAGCTTTTACTGGATGCACAGAAAAACCTGGAGCTGTAGTCTAGGTGGGGTGTTAGTAACTGAGATCTGTAAATTCTTTTAAAGGTCCAGCATCCTGCTGCAAAAATGCTTGTGATGGCTTCCCACATGCAAGAGCAAGAAGTTGGGGATGGAACAAACTTTGTCCTTGTTTTTGCTGGAGTTCTTCTGGAGTTAGCAGAAGACCTTCTAAGGATGGGGTTATCAGTCTCAGAGGCAAGTTATATTGCTATTGCAATTCATGTAGCTTGAATACACATTGCCATTGTTCAGTGTTCTTGGGTCATAGTGTTGTGAATTGTCTACTTCCTTGTGAACTGATTTTTTTAGATAGAAGTGTATGAAGAACAACAGTGTATGTTTTATCGCTTGTGGTTGATTGCTTCCCTTGTAACCTTTTGCATTTTATAATGGTTTATGGTCCTTTCAAAAGGAGATTCAAACAGTATCAATGCATAGTGAAGTGGTGTAGTGAATATTTTTTGTTTACCACACAGGTGATTGAAGGATATGAAAAGGCTTGCAAGAAAGCCCTAGAAATTCTTCCAGACTTGGTGTGCTGTTCTGCAAAGAACCTTCGAGATGTCGAAGAAGTGGCATCTTTATTGCACACTTCAGTGATGAGCAAACAGTATGGCAATGAACAGTTTTTGGCAAAGCTTATTGCTCAGGCCTGTGGTAAGTGGACAAGAACAGATGTGTGCGTGCATCTTATGCTTGCTTATGATCATGGCTAATGTCTTCATGTAAAGATAAAAGGTATATTAGTTTGTCAGGTTGAATTGGATGGAATGCTTCAGCCTCTGAAATTAGTATAATCTTTTTCATGTTGAACTCTTCATTGACGTGGCTTGGAAAAGGTCTGTGTTTCCTACTAAATGTTTGTAGAAGTAGCTTTCTAGGTTTTTTTAAAGCAGAAACCCATCTTTCTTCCTGTTTATCATTAGGAAGACATATTACACTTCAGATGAGCCGTTACTAGCCTCAGCCTCAGAACAATGGAAGCAAGACTAGTTGAGTTGTTTTCTCTCTAGATCTCCAAGAAAGAAAATTGCTGTTTAGTTTTAAGTGTTTTGTCAAAGTATTCTGGGTCAGACTTCACTCTTGAATGTACGTGTGTAAATGGATATTCTGACTTAATTAACTGAGCAGCCTGAATAGATGTTGCTTTGCTATTTCCAGACTGTAAAAACAAAATTTCTGTTTCTCTTGATGCAGTTTATTAGCAGATCATAATTGCCTTAAATTTAGGCAGGCATATCAAACCATTAAATTTTAGTACTTCAGAAAAGCTCCAGACATTATTTATGGTGTCATTGTTCTATTTCGTTCATTAAGCAACATAAATTCATTCTTTCTTTTTTTTTTTTTTCTTGCCAGTTTCTATTCTTCCTGATTCTGGTCATTTCAACGTTGATAATATCAGAGTGTGCAAAATTGTGGTAAGTTGGAAGTAGCTAGTGCTGCTGTATTACCAAGGTAAACAGTTTAATGAAAGTTAATTTTTAGATCTTTGAAAGTGCCTTTTCTGTTATTTCTGTTGTGTTGTGGCATGCATAATTAGTTTTGAAAATTAATCTTTATGTTTCTTGTTTATTGCCCGGTAACAGCTTTCAGAAACAAAAATCATTAATATTGGCAATTTACACTAAATCAGATACACAAACGTAGTTATACACAGGGATGTTTATTGCATCTTTCTTGTAGAAGTAGTCACAAGACTAGGCTAAGATGTAGGCTGGCAGAAATGTAGCAGTCTGATCTTGTGTTCTTTTTGTCAGGCTTCAGAATGTTACATAGGATTGGAGCAGGTTTATATCTATTTTGAGTTTCCCCCTGTGTTTTTTCCCAGCTAATAAATATATTACAAATTGAGCACAGAAAATGAATGTCACAGGCCTTAACATGGACCACCAACTAATCTTAAAATGGGAACCTGTAAGACAGTGTTTGATGTTGCTAAATCAGCTTAAGTCTTACTTTTGCTGTCATGAAAACTGAGGTTGCTACATTCAAATGCATGTAAGGACTGCTTTTCATAAAGGGTAGTGCAGCTTTCTGACAACAAAAGATCAGTAGCATGACTTTCACCCATTCCATTTGTTTCAGGGTGCCGGCATCTCTGCTTCCTCAGTACTGCATGGCATGGTTTTTAAAAAAGAAACTGAAGGAGATGTTACTTCTGTCAAAGATGCAAAAATAGCTGTGTATTCCTGCCCTTTTGATGGTATGATAACTGAAACTAAGGTATGTTAAAGCTCAAAATAAGTTACATATCTATTTATGCTCATGTGCTCTTAATTTTAGAGTTGGCTATAAATATTCTTGACACTTGGTCATTGAGATATTTTTGTTAATATTGCGTTCATTAGTTTAAAAAAGTTCATAGAAAATGTCTGCACCTAATTTGGCTTTACAGGATTTTGGGAACTGGGGAGATGATGTTGCTTTTGTTGGGTTGTTCGAGCCAAACTACATGCTAGAATGTCTGAACCTCAAGGTTGTCCAGAAATGCTAGCATTGCCCGTTTGACTTGTTTCACCATGTTGCCTGGGAAGGGTGGCAGTATTATAAAATAGGATGACTTGAGGTCTATGGATAGGTTGGGAGACAGAGTGGTTTGTCAAAAACTTTTAGGCATGTAGTTAACACTGAATTGATAACAGTGTATGTGTTTTACTAGGGCACCGTACTTATAAAGAATGCTGAAGAACTGATGAATTTCAGTAAGGGAGAAGAAAATCTAATGGATTTGCAAGTCAAAGCTATTGCTGATAGTGGCGCAAATGTAGTAGTAACAGGTGGCAAAGTGGCAGACATGGCACTCCATTATGCCAACAAATACAATCTTATGTTAGTCAGGTAAGTACTAGAGCATAAAAACATGTGATCTACCAGGTTTATGAAATGCGCTTGCCATATTGCCTCTTGCCTCTCAAACAAATTAGAAACAAAATACTGCAGACTATTTGGTTTTCTAGTGGATCAAAACCTGCGCTGCAATTTGGTTGTTTCATAGCTTATGTTTCTTGACAGTATTTCATCTTTGTATGGCAACTAAGTGGGGAGGAACTTGTCTATATGGTACTGTTGTTCTGATGTAAGTGTCTTTATAGCACAGCTGAAATCAAGAATATCAAAATCTCTGGTTCTAATAAAGAGGGATGTGGCCCCAAGGGCATGTGAGATTGTACCATGGTTCCTCCTGGTCAGTCCTTGTGATGCTTTAGCAATGATGAGATGCCTCTGTGCATCACTAATGTATTGAGGGACGGAGAAACTAATTCTTAATACTTTTCATTTCTGTGGGCTTTAAATCTTCTTGTCTGTAAATAAAGCATGTTTGTACATCCTTGAAATACATTGTGCATGACATAAAGTTAAATTACCAGCAGTGGCTCTCACATCTCACACAAATAAGTGGTTCTTGGTTGAAAGCTGTAACTGTATTGGTGGTGTCCAAAAAGTTTGAACTTCTGGAAATGGAGCATGATACTGTAAACTCTTGCATATGGATAAAGTTTACTAAAGAGGTGTTGTAAGGATAATTCAGGTCTTGCACACCAGAAGATGAAGTTTGATAAAGTATTTGAACTACTTGTTTTTAAATTCTTAGGAAATAGTCTTTGCATAGCATCCCTGCAAATAGGTAATTATAACTTGAAAGAACAGATGAGTGGATTTTATAACTTGACACAGTACATTTTGGTAGATGTCATTAGTTTAAAAATTGCTGCTAACTTAAGAAAATACTTACTCATATGTGTTAACGTTCTTTCTGGAAACTTGTTTTTAAAGGTTGAACTCCAAGTGGGATCTGAGGAGACTGTGCAAAACTGTTGGTGCAACAGCCCTACCCAGACTGGTACGGACTTTTCAAATGAGGAGCAGAAGGGAGAACACTGATGAGCGGGTTCACCTCTTAACTCCTGTTTTTCTTTCTAGACTCCCCCTACTCTAGAAGAAATGGGTCACTGCGATAGTGTATATTTGTCAGAGGTTGGGGATACACAGGTTGTCGTGTTTAAACATGGTATGTATGTTCTGTAGAACTCTTAATGCTGCCGTTCTAGAAGTACGGTGTTCATGTGTGTGTTACACCTAACAACCTTAATTCAGTAATGCACATGTCTGCCTGAACAGAAAAGGAGGATGGTGCCATTTCTACTATACTCATTCGTGGATCTACAGACAACCTGATGGATGACATAGAGAGAGCAGTGGATGATGGTGTAAATACTTTCAAAGTACTCACGAGGGTAAGTAACTGGAAAGCTTCAGTTATCAAAACTGAGCTGTGAATCAGTTTGAGGCAAGACTTGTGCTTGCTTTGAGCTTGTTTGCTGCAAAGACTGTAGCAGATATTTACATTATCAGCTTAAGAGCCTTCCTGAGGTGTAGAGAAGGCTGTGTAATACTGAGGTGTGGAGGGCTGTGTTGAGAAGGTTGCTGCTGACATTGTTGTGAATGCAGTGTACATAAAAGATGGTACTCAGTGTGTACTCAGTTTTCCAGTAATGAGTGAGTTCTTGAAGGTGGATTAATTCTGCTGCTTTATAATGGCAGTCAGCTCTTTCTTGACTATTTCCCTAAATGTTTTTTAATGTTCCTTGGAAACCAGGCACAGAGGAAAATCTAGATAGCTTTGTTTGTCACTGGAGATCAGGAGGAACTAACCGGTTGTAAACTGAATTTCTAGTTCATTGGTGACAAGACATGCTTCCTCTACATACTACAGATAATGCTTTATAGGTGGAAGAACTCAATTCCGCAGAGTTTTTTCTGAGCAGGTTTTGTGGACTTCATTCTTCCAGTTTTTTTAAATACAAAAGGAAATGTTTGTATATATACTCAGAAGGTGGCATGCAAGAATGTTAAACTTTTGTTTGATGCTTAATATCCTGTACATACCAAGGCATGCACATTGATTTAGAGTACAGAAACAGCTATAGACTCCGCATTTATGATTGACTCCAGGAGCTGTCCTGACTTCTGATTTAGGATGATTACTTTTCTGTTTAAAAGACTAGGCGTTCTTAAGTGAATGCTGGTTTGCCAAAGAATATACAAAATGCTTAATTTAAAACAAAACTCCCAACGCTTTGTGATACTTGTTGACATGTTCTACATTGTACGGTAGATTGGTTTCCTGCATGATATTTCCCAGCAAGTTAATGGAAAAGATGAGATAAATCTAGGATTTTTTTATTAGCAAAAAATTGAAATTACTTTCTTAGAAAAAAACAACGAAACAAAAAACCACCAAAGAAATCCCAGACACAAAGCTCAATACATGATTATTTTGCTTTTTACAAAAGAAGCTCTTTTTACTCATTCATTCCAACATGGTTGAAGAAATTCTAGTAAATTTCTCTTGTAATTTTTGTTTGTTCTGAAGCAAATTTTTAATAAGCCTGTGTGGGATAAAGCTCTATTGCGTTCTTGGTAGAGTATATAAATTCTAAAAAGTGAAAACGAATATGATGCTTTAAGCAAAACTTTGCATTTTGGGATGGTGTGTTCACAGGATAAACGTCTTGTTCCTGGAGGTGGTGCAACAGAGATTGAATTGGCCAAGCAGATCACATCTTACGGAGAGGTACAGCAAATGGGCTTTTTGACTTTATTGTTTTAGACATGCACACATACATATGTAACTTATAAAAATATATGCATATTATTTTATACCAAAATATACATGTGTATTAATGCATATAAATCAATAAAAAATGTGGGGGGAAATGCCTCCTTATCTTTGGTTTTTGAAATGCTGACGTGGCTTTCAACTTCACTTTAGACTTGTCCTGGGCTTGACCAATATGCCATCAAGAAGTTTGCTGAGGCATTTGAAGCCATTCCTCGAGCACTGGCAGAAAACTCTGGAGTAAAGGCTAATGAGGTCATCTCCAAACTTTATGCTGTGCATCAGGAAGGGAACAAAAATGTTGGATTTGATATTGAGGTAAAGAGTCTATCACAGTACTTGGTGCTCTGCAGTACAGGGTTATATTTAAAAGTACATCTTCCTGTCAGTATGAAGTGTTTATAGATTAATGTAAATTATTGAAGCTCTGTGTTGCACAGTCTAGAAGAAGAACTTAGAATTGAATGTGGTCTTTTTCATTAGCAAGCAGTTAAATTCAATGTAGTATAGTGGCCTTGTGTAGGGGGTAAAGTGAGATACTGAACTAATGTGATGGAGAATAAGTCTTTAGTGATTACTGGTTTTGTCTTCCTGCTAATGGATTAGGAATTAAGGTTTTCTAAAGAGAGAAGATGAGATCAGAAAAGTAATAACTTGTTCTAAACGTGTAACCTTGAAAACCAGTAATTTGCTTGGTAGAAGCCTGACAAAAGTTTTGAATAATGTTTTTCCCCCTGACAGGCTGAAGCTGCTGCTGTGAAGGATATGTTGGAAGCTGGTGTATTAGACACATACCTTGGGAAATCCTGGGGTATCAAGCTAGCTACAAATGCAGCAGTAACTGTCCTAAGGGTAGATCAGGTAAGCTTATAGTAACTTAGGCGCTGAATTGAAAGCTTTAACTCAGCGTGAAGAACACTGATGCAAAATGCGTGAATCTTTTGGGAATGCAAGGTGTAAAAATATGATACTTGAAAAACGTGGTTTCTTTCTTTCTGAAAGCCAGGAAGTTTGTTCAAGAGTTCAGAATTTGCAGTGTTGTAATGCTGCTTCCATAGGAGCACTGTTAGTGGTTTTGGGGGTTGGGTTTTTTTTGTAAGATTTCACAGTTGATACTCATATCCAGGAAGTTATCCTAACTTTTATAGGAACAAGGTTTAACCTAAGAAACCTTCTCTGATACATTGTTTTTACATGAAAATCCAACGTTAGGAAAAATAGAGGTCATAATCTTAAGGATAAAATTCTTAACTTTGTATATTTTGTGGAACTTCAGCAAAAATGTATTTGCATGTGAAATTTCTGTAGATTATTATGGCAAAAACAGCAGGCGGTCCAAAAGCCCCTAAGCAACAAGGACATTGGGATAAGGATGACTGGAAAGATGAGCCTGAAAAATAGTATGCAGTAAGCTCTGTTTCTCTAGCAGAGAGGTATCTCTGTGTGAGTGCATGCATCAGTATACTGACAAGCACATGGCAGATTCTGTCTCGAGGACACGTAACACTGCTGTCTTATGTGTGCTGATTGCGACATTTTGTATCTGTGCCTTTGCAAATGAATTTTACTTCTAAAACCAAATTTTCACTGAAGGAATGACAAGTGCCATTTTAGTTTTACCTTACTTTTCACTATAGCAAGTGCAGAAAATGAGCCTTTAACGTGGTAGGACTAGTGGACTTATATGCTTTTGAAGTGTGATGTTTGACTCTTAATTCAGAACAATAGCAGTGATAATTGCGCCTCCTGTAAACCAGCCTATTTGAGCACTCACTTTCTGTAGACCTAACTGAAGTCTTAATTTGCATGCAAAAATGAGGTAAAAGCCCTTTCAGGGCTCAGCTTCTGCCATTTCCAAGAAAAAAAAAAAACTAATTTGCAAATATCTCAATTAGATGGATTATAATATTCGCTGGCTTAGTTCAGAGTAGGGAAACTGCATGAATTTAGTGAATGTTGTCAGTCCAGCATCATATGACTATAGGTGGTGTAAGAGTCTGATTCTAACCTTAATCTTTTTCTGCTTCCCTGTTTATCTTCAAGATCATCATGGCAAAACCAGCTGGTGGCCCTAAACCTCCATCAGGAAAGAAGGACTGGGATGAAGACCAAAATGATTGAACAGTTTAACTCTGCTTCTTAATTTACATGATTATGTGAGGTTTTTAATATTCCAGTTGGAACCTGTTGTGATGTTCTGCTCTGTAAGTTATGAATGGTGTCTGATGGAGCACAGAACTTCAAAAACACTTCAATAAATGTACTCGCTGTTAAAATGCTAACTGTCGTTTTATTTGGGCTTGGTGTGACAGGGTTGTTCCCAGTTTGTGAATGTGCAGGCTCGTGACTGACTGTGGGTGAGGTGGGCTGACATTGACTGGCTGCCAGTCACCCTTTCCTGAGCAGGACAGGGGCAGAGAGTAAGCTGAAAAAGCTTGGGGCTTGAGATAAAGACAGGGAAGTCACAGGCAAAACAGACTCAACGTGCAGAAAACTTAATTTTTTAGCAATGAAAAATAAGAGCTGGAGGGCAAGAAGAACAGAAACTAAAACACCTTCCTGTTCACCTCCCCTTCTTCCCAGGCTCAGCTGTACTTCTTCGTTCCCATCTCTTCTGCCTCTTCACCCCCTAGCCCCTGAGTGGTGCAGGGGATGGGGAGTGGGGTCTGTGGTCAGTCCATAACTGCTCCTCTGCTGCTCCTTCCTATGCCCCCTTTTCCCCTCTTCCCCTCCCCCAGGGTACAGTCCTTTGTCAGCTGCTTCAGCCCAGGGATGCCCTGTGCAGGTTACAGCCCATTGGGAACAACTGCTCTGGTGTGGTCCTCTGGGCTGCAGTTCCTGGCAGGGAAACCTGCCCATCTGGGCTCCTCTCCACAGACTGCAGCCTGGGGGCCTCCACAGCTGCAGTGTGGAGGTCCAGCATGGTCTTCATGAGCTGCAGGAGGACAACCTGCTCCAGCCTGGTCTCTGCAGGAGCACCTGGAGCACTACTTTTACCTGGGTGCTGTTTCTCATGTTCCCCTTCACAGCTAGGCAGCATTTTCCTCATTTCTTACACAGGCTGTGCCCCTTGGCTGTAGGGCCCAGCTGTGGCCTGCCATTGGTCTGTTGGAGCTGGCTGTGTCCAGCAGCAGGCACACCCAGCATCTGGGAGGCCACATGTGCAGCCCACCCCACCATCTTGACACCTGCACCCAGTACAGTGGACAAAGGGGACTGATCACAAGCCTGCTGCAGGGAGCGCATTCTTCCTGGGAAATGTGATCTATAATCATCGCAGCTCTTTGTGCTCTTGTCCTGGTTTCAGCTGAGATGATAGAGTTAAATTTCTTCTTCGTAGCTAGTGCAGTGCTGTGTTTTGGCTCTGATGTGAGAACAATGTTGGTAGCACATGCATGTTTTTAGTTGTTGCTGGGTGATGTTTATACTAAGTCAAGGACTTTTTGGTTTCTTGGGCCCTGCCACCGAGAGGGCTGGAGGGGCATGGGAAACTGGGAGGGGACATGGCCAGGACAGGTGACCCAAGCTAGCCAAAGAGGTATTCCATACCATATGATGTCATGCTGAATATATAAACTGGGGGAA
>JAVJGI010000014.1:101549022-101570804 GCA_035590275.1 Ibycter americanus
TGTTCTTATCTCAACCCTCGAGTTTTACATTCCTTTCTGATTCTCCTCCCCATCCCTCTGGGTGAGGGGGAGTGAGCAAGCGGCTGCATGGTGCTTGGCTGCCGGCTGGGGTTAAACTACAACAGCTCTTAATTGTGCTCCTTACCCAGTGTTTGACTGAAAAAGTCAAATGAATATTGAATAAGTATGGTCTGTGCTTACATTCATTTTTGTCACATGCCTCTATTTCATCCTCACCCTCTTTAAGTCTCCATGCTCTCAAAATGGCAGCCTGACAGCAGTGAACTGCATCTCATTCTAACGGCCTTAAAAATAAATGTTGAGCAGCAATAGCTAGCACGATGCAGTGCTGGAATCTTTCAGCTGAAGGCTCCTGTTAAGATTCTTCTTGGAAATTAAACAGCTTGTATGTCTCAGAGTAGCTTGAAACGAGAACTGCACTTGAAATTCAAGCCACTTCAATAATTAATCCTTTTATTAGTCTTGTCAGTGCTACTCAATTTCACAGCCAGAAGGGAGGGGAAAGCTAAATCAAGTCGAACTATCTTATGCCTAAATAAGGCTGCCATACAACAGCTACACTGATGCTCGCTTTATAGTCAGTTGCTGGTGTGGCTGAAAAGTAAACTCAGCAAGTTTTCAGAAGGATTGGCATACTGATATAGTCAGCTGCACAAGTGCTACTGCTGCTGATGGTAAGGGTAACGAACATGCAAGACCGCCCATTTTCTTGGTAAGGTTGCTGTGAAAAATGCACTGAATGTAAGCAGCTGCTGCTCTAGCATGGAGGACCCAAGGTTTTGTTTATGTGAAACCCTGTGTGAAGCTGAGCCTGCAGAGAAGAAAACTTTAAAGTTAGAAGTCACTGCAGGACTGGTTTTCTCACCCCTCCAGTGCAGGAAGGCTACACTGGAGTGCCTGTAGCAAAAGGGAGAGAGCACTGAGCTCTCAGCCTTGCCAAAATACCCATGCGAGGTTCCCATACAAAAGGATTCCTGGAGAGTTTGCAAACTGAGGCCTCCTCTACTGGATGTAAACCAACAGTGGAAGGTGAGCTGATGCTGAATTTGTCTCAGCTCTAAGACATTCTAAAATACACATGGAACAGTTGATAGCCGAGATAACTACAGTTCAAAGTTCTAGCTGGTCCCTTTAAAGCAAAAGACCTGCTGCTGAAGATGTACAGCACCTGCAGGAAACTAAAAGTAATGATGACTTGTCTGTGCCAATGCACAAATTACTCAATAGAAGCTCAGAGCTGTAGTTTTGAAAAAACCATTTATTTAGAAGTAGTGAAAACATTGGAAAAAGTATAAGTTAACCACTTGTCAGTGTGTCTAAGAAGCATAAAGTATATTCCTGCAGTTGGGTACAGTAGCTCCAACATGTTAACAATGTGATTTGCTAGTCTGCCTTCTTTCAGAGCACTTGAAGATGGCTGGGCATACAAGAAGGCTTCTCAGATGAGTTACAGGAGTCGCTCATAGAACAGCAGATAGGCTTGTGAGCTCAGCACTTTTGACACAGACACAGCTTGTACGTGGGTATCACTGATGTGGAACCACTGCCCTTTTACTGGTTCGGTTTCTAAAGCTATGAAAGGAAGAATTCAGGAGTAAAAGTCATTACAAAGAATTGGAACGATCCATCCCATTACTGTTCTGCAGCAAGAAACAATCTGTAAAATACTTCTAATTATTCACCTTCAGGAGACTGTCCTCGAAGGACAAGGTCAGAGAGATGGTTGTTCATACTTCTCATTTTGGCATACGCAGTGTAGTGCCCAGACCTCATTGTTCCACTATGTTCAACAACTCCATAGAGAGAGTACAATACTTTTGTATTCCCTTCAGCCACATTCTATAAAAGCAAAAGTTTAGGCATATCAGTCAGGTACTGGGTTTTAAACCCAGCTAGAATGTAAACTCTTCACTTTGCTTTGAATTGTATGCTGATGAAAGGGAAGCCCATCATTACAGATTCATGCAAGCACTACAGCTATGATCAGTGCAAACTGCACTTGCAAGTTACATGTATTATCACACAAAACAACTGGAGCTTGACAAGCGTTCTACAAAGATTCTGCTAAGCAGCTTAATTGTGAAAGCACATTAGAACATGAGGAAGGAGAACCCGACTGTTTTCACACTTACTTTACATTTAGCTGTACAGAAAGGAGCCAAGTCTATCACTTCTGGAAACTTGATATGCCTGTTAACCTTCCGTAGATTAAATCCAGCCTTAAACAGACAAAGCAGAGGAAAACCCCATAATGTTAAAATGCAGCATATCAAAACCATGCTTAGTTACTAAATGTTTCAGGTTAAAGCTTCAACAATGCAAAGTTAATTTTACATTAAACAAAATCGGGAAAAAGCGACATTGGGTAGTTTGGGTTTTTTTTCCCCTCCAATGCCCAAAGTTTTCCAGCATCACCTCCTTGCTCCAACATGCTGCACTGGAGCACAAGTTAAGAAGGCTCTTTAAACTCACTCTTACAGTAACTTAACGGTAGCAAAAGTAGAAAAAGAATCAGCTCTACTATACTTATGTAACTATCTCTTGCTTCTCAGATACTGATACGTACATATCACATACATAATATGCCTGAGGATCTAACTTTGTATCATCAAAACTGATGTAACTTCTACTCCCACCTTATTCAAATAATCTTCTAGCATCAAACTGGAAAAACAAAAGGAAAAGATGACAAATATTATTTTCTTAATCATGTTACGATCTCTTGGAACATTTCCATTTTCTCTGTTAAACTGTTTTTCATCTAAAGTCACCTCCCTTATTTTTCAAGTATTTTGACCAAAATACTGAACAGCTTTAGATTTAGAAGGCTGATATTCTCTCCCATCCCCATTCCTTTCCTCTTTCTTTCTTGAAAAGCTAAAACCCTAAAATAAGATTTTTTCCTACAATTTGGAAAAAAGGTAAAGCCGCTTTACTTTGGATTTTATAAATAAGACTTAAGTAGCACTGCTTTCCATTCACACACACACATGCAGTAAGGCTCAGAATCCTCTTTTTTCCAATTCATCCAACCTGTTTGTTACATTCATTTAGTAAGGAATCCTATTCTATCTGTACTTAAATGTAAGAGTCCATGAACTGCTGTAGTAGCAGGAAAGAATTAATGCTAAGACACTGCTTGATACAGTAAGCAATAAGAATGAGGGAATATATTGCAAATAAGCTCACAAAACAGTGTTTTCCAGATAACTAATGGATATTATTTCAGGAAAAAACACCCCCAACTCTTCAAAGACAAAAAAACCCAGTGCTGCACACCAATGCCTTCCAAATCTTGAGGGGAAAAAAAAACAACAACCAAAATAAAACAGTCTTATAGGAAATGAAAATATGCCAACACTAGTTTTAAGTTAAGCTAGCACTATGTGCATATATACATGTTAAACTGATACTATATACATACACATTTCTGCAATATTAGCCTGCTACTTACATGTTGAAACCTCTTTAAGTGAAGAGTTAAAATTGGAGGAGCAAGAGAGATTAGCATCTGCTTTTTGGCATTAGTATAAACGTACTTCTTTTCACCTGTAGAAAAGAAAAACCACCAATGATTAACATCTAAACAAATGTTACAGCAAGAATGTCTATTTTCACTATTTAGACTGTCACAATGTCATCCACTACAACTGAGAAACTGAACATTCCCCTTTAAGGTGATGAACTGTACAACAGCTGCCATCTGCAGACCCCTTATCATAAAAATAACTGCTCACACCATGTCCAAGTGATGTCAGCACAAGCAGGATGAATTCTTGCTCATTCTCTACAACTCAACCAGAAATTGCATGTGGCTTTTCTTGGTCTTTTGAGCAAACACCAATATGATCTCCCTATGACTGTCACAGCAGAATTTTCACATTCGAGGAAAGAACAGAAAAGTCACCTGCTAAATAGCTACTGCCTACATTCATCCACATAATGAATTTTTAGATTGAAATGCCCTTTCCCTCCCCCCAAACCCACTGCTCTTTGCTCATTCTTCTTCAGTCTTGCGGTACTGTGTACCCAAGCTTGTGAGCCTACTATTCTGCTCAATCACTTGTACTAATCTGTGTGGAAGAGGTTCTGACAGCCTACCCAATGAATACTAGTTCAACCGATCCAAGTTAAAGTTACACCAATACCACTGCAGGGACATTCCCCCCCTCTACCCACCCCAGCAGGAGATAAGGACATATTTAAATTTTTCTTTCAAAAGATAATTTGTCATACTTTTTATGTTCTTCTTTGGTCCATAATGTCTTTGTGTACATACATCACAGAGTAGTTTATTGGTCTCAGTAAGTTTTTCATTACGGGTAAACTGATGCAAACAGTGATGGATTGAACCTTCTTCTGGGTTCAGATCTTCCCTGTTTGCAAGAGTACAAAATGCTGTTTCTGGATCTTCAGTCGACACTTCACATGTCTTGATGGGAACAGTTTGAAGGTCATCTAAGGTACTTGTATCAGATTCAGCACTAGCACCCAAGTGTAGTTTTGAGAAGTCAGCAGCAAGTTCTTCCTCATCCTCATTTTCACCATCCTCATCTTTCAGAGACAGGTCGTCAAGGCCATTGACAACCTTTACAGGAGAATCTAAGCCTTCCTTAGGGAGATCCATGAAAGACTCATTTTCTACACACTCTTGTTCTGTCTTTCCTGTATTTTCATGCATGCTCTGAACTTCTGTACTATTTCCGTGTATACTCAAATCTTTTTGAGCTAAGCAGTGATCTTTGCAATCATCTGATGATTCCTCTTCTTGCTTTGTATCGGGAGTCTCAGAGTTAATTTCTGCCTCTGATTCTTGGTTATACTCAACATCTTTTTCTGACTGTTCAGTTACACAGATATCTGTGAAGTGAAGCACCTTTCCTTGAAGTTTTTGCTGGCGGCGCTGGCTCTGCAAATTGGAATACATAATAAATAAGAACACAAAAACCAGAGGAAGTTTAAATGATATTTAGCATTTCTTACCATTTCTTTATCAATTTTTTTTGTAGCATGCCACAGATGCAAAGGGTGGAAGGGGGGAGAATAATCTATGATTTAATGATCAGAGGTGATCAATTCAACCAATACTGAATTTATCCTCACTCAGAAATAGCTCCCACTGCCCCTTGTTACACAGTATCTTCAAATACAGCTAATGATTCCCTTTATATCTTCTCAATCCTTTCTTACGTCTGTATTCTAACGTTTTATGAATATTCTTGCAATAAATGACTGGAATACAGCTGTGATACAAATTAATGCTACTTTAGACAAGCAATGTAAATTCCACATTCCTCTGGATATTAGCTTATTCCTAGCACAGCAACTCTTAACAGAACACATAACTCTTCAATAGCAAAGACGTAGATACAATTGGTCTTTTCCATTGTGCATTTGAGTGAGGAGAAATTCTAAGCTGTTTCCTCCATCATCTAAACCAAGGAAACAAAAATAATTTGTTTTACCAGAAGTTGCAAGCACTTCATTAATAAAAGTGAAACACTTAGTAAGACCAACCTTGGCTTGTTTTTTGGCCTGTTTCTTCGCTTTTTTCTGAAGGTGCTTACTTGTACCAAGGGGCTCATCTCTCTGCTTAAGGTAACAGTCATTATTTTTATCCTCTTCATCTTCAGACTTATTTTCTTTGGTTTTTTTAACGTTTCTCTCATTTATACTTTTTACTTTCTACAAAAACCAAAAAGCCACAAAACAACAACAGCAGTAGAGATGTTATTGTCCCAAATTACAAAACAGCGTTCCACAGAAAACTACAGGGATGAGATTTTATCTGACTTTTTAGCTCAAATATAACATTGCATTGACTGTAACACAGACCTAACTCATTTATTCCACCCTAATGTTTACAAAAGAGGTGCCTCACTCTGGAGGGAGTCCCATGTGAAACAATGACTTGGCAGAATGAAACAGTATAAAAAAAATATCAGGCTATGAAGGGCCAAATTCTGAACCTGAAAAGGGGCAATATTACCTTTAGCTCTAACAGATGTACATCATTATTAAATGCACTGAAGAGAAACATTTTACACAAGCAGAGACATTTTCAGTTGAACTGCCTACCACAGAAATTGTTTCTTTCTGCTTAAATAAAATTTTTTTGTTGCAGAAGACATATAATCCCTTTGGATGAGGGGGTTTCATTTCAGTATTTACTCAGCTTTTGTGTGAGCAGTGCTACATAACAAATCTGAAATATTACAAATACAGATTATCAATATGAAACACAAAGTAAACCAAGTATTTTGAGAGCTAGAGATCGATCAAATAAGTATTCACATACTGTTCTGCCAACATTTCTTAACTTTATTCAATAATATGAATATTATGAGAAGTATTCTTGCACTCAGTGCAGAAAAATGGATGAAAAACAAAACAAAAAAAAAAAAAGTATTCAAGCAACCACTAGGCACTCATTACTGTCATGCAATTCCTTCATTTTCACAACAGTGAAGATGACTTGGGAAGCATTGTTCTTTGCAACTCAGTCTTCTGTAATAGTGAGACAACATTGCAACACACTTGATTATTCCCTAAGCCAATCTCCACATTAGAAACATTAACGGACAAAGCAGCAAGATCACCAACAGACGTCAGTGATTTTCCAGAGACTATTTACGAGCCACAATCTTATTCTCTATCTTTCTGGGCAGATCGGTAATTTTAGCTTTCAAAAGAGACATATGAAAGATGTATAAATTAATTCCCTAATGATTATATGAAACACCTTTATTAAACAAAAACTAAGCCAAAAAGCAAGCACGTACAATTTCTTACCTGATCATCTAGTACGGGAAGCGACAAATCAAGGAAAGACTCACGGACCAACGACACCTTCAAATGAATATTCAAGAGTCCAACTTAATTTTGCTTGGAAGTGGCTAACTTGCCATCAATAGACTTATTTGCATGTAGGCTTGCTTGCCTTCAATGTATGCTTTCACTTGTACATACAAACATAAACCACAGCTATCCATCACCAAAATCTAGCAGTCATATTATCAAAGAAACAAACAAGAAATACTTTCACAAATTTCAGTTTTCTAGTGGCCTAGAATGTGAGAACCCGACTTAGGGACTATGAGATTGATATCTACAATCTGTCATGACATTCATCTAGCCCACTCACTAATAATACCCTTAATTACTTCATTATCAGAACGCATTATCCCAGTAGTGCTTTCTTGCTTAACTATTCCCCTGGCAATCCCATGGTCATTCCAGTGTGGGAAAGGGAAAGACCTAATCATCTGATGAAAAAGCAAAGGGCCCCTGGCAGCATACTGCTGGTAGCAGAACAATTCGTTCACTCTACAGTTTGTACCAATGGAAGGCGTTTACTAGGAGTCTGAGTGAATTCTTCTGGCAGAGGCAATTTGCTGTTGCTGACCTCTTTTTCTGGAAGGCTTCTGAAAGGAACTGAAAGATTAGCTTTATAACGTAAGGGGAAGAAAGATTCCAGCCAAGCCATGCCCCTCTGAAAAGCATGCAGCTAGTCAGCTCTTAGAAGTGTATTAACTGAAACAAATCTAGCCAATTTAATTTACTTCTACATACAGTTACTTTGGGGTTCTCCTGCAGATCACATAGAATTATACTCTAGGCTATTCAAAGACGACAGTTTACTTACAGTTCTGCATTCTTCGCACATAATCGTACTGGTTAATTCTCCACCAAAGATTCGATCTACAAAACTTCGTATTCCCTTTTTCTTTTCATATTCTGAGAATTGACAAAGTATATAGTAAAGTTAATGATATTATATATAATATACTGGCAACCAATTTAGTTATGGCATACCAAATAAAAAAAAGATAATACAGTATGCAAGATGTATGATGGAATGCGTTGACCTGTGCTAATTTCCTCAGGAATTACAGCAAGGTTCTTAAATTAAAATTCTTTCATATATCAAAGGAATGGGGGCGAAAACACATTTGCAGAAGACAGCTTGACTGAATCAATACCTTTACTACTTTCTCAACTCAAACACATTTCCCCGTTTTCTCAGAAGTACTGCATCCCAGTAAGCATGCCTGTTTTTCTTTCAGGACTTAATTGTCTGAAGCTAAATAAGAAGCACCAACTTTTGCCTGTATAGGTGCCTTACAAACAAAAGCAATTTCCTCAAGTTGTATTTTCAGTGTAGCACACAGTCTGAATTTAAACTTGCCCTTCATCTTCTAATCTAAGTCATGATGAAAAGTTAAAAAAAACCTGAACAGTGAACAGAATAATTTTTATTAACAATGGACTACTAGGACTAAATAAATCATTAAACGTATGTGCTAATATTTTAATTTCTTACATAATATTTAAATGATTAAACGCTGCCCAAGCATATTTTAATGTATGATGTCTATCGAATCAATTCTCTCTTACACTGTTAAGAAGGAAAGAACACCAGAATCAGTGAGACATTTAAAAAAATAGACTAGCACTATTGAGCCTTATGTTCTAGATACACACACACTCAGGACATGGCATAAAGTTGTACAGTTAAACATGTATCTTTTAGCGGACACTATTAATGTTACTTTGTGTACTTCAATGAAACAGAAGATTTTAAATTATCACAACATCAGTAACACATATTTTACCTTTAATCTTCTTTTTAAGTTCTTCTTCATTTTGTCTGTTAGAGTCAGTCAGTGCCTTCAGTATTCCAACACTTACTTGCTGAAATTTTCAAAACAAATACACACTGTAAAATTTCCTAAACTAATTCAGTTAACTAGTTCATTTCACAAAAGTCTTTCAGATGGAGGAAGTTTAGTCTTCTCCAATTAAGAGCATCAACACAAACAACACAAATGCCTGCAGAGACACAAAATAGTTCCTGCAAATACTAAACAAATAACCAACTGAGAAACAAGCTTGCAACCATAATGATGCAATTAGTATGTAAGAAAACTAGCCTAAGGATTAAATGCTTTCCCAAATTAAAACTGGCCAAGAAAAAAAAAAAAAAAGATGGCATTTCCACAAGTGAACTTTCAGGCATTTCAGAAATTAAGACAAAAGCACGTTCTTTAGGGTGACTACACACACTCCAAACCCACTTTTTCTGTAGAAATTTTGGACAAGCTGATTTATTTCTGCAGGACAACAGACATTGATATTAGAAGTGTTGAATTAATTGAAGACCTTTAAAACAAGCAAAACTGAACCTTTCTATGTGATTTTATTAGAAGAGCATAGAGAATAACCAGTACGCTGCTTCCCGAAAAGGCAGAAAGTACTATTTACCTCAGAAACCTGAACAATGTGTGCAATATATGTAAGAGATACAGGCCACAAGCAAACTTCATTCTTTGGATAGTTCTGTTAAATGAAAATAGTAATACCCATGGCTGCTCCTTCACAAGCCCACTGCTTAGAGGCAGTTCTATAGCTCTGTTGCTACTGTGCTTCAAGTGCATGCTATGGGCAGCACAAATCACACTACAGAGGTTGACTTATCTCAGAAAGAATGTTCTTTCTCCCCTCAGCAGAGCAAAAAGTCTTGGTCTGGGATATGACAAAGGTGGGCATGCACAACTGAAATTGGCACTTACTTGGACTTCTTCTGCTCTCATTCCATCAAGCAAGTAACGAAGCAACTCATGACTGTCTTGCTGCTGATAACCTTTAAATCGTATTGCTCTGTTAAATGAAACAGTAATTGTAAAGTGTAACTGAACTTAGAGATAAGACAAAGTAAAAACAATTCATACCAGACACAATAAGACAAAGTCTCAAGCATGTATGTATATAAAAGCAACAAGTGTCTACATATGGTATTTTCTAAAAATATGAAGCCAGATAATCAGAATGTCACTGGATGTCTTTCATTTTACTTCTGTTCATTTATATTTTGCTCTTTATCCTCTTTCAAAACTTGTTAAGTATTATACAGATTTTATGTGCTGCGATGTGAGCTCAAGAAGAAATAAAGGAAGAAAACTGACCTTTTTAAACAACTAAAAAACTTTTTTCATACTATGACATGCAATTGTATAGATACTCACTTTTTACAAACCTGAGCAAAAAGTTCCTTAGGAGTGACTACCCCTTTTTTTGTCTCTTGCATTTCTGTCAGGAACTGATACATGGCTAATGTCAAAGGACCTGGCTGATCTAGTTTTATCAGCTGAGGTTCCTGTTTTAAACAAAAGCAACAAAGTTGTTTTGCCTTAATTTGGTGATGGATCCTTCTGCAGTAAGTTTTTCCTTGTCTAAACACTTCAGTTCTTGAAAACATTATTATAAAATAGATTACACAAAATTCCAAAATGGCAGTAAATTCACCTGACAAAACAATCAACACATGGTTTCTCATGAGATGATACCAAAACACTGGGCTAAGAATCATTACTTATGTAATGCTTAGTTGCAACTCCATATTTCTCACTTTTATTAGGAAAAAAATACAGTTTCTTAAAACACACAACCCTTCTTTCCCATCCAAATCCCCAACTGCGATGAGAAGTGTGTTATTTAAGTTAGCACTGCAGACATCCTCTAGTTTCCTATTGTGCATTTAGAAAAGTGACACTATAGCAAAAGTTACACATTTTCATCCTTTTAATAACTTAATCATAATGTAAATACTCCTTTGATGACAACTAACAGTATTGAATCACTGCTCTTCACTTTGAATGAAAGACCTCCGCTGACTTCAGAAGCAGTTTTATGGAAGTCAATGGTGAAGTTCCCACTGATTTTACATCTTAATCTTGTTAGTATTTAGCCGAAAGAGCTTTAAAATCCAGAGATGAGCACTGCTTGTTTCTTTAACAGACTGGAAGGGTGGGGAGAAACACTATGGAAGTTGAAGCATATATATACCATGGATAACTCAGGTGAGTCTATTTTAACTGTTGTGCCAGGCATTTTAGCTTCTTTAAGCAGCTCCCTCAAGACTGGAGTTTGTGATAAATTCTGTAGAACACAAAAGAAAGAAAAAGATTGGTAACTCGGCAACAAGAGGAAGGGCAGCTGAGCTCCACTAGTCATGGAATTTGTAGCAACCAGATTAGGAGCAATTTATTTTTCCCACAGAATTAGAATGGTAACTACCACTCTGGAAATTCTAAAAGCGTTCAGCAGTTAAAGGTACATTCTGTATAGCTAATGGGACTTCCAAGTGTCCTCTATATGTATTACCTTAGATTGCAGAAACCCTAAATGTACTATTCTTCTATGTTCTTTTATTCTTCTTATATCTTATATTTTTTTTTATTATATTCTTCTATGATCTTTTGACGGTCTATTTACTGGTATCCGATTCCAAAATCAAAAGGTAAAATGCAGTGTGCATATTTGCTTGGTTTAGAAACAAAAATCAAATCAAACAGTTTACTAAAACTTGCAAGTACAGTGGGAATTTTGTTTGAGTAAAGCTTCAGTATCAAGAGCCAAAGAGCACAAGATTACATATGAGCTTTAATACTGTCCTGGTTTCGGCTGAAATAATTTTCTTAGCGAAGCAAGTGGCTGCATGGTACTTAGTTGCCTCCTGGGATTAAACCCACTGGGGTTAAACCACAACAAATACACATGAAAGAGCAAGTTTATTCTATCTAAACACTTCTTAGCTGAGCAAGACACTTAAGACGGCAATGCAACATGCTCATCCTGTTAACAATTACTTTTTAGTTGATTTCCTGTTGCTGAGAGAGACATTTTTGTTTCAGTGAACACCCATGGTCTTTGGGTATTAATCTGTTACAGTCTAAGAGGTCAGCAAGGGTGATGTGCCAGACTATTTTATTTTTTTTACTAAACTAGGAAGTTGGCATGCTTTATCTCCATCAGTGAAAGATGCTGTGCCTCAAAGACAAGGTACTTTATTATATTTTCCCTTGAAGCAAGTCTGAACCCACAGCTCCATTTCTTCATATTTCTCTGGGCCAATACACTATTTTTATAATGAACACATCATTCTTGGCAGATAAAAATCACATTCTAATTGTGCCATTGTAAAATACTGGGGCTATTGTGGGCTAGGGTTTTTTTTCCTTTGGGTTGTTTTTTTTTTTCACTAGTCAAAGTTGGTTTTAAGAGCAACAATAACTACCATACCTGCATCACTGCATTAAAGAAACATGTATTCCCCAAGTTACTAAGTCCTTTCACAGTCACTTCTGAATTAATACTTGAATGAGAGTTCTCTTCTTTAAGTGAGACTTCTTTTTCTTGTTCATTTTTGCTGTCTTTTTCTACTTTCTTATTTTCAAATTCTTTGTTCTCTTGTTGTTTTTCTACTGAAATAATAAAAAAAACATATCACATATTAACCCAGTAACAGGGAATGGGCTAGGAAAAAGTTACTATAAACAGCAGCAATCTACAGTGTTTAAAACTTACACATATGATAATTAATTGTGCAATTGTATAAATGTAACACTACTTGTTTAGGTTTTTAAACTGTCTAGGTAACAGGAGTTAAAAATTAAACAAAACAAAAAAATAATCAAGGAACCCCTGAAATGCCAGTTCAGATCAGCATGCAATTTAAACATGCCACTCTGCCCAAAAGCCATTCATGCCAACAATCTCTGAATCTCTGCATGTGTTATCTGAAATTTCATTCCTGTTGCAAAATCGCTTATGTTAGGCTTTATACAACATCCAACAAGATAACTGAAATAGAAGCCCTTCAGACATGGCACTATTGTCTGAAATGAAATGCAGAGCCCTCCCACTATCAAAGCATTCTCATGTTCACTTCATGAACATAAACAGATGACACTGGAATATTTATATTCTTCAGGACACACTAAAGACATTTTCCCCAAAATTACTTTGCTGTAGAGCTCAAAATGTCAATGATCTGTTTAATAAAACCATAAGGGAATTCCAGGTATCTTTCAGAATAACACCCACACTGGTTCTGCCAGTTTGGCAGTCTACTGTTGATTAGGTTTCTGATAAACAGGGCTGTGAGCCAAGATTAACTTTAAAATAAAGTAACACCAACTCATAAAAAGCAAGGAAGAGACAATACAGTCTTCACAGATGGACAAGAAACAGACAGGTGGACAACAACAGATGGAACACCTGATACAGACACCCAGTTATTCATCCATTCTCCAGTTCAAACCTGAGAAAATTCTGGCAACAAATCCGAAGTTCAAATATTAGATGTAGAGAGACAACGTGTCTGGGGAAGACTGACCAAAACCACTTGAAGATTCTAGTCCCTGTGGGAAAACCTCAGCTGCTTCTCGAACAAATATTCAGACACAGCCGTGTGGCATTGCTGGATGATTGTGATCTATTTCCCTAGGGGGCTATGATTTCACCCAAGTGTAGGATGGTTTTGGAATTTCTGATAGCCATGACTTACAGCATTAATTTTGATATACAAATTCTTCCAAGATTTCTAGTGGAAATGCCTTGTACAAAAATAGTTTTGCCACTGTGGAAACCGTGGGTTTTTTTGGGGTTTGTTTCCTTTTAAACCACCACATTTTGCAGATAGACCGCAGGCTGAACATGCGGTTTTAGAGAGTTCTGAATGCACTGCAGCTACCTATACTAAATGTACAGACCCAGCAGACAAATCCTCTTATATACTCCTTCCATTAGGAAATGTGCTGCAACAGCTGGAGACTTAAGTCACTCCAGCTGATACATTCACAAATACCTACAAAAATACTTTTAAAAAATAGAATGAAATTATCCTTAACCAATGACAGTTTTCCTTCAGATCTCAAGACAGACTGAGCAATACTGATGAACAAACACAGCACCTCTAAGTACTCAAAGTCAATTCCTTACTCACAGAACAACCAAATGTCACATTTTTTAAAAAAGCCATAGTATAATTGTATTTTTTTCCCTCCTATTCCTGTATTTCTGTCCTGTAAAAGTTTAGGGGACACTGAGTAAAATCTGGTCCAATCAGGTCCGTGGGCTAGGACATTACCTATGCTATCGGAATTCTGACAAAAAAATAAAAGGGAAGAAATTAGCTTTTTATTTTACCATAAGGTACTCCAAAAGTTAAATCTAATTTAGTACTGTAAGTCCAGAATGTACACTCTCTCCTACATTTAAAGGACTTTCTGATTTACAGTATGTATACTATAATTACTTACCTGTACGTGATGAATCAATACAAACTTGTTTTCTAACATAATCCACAGTCTGCCCCAACCGGGTTGAAGTATTATATGGAACTTCATTATCACATATGTAGCACCTGTCTCCGCCCCCCCCAAAATAAAAACAATTAATAATTTTTTTTTTCTGTTGCTTAAAAATCCTAAACTATTTCCTTGATTGATGCAATTCATTACACAAAATTATAAAATTACAAGATTTATTTTACAATTTAGAAGTCTCAGAGTTCTATCTATTTCTGATCAAGAAAATAAAAAGTTTAAAAATTAATCTTTACCAAATTATTTCACTGACTGGAAGTAGCCATTTACAAATATAAATTAGACTCTTAAAAGATGTGCTTAGAAACCTTATTACAGTAAATATAAATGCAGGGAAAATTTGGCAAAATCAAGAAACTAAGATATCAGGCCCTAAAGGAAACTACTTATGAATGTTATGCCATGGAAAGATATTCTGAGTATTGCAGTCAAGCAAGTACTTCATTATATTTAAATTGGGTAAGAAGTAAATCAGTGCCCTCCATCAGTCCTGCATTTTTATTTGCTCTTCCAGTGCTGATACAAACCTGTTCATCTCTTTATGAGCAAAGCAGCATGCGGTTAGGCCACTAATCTGTTTTAAACAAAACTGTAAGAGAATCTGCAGTGATAAAGGCTCAGGTACAAGTAAAATTCTGCTGGGACACATTCAGCTAAAGGAGAGTTGTGTATACCGATTTTGTAGTTCTGCCCAATCAGCTCTCTGAAGAGGTGACAAAAGGTTATTGAAAGAATGCAAATACTTCTGCACTTTGGAACGCACCAGTTACAGTTCCTAGGCACAAATGCATTTAGCAGACTTCAGGTTTACTGTAAGTCAGACTATTTTCTGATATTGAAAGCAGCAGAAGTCTGCAGCAAAGTGCTTTCCTCAATCTCTTGCATCTCTGGAATTAGCTGCAATTTTCACATTTCTTCATACCTCATTTAAAAAATTGGCTCAACTTTTGGATCCCTGATTACGTATTTATCGTTTGTCTGGTTTACTATAAAGATAGGTATTCTTACTCCTGGAGTAACAAATGATAGTTACTTCCACAGGCAATTTTAACATCACAACCTTTCATCCATCAAAACTTCTGTGAGTAACCTTGAAGGAATCAAGGGATGGAAAACAGTTTTTTCAGCAATGGCTGTTTAACCAGTAGGGAAAAAACCTAAGTAGATCCAACTGCTATGCCATACCAGTACTGAAAATGCAGACAATAGCACTTGTTATAAATCTAAAACAGCAGAACTTAATGAATTACTAGACCTTTCCTCTTTCTCTCCAACTTCGAAACGTTTCTTTTAACTGTTTACAGGTACTATTCAAATCTAATTTCAATCACATATGCATGCACACCATAGAGAGATTTATTCACACATTCGTAGCATTAATAAATCCGGATCAAAACTGCTTTTGCTTTTATGTACCAGGCCCACTGTGAAATACAGTTCTTGACTGTAGGTTTTATTTATAACAATAGCTTATACCCAATATATCAATCTGAATAATTTCTTGTGCAAGTTTGTACAACCAAGAAATTCTAGAAGTAAGCAAAACATCTTGCTTGGACAACTTCCTCTCATTCGCAAGTACTCTGATTTAAAAACTACGTTAAGTTTTAGAACTGAGAAAATAAATCACTTCAAAACAATAATTTTAATACTAATTTAAATTCCCAAAAAGAAGTTCACTAGTTCATTAGTAACACATGTTATTAATAATGTCTATTTCCATTCTAGAGTTCAATAAAAATACTAATCATTACACATAGCAATGCTCAATATGATCAAGTTAAAGAGGTAATGGTAAATGATGAAGTGAATATAATGATAAACAGCAAGTTTTAAAAAAGGTTACTAAGCAAAATTAAACCTCTTTGTATCAGACACAGTATTTCTGTATAGCACAGTTTAGAAAAGTAAGGTTTCCCCTTCTACTGTAACATATTCCTTTTAAGAGAAGGAAATACTACCAGGGAGATGGAACTTGTATTGATTGATCCAGTAGCATCTTGTAATTCTACAGCTGTGCTTCTTAACCACACATATGGTATTAAGATGCGATATATGTTGAGAAAATAAAAGTAATTAAGTTTGTCACCAAGTGTGCATCAGAAAGGAGCTTCTCCCAAGGCTGAAAGTTAAGACTTAGAGCTACATATTAATATTTGTTTCTGCATGTCAGTATTCTGACCAAGCAAAAGTAGTACAATATGAAGTCAAGAGCATTTACTAGTTGGTTGATTTCAACTTCAATTATGGAAGTTTTCTAGTTATGACTTTTACAGGAAAGTAATATTTATTCAGCAAGTCTCAGCAAAGACTGCTGGGATTTTTGTGTGTGGAAATGCTTTATATACACCCAGAGATAAATGCCAGAATTCACAAAGAAAAGAAAAGAAAACACAAATTATATCCCAGCCTCTGTTGCCTTCTAGCTATGTCTTGTAACTGTTGCCTGACAAACTCACCACACACTCCAGTTGTCCAAACTGAGAACCAGACAATGGGGATCTGATCTTGGCGTTGCATAATGCTTTAAAGCATGCTGTTCTTGAGAAGTTCTGCCACAGCCCTATAATGTTGATAACCAGAAGTATCACAAAATCCAGTTGACTATCAATTAAACATACATAAAATCAGTGCATAAACAAAGTATTAACATCAAAACTGTTTAATTACGTTAAACTGATTAGGATGAATGGATGGGTCTCTATTCCAAGACACTTACTTCTGCAGGGAGGAAGGTAACTTGGAAACTTACTGGGTGCAGAATAACTATAAAATTGCTTGGGGACTGAATATCTAATTTACAACTTCCAGTTTGAACAGCTTGAAGAACGAAACAGAACAAAAACCTCTTCAGCATGCAGAGTTTTCAGTTCAGTAAACTAATGTGAGCATCAGATCTTATTGTAAAAATCACAAATTAGGAGTATTAACCAGAAATTATTTTCTTAGCAAAATAATTCGGACTTTCTAGGAAAACAGTCCTCAGGATGGTCTTTGAGCTTTAAGCCTGTTAAATACCTTCGTGCCACGCACCTAAGGACTTGCTTTGCAATTCAGAGTAGACATTTTGTAATCACACCACAACATATGAGATAATGTATGTAGCACCACTTTACAGTAAGAGAGAATATAAGAGTTTAATTAGAAGCTCTCTTGTTCCACTATTATCATGAGACACTGAAAGATACTAAGACAAATTAGCAACAAAACAAGATATACCCTATGGCCACATTTCAGACATAACCATATCGAAGGGCTTTTATCAGCCTCCTCCTCAGATTCCTCTTGTGTCTTATTGTCTGCCTTGCAGTCCTGACAAACATGCCACTCCACGTTCAGCAGTGCCTTTTTCAGATGACTTTGCTCCAATCCTTTACGAACATGCTTGCACACAGGTTCTACAAAATAAAAAGCACAAGGAGGATGTAGGTATCATAACAAATGCAAATGACAAAGACACAGGCAGCAATCCAGAAGCTAGGATAGCCTTTCTAGAGTCAAAGAAACACTGACAATTTAGCAGACATACCAGAAAGAAACCCTTTGATACCCCAGTCACAATCCGGGGATATTGTTGCTGCTTCCTAAACTACTACATTACTGGAAAAAATAAATAAATATCGCTCAAACCTACATCTAGTCAGAGGAGTTGACAAAACTTTTGGATACAAACCTACCTACTGTGCCAGGTTGTGGGCTTCTATTATTGTGGCGTTATGATTCCCACACCTCTCAGGGAGCAGCCACAGCCCACTGCCACGGTTCCCAGTCACCAAGGCAGGACCTGGCTGGCCTATAAAAGTGGAGATTATGGAGGTTATGCTTTCAGCTGAGCTGCCTCAGTGAAATTATGCAGCAAACTACAGTAAAAAAGAACGGCAGAGTCATCCTACCTATATCATTATCACTTTGCACTGCAACACTGTACCCTACTTGAAGCAGCACCTTCCGGGCCTGGTGTGAACTCCAGCTATTTAATCAAACTCTGCTAAGAATGGTTACACCAAAACCAGGCATCTGTTGCTAAAAGCTACTACCAGGAGTTTAAAACAAAACCCAAAACCGATAATTAAATTTTAAGGTTGTTGGTTACACTGTCACTTGCACAAAGAGAAGCTGTCTGTAAGCATAGTTCATGTACAGACAAATTGTGACTGACAATGTATATGCAAACTGAATCAGGTTCTTCCAAATAAAAAATGAGGAAGTTATTTTAATCCCCCCTCGCCCCCTTTTTATTTTTTTTCAGTGTAGGTTTCCAAGACATTTAGCTTCATCAGCCTATAATTCTTCACTATTTGCAGTTAGAAATGCCTAAATTTGCAAATATAGGGTCAAATATGTGACAGTACAAAGAGTTATCTCAAAAGTCAAAAAGCACAGAGTAAACAAACCCATGCTAAAAAAAAAAAAGCTGTATGTACTTAACATGTAAAAAAAAAATATCAATTTTTTGTGAAATTATGATTGAGAAGAATTACATAGCCATTTACTTAATTCAACTGTCTTAAGTCCTTTGCTACAGAGGTTTTGTTATTGCTCAGATAGAATAACAGTTGTGAATCTCTCTTTGTTAAGGACCATACGCAAGGTTGCTATCTTAAGGCTGTAAACTTCTCTTGCGACGAGCTGAAACAGGTGAAAAGTTTTGTACCTACAGTTCTGTTTCTGTCCAAGATTATAGGATTTTACCACAGTAAAAATGTTAGCCAATAAGAACAAAAACAGATATTTAGATGTATTGTTTAAGCTTTTTTAAAAAAACCAAGCTTCATCTACAACTTCTAAATTGTCTTTTTTAAAGAAACCTTTTGTATATTGCCCACTACTATTACATTGGAGTTATTCACTACGATCAGTTTTTGTTTGCATTTGTGTTTTTACCAGACTTTGTCGGGGTAAGCTAGCCTATTTTTAGCCAAAGAAGTGAGATTCCACCAGCAACTGCACCATAACTGATTTTTTTGCTGGAGGAAAAAAAATGAGGAACAGTCACAGCAGACACTGATCTTGACTCTGGGGGTGGGGGGGCAGAAAGACAACAAAAGAACCTAAAGGGCTATAGGAGACAGAAGCTACCACAAGACCAGGACAACCAGGAAACCAAAGCAGAGTAGACTTGAATTTAAAATAAACAGGCCATTGCACTGAGCATCCTGGCTAAAACTGTAAGTGCGCTCTCTCCCAGCTAAATTAACATGGCTTAACTCGTTTCCCCAGTCAGGACCAACAAAAAAAGATGGGCAAGACATAACCTGTGACCTGACAGGCAAAGTGGTAGAAGAGAAAGCTATACAGCACAAGCAAGAACAAGAACTAGAATAACCAGGGTAAACAAGTTATAAAAAATTTCAACACGGGTGAGAACCAGTACAGCTGTAAGGATAACATTAACTACTTGGGATTAGGAACTATTATGAACAGGAGAGGAAAAGAAAGAGGTTTTAACCAAAAAGCACTATGAGTAGAGAGCACTGGCCCTGGACACCTCAGCTAAGTTAGTTGCTAGTGTAGACGAATGGTTTCACAGAAATATTTTAATCACAACCTTTTTGGTGAAGCAAGAATCTTCTGCAACTAAATCTTCATTAGGAAAATGCTACTTAAACCTATCATGACAAGCTCAGCAGCTGACTCTACAAACACTTTACGTTCTGAGGAATTTTATACGATCTGCGTATCTGTAAAGAACTTGTCTGAGTTTCTCAAAAACCAGAAAATAATCCTACTTTTCAAGACAGGATTATTATTTTCTAGCATACTTAGAAAAGTAGCGACACTAATGTTTCTTGGTGACTTTGGTTTCAATTATACAAACCCACACTTTCTAAATGAGATTTCAAAGCCAGTGACTAGCCCCAGATAGAGACCTTTAATATCAATGAGTTTTCAAGCCTCCTTTGAGGTTAAAACAAACATTAGGACCACAGACTTATCTGAGGAAACGTACCCAGCGTATCCAGAGACTCATCAGACTGCGCAGTTTTGCCTTTGGTGCGTTTCTTTCCCATATTTGTAGTCTGGAATTTTTCTTACATAAAACAGTGTCCTAGCAAAGAAAAACAGTACATTAGAAAGTAGGTTTTGATTTTACTTGTTCATTTCTAACCCATAAATTACTTCAATGGCCAAGATGTCTCTTGTGGTGAATTAACTTGTTTCAATTGGACACTTTCAAAAGAAAATAAATTACACTTTAACATGAAACTAGGTGCTGTGTACAGTAAGATCACAGTGTGAATTATAAAAAACAAATGATTTAAAACCTTTAATCAAAAACACTGCACAAAAGAACAAGATGGGAAACTTAAGTACCAAAAAATCCTATAAACCTTTAGGACTTGTACTTTATTTAACTAATAACACAGGGATTTTAGGTAAAGAACTGTGTCTGTACCAATTAAATCTTGAAGTTATTTGCAATTACACTCATTCAGTTTTCTTTACTGCAAATTCCTTGTATCTCTGATGACGTCTGAAACATGCAAATACTCTAATTATTCCAAAATATACAGACAATAGGAGTTCTGATTTTTCAGTTTCTTCAGTGGAGGAGACTTATGATTGCCTTCCCAACATATCAAGCAAATAATTCAGATAGGGTCTGTTATTTGGTATGCCTGTAGACCCTTCTAGACAAGAGTGATCTGCCACTACAGAGTCCTAAGCCAGGTGCTTGCCTTCAAGAAGTTGGCTACTGCACACACAGTAGGACATTTCTAGCTTCTAGTCTGTAGCACCTGCAAGGCCCAGACCCTTATCTCAAAAAAGATCAGGTAAACTTAAAAATCTACATATGCTCTACGATGAAATTATGCAAGCCGAAAGGGTTCAAAAATCAAGTCTCTGCAGTCTGGCCTAACCCTGCTGTCCAGCCTTTATGTAAACATCCTAGCACCACAGTAAATGTGACTTGTAACATTCGTCCTTTCAAAACCACTTCTTAGCTCTAACAGCAGCACACTGGCCATGGAGAACAGCTGCCTGCTCGGAGCTGCCACAGCCAAAAGAAAAGAAAGTCAGCGGAAGAGAATCAGATTGAAACTAAGCTGGGAAGAGTTTAGGCTACATACCCACTTGAAGACTTTTTGTATGACAAAACCTTTCTGAAGCACGCTTTTGGGACAGACTACCCAGCTGCTGAATGACAGGTAGACAGCCACTTCATCAAGAGCACCATTACCAGCTTTTGCAACTTTGCATGCAATTTGTTCAGAAAAACAACAGCTCATCCCCAAAACCCGCCTCTACAGCACATTTTCCCACATAAAGCTACAACATTTGATCTTAAAGGCACAACTCAAAACCGTTAAAACCCTTTCTGAATTGCCTTTGCCCGGCCAGGAGGGCCGGACGGGGCGAACACGTGTAGCTGCTAATGGCAGCCACGCTGCGCGCGGGCGGACTGGCCTGACCGACTTCTCACCGGCCCTTTCCACGGAACCCCCACGGCAGGAAACGCGCTGCAGACCCCAACAGCTCAAGCAATGAAACGACCGACTGTTTTATTATATATGTATTTTTAATAATACCGAGCGGTCTGCAAACAGCCAAAGTGCACTTGCGTCGGACAGCGACCCGGGAAGAACGACC
>JAVJGI010000014.1:101575920-101600188 GCA_035590275.1 Ibycter americanus
GCCGCAGCTGTGAGCTCAGCGAGGTGGCGGCGGCTACACGGAGTGGATTTTTTTTGTGGAGAGTCTCAGAGCACACCTGTAGTGGTGTCTCAGTCTTGCCACCGGGCCTGAAGCGGTGTGACATCTGTCGCGTGTGGCACTCGCCCAGGATGGGAGAATTGCGGGTGAAGTGTTGTGTTCAAGTCATGTATTCACATGTATTTAGAGGAGACTAACAAAAACACAGATGCGTGTCCCTACAGTTGAGGATTCATATGCAGAAAAAATGACTTAATCTGTAGATATAGCTAGCAGTTAGGTAAAAACATGGCTTACATACCTCAAGAAGATCAGAGAACTGCGATGAACTTCAGCAAATTGTCATTACTTTAAAAAAACCCAACAAACTAACAAAACCGCAACTATCACTAGGAAACAAGAGGTATTTAGAGTATAAGGTATCACAGGGAACCTTAAAGCATCAGTTGGCTTTGGGACGGTCTTTTCAAAACAGCATTGTTGAAATAAACGTGAGCCACTGATACCATGAGCAAGGTGTTGACTTAACTGGGGCAAGCTAGAAGAGATGCTGAACTCCAAAACACTCACTGCAATACTAATGGGACAGCATTGTAATATGTTATGTATGTACCCTTTTGCTCTATTCCTCTAAATCCATCTTGGCCCCTTTGTTGCTGGTAGCATCCTTTGTTTCATGAGCATTTTTCCCAATGATAGGATGAGCATTCCTTGGGAGCTGTATTGGTCCATACGCAATAAAAATAGAAGAACTAGTAAATACAGAAGTAGGAAGGAGGGTAAATCGTTTCTTAATTAATTGTTCCCTTACAGAAGGACTTTTCTGTCACACTTTTTTGTATGTATTTAAAACCAATAAAATTTTCCATAAGTATCCATGGATTATGAGAAAAGAGAATTGATTCTGAAAAGAAGAACAATTTTCTAGGTCAAACTTGTACGTTTAAAGCATAGGTGGCCTTTTTTGTGAGACTTTGTTTTAAATAGAAGGTTAATTATGCAGTATAAATAGCATCATTAGTTCAAATGCGTGATGTGTGCAAAATACAATAAAATGACTGAAATATATAACTGTCTTATGTCCCTGTTTTTTGTCAGCCTTCTAGCAGTGGCCGAGCTGCAGAGCTCCTCGCCAAAGAACGTGGAACAGTGCCTGGGTTTATTGGCTTTGGAACATCTCAGAGTGATCTAGGATACGTTCCTGCAGTTCAGGGAGCAGAGGAAATAGACAGCCTTGTGGATGCTGATTTTCGAATGGTGTTGCGAAAACTTTCTAAAAGGGATATCACAACAAAATTAAAAGTAGGTGTAACCTTTGTCCCCTGTAAAATTTTTTTATCAGAAAGCAATACATTTTTCTTAAGGATAGGAGAGAAATATATTAGGGTAGCTAATACTAGTTTCATATTGGTAACATTTGCTAGAACTGCAATCCAGAAGGTATCTTGGAAGACTTACTCATCAAGCAATGCTGATGGAGCATTCATAAAATTAACTCTGTAGATGCTCAATTGCAAGAAGTGGATTGATCTTTGAAAAGAGAATTGCAGTGTCTGGTAGAAGCTGGTAAATTACAGAACATATTGATCTGACTTCTTAAATCATGCTCTTGATATTTTGATTTTAGGCTATGCAAGAGTTTGGGACAATGTGCAAAGAAAGAGAAGTGGAAGTTGTTAAAGGTGTGCTTCCTTACTGGCCAAGAATCTATTGTAAAATCTCACTAGTAAGTAGTAAAGTATCTAAATAAAAAACTTACCTGGATGCTTCATGTGAAAACCTGTAAGGCAGTCTTTATTGCTATATCTAACTTTGTTGGAATCACTGACTTCTTCTAGGAAAAACATGAAGTTGAAGGAAAGAAGTGTTCTTTATTGTGAAGATGTTTCAGTATTGGCAGTGGGTGGAATCTTGAACTGTTGATGCCTGGGCTGTACTTGCTGGATGGAGATAGCTGTTTGTTAGACCTTTATGTTAGAGAGATGACAAGATACTTCTTCTCATGAAAAGTTCTTTTATGTAGATTCCAGAACGGTTAAAGAGAACGTAGTGTTTAGTTAGCATAATTATAAATCTTTTTGATCTAGGACTAATATCTGACCAGACTTACTATTTAAAAAAAAAAGAAAAAGGAAAAAAAAACACCCCAAAAGAAAACAAAAAAACCCAAACCACCCACCCCCAACATGAAAAGACCATGCATAGTCAGATAATCTATAATTTTCTGTTATATTTAACACATCTCCAAACTATCTGGACTGGCTGCTGTTGGAAACGTGATAGTGGACAAAATGAATCACTAATCTGATCTGTTAGAGCAATTCCTAGTATTTCTTCCAGGAGTCAAGAGCATAGAAAGTCATGGTGTTATAAATTCATACACAAATAATGGATAATGATGCACAGTTTGTGTAGGCTTATGGTTGTTTTAATCCAAAAAGTGTCTTCAGGGCTTCCTGTTTCTCATGTCTTGTTTTTTTTGCTAAATGTTTGTATAAAATGGAAATAGAAACTGTAGTTAGGGATATCAGGAAAAGGTTACAATTTCGAATGTACAATGCATCAGGAATATGATGCTGCTAAGTTAAGACTCTCCCCTTATCTGGGGTTACTAAGACTTTTTTGTCAGTGTCATCGTGTATTTTCAAATCTGTATAGCCTTTCATTGCGAGCATGGCTGAATTGAGAGACAGCTTTTTTTTTTTTGTCATCACTTCTGCTTTGATGTACACAGCATCAAAAGAACATTTGTTAAAACAATAAACCTTTTTTTCTTTTTTCTTTTCTTTTTTTTTTTTGACAGGATCATGATCGCCGTGTTCGAGAAGCAACTCAGCAATCTTTCGAGCAACTGATTCTTAAAGTAAAGAAACACTTAGCTCCTTACTTAAAAAGTATCATGGGATACTGGCTGATTGCTCAATGTGACACTTACTCCCCTGCTGCATCTGCTGCAAAAGTAGCTTTTGAAAAAGCTTTTCCTTCAAGCAAACAACCTGAAGCCTTAGTATTCTGTAAAGATGAAATTCTTAATGTGAGTGTATACTTTTTCTTTAAGGCTTTGTGTTGAGTATATGTCAACTTTTATTACAAGTTTAAAACTCATCTGCCCCCAGTCTATTCTTTATGGTTCAATTTCCTTCTCACCTGAAACTTTGTTCCTGCTAAAGTGAAGACTGAGCCAAAAACACGTCCTCTGTTTTTTTGATTTGAGGTTAGAATGACTGGAACCAGAGGAATGAATATGAAGCGGATTTTTTTGTGTGCATTTCTGTGTAATGATGCTCAGTCATCATGTAATGTTGCTGACAGATGGAATAATGATGCTGGAGTAGTTTAGCTGCAATGGTAAAGGATTAAAGAATGCTGAGCAATGTTTCAGAGAGCCTCTACAAGTTTAGTTCTGACCAAGGTTAATGCTCTTCTGCCAGTCATATATGAAACTGAATTCACTGAATTTAAAAAGATAAAAGTTGACATTGCTGGCCCATCATATGCAAAATTAACAGTTTTGTTTTGTCTCAGTTTGGCTTCTCTTTACCAGAAGCATGTTGGCATAGGACTGCAACTTAGAAAGTATTATGAAGTCTTGATTGAGACAGTACCACAGCTACTGTGTTCAGCAGGAGTCAAATTATGTTCTTGTTCACTAGCATGTCTAAAATGTGTTTAAAAGACTTGACTCAGTTTGTGAACTACTATTGTAGAGCTGTTTCTGAATAATGTATAGACTGTATTATTCACATATAAACATTAGATTCTCATGTGTATATATGTATTTTTTTTTTCCTTAGGTACTTCAAGATCACCTTCTGAAAGAAACACCTGATACACTCAGTGACCCCCAGTATGTTAGCCTGCTTTAATGTATATGGTTTAATTCTTGGTCTGCATTGGGTTCTCTGTCTTTGGAGGCAATGGATGTAGGTTTGTTTCAAGAGACACAATGCATATTTGAATCCAGATCCCAGCAACTTTCTTTGGGACTAAAGCATAAATGCTTTTTATCAGTTGTCTAATGCTTGTTTCAGCATTTTTAGGAATATAGTTTTTGAATAGCTGGAAGATGAGATTACTTGAAACTCTCTCTTTTTCTGACGTGTTATAATGTAATTTGGTAGCATCAGAGCCTATGGAAAGTTTATTTATTTACATTGCTGGCATCTTGAGATCAAAAGAAGAACACATTAAAACTGAAGACGGTTTAGAAGAGCTTGAGAAGCCTACTGATTTATTTATGGGTCGCTTTAATCTGTTTTGTTTTGTTTTGTTTTCTGAGAACTGTACCAGAAGAAGAAAGGGAAGCCAAATTTTTCCGGATTCTGACCTGTTCCTTGTTAGCTTTAAAGAAGTTACTTAGCATGTTGCCAAAGAAAGAGATGCATTCAATGGAGGAAAAGTTAATGGCACTTCTGTCCCAAAACAAATTTTGGAAATACGGCAAACACAGCATGCCACAGGTGATTTTTTAATTTCTTCTTTATTTTGGTTGGTTTTAGTTAAAGGTAATACACTGAACCTAAGCAAATGTTACTTGTATTCTACAAGAGTGAACTTTGTACTTCACTGAATTATATTTGAAACAGCCTTCAGATTTCAAGGCCTTACATAGACAGCATTGCTCTAAAATTTGCCCAGTAGGCTAATTTGTGATTTCCCTGTCATCATCATTACTTCTTGGCAGTGTGCCGTTATTTCAAATTAATGTAAAAGATGCAAATAGTGTCAGCTTACTGCATGTGTTCTTAGTGCTTTTGGATTTTCATTTTTTTAAACTGTTTTATTGGTCTTTGGTCTGCTAAGACCAATAGTGCATAGGGTGATGAATTGATTCTGGTAGTATTTTGATAAAAAGTTTTAAGGTGATTTTAGGAAAACATGCCTTTTGAGTAGTATATTAAAATAAAATTTTTGATAAGCGTTTTATCACTAAACAAATTAATTTAAATCGTTAAATAGGCTTATCAAATAATTACTTTATTTTTCTTTATTTTTAATAATATTTAAACCTTTGCTGATGTGATGAAATACAGGGACCACATGTTATAACTTATGGTGACTTTAAAAGGAATGTTATAAATTACATATAGTGACAAAGTGTTGTCATTTGACTAAAATCTTTTTTTTCTCTGACCTGTGTCAGGTTCGCTCAGCTTTCTTTGAGCTGGCTTCTGCTTTTTGCCAGTACTTACCTGAGCTGGTGAAAGCTGAAGCAGCAAGAGTTTGTCCTGCTGTTCTTCTCAGTATTGACGACAGTGATGCAGTGGTGTGTCCCGCTCTTTGGGAAGCTGTACTTTATGCTATCACCACTATTGAGGTAATGTGGAAAACCTAAGCAGCAGATATTTTACTCAAATTTAACTTTTCACCAAGTGCCATTGTTCTCTGTGTAGAATTAGGAAGAACAGCTTGACTGGGTTTTCGTTATGATTAATAACATGAACTTATCAATCCTTTTTTCTCCTTAGGGTTTCAATGTAACTTTCAAATATATTGTGTTCAGCATGTCTGAAAATCAGAGTTGTTTTATAAGTTTAATTAAATTAATCTGAATCCCTTTGATTAAATATGGGTACTAATAAGTAAAATAATACTTAAAACCCTTTTCTTGGTTAGAGATGGTTACAAAAATAACCTGCAGTGAATTTTTTGTTTGTTTCCCCTTCTTATTTAACACTTGGTTTTATAACTTTTTTTTTTTTTTTTTTTTAATTTTAAATGAAGTACCAGCTTTGAATTTATTAGCAGGGTAAGTGGTGTTCCATAGACTGGGGTGTTCTGAGGGTTTAATGCTGCAGATCTCTTTTGCAACTGCTCGTATAAACTGTAACTATTTATGGGGAACACCCCCCTCCCCCCTCCTTTGTTCAGCTTGCTATAATTATAGGTATCTGGAACTGTGATAAATCAGATCAGACAACAAAAAACCTTCCTTGGGGTGGGGAGGGAAAGTGCCAAGGTATTTGGTCACCATCGGAAGATTTTTGAGGGGAGTTTTGAAGTTAGTGATGACGCTAAAGTTAGGATTTTGAAATCATTGCTTATTCTTGATAATAAGAACTCAGAATTAAATACAGGACCAGTTAAAATACTGGTTTTATTAAGCATCCTTAAAACATTATTAAAGAGAAGCCTTTAATTGCAGTTTGCTAGTGTCATGGTTTAACCCCAGCTGGTAATTAAGTACGACGCAGCTGCTCACTCACTCCCCCTCACCCAGAGGGACGGGGAGGAGAGTTGGAAAGGAACGTAGAACTTGAGGGTTGAGATAAGAACAATTTAATAATTGAAACAGAATAAAAATGAAAGAGCAATAATAACAATGATGACAATTACAGTTATAATGAAAAGGGGGAGGGAAAGAATAAAGTCCAGAGGGGAAGGAAGAAAGGAACACATGGTGCACAATGCAACTGCTCACCGACCGATGCCCAGGCAGTCCCCGAGCTACGACCTGCCTGCCCTGACCAGCCCCCCAGGTATATATACCAGGCATGGCGTCCCATGCTATGGAACACCTCTTTGGCTAGTTCGGGTTAGCTGACCTGGCTGTGTCCCAATTCCTGTTCCCCTCCAGCCTTTTTGCTAACAAGGCCTGAGACACTGAAAAGTCCTTGACTTAGTATAAACATTACCCAGCAGCAACTAAAAACATCAGCGAGTTATCGACATTGTTCTCACATCAAAGCCAAAATCCAAACCACAGCACCATACTATCTCCTGAGAAGATAATTAACTCCATCCCAGCTGAAACCAGGACAGCTAGCAAGGAAGGCCCATTGATTTTAAACAATACAGAAACAGTTTTATCACATCAACTTCTTAAATTCACAAGCTAAAATAGGGAGAAAGTGATTTTTAAAAATACTGGCAAGTGAATTTAAATTTTACAATAACTTGTTTCAGCTACAACATAGGGAGGTATATTAATGTCTCGTTTGGGAGTTCTTCCAAGGCAACATATTCTCATTTAATTTACAAGAAGTGTTTCTTTCTGTAGGACTGTTGGAGTCATGTGAATGCCAAAAAAGGAGTTCTGCCAAAGCTATGGACAGTGCTTCGAGAGGGTGGACGTGGACTAGCTACCGTTATATACCCAAATATGTTGCCATTCATTAGCAAGGTACCTCCTGGCATTGCAGAACCAAAGCTGGAATATTTCAGAACTTTTTTCAGCTCTATAATTCAAGGGTATGAACCACAAAGTTATTTATTTATTTATTTATTTGAAATTGGTCTCTTTAACATTTGAAAATAGGAGAACTAATCTTCTTTAGGCATTTAGAGATAAGTAACATATCATTTGGCTTGGGGATATTTAAAGATGTATTAACTGTTTATTTGAGAAAAACCTGTTTTCACTATGATATCTGAAAATCAGATTTTTAAAATACTTTATAAATATCCAAACTAGAGTCAGTCCTTTGTGGCTGTCCCTGTCTTCTTAAACCTTCACCCTTCTTTTTAATTTTATTACGTCTTCTTTACCTAAAGCATTCTTATCTTTTCTTGTCAAAGCTTTGTGCTTATTCCATAAGTTTTAAAATAGGAAATTAATTTAAAAATAAGAGTGGCTCTGAAGTTACCAGACTTTTCTCACCCGTGTGTAATTATTACAGAGGTTATTGGGAATTAGCATTGTGATTGTGAAATTTCTTGTATGCAGGAACTTCAATTCTTGTGATACTGATTTCTAAAGGATTGAAACTGCTATCATTGTTTGCCTTTAAAATACACCAAAACCAACTTTCAATCCAATCTAAGTTAAATAGATGCATGTGCATTGTGTGCTCAGAAGAGTATGTAAGTTATTTTATGAAAGACTAAGATGTAACTTATTTAAACAAAAATCAGCTCTTGATTGATGTTGTGGCCATTAGCAGAGCTCTTGGAGTTATGTGTAGGTTGGTTTTGAAAAGTGTACAGAATTTTACTAAAAGTAGTAAAATGGTTGTAGTATTTGTATAGTAATTTGTGTGATGTAATTTTCATTAAAAAGCAAACAAATCACAGTTGCTCAGACTCAAACTGGCTATGGTGAAGCTGTGTTTCAGTGGCTTTTTGTTTTAGTTTTTTTTTCTTTCTTTTGTAATGACAGAAAGTGATGCTTTCTAAACCTCTGTGGTGTGTGCAAAAAATTGAGAAAGAGTTCTGACAAACTGCTGAAACAGTAGACACCATGTTTAACAAGATATGTTTCCTCTATTTACATAGATACTTTTTTATGAATGCTAAAACTGGATGAAAAAGTAATTTTAATGTAAGTTATATTAAATGCCTGGATTTATTGTTTTGACTCTTTAAATATGTCCTATTGAATTTGTTTTGATCTGACTCCTACCAGTGATTCTGTGATTCTATATTCTTATATTGGTGTGGTCTGGATACAAACTACATAACCAAGGTTACATTCATTACATACATACAGTGTTTCTCAGAAGCATAGATGACTGAGCATGCCCTCCCTCTGATTCTCGCCTTTCAACAGGTTGTCAAGTGAGCGAGTAATAGCCAGCCCTTCAGAAAGTTCAGCAGTTATAACTGCATTTATGGAATGTCTGCGCTTTGCCATACTACAGAAAATAGACAAAGAAGATGACCAAAGACAAATTCATCAAATGCTTATATATGACCAGGTATTTATTAGAAACAGTTAATATTATTGTGTGTACATTTAATAATTTCAAGTTAAAGAAAAACATAAATTTCTGTGAGGATTTGCTTCTTCGTTGAAAGTTTCACTAGATTTTATGGAAAAAATAATGTTACTGAATTTAGTCAATCTTTTTTTCCTGTAAAATAATCCCTTTTACTATGCATCTTGTATTATATTAAAAAACCCCAAAGGCATCCCACCCTGTGTATCTCTATTACGTCTTCAAGCATGAGTAATTCTGATGTTTTTGGAATTGCTTCTGCAATATTTTCCGAAATTTTAGTATATCCTGGTCTAGTTGGATGAACGTTCTCTTAATAATTTTTTTTGTTTTCATAGCTAATTCCTCTTACTGATGCTGTACTTAAGGAGCCCAGGTTACAAAATGGACCATTATTTTATCAAATAGCAGAAAATCTGAGCTCCTGGGAAGCTAAAGCAGAAGTCACCAGTGATGATGGCACAGATGAAGTTTTCAAGAAACTGTTGTCAGATTTTTGGAATCAACTTTTAAAAATGTGTGTAGTTCATGTTGATACATTGGATGCTGATGAGAAATCATTGTTTGCCATATCTGGTATGCTAGAAATTCTTCAGAATCCAAAGACTGCTACAAAACCAAACAACAGAAAATCTCTAAAAATCAGATTTACAGATGAGGATGAATCTGAAAGAAACACAGAGAGTGGAAGGCTCACAGAAGTGAGAAATTGTGACTCTGAAATAAAGGCTGACTTGCAGCATAGTTCACTTTTAAGGAAAGAACCTTTAGAGAATTTAGTCTGCAACCTTGCTGAACTGAGTTTTGTGTATGTCAATGAACAGAAGTCAGAACAGCATTTGAAATTTCTCTCTGCCCTGCTCAACTCTTTTTCTTCAAACAGAGTTTTTCAAGTACTTCTAGAGCAGGGAAGTGATGCAAGGTCTACTCAAGCTGAATCCCAAAAGGAAGTGAAAGCTCATCATGAAAGTCCCTCTGTACAATTTCTGTATGTGAATTTAATAACTTGGCTGAAAGAAGACTGGAGGAAAGACACCCATTTTCTGGTTGATATTTTGTACAGCGTGCTTAATTGTTGCAACAGTAATGACGAAAGGAAAGTCATTCTTGATGATTTAACAAAGGTATGACTTGTACATTCTGTAACTAGTTTTTATCAAAGTGACTACTCCTTTTGTGGGCTGTGGTTGGTTAGTAATTTTATTTTGGGGCTGTGGAATGGAAGGTATTCTACATGAACTTGGGTAAGTTCAGTGTCAGGAAGGAAGATTTAGAAAAGGTTGACATGGCAGTGTTGGAGTGAAAGGTTGTAACATATATCCCTTTCTATATGGTATAAATAATTTTAAAAAAAGCAACATAAGAATTTCTCTGCTCTTGCTTCTTTATACAGTATGCTTTTATACTAGCCATTGGTGGCCTTTCTTATAAATACAGTCCCTTATTGATCTGTGTGGTAGGGAAAGACTTGGAAGCCAAAAATAATATAATCAGTAACTTTGTTACTGAAACTTAGCAACTTCTGCTTATGCCCTGCAGTAAATGAAGTTGTAAAACAGCTTAAATGGTTTTAAATGATTCTTATTCAGTAAAGAATTTGTTAAATATTGTGGGATGTTGATTTTCTTTTTAGATGGATCTGAAATGGATTATATTTCTCCAGATAATTCAAAAGGTACCTCTTAAGACTTTTTTGTTCTTGTTTTGCATAGTTTTGAGTATTTCCCTGGTGTTACATGTTTTTGAATTACTTTTTTTTAATTTAAGTAGTGATCATTTCTATAGTTTGAAAATCTTGTAGTAATAGTTTCAGTGTCATTTGCTTTAACTGCATTTAAATCTGGGGACAGTCTTAGAAATGAAGTGATGATACCCAAACAAAAGCATCTTTGTCCCTTCTATTTTTGGTCAGTTTGCTCTGAACCAGAGAGATTCCTGATTTGTTTCAGATCATCCCTTCTAAGCTAGAGAGAATGGAGTTGAGTATTAGACCAGTAATCTGAACGATTATTTGTATCATCACCCTTATGTTGTACTTACAAGGAAAAGGTAGTATACCATTTTTTCACACAGGATATTGAGAGACTGACATTTAAATGATTGCCAGGGATGAAATATGAGGTATATTACAAATTTTTGGGCAAGACCTCATAGCACTTGATTTACAATCCAGTGTGTTCGCCATAGTATCTTTCCTCACAGATACTGCGTATTTTATGAATCCAGAGTTTTTATGATTTTGTAACTTATAATGGCTTATCACCAAAATAATGGTTTTATGATTCATGACTTTCTATTTCTTTTTAGAGAAATTCAGATCCTGTAAATAAATTTTGTGTTGTAAATAGATTTTATTTCAACCAACCTAGTGATCCAAAAGTTATCCAAGTCCAATGTAGGCATTCCTTGGACTCTATAGTTGCAGAAAAGGGAAAAGAAGAGCTTGCAGAAGTTGACTCGTTTCAGTCTAAAGTAGAGGTCTGACCTAGCTATGAATTGCTGTCTCTGACCAAAAAGAAAGTTGGAGGGATTATTGCAGATGTAAACGCCTAAAGACTTACTGTTCGTGACAGATGATATGATTCCCTCTCTGTGTGCGGGTTTGAAATATTAATATTATGCATAGTTAGTAATAAAAGTTAATACCCTCAAAAGATTATTGGAATTATTTTCTTGGGATTCAGGCATGCTCAAGCACAACAAAACTTTCCTTAGTCTCTGACTGGCTGAAAGGAGATACACTTGGAGAAAGACTTGTAATGCTGGCAGATGATCTCTGTCACCTGGGTTTAAAACCTGTAGCAGCCTCATCAGAATCATTCTCTTCGGAAAGGTGGACCCTCCTGAGCTTAGTGTTGTCACAACACATTAAAAATGGTAAGTGTATTTATTCCGTGGAGTTTGTGGAGTGTAAACACTGCACTTAAGCTTTGTAGAAGGTTGAAAGGAATTTGAGATCTTCCAGAATAATTAATTTGTAACATCTAGGCTTTCTTCTCTGGTTGGGCTTTTTTTTTTTTTTGTGTGCCCTTTGTTGTTTTGGTTTTTTTTAACCTGAGCCAATTAACCATGTCCAATTTAATTTTTTAAACACTAACTTGCAGCAGTGACATTGCAATTTTTTGTGTCTGTGTTGCTGAACAAAAATCAGCGTTTAAAGAACAGATTCAGATTTGTGAGTCTGGAAGACTTGAGAAAGATTAAAGAAGTTTGATTTATTAGCTGATGTGCTGTAAAATAGTAACAATTTTTAAACCATGCCATCTGAAATTTACTTTAAAAACCGGAATATCAAAAATGAACGGTTATGGACCCATGCATGTGTTGGTAATGCCTCGTTACAGGAGCTATGATTTGTTTTGAGCCATTTGCAGTTAGATTAATATATTTTAAAAACTGTCTATGCACTTATGCTGTATATGTAATCCTTTTTTCATTAATAACATCGTATTCCATCTCCTCCTTGCATTTTGTGGTATCTGTGATACAGACTTCTACTGGAGTTCAATTTTCTTGATGTTTTCCATATAAGCTTGTCATTTGTGTTTTGTTAAGCTCAGCGTTTGCTCTGATCCCGGAGGCAACATACTTCAATTTTCTGAACACTAGGCACATTTGTGGTGCTTTCAAGTTTCAAAGATGTGCACAACAAGTTTACTGCAGTGGATGTTCGTAGATAATGCATACTGAAGGTGTTGTAATACTGTTATTTCTGTTACTGGAACTTTTGATGTAGAGAAGCATCAGGAAAACCTGTTCACTCTCTCCAGAGAGAGTTCAACAGACTTGGTCACTTCTGAGTCTCTGGTGTCCTAGGGCTGATTGTCCAGTGACCTTGCTTTTTGGCTGCAGAGCTGGAGGTATCGCTGAGCTCATTTTGTGTGCGGTGCTGTGTGACCTGTTTTTAATACATGTTGGATGAAGTCTAAGAGACCTTCAGGAGCTATGGCAGTTCTTGACTTAGTAATTTAGGCCAAAGTAGAGTATGTGGACTTCCAAAAAGATTTTTTGAGATTTCTCATCTAAGTTTCTCAGGGTAAACTATCATGGAGTAAAAGGAATGGCCTTTTGTGGACCAGTAACCTATCAGATGATAGGAATTAAAAGGGGGAAAAGGATAAATGCTGCAAGGATGATAATTGTTTCTGATAAATTATTCAGAGTAATCACAACTGAAACTTGATGGAACCGTAGCGGTGTGTTGCAGTACTGAATGATTAACTGATGCAAATCACAAATGAAATTAAAACCCAATAAATATGAAAAGTATATATGGGAAGAACACAATTGTAACTATCTATTCAGTGATAGGCTCTGAGCTGTTAAAACTCAGAAAAGAGATCTTCAGTCATTGTGATGGTTCCCTTTAAGTGGCAAGCTGGTGCTCAGCAATAAAAAGGGAATACAGGTTATTAGGAGCTGCTGTGAAAAGCATAAAAGATAAATGAAAATTATTATAGCATTGGTGTGTCGATATCTTGAATACTGCCTGTAGTTTTGGTCACAGCAATATATTTATTCACCTATATGCTTTTGTAAAAAGGTGTCGTAGAATTAGAATATGCCCAAAGAAAGATGGCAGGGATGGTTAGGCAAATGCAGTGGCTTCTGTGTGTAGAGGCAATAAAACAGACTGGAATTTTTCAGCTTGCAATGAAAGTGATTGGGGATGGGGTTGTGGTAAAGAGCCATGAAATTATAATTTGTATGGAAAAAGCACATAGAAAGACATTTTTTCATTGTTTCTTTAAATGGGAGAGCCTGTGGTTGCTTGCAGATGTTTAGATAGCAGGCTTGAGGAAAGAGAAAAGTATACTTCTTCATACAGTTCATAATTAAATAATGGAATTCATTGCCACAAGATGCTGTGGAGTTTGAGGATAAATGGGATTGGCTTACTTAGGTCCTGTGAGAAAGGGACTAAGGATATTCATGGAAGATTGGTCTGATTGGGTTAATTACATGCGATAGTCCAGGTGTCATCTCTGGCCCACAACTGACTGCCAGAAGCTAGGAAGGCATAAAAGGGGAAGGGATCACTCTGCACTTGCTCTATTTTATATACCTTTTGTCTAAGCTGCAGCAGCTGGTTTAGAGGAAGGATACTTGGCAATGTGAAACTTTGGTTAGGTGATCCTTGATGAATGTGGAATGAGAAAGAGAGCTTAGGTATACATTAGACTGAAACTACTTTGTACTTTATTTTGCATTCAAAGTTAGTAAATAAAAACAAATCAGTACATAAACGTGATCATTAACTGACATCGTATTATCAAGTAATCAAGGCATGCTTGTTGTCAAGTAATCATCTTTTTTCTCCCCGCCCTAGAATCTTTGATTGGTGAAACTTTTGTTGAACGGATTATTGATAAACTTCAAGCAGCTCTGTCTAAAGCTAAGGATCTTTCTGAAGCTGGAAATACTGAACCATCAGTATCTTTCATCTGCGATGTAGCCTCAAGCTTTTTCAGCTCAGTTAAAGGGTGTTTACTGATGCCATCCTCAGAAGACCTGCTCCTTACCATCTTCCAGCTGTGTGCTCAAAGGCAGGATGCTATGCACTTAACAGGTAATTGGAAAAACAACTTCAAGCAAACTTTTTTGTAGCTGATCATTACATCTAAATTCTTCTCTTTCATGAAATGGATTCAAGTATATAATAGAATATTGAGTTCACAGACACCATTGAGCAGTTGCAGCTGTAACTGACATGAAAATTTGTTCTTTAATTTACAATGCCAGTGGTTACTACTAAACATCAAGTCCTGTACATCTTTACAAGGATTTTAACTCTTGATGTTAGTATCCCTGTGCTTCAGTTGTCTTTGAGGCTGTGATAATCGAGTGTTGCATAAATTATTTATGGTCTATGAAGTACAAAGAATGAGCATTTTGTTGTTCATTCTGCAGTATGGGGGTCCTATGAAAAAATGAGTGCAATCACTTCGTTAACGATACATATATTTATTCTGAAGCCGTTTATATTGGTCAGGTTGCTCTGGAAAATTGTGACCCGTTCTTCTCACCGCCAGTATCTTATTTTCAGACTGAGATCCTGATTTGTATTTTTTGAATGCAGAATTTGAGAGTAATAAATTGATCTATGCATTTTCTGACATAGATAAAAAGAAAATGTTGCAGTGCTGTCGTGGAAGTGAAGGAGGACAGTGCTAGCCTGAAAACCACTGCTGCTTTGCAAATGACTGTTGATGTTGTGAATGTTTAGTATTTCAGTATTTTAAAAAGATCTGTGGTTTTGAAGACCATATGGGCATATTGTAGTAGACAGCAGGAGCATCATTCTTATTCTCAAATAAATATTACGTGTACATCAAAGTTAATGTAAAATTGCTTTACAACAAGAAACTTGTATTTTTGCCCTTGATAGTTATTGAATGTGATCACATAGAAAAGATAATTCTTTTCCTGCTATAGGACCTTTAGACATGTGATTGTTGCTGTATGCTGTAGGTTGTAATTTGAATGTACCTGTTTGTGGTGCTTTTGCTTATCTGTTTGTTGGTTGGGGTTTTTTAGTGTTTTGTTTTGTTTTTTCTTTTTTCCCTACAATAGATTTACTTGTATGTAAATTAAAACACACTTGGATGTCTGGTGTAAATTCACTTGTGTGTCAACTTCGGAGTATGCAGAAACAGAGTACCTTTTTGCATAAATCTGCACTGTGGGTCAAGAATCAAATTCAGTCTTCCTCTTTGGATGTTAAAAGGTAATTGTGATGTACATGTCTGTTTCATAATATGTTGTTCTCCAAAACAAAGATCAGTGCTGTACTGTTATTTAATTGGCATCTGTATTACTGAGAGATTTTTTTCAGCCTGTCAGAGGAGAGAACTGTGGGTAGAGCCTAACTTAAAATGCCATTGGTAGGTATAGCATGTATGTAGCATCAATACAATGTATATAGCAGCTTGCTTTTACTGGATAGCACCAAACTTGTTTGCAGTGTTTTCTCCTTTTCTCAGCCTTCAGGTCTTGATCTCTGCAGTTAGTGATTTGTTGTCTAAGCTTATGGAAGCTGACGGACAGTCTGGATATCTTGTCAGAGCTTATGTTGAGCATGTCATGCCAAGCAAAACTGAGTGGGGGAAATTGCATGAGTCTCTATCCACCGAGGTATGAAAGCGGTAATGGACTTGCACATGGTAGTCAATCTTACCTCAAGTCTCTGGCCTTTAGGGTGATAAGCATTCTTGGTTTTGATATGGCACTGCAGTTATGAATATGCCTATGCCTGTGCAAAGGTTCTTTTCAGCCTCTGTCCATGACAGAGGACAAAATCTATATGGCTATGGCCCCATCCAGTACTACTGGAGAAAACAAAAATCTATGAAATTGCCCTTTTCTGTATGGAGCAACTTACTTTACATTTCAGGAATTTTGTCTGACAGAATATATATCGTGAAGATGTTCTTATCTTTAAGCTAATTCTCTACAAGATTAATTTAGTGAAAGACACCAATATCTGCAGAGGAACATGATGTGTTGTCTATCAGCAAAATGCTGACATACATAGAGTGGAGAGTGGGGAAGGACACAAATTTCCTTTCCAACCACCAATCTTCAGTAACCCTGGTATTTCTTGTAAAATATATAGAGTTCTAAAGATACATATTTATTTTTGAGGCAGCAATGTAGTTTCAAGTTACTGCTGCACACTTCAGTTTTCTTAATATGCTGGGGTGGGTCATCCACATAATTGTGCTTTTGGTGTTAATTTGTATCTTTCATGGTTGTATTTTAAAAATTCTGTTTTCAAGGTTAAACAGGTCATAGCTCTTCTATGCATAATTGGTGTCAATTATTTGTTCATACTCTTTTTATGCACATATTACAGTGGATACACAAACCTCTCTTGGAAGGAAGGCTTAGTATGAATTGTGAACCTTTGGGATCACGTGTCAAGCTGTGTGGCACAACTAAACTTCCAGGCCATCTGTGTACTTCAGCCTTATTAAGTAAAATGGTGCTGCTTGTATTGGAAAATGTTATAGTCCATGGAAATGATGATGCTGAAAGAAAAAAAATTGACAATATAAGTAAGTTACAATGGTAAAACTTGAAGGAATGTGATTTTCTAGTAGTTATAAATTAACCTGAATTCATAATTAGAATTTCAAAGTTTGGCATATAGATATGAGAAATCATCCTTTACCTTTCGTTGTTTGCTTTTTTTCTTCAGTTCTCCTTTGAAAGTATAAGTATGGACAAGTATAGTGTTTATATTTCTAGGACCTTTTGTGATTAGTACATGCTATCTTAACAGAACTTTGAATCTGAAGACATTTGAGTTTACAATGAACTTCAGAGTTGTTCATTGCCAAAACACGTGGTTAAGTGAGCATTAGGAGCTGTATCCATGCCAGCAAATAAATGCCCTGAGTGTTTAGCTATAATGTAAAGATATTTTGAGGCAGCAATTTTTCTTAATTCCACCAGATTCCTTTTATTTATAGAATGCTTAAATTAGAGCCATCATTATCAAATTAACAATTCTATCTCCAAAAGTCTTGCCATGATGAGAAGTGTCATTGTTCAGTGTGGATCTTTGTAAGCTAATGTAGAAACCACATGCTAACTATTAACATCAAATTTGGTTTTTTTTTTCTGGACTTAGATCTTGATTGCCTTGTCTGCAAGAAATAAGTGTATTGTAAAAAAAAAAAAAGAGATAGAATAGAGAGGAGTTAGAGTTCTTGTCATGCTTGATTTGCTTTAATATTTCCTGAACATCTAGAGTAGATCATTGTAGCTTTTTCTTCTCTTATATTTTGTGATGCAGTGGCAAATATCCAGTTCATGCTCTGAAACACGTGAGATTGCATGTGAATATAATTTTTAACGCATTAAAAACATATTAAAAAACCCCAACAAAACACAACAAAACCTGCACCTGAAACTTCTTGCTTATGCACTGAATATATTCAGCAGCTGTTTGTAAACAACAGCTTTTATTGTTTAATTAGTTGCAGAACTTTTGTACTCATTACAATGGATTGAAGAATTGGAGAATCCTCCTTATGTGCTTCTGGAATATCTTCGTATGTTAGAAGAAATGCACATCACATATGAGAGGTTCAGTACCGTTAGTAATACAACTAGCCTTCAGCAAACAATATTTAATAGGTATGTAAGAACAACTAAAACAACCCTTAACTCTATGTTCATGTTTTGCACTGTATAGAGTATTAAGTGCCATGATATTTCCTTATGTTTATTGATTCAAACTTCATCCAAATGCTTTTGTTGTGAACTGTGCATCTGTATGTATTAACCAGGGTCTTTCTTCTTCTTCTTTGAAGATCCGAGGAACGTGGAAGACTCTGGTCCTTAACCATGGCTAAAGTGATTCGTATGGAAAACACTGTATCCTGTGAAATGAAACAACTTTTTAAGACAACAGAAGGGTATCTTAATACTGCTGCCTATAAACTTGTAGTTTGTTGCAGCTGTTGATAATGTTAATGATACTGATTTTGATGGCTGACAAGACTTGAGAATTTGTTAATATATGTGTATGATATGTAAAAGTGAGACTTGGTTTCGTGTGTGGCATTAGTTATGTCATAAGATAGTAGATCATCATGAACCAATTGACATTTTGTTTACTAGTTAAATTTCTGAGGTTTTTTCATTCTTGATGTTTTTCTTGTATAAATAGGTTTCTGCCATTAACAGAGGGTAGATTGCATACACTTCAGTGTCTATCACCTTTTTTACTTGAGGAAGAAAAGAAAGAACTTGTCTTCCACTGTGTGGCCAAACTTATGACATGCACACAGACAGAGCTTTCCAGCACTGACGGTATGTTCTTGCCTCAGTCTACTTCATTAGAATTTAAGAATGTTATATTGTCATAATGTTTCCTTTTAGATAAAACATGTTAACTATAATAATGTCACTTTCCTAGAAAGAAATGTCTTCTCAAACTATTTGACTATTCTTCTAGACTATTTGATGTGGTAGTTTTCTGCCTTATTAAGGAAGTATAGGCTTGGTACTGCCTGGTACAAAATTAGAACTAAAGGGTTTAGGCTGATATTATTAAAAGAATGTTGATATCGCTGTACTTCTTGTTTGGTCTATCTGATTTAAACACATCTGTAAATACCAAAGTTTCCAATTTATCATTTAGGCTTTATACAGCATGCAAAAATATTGCTATTGTCAACTGGTAAAGTCGTGATTGTCTTAGATGGTTTAGCAAGAACTCCTTCACAGTTGTATATGTTTCACATGTATAAATTTTGAGTAGTTCTTCCAGTGCATGTCATATAGTAATTTTGAAATGAAGGGGGTTTGGGGTTTTTTGAATTTTTTTTTTTTTTTTAAATTACTTCAGACGTGATCGAGATGTGTTATAATACTGCTTTGAATATCCTTTAGAAAATCTTATTTTTACAAACTTGTTGCTTTTCAAGAAAATTCTTTGGAAATACTCACACACAGTCCTTCTACATGTTTGAATTAGATGTCATTTAAAAGAAGGAACTTCCTCTTTTTTTTCTCAGTACTGCTTTTGTGCTTTCTTGCACATACTCTTATTGATCAGTCTATATAAAAACCTTAAAGTTTATTTTGTATTTTTTAACAAGACTGTGCTAACTTGAACTGAAAAAACTATCTTTGGTGACTTTAAATTGTGGACATCTGTCCCTTGGCAGTGCCCTCAGGTTTTCAGATGAGTTTTTCAAATAGATGCCCTCAAAGTGTGAAAATTTTTGGTGTTAGTATCATACAGCAATTGAGAGGAATCTTGAATCTTTCTACTGTGGTAGTTCCTCTAACTCCTACGCTCGAACTTAGTTAAGCCTTCCGGGCTTTGTGTGAACTGGTGAACCAGCCAAATGTGTCTGCGAAACTTTAAACAGAAAATAGGAAAAAGAATACTCACCCCTCCCCTACTGTGGAGCTCTTGTTTTTAACACTGGTCTGCATTTTCCTTTCTGCTGCTTCTCATTTTTCTAGGGATTCCTGAGCAGACAATATATGCCCAAATTTTCCCATTAAGTGTGATGTAGGTTGTAGGCTTACCATTCAATTTTAAATTTTTTTTTCAGATCAGGAAAGTGCTGGTAATGTTGTAAATCATTGCACTGCTGCTTAAACAGAGTGGGGTTTTCGTTTGTTTTTGCAATGCATATATGGTACTTTAATTAACTCAGTTTTTTGTCATCATGCTTATAAGAAATGTTCTCCAAGAAATCTAGATACATGCAGTTTTCCTTAAAAACGGAAAACGGTACTAACGCAACAGTAGTGCTTCACTCTGAAAGTAAAAATTAATACTCTTACAATAATATTGGAATTCACAGCTTGCAGTTATGTTTACTTGATTATCTGTCCTACTGCTTAGCATGCTACATTTTTAATAACACAGATTTAAATCTTAGCAGGTATTTTTCCTTTTTGATAATCGTATAAACCAACAACTAATCTTATAGGAGTTTTTGGTTGATTTGAGGTTGGTCGGTGGTTTTTTGGTTATTTTGTTTGTTTGTTTGTTTGCTTTTTTAAAGTTTGGGTTGGCTCTACTATTTTTGATTTAACAATGGATTTAACTCTGGATTAAGTGTTTAAAGAAGAAAGCTTAGGTGTTATCCAAACTGTCTTATGATATTTATGTGAAGTTCAAATAAAATGATCCAGTCAATTGACACACGTTCTAATGTTTATTTTGTCTTCATAATTAAGATCTATTGAGTATGACATTTTTATTGTGTAATAGGAGCATTTGGATGTCTTTCCATTTTGAACTCCTGCTTGAATGGTCGAAGTATTGACTGTGGTCATCTACTACCTGGAATACTAAAAATCATAATATCTTGGAAACACGATAATGAGGACAGCTTTCTCTTTAGCTGGTGGGTGCAACTTTGAGATAATTTGACGTTTTCTGAATTTCTGAAATGAGTTTAAAAATACAGAGTGGTCATTAACTCAAAATCAACAAAATCAATTTGTGAGTTGCAACTACCATCCACTGCTCTGATAGTACATTTTTAAGCCTTTGTAGAATCACATCCCTCAGTTTAATATACCTGTCTTTAAGTATGTAATAACTCATACTGAGAAAAATGATCTGCGTGGTTGAAGGCTGGTAACTAGGAGCTCTTTAAATGCACAGATGTCAACTGTTTTCAAAAGCATTCAGAACTGACAAATTTTTGTAGGTGGTGTTGGATATTCAGTTCCAAATTGTGATTGCTTGTTCAAATGTCAGAAAGAAAACTTGGATACCAGATGTAGGTGTCTGGGTTTTTTGAGTTCTGGACATGAAAATACAACTTGGAAAGCTTCCAGCAAGGAATGTAGATATACTGAGGTTCATTTGTCTTGAGTATAATGAGAAAAATCCAGGCAAAGTCTTGAAATAATGTACACTATTTGGACATTTGAGGGCTTATATTTTATTTTTAAGATTAGTAACTGAAATTATTTTTTTTTTGCACTGATTTAGTTAAAATTGCTAAATTTCATAGTTTAAGTGTACTCTTGGAGCGAATATGTAAATGGTACAGTTTTAGGAATCTGTATAATGTGCGAATGAGCAAGTAGCTCTGATAGTTTATTTTGTACCTGTTGACTGACTTATTTGGACTTGGCAGCTAATGCAGTATGCTGACTTTGGAAGATGGGAGTATCAAAAGCACACAGGGTGCAGCCTGGTGCAAGACTAGTTGGTCCTAAGAGGAGGAGTGAAGACAAGAATACACTCATGTCCGCAACATGATGATATGTAAACTTTAGTTGCATTTTTATTGCAGCAATCTGAAAGAAACAAGTGCTCAGTTGCTTGGTTTCAACATAGAGATGATCCGTTACCTTCCCTTGTTGCTGAAGTATTCCACCGCTCCTTTGGCTGATAATGAATGGGACTTCATCATGTGCTCCATGCTGGCTTGGTTAGAGGTAATATGAAAGAGACTACTACTGCATTGCAACTTTTAATAGGGTCCTCCTGACCCTGATGCCCTCTGAACGGATTGGACTGATGCGGGGAGATGGGGGGAGGCAGGCTAAAAAATTAGGCTACAAAATAACTAAATGTTTATAATCTTACTGGGCTGTCTGATTGGCATTTCATGCTAAATCTTTGAAAGCTTTATGTTAAAAGTTCAGCTGTCTATTTATGAAGTGGAAAGTTGGTTATCGGGATGATAACACTAAAACATTGTAGAAGCAATGCCACATAGCAATTAAATTTGAACAAAGATGCGTGAAGATCACTGAAAGGAATGAAGTCAGAGTGTTCCTAATGGTTCTTTCTTAGATTTTAGAACACAATTGTCTTAACAGTTTTAACTTTGTTTCATCTAATGTGTGTGTTAACTTTCTAGTACTTTAGAGTAACGATCAGTATTAATAGCTGGGTACTCAGCATTTCAAAGATAACTTTTTTTAAAAAGCATCTCAATCAAAATACGGAACTAAGAAAATAAACTTTACTGCATGGGTGCTAATGTTGCATCTTGACTTCTGATGTACTTAACTTTTTAGGCTATTCCCTGCATATGGCAGGGATGTAGTCATCTGAGCTTAGCAAATATTTGACACAATGTTAAAAAGACTTGCACAAAATCCTTTTTTCACTGAGCATTGACAAAGGTCACCTGTGGCTTAAAAGCACAAGTAAAATTGTATCTCCTGTTTCTTTTTGTATATGGAGATGAAATTACCTCATTCCTGAAGTCATATGATGTTTACTCATAGCATTGGTAATGGGAGAATAATTTCGAAATACATCTGCTGTAGGTCTCTATGTTGAAAAATAATATCCCTGTAAGACCAGAGTCTAACATGACATATGAAAGATTAACTGAATGAAAAGGAGTATCTGCATTTCAATATCTAACTGATCACATGAAACATCACATAGTATTCTAACACTGTTAGAAAACAGGGTAGAGTGAACCGCTGACTACTACTTGATTAATCAACTGAAGATACAGAATCTCTTTCACTTTCTAGCTTTTTTGGGGGTTAGGGTGGTTTTTATGTGTTCGGTTGGTTGGTTTGGTTTGGTTTTAACCATAGAGCCTTCTGTCACTGCACATTTATAAGGGCAGGCCAGAAACTTCCATGTGGCCTTTCTTGGTCTCAGGATTAATCTTTTTACCTATGCTGTATGTGTCTCAAAACTGTGGTTTTTTTAATTAAAAAAACCAAACAACGAACATATATGAAAAACTCATATAGATTAGGTGCTTGGGAATATTTTTAATATTTAATGATATTCCTTTTTGGGGGAAACTGGTAAGAATAAAAATAAAAAGAAGAAGCTGTGTTGGGGGAGAGAAAATATTCTCCTGATAGCCACTTAAATACTAGTTTACGATAGTGTATTGTCAATTTCCTTTTGCAATTTGGAAATACAAGTATGATACTGCTACGGCTTTTATGTTTGGGAGAGGAAAGTGAGAGCACTTCACATTATCAGTTTTGGCTCACTTGGCTGCACAAGTGCTACAGAAGCTACAGCTACATACATTTCTATTTGAATCCACTTGGTGGCAGTTTCTTTCTGACGCTATAAAGAAGGTCATACAAGGAAAGCAATCGAGGATTCTAAATGTTGGTGAGACTTAGAAATTCGTTTCAGTAAGTCTTACTAAAGTACCGATTACATTTTTAAACTTCCCCCACCCCCCAGCCATTTTACAGTGGTCTTTGCAATTGAGCTTTCTTTGAAATGATACTTTCTGGTATAGACAGGGAATACGAAACAGATTTTAAAGCAAATTTAAAGGTTAAGAAATCTTTTTCTTTTTTTTTCCTTCTAGACAACAAGTGAAAACCGTTCACTTTATCATGTCCCACTTGTGCAGATTTTTGCTTGTGTCAGTTGTGACTTGGCATCTGCCCTTAGTGCTTACTTTGAAACTGCAGCTCCTGAAACTACTGAAAATCTTCCTGTGAACTTGATCAGTGAATGGAAAGAATTCTTTTCTGAAGGAATTCACAATTTGCTGTTACCTTTGTTGGTGAAAGTCACAGGCAAGTATATGGCAAGGAGAGTAATAATGGTACCTGTCGGGCTATTCTGAAATAGAACTTGACAGGCTGTATTTTTGAATTTATAGGAATATTATGTCAACATAGTTTATAAAAACAAACTTTTTTGAACACTTAAATGCTAATTAGTAAAGTAATTGCACTTTGTGATTCTTAAGATTAGATGGATTCTGATAAGTGCGGTCTGAGTTGTTTCTAGTAATGCTTGTTTGTGACATCGTCCATACATTCTGTATCACAGCTTGTCTTTCTCTTATTTGATATAGGAGAAATCAAAAATGCATCTGAAGGCTCTTTTCAGAACTCTGTGTTAACATCTTTGGGTGAAGCTCTAACTTATATCTCGAAGGACCAATTGCTAAACCATAAATTGCCAGCAAAGTTTGTTGCAGGCCAGAAAACAAATCTTCCAGATAAACTCCAGACTCTACTAAATACATTATCTCCATTGCTGCTTTTCCGGGCTAGACCTGTACAGATTTCTGTCTACCATATGTTGTCTAAGTAAGAATCAACAAATTTCTTGCTTCACTCACCTACCTACCTCCTCCCACTTCCCC
>JAVJGI010000014.1:101600202-101616041 GCA_035590275.1 Ibycter americanus
TTTTTTTTTTTTTTGAAATGTGCTATAGAACATGCACTTACAGATGTATGTTTAGCATTGTTCCATTATGGAAGAAAATCCTTAACTGGGCAATTTGTGTTCTGTATCAGAGGACATTATATAAAGCTATGAATGCAAAATTTAATTGTAAAAGTAGACTAAGTATATACTGAGAAATTTTACTGCAGTGTATGAAAATACAATTTTATTTGCTGTACCATAGTCACAGTATCTAGGTGTCAGTATCATAACTAATTATAACTAATATAATCTATATATAAACTATAACTAATCATAACTAATATAAAGCAATTTAATTTTAGTCCCTATTTTAACACTTAAAGAATTTTAAAACATAAACTGAAACATTCCAGGTTTGATCTGGGTCTGACAGTATCATTAAATAGTATGACCTTTTTATTTTCACTGATTTAGATAACAAATTAAGAAAGTGAACAAAAATGTACAGTATTCTTGTGAACTTTTTGGATATCTCTAATACCAAAAGAGAGAATACAGAATTTGAAAAATATTACTTGCATTTAGCTGCTCAAAATGCAGATTGCAAGGCAGCTGGCGTAAGCGTAAGAAGCTACCATTATCTTTCACTTGTACTGAGGTGTAAAGTTGCAATAGCTTTATTCTGATAGAGAAGTTTATTTTAGCGTGACTTGGGAAGTGTGGAAGGTCTGGAAAAGAACTGAGCAAGGCTACACACAATAGCTGTCATTCAGGAGCCATCTTTGCAATGGTGACATGTCTCTTAAAGATTCTGTGTTGTTATTAAAGAATGATTGCCATTATTTTATTGTGTATCATTCTTGTTGGCATTGATAAGCAAAGAACTATGCATCACCTATATTAATATAGTAAAAATTAAATCTGATTTCCTTTCTGTATTTCTAAAGATTAATGCCTGAATTGCCTAAATTTGATGACGAAGATCTCAAATCTTATGGTGACGAAGAGGAGGAGTTGGCATTGTGTGTATTTTTTCCTCATGTTTTTTACAACTGTTTTCTGTATTTTTAAAATGTGTTATAAGAGTTGAGATTTGCAGCAGAGTAGTCATCTGTCAGGAGTTAAAAGAAAAAAAATGACATGGCTATGACAATAGGGTCATAAATGTTGAAAATATTCAATGTAACTGGTTAAATTTGCCTTTGTGCTAGAACTGGAAACAGTATTTACAATTGTTTTCAAAGTACAGTTACGAGAGTAAGTGCATGTTGTAGTTTAACCCCAGCCAGTAACCAAGTACCATGCAGCTGCTCACTCACCCCCTTCCCCTGCAGGAGGGACGGGAAGGAGAAATGGGAACTAATGTAGAACTCAAGGGCTGAGATAAGAACAATTTAATAATGAAAATAAAATAGGGATAATATAATAATAACAACAACAATAATGACAATTACAGTGAAAAGGAGGGAGAAGGGGAGAGGAATGAAATCCAAAGGGAAGGGAGGAAAAAACCCCAAGTGATGCACAATACAGTTGCTCACCACCCGCTGACTGATGCCCAGCCAGGTCCCAAGCAGCCATCAGCAGACCCTGGCCAGCTCCCCCCTGTTTATATACTGAGCATGATGTCGTATGGTGTGGAATATCCCTTTGGCTAGATCGGGTCAGCTGTCCTGGCTGTGTCCCCTCCCAGCTTCTTGTGCCCCTCCAGCCTTCTCACTGGCAGGGCCTGAGAAACATTACCCAGCAACAACTAAAAACATCAGTGTATTACCAACATTGTTCTCACACCAAATCCAAAACGCAGCATTGTACCAGCTACTAAGAAAATTAATTCTATTCCAGCTGCAACCAGGATAGTGCAACATATATGCTTTATATTGTAAAATCTTGACAGATTTTTACTGGATTGCTGTATTCAGAATGTGTCCAGCTGCACAGGTAATTTCAGTTTGTTGAACCTCCAAAATTGACCTGGGTGTTTTATACAGCTTGAGTCTGATAAAGTCAACAGTTTGCAGAGGGAATAACAGTAACTGATTCTTTAATTTTTTTTTTAATTTTTTTACATCAGCCCAATGATTAATACCTTTCCTTACTATAGAACTGCAGAAGGCTTTTTAATCCAAACCCAAATCCAGCACATTCAGTGATTAGGAGATCCGTTGGTCAGTTGCACCTTTGTTGGTGTGACTTGATAAACAAAGTAAGCAAACAAACCAGCTGTCCGTGATGTGGGTTAAAATCAGTGCAGCCATAGACCACTTTCAGGTTAAGTGACCAGCATTCAGCTTATATTTGTCTTGCAAGAGGTAAAAACACCAACTGTCCCTTTTAGGAAAAAAATATTAAAATCTAGCACTAATGCATGAATCTGAAAGTAAATTTTCTTGTAATAAAAGGACTTTTTGATGTTCTACATATATGGCTTTATTAATGTGACTTTTCTAGGAAAGTTGTGAATATAAATTTAATTAGTGCTGTGTTTAAGATTTGAGTTTACTATGCCAGACAATGTTTTTCCATAGATCTCCTCCAGCGGCTCTTATGTGTGTCCTGGCCACTCAAGAACTCCTGCTAGAAAACATCCTGGAATGCATTCCAGTTGGAGAATTTGCTGTTATTCAGCCTCTGAGTGATGAGTTCTGCCTTGTTCTAGGATATCTTCTCACTTGGAAGTTAACATTAGCTTTCTTCAAAGCAGCTTCTTCTCAGGTACGTTTGAAGTCTTTTCCTTCTAACTGAATTTCTTAACGGACTTACTTGGTTTAAGTCTTGAAGTTTCATCCAGCCTTTTTATTCTTTTAATTAATATATCATCCAACCTTTTGTTTTTGTGAAATTAGTGGAATTCTGAAAGCATCAATAGACTTAGATTTTTGCTCTGTAATAGTTAAGGATGGTGACGTTAGAGTAATAAAGAATTAAAATTCATTAATGGTTGATTCTTTCTTGCATTTTCAAACAAGCTTGCTACATTTTCTGATCTTCTAATCATTCAAAATGGTGCAGAGAACTAGATCACTCTTCTAAACACTTGTTCTAAATCAGTCTTGCTTTTCCTCCCTACAGGAACATATTTATATTATTTACAGTGCAAGCTAGATGTGTTAAGTTTCATCTGTATTTTGTGTGTGTTTTGTTGTTTGGTTTTTTTATTTATTTTATTTTAACACTTTCAGCTGCGAGTTCTCTACTCACAATACCTTAGAAGAACTAAAAGCTTGAATAAATTGCTTTATCACTTGTTCAGGCTTATGCCTGAAAACCCTGTCTTTTCTGGGCCAACTTCGGAAGTTCCAAATAAGGACACAAAAACCTTCTTTACTGAAGAGCTTCATTTAGATGTGAAAGGTTAGTAAAAATTTTATTTGTGCCTTTGAGAAAGGTTTGGTATTGCTGAAGTTTAAGTATGCTTTTCTGCTTAAAAATACATATTTAGAAAATCTTACATATAAAATAGATACACACAGACAAATACATACATATGTTTTAAAATCTTTGGCTAACACTCCCCATTTGAAGCTTAACCAAAGCTGAAATATTTATCAGAAAAAAATCAAGAAAAACCCCAAACAAACCAGGAAATGCTTAGATTATTCACTTAGGGCAGAAATAATACGTTGCTGCTCTCTGAATCCTGAACGTATGCAAAGATTCAAAAGTAATAAAAATGGTGATCTGTTCTGGGACTTCTCCATTGCTTCTAGGTGATGGTTGGTTTTTTTATGCTAAATTGAGTTTCTATATTTTTCTTCTATTTTAATACATAAATAAAAACAAATTATGTTTTAATATGTATTTTTTGAAATGTTTAAATTGTGTGTTGTTTTCATCACGCTGTTCAGAAGACCCAGTTAATCAGCCATGATGAGAGAAGATATGCTGAGGTTTTTTTACCTGAGAAACATGAAAAAGAGAATGAGTATTTAAAGTTACTTCATTGAAATTGTTCTTTTATGTACCTGTATAGATGTAAGCAAAAATACCATGTTTCCATTTTTTAAGTATTTGCTTGAACATCACTGTATGTTGCAGCATGGTTTATCTGGGTGACAGTAAGAAAGAATTACTAACATGACGTTCCAAGAGAAGATTTCCCTTATCTCTCTATGCACTTCTATAGAACACTGCAAACCTCAAACGTGCTCCAAACATCTTACTGTTTGTTCACTCCAAAGTGAGCATTTTGTAATTTCTAGACTATAAAATTATTCTTGATTACTGATAAGTCCACCTAGCGTTCATCTCTAAATTAGAAGATGAATTTCCAGTTGTGACGTGTTAGCCGAAGAAACAAAGAAACCAGACTGATGGAGAAAGGCAGGGTCAAACAAGCACTTACAGTAGCAAATATGGAAGGAGCAAGTACATGAAATTCTAGTTACCACAGTTACTTTGGTATCAAAATTTTGGTATGTGGTGTGGAGGAATGAAAATTTGTGACTAATGTGTTGAGAGTATTTCAACATCCTTTCTTTCTCTCCCAGGAACAGGAGTCCTGTCATCCCAGATTCCGCACTTGGCCTGCTCTGTGTACCATATAACACTGAAAGACTTGCCAGCAATGGTCAGGCTTTGGTGGAACAGCTGTGAGAAACGTGTCTTCAATGTTGTAGATAAATTTACAAGCAAATATGTCAGCAGTGTGCTTTCTTCACAGGAAATATCTTCTGTTCAGACTAGCACACAGTTATTTAATGGCATGACGGTTAGTAAGACTTTTTGTCCTTTTTTTGATTTACTTTAGTTTTTTGCAAACATTTTAAGAAGCGTTGCTTCTCAGAACCAGGCTGTATTACAGTGTTTTATATGATTGCATTTTTGTTCTTCTAAATGACTGATGAAAACATAATTTAACTTGGCATTGATACATTAAGTTGATATTTATTAATACTCTGTTTGAAAAAAAAAAAAGAAAAGAATGGAGTTTATGATGTTCGGGAAGTAGAGGAGGTAAGTGGAAGATACTGCTGTCAATGTACTTCTTTTTGGTTTATTAAAAAATGTAATCAGTCAGTAGATTGAAAAATGACTGGTAAATTCTTTTTGCTTTGCCATGATATGTGTGGAAGTTTGAGAAAAGTGTTTTCCTGGTCTAAGACAATTATATAATGTGTGTAGTAAAGTATATATGGTGTGTGTGTATATATAAAAATATATATATAAAAAGACTAGAGATGATGCATCTCTCTCTGTGGAGTTTTAATACGTGCTTTTTTTTTTTATAGGTAAAAGCTCGGTCTGCAGCACGGGAAGTCATTGCTACCTATTCAGTTGATGATATATTTATCGAACTAATAATACAGCTTCCATCAAATTACCCACTGGGATCCATAACGGTTGAGAGTGGAAAGAGGGTTGGTGTGGCTGTGCAGCAGTGGCGCAATTGGATGCTACAGTTAAGCACATATCTTACACATCAGGTGAGTTTAGAGAAAGTCTCTAGTTTTGAAAACAGAGTCCTGATAATAGAAAAATATTTCTAGTAATGCAATATTATTTAGATCTGTATAATGGATCTCATCAAAGGACTTCATAGAATTGTACACTCTTAACATCTGCTTTTCTCCAGATGCTGAAACAGAGGTAAAATCATGGGCCTAAGTCCTGTTAAATCCATAGCCGAAGTTGAAAATGTAGATCTCTTAAGATATGGGCCAGTGTCTGCCCTGCGTAGCGATGCCATCTCAACTATAATTTGAAAACAAACAAAAAACCAAAAAAAACCCCAAACCCCCAATACATTAAATTCTCTAAAAGATTGGTGGTTGCTGAAGTTGCATCATCTGTGGATTTTAAAATCCCCTTTTAAGTGTCCCTAAATGCATTCTTTTCGTTGTAATGAATATTTGCATTTCTACAGATCAGACTGTCATCTGTATTTCATGTGTTGGCTTTATAAATTATTCACTGCATATATTGCTTATACATTCAGATTATAAAGCCTTCAGGCTTTGTTTCCTTGATATGCTTATGAATAGCAATAAGAATATTCTGAAGGAATTCTGCAGTATTAACAGCTCTTTTCCCTCTCTTAGAATGGAAGTATTATGGAAGGCTTATCTTTGTGGAAAAACAATGTGGATAAACGTTTTGAGGGCGTAGAAGATTGTATGATCTGTTTTTCAGTCATTCATGGTTCCAACTATTCTCTTCCCAAAAAAGCTTGCAGAACATGCAAGAAAAAGTTCCATTCAGCTTGCTTGGTAAGTACCTAGACTAAATCTTTTTAAATAGGCAAAATATCCACTTGTAGTTTGAACTAGGAACTTCTATTGTAGTACCATCAATTCTTGATTACATTGTTGGAGTACCTGGGATTAACTGGATTCATATTATATTTGTATGGATTTTGCACTGAGCTGTAAGGGCATGTAATGAGAGGGGTTACCACACTTCACAGATCATAACCAGACCTTTTGTGTTCACTAAGATGTAAGCCATTACATCTGCGTAGGATGTAGCAACAGCATCTTGTTATCAGCTCAGGTATGGGAATATGAAAGGTTAAATTTAATTTATGCAACATGCTGTTTAGTAAACCATGCTGATCCAGATAATTAACATGTAACTATATCCAAGTCATCGTAGGCATAGGTTGTATGGTTACAGAGTATACTGGAACAGGTTGGCATCTGTATAGCTATACAATGGAGGAATTACTGCTGCTTTAAAAATAATAGCTTTTTATTCTAAAATGAGACTGGATGAGAATTCCTTTGTGTCAGCTTTCTTAGAATAAAACGTTAGCATTGTGTGTGTATATGTGTGTAATATGTGTATATACGTATACAAATACATTGTGTGTATATACACACACGCATACATACACAAGTGGAAAGGGTTTTTTTTACTGTTTTAAAAGTATAGTTATTGATAGTTGTATTCATTGGCAAATCATGATTATTGGTGTTAAACCAGTATTTGTGATACTGAGCTTGCATTCATATACTGAACAGTTGTATTTCTCTTTCAGTACAAATGGTTCACATCCAGCAACAAATCCACCTGTCCACTCTGTCGAGAGACGTTTTTCTGAAATAAAATGGTCTTTCTTCTTTCTGTGAACTAAGTAATAAATGAAGAGGAGGCAATAAACTGTTGTGTTGAAAGAAGCTAACTACTTGGAAATAATGTCAGTTACTTTAAATTCTTGACTAGTGGGATATGACACATATTTACCTCTGGACTATTTTTGTAAGTTTGAAGATTCTTCTTTGATACCAAGAAATATATAAGAATAATTTATTTTAATTTGTATATTTTTAAGATATTGGAATATATTAAAAAATCAGAAATAACGCAGAGTTATGTCTGAAAAGTGGTGTTTAAGCCACAGCATAGTTGATAAAAGCCTCTTATTTTAGGTATATTCTAACATGGTGTTATGCACTTAACCCAGACCATGCCTCTTAATATAACAGGTGAATTTAACATAGGTGGTATAAAGACTTGATTTTTTATTATAATGTATTCAGAATAGTTCCTCTCATGGGGGGAAAAAAGAATGTTGCTGTTAGACATTAAGGCAGGAACTTAGGTGATAACTTTCTGTTAAAGCATAAAATTTAAACATAGCATGCTCTAAACTAACATGTTCATAAACTAAGCTTTCACCTTTAACAGTCTTGTTTTTGCAAAAACACTCAGCCATCCACCACCCTAAAAACAGGAAAACTTGGAAGCCCAAACAGAGAGTGCAATCATTCCTGCATGACAAAACACTACCTATTTATTGTTGATTGGCTTTTAAAGAGAAGGCATAGGCATTGATCAATTCTTCTTTTCATTATTTCAGTTAAAAATGTCTTCATTAGCTGGCAAATTAACTCTCACTGAATTGTATACTGTACTTCCACTGTCCCATAATGACTCTAAGTGAACATGACAGATGTATCAGAATTTAATAGTCTCCCAACTATCCATTTTTTTCATGCTTTTTTTTTTAACAGCAGTAGCATACTAATATATTCTAACTTGGATGGTATTTGTGGTGGATTTCTTTGAAAAAGTCAATAAAAAGGGGGGAGTAAATTAATTTTGTCAGTCTCTGTAGTCTCTGGATTGCTGCATTTTCCTCTGTGATAAACTTTCAGAAATCAATAGTATAAATTTTCAGATGCTGAGTTTACAGTGTACTTAACTGGCTGTACCTCAACAGCTTTTTTTTTTTTTAGATTCTGTATGTTTTCTCACACTTGGTCCCTTTGGAGGTGATGCTCTAGAAATTACTTTACCTATTGATGACTTAAGTCTATTTTTAGCAGGTAACACTGGCCTGCCAGCAGAGAAATTTTTTGATATTTTTTGAGAGAGAAGGGAAAGGATTTAAAACTGGTATTGAAAAGGTCTAACTCAAAATACAGATTAAGGAGCAAGCTGTATTGTTTCATAGTTACTGATACTAAAATTCCAGAATTGTGTCTGTTGCATCACTTTGGTTATTCTAAATGACTTTTTTGTAAAGTTAATAACTGATTTGAAGGCCAGTTGTGGTTAAACAGGTGTTGCTTGAAAAGAGCCATCTTAAAATCTCCCTGCAGACCCTACCTTGGAAATTGTCTATGAACAGCCTTGTGGAAAGAGCTTTTGTCTTTGTTCTAGCAGAACCAAGAAGTGCAGGTGCTTGCAGAGCAGCAGTGTGTCTTTTGATAGTAGTACTTGCTGACAGAGCAGTGCCCAGGGGTTTGGGGGAACAGAATTTTTGCTTTCTTCTTGGTAGGTTTGACACTATGTAGAAAGTCTGTATGTGCCATGCAGCTTATTTTCATGTGTGCTGAATGCAGGAATACCCTTCCCAAAACTCTCCTGAAACCATTGTGTTCTTTGGCATTCTAGGAGAAGGGAATAGGTGTGCCCTGGCACATGCTAAGTATATGTGCAGACCTCTGTGTAAACACAGATTTCAAAATAAAAAAAAAAAAAAAAAAAAAAAAAGTTACCTGGTCTGTTAGTAGTTCCCAGTCTTCACCGGGATGATGGGAGCATAATAGGAATCACTTCTTAAAGAACTCACCCATGCTCTAACTTGGATTGCATTTTGACAAGTGCTTCCACTGAAGTTGCAGCAGACAGCAACGCAGTGGGGCTAGGAGAACTGACTCATGATTTATTAAAGTGAACACACATGCAGTTGTTGGATAGTCCAGTGCAATCATCTTCTGTTGAAAAGCATGGTATGTTTTATTATGCTTTTTGTCCTGATCTTCTGATTTTCATTTTTCTGTCCTTTATCATTTAAGACTATGTACACTGTTGGGCATTGTGAACTACGGTGCCAGATGACTGCCCTTTTTTAATCTTTGATTACCTCTTTTAAAACTAGATTCTTCAGTTATAACTAAGAGCTAGACAGATTAAAGCTTCCTCATGTTACACCTGTAGTTTGATTCTATTAAATGTTTTGACTATATCTTAAAAAATTCTTTTGATGTTACAACTTTTCCTCAGCAACCTAACTCTGTTAGCCAAAATGGTTAACAACATAAAACTTCTAGAGCAGTCTAAGGATGACAACATTTTGGTTCATTCAAACAGCCCTATGGCTATGATTAATAACCTCAAAAAACATGATTCTACATAACAGCAAAATTGCTAAGCATAAAACCTTTTCTCCTTAACAGTTTTTAATGGAAAACTGAACAACAAAAAAAAGTGTGGCTTAGCAAAGGGTCTGCCATCAAGTCAAAAAGGTTCTAGAAATAGGAAGCAGTCAAACTGAAATGTGACTTCTCAGAGTTGACTTGTGATAAGCCACAAGAACAAAACTTTGCTTAAATTATTCAATGGAAAACATGGGAAACACATGTTATTTTGCAGATAGCGACAAAGTTGCCTCTCAGATCTCAACTTTGACGTTGCTTAGACAAGCTATTCAGAAGGTAAGAATCAACACAGTCCAGAGTCTAGCCTCACTTTGGTTCAAGGACTAGAATTACTTGACATTTATATTATATACAAGAAACATATTTAACGTGACTACATCTTCCCTCTAAACCCTCCCACAGCGCATTTGTGCTCACATTCATGTTTAGCTATATAAAAACAAACTGACAGAAAAGCTACTGAAGGGGATGCATTAGCTGTGGTTGAACTGAATTGCAGCATTGCTCTTCAGTAGTCTTCTAAGCTGGGGAATGGCAACTTTTAGGATGCAAAACAATCACCACTGCACGCTTTCTGCAGTCCAGTCCTTTTTGTATTTTCTTCAGGATGGTGTAAGGAACAACTTTAATGCCAGACCAGTTTAAGTTGACTTTTGACCTGTATGAGTCAAAAGTAGCTTCTCACATTTCTTTGCGGCAAAATACCTCAAATGGTCTAGCTAGGTTTGCAGTCGTGTTTCTGCTAACAGTACCTACGCTGTCCAAAACCTCCTTTTTTCAATCTCCTAGGTAAGTTTTTTGGGTGGTCAGCTCAAAACGTGGAAGAACTTTTAACATTTGTGCAAGCTGGGCTTAAGTACAGAGTCATAAGTTTAGTTCTGAAGTTTTAAATGGAATAGTCTTTTCAGTGCCTCAGCATCCTACAAAAAAAACCCAAACCCCACCACCTTGTGACCTTGGTCCCCATAAAAAGAGTATTAACATCACTTGACACAAACCCTTCAAGGTCAGTTTCTTTAAAAGCACCAGTGGTGCTGCATACTAGAGTGTCTCTACCTTTGTGTTGCATGTGAGCAAGACATCTTCCTCATTGGACTGTGCTTACTGCATGTCTCAATGCCACTGGGACAACACTGTATTAGAACCTTCTGTAGGCACCAGGAGGGGGAGGAGGCTGCAGAGGAAAGCTCTTCATTTGGGTCCGGTGGTCCAGAAATAGCTTCTTATTTGAATAGGGATTCTGAGGGAGGACCTTTATTCCACTTCTCCACTTACATTGTCACTGTTTTCAGCTACCCAGTAACTAGCCTTTTTAATAAGCATCTCACATGCTTTCCCCCCCACCCCCTAATACCATTTCATGGATGAGAACTCTTCCATCTAATCTACAGTATGCCATAGTAGTATGCTCCTTTTAAAATGGCATAAAAGGGAGCACAATCACCACACTATTGCCCAGAAGACTTCAGGAGACTTAATAGCTTCCATTTTTCCTAGCTCTTGAGATACACTTACTGCATCTTTCTGTTCAGAAGTACACCATTTACCTACCATAGAAGGAAACTCAGTAACAATGCCTTAGACCTGTAAAAGTCTCTGATACCACATCAAAATGATTAACACTGATTCCAAGTATTAATTTAACCCCAACATAGGTATAGACTAGCTATTAAAACAGGAAGAATTATATAAAGTATGTTATTTTAATAAGCCACAATGAGAAATATACAAATACCTATTTATAGAGGTAAGTCTTTAGGGCTTTTAAGTGCAAATGCAACAAGGTAGGGTATTTCACAATTCCCCCGCAACAGTCCTGCAGATAGCCAGGGGACAACTGTACTTCTGACAGCAGAGAATAGCTGGTTAACATCCAGGATAAAATAAAAAAATTAAATAAATTTTAAAAAAGTACAGTATTCATCAGTTTCACTGCAGTAATCAGGAAGTGGGAATACACCTTAAGACAGTGAAAGTCTTGGCCTAAAAATGGATTTGACAACTTCAGTACCCTGTGTTCAGCTTTCTGCATGCCTAGTATTGGCAAGGTTAAGAGCAGTTATCAAGGCTTCCTAAATTTGAGGATAGTAAGCATCTCTTGTCCTGCTTGCCTGGAAAGTACTCGTGTGCCTTCTAAGCCATATTTCTTCATTGTTTCCAGAATTTCATCTGTAATTGAAAGTGCAGTGTTACAACTGAGTTTATACAGAAGTCAGCTGTAAAAGGCACTGCTAAAGTATCTACCAAACATAAGCAGTAAAACAAAGATTAGAAACTCTGTCCTTTTACTCTTTCAGACAGTAGTTTTTATGCAAAGTAGTCTTCCACCAAGAACAAATTAAGTTTACAATTTACTAACTGAAGTTCTGTATTTTGGTATTATTAACAGCAGTGAACAATTCAGTGATGAAGCCAACTTGTAGGAGAAACTGAAATTTGTAGCACTTTCTCCCAGAAGCTGCCTATCAATCAGGTGTGAAAGAATAGTCTTTCTTCTTGAAACTACTTGATAGTGCATAGCCATTAAGCATTAGATCAGAAGGAGCAAGTCCAAATCTTTTCTCTACAGATGTCAAAATGAAAGACATTGCATTTCCAACCAAAGGCTTTTGCCTTTTAAGTTTACACCACCATTCTCTTTCATAAGAAGTGATTGGCCTGGCTTCATTACTTAGTTCAAAAGATTCAGTCACCTTTCAGACTTGGAACTGAGCTGCTGGGGTCAGGACATACATATAACCATTTTCCAGACTAGCTTAGGAAATTCTTAGTTTTGGTAATTTGCTTATATTTTTGGTCTAGCTTACCATATGCTGGATGCACAAGGCATTAATTCAGAAAAGGGATTCCAAGAGGCATCAGGTTATGTAAAAATCCCTCTGTCAATTAGACACCCACACAGACTTGAAAGATGAGAAGCACAAGAGTCCACAGAGATGCCACGGTTTGTATGAAGCACACAAAAACACTCTAGCCATCTCTGGCATTTTTAAATAATGACCGAGAACACTGATATGAATTCCAATGTGTGGTCGGCCAATCTTCAATTAGCTGCTATCACCATGTTAGATTCAACTAATGTTACGCACTACTTTTTGTTGTTTACTGAAGTCTGATAACCTAGAAACATTGCTGTGATCAACATTTTGATTAACACAGTGTGAAGTCCGGTTTGGCATATTTAAGGTCCAAGGAAAGTGATCACCTGGATTATTTTCTTTAATTGTGACCAAGTAGAATAATCCTCCTGGTGAAAGTAGGTCTGGTACTAATGGAAAAACTCTATCCATTACTTCTCTGCCCTTTCTGCCACCAGCCCAAGACGCCTCTATTCCATGGCTTTGCACCTAGGAAGAATGAAAGCAAAGACTGCATTAACACAGAATGATAGAAGTGTCAGTGGTACTTATGATTATGAGAAACATCACCATAATCTCCAGCTTTAGATGTCTGCTATTAGAAACCTGACAACTTTGAGTCAGTCGACTAGTTTACGCAGCAAAATTACTTCAAGACTACTTTCTACACAATGAACATACTACTTTTGTTTCAAGTTCTATTCTTCAACTGAATTCAAAGAGCTACATTTTGTCACATGCTTTGTATGTATTTTCTTACAATGTTTTATGAGCTTGTTTGCCAAGTGGAAGGTGATCAGAAAACACTATAAGTGTTCATGGGTCAAGCTGATGAGCATAGGAGTCTGCAGAAGCAAAGAATACTAGTTTTGTAGGGATTAAATGCATTTTCCATTGAAAGTCGTCTAAAAAAATACCATAGCACACCAAACAGAATTCTTATATAGTTTATGCTTGATGGAGAAACTAGGTATTGAGCAGCAGCAGCAGCAGCTAGCAATCCTTATTCCCATGTAGTCTTTATAAGCAACTCTAGTAAATCATTTTCACTAAAACAGTGCTGTTACAAGTGCTGTTACAAAAATGCTGGTCCTACAACATCCTTTACTATTTAAAAAAAAACCCTGCAGTTTTCATAGCAGAGCTTATTTGATTTGCCACCTCTCCTCTGACAGCAGAAATACCATTTTTATTGTGTATTTCAAATTTTTCCTACCTCTTCAGAAGGTGTTACAACATACGGTGGATTAAATAGCAGTAGATCAACCTTCCCATTTAATCTTGGAGACAGTCCTCTGACCTATAGATGAAGTTGATGATTCGTTTGTTTGTTTGTTTTATTGGAAACACAAAGAATGCAAACATTTTGTAAAAATACAGTTATGTAGTGCTGGATATTCTGAACATCTCAGCCTGACTCAGGAATACTAAACTTTATTTTCTAAGTGCAAGAGAAGCATCAAGAAGAACCTGTGCATAGCAGAACAATTTCAATAGCCTTAAGAATATGTTACATATGGGATGTGGAAGAGCAAGAGACACATATGCAGACACAAACGTAGTATTTTAAATTCTGAACTGAGCTAGAATAAATTGGATATAAGAGAATTTTGAGTTTATCATCAGTTAACATTTGCTACCCAAAATGACCAGCCTGTGACAACTGCAGTTCAGTTCTCAAGTACGAGCAGTTGTTCATCCATTTTAGAATACATGTATTGTTGCCTATCTTCACAATCTTCCTCATGCAGCATTTTCCAAACTACATCTACAAAATTTATTTTTAAAATTAACTCAATGAATTTTTAAAGCTTAAATTTGAATTGTAGAGCTTGAGTATTTTGGTTTTCCCTCCTTTCAGAAACACTTTGACATTTTGTTTTCTTTTTTTCATCTGTGCTTACTAAGAGAATGTTTGTTCTAGACTTCATGATTACTTTCCAGTATCTCTAATAACTATTAAAAAAAAAAAATCACAAAAACTGTAAAAAAGATGATATTGAAGCATCTTATCTTACCAAGTCAGTAATGACTGGCTGAAGGTGAACATTGTTAAGTACAGCTGTCTCCAGTGTACAGTAAGCTGCCGTTGGGTTGATATCTGTGCATCTAAAAAGCAGAATATTACCAAGTTACTGGCTACTGTATCTGGGAGGTTTAACCCTGTGAACCACGTGGTAATTTATGTACGCTCAATGAAAATATCCTTTTCAGCATCCTTTGCTTTCAAGTATATAGTAAAAAACCAACGTATCAGCAGCTGAACTGCAACACTACACTGGAAGTTGTAACGAATGACTGAAAGCTGAAGTACAGGATTTCCTTTTCAACGCTAGGTCTGCATACATATACATGCACACCCAGGTAACCAACGTTATTTTCATCAGACCTCAGTAAGACTGATCAGTGGCTAAAATTTAGAATTCAACCCAGCAATCACAAGTGTAAGCTTAGCAATTTGTCTAAGAAGTGGGAAAATGGAATTCTAGTTGCACCACTACCTTTTACAGAACCTGAAGCAAATAGTTTAGGCTCTCTTTGCTTTGATTTCTGTATCTGTAGAACTGAGCTAACATTTCTTTGTGAAAAGAACAGTTTTTAAAATGTGAAAATGAGGAAGTACGTATGTGGGAACTAAGTATTCTTTGTTATTGCATGCAACAGTTTAAGTGCTGTTATACTCACATATACAGTGCACTGGATCCAATAATGGAAGAAGCCAGAAATGTTGAAACCACACCAGATCCAGATCCTATTTCAAGGCAGATCTCAACTCTAAAGAGAGAAAACCCTGGATGACTTATTTGTCACATGTAAGAGCACCTGCAACAGATGCAGAATTAGTCAAGACAGCGTTGTGCAACCTGCTGCCCTTTTCCCAGACATGCCGAGATACTTGCTGATCACACAGCCCCCAAAGCCCACATTATGTCACTTGTTCACCGTGGCTGCCAGCCCAGCTGGCGCCCACACAGACAACTCCCGGCTGTCACAGGCCGCTCTGGGAAACACACGTGCTTCCCCCGTGCATAACATTTAAGCTTCCATTAACTACACGTTGTCAACAGTACAGGCTACATCTCTACAGCATGTACTACAGCAAGAGTGAGCTCCGACAGAAATGATGGGAGATCACCACGGAGCCACGCAATGGACTGCGGCCCCAGCGCTGAACGCCTGCGGAGAGCTTCGGCCAGCTCCAGACACACAGCAGCGCCAGGCAGTTCAAACCCAACCACTCGTAAGGTTAACTCCGGGGGTGACTCCTATAGCGGTTCCAGTTACGCGGACACACTTCAGCCGCGCAGACGGCTGGCACCGGGCAGCGACGCCAGCGGCCCTGCAGCTCCCATGGCTCCTCCAGGCCATCACCCCGACGTGCCACCCCAGCGCCAGCGCCACCCAGCGGCTG
>JAVJGI010000014.1:101616352-101635348 GCA_035590275.1 Ibycter americanus
GGTGGGGCTGTCGCGGCCGCACGGGCCGGGCGGCTGGGGGCGCTGGGGGGAGGGGTGTCAGAGCTGCCGGGCTCGGCAGGGTTCCACCGTCAGGTTCCGTCTTACGGATTTAATTGGTGCAACGTTAAAAATCTTCACTCCGTCGGTCTGTGCGTAGCGGCGCCCACAGCGGGTGGCCTGGCCGGCCGTGAAGGTGTGAAGGGACCTGCGACTTGCTGGCTGCGCCGGGGTCGGCGTCCCTTCCTGTTCGACCATGAGAAAGGCCGCCTTGGCACCGCAAGTTAGCAGGAGGGCAGGCAAAGGCGTGCTGAGGGAGTTTCTAAGTGGCAATTCTACAGCAGAGACTGACTTGGATACCTAACTGAAACTCTGGTTTTCAGTTAATGAAAGAATATATGATTCTTTGCAGCAACGCTTGCCAGCATCCCTAGGTCCAACCCTGTGAACTCCAGAATTCAGGCAAAAATGAGACTCTGCAAAACTTAACAATAGAGGGGACGTTTTGGGGCACAGTTTGGATCAATAACTTGCTCTACACAACAAGACACAGAGGCAAACAACTTGTGATCAAAGACAGGAGAGAGAGGTGTACAAGTTCTAATTCCTGTGAAATGTCTGTGTTCAATTACTAATGCGCTCCACACTCAGATTCTGAGAGTGAGATGAGTGTCTAGGTCAATGTAGGAAAAGGGTGACACTAATAAAGAGGCAAGAATCTTAAAACATTATTTTTATAACCATAGAATTGTTTGGGTTGGAAGAGACCTTCAAAGATCATGTGGTTCATCCCCATGATAACTTCAATGAACATCAGTTTTGGAAAAAGAAGAAAAAACAATAAAATTATTAATCCAGTAATTTTTTGACTTGATTACATTTAAGGGTTGAGGTGTGTCTTGTTTGCTAGCCGCCTTTTTTGGCTCTGGAACTAGGGAAAGAACCGGTTTCCTTTTTTCACTTGCAATTATAAATGGCCTCTGTAAAACAGGGGGTATCTTCTGTTCCTTCCGAAGAAGAACTAGATTTTTGAGCAGCTCATGGTTCATAAATGCAGCTAACTTGTCTTGAGGCTAGGTTTATTCTGTTCATTTCTGTCTCCAGCGTAGGTCAGCTTTGCATAGGAATATAGGAAAACACAGAAAGGGAGTTCCTGCTTCGTGGGAGGGTCTCGTCCTTTCCTCTCCACTGCAAAGAACTGTGAAATAGATCCTTTTCCTGAAAGTTCGTAGTTCATCGATTCCACATATCCATGTGAGGAGAAAATGATATCAATATACTCAGTCCTTTCAGTAAGAAGAAATTTGTTTGGGTAAATTCTCTTAGAGAAAGGACTATGTCTGCACACTGGAGGGGGAAGGAAAAAAAAAAAAGGTAATAAATGCAGAATCCCTGGGACTCTTACAGCAGGGGACAATTCCATTCTCACTGCAGGTATAGTGACTGGTGTTACCCAACCCAAGCATTGGACAGCAGCTCACCAGCCAGGTATCTGGGTGATTTAGCTGAAAATTCAGTATTAGTGCATCCTGCCTTACACTTGCCTTTAGCTATGGTCCACCTTCAACATTTCCAAGTAAAATCAGCACACTACTGTTTAGCCTCAAAGCCAATGCTTTTTCAAGTAGCCAACAGAAATTATGTAGACTCATGATTAATACACCAGATATACATGCAGAGCATCATGATTGGTCAGTAGTAAGCAAGTGTTCTTTATGTCCAATCTTTTGAGGTAAGTCAATACAATCAGATACCCAGAGATTAATAATCAGAGAAGTTTTAACTCAAGGATCATTTTTGTCCTGTCACAGAAATGAAACCATCAAGCTTTATCTTAAAACAGTTTAGGTTTCTTGTTCCACTGTCTAGCATGTAAAGCAATTTTAGAAACTTAGAAGTTCAGAAAACAATTTCCTTAGTAAACTTATTCATGGACCTGATCTTGTGCTATATTACCTTTTAGTTTAAAATGTTATTTTCTCTTAATTTATCCCCCCATATGAAGTGTTGTCATAACTTATCTCAACCTTCATTTCACCAACAAAATGAACTGTTGTTGCCTCCTAATTTGTGTTCTTTTCGTGCTCTTTCTTGAACCTGTTCTGATAGGAGTTATTCTGTCTTTCAACGTGGTGTCCACATACAGGGTAAAGATCTTCACGTGTGAGAAGATACTAATGGGTTCCTTTACTGGAAATCCCTTGGCTGATGCAGAGCAGGATTATCATGGTTGGGTCAGAATGGTGGGTTCTGGCAGAGGTTAACATTAATGTCTGCTATTCCTAAATTACCTCGATCATTAGTGGAACAGGATAGGCTGCTTCAGGGGGCAATACTGAGCAGGAGCCTGGATGGAGGCAATACTGGTTTTTTAAATGCAAAAGGAAACCCAGTAGATACTCCTTCATTTCATCTGTCTTCCCAATGATTTGCTGCTGTGTCAGAGGAACAAGTACTTGTAGAACACACTAAGTTTGCATAAAATTCCGTTACTTTGGCAAAGTGAAGTCATGTTAAGAGACAGAATTTTGCATTGTGTCCATATTAGGAAAATTAATTCTTTGGATATATATTTCTAATCTCTACAGGTGGTCAGGCTTTGGAGTGCAGTATAAGAAATGACTTCACCATCTTCAGCTTTACTGATTGTTATTTTTGGCTGTTTCATACTTCATGAAATCTGGTTAATTATTATTGGTTTTTATAATACTTATAAGTCTTTCTGGGTGAATTTTATAAAACATTTATTTTTATTGCTTATATAACTACCTAAAATGTTTTTCTTGGTAGACAACTGTACTGTTTTTGCCAAAACAGATTCTATTTCAATTTTGGGAAATTGTTGGAAAGCTAATATTCCCATTTTCAGTGGTGCCTATGCCATGTTATTAAACTAGGCTTTATGGAGATGAAAAATTGTTCTTGACAGGAATCATAACCATTTGTTTACACTAACTAAGCTGTATGGCTCTATCCCATTTGGAATTCAGTGCTGCTCCTCTCATACAGTGAAGCTTAACTCATAATATCCTAGATGCCTTTCAGCCCTCAGAGGTCTCCATTTTAAACTTCTCAAACATTTCACAGCTGCATCTGGGTGTCTGTGTCCCAGAAGAGATGTAGCTAGGCCTCTGCTGGACCCAGGAATACTCCTGTTTTGGTGCATTCGAGAAGGTGGAGCCAACAGGATCACTGCAAAGACAGAACTACTAGGAGAGGTCTGGAAGAAATCTCTTGATCTACGTAGTCCAGCGGGCAACCACATCATAGAATCTCTTTCTTAAACTGAGCAAAAATCTTTCCAAAAGTAGATAGGTTTCTTGCCATCAATATTTCTAATGAAAAGCTATTATTACACTTCAGTGCCCTAATGATTAGAAATGTTGTAATTCCCAGCATAAATGCGGTGGTGGTAGGTTTTATATTCATTTACTCTTCTGGCAAGTATGGAAGCTTAAGCGATTCTTTTCATAGTTTTTGCTTGATGGATTTGTAGACAAAGAAGGGCTCTCATCAGTCTTTGTTTTGCTTGACTAAATAAGACATGCTTTTAAAAGTTTCCTGTCATAAGACATTCTTTTCATTTCTCTTACCACTCTTTTAGACTTTCCACGTATGGATTCAAGTCTGACTTCACCCTGAATGTGACTTGTACAAAATACTCCAGGTAATGCCTTACTGGTGCTTTGCAGAATTTACTGGCTTCATTATCTCTCCTGGAACTTGTCTGGTACGTCCCAGGATCACAGCTGCATTTTCCTCGCAGAAATGGTTTCTTACTATTTTGTGATCAGATGTTTTCCCTCAGTTTTTCCTCAATAGTTTCCAAATAACTGACTATAAAGTGAGAATTCTGTAGCATTTTATTGTTTTCACTAGCCCACTTTGCATGCCTGTTGCTCACATTCTGGTTATTTTATTCCCCCTGCATGATGTCTTCTGACTTCATGTTGTCATCAGAGTGATGACAAGGATCTTGATAGAAACACTAAGTAAACTCAGCCCCAAGACTGGTATTTCAGGAAGTCGCCATTAGTGACTTTTAACCTGATACTATTCCCTTTCAGTATGATGTATGACTATCAAACCTTTATTCAGTTTCTTGTTCACCTCATGTTCTGTCTGCCAATTCCGTCATCTCCAGCTTAGTTCATACTTTTCCACGTAACATCATATCGAAAGCTGCATGGGAGTCTCTGAGTAGATTCACTGTGCTTCATTTTTCTTGTTCAAAAATGCAGACAGACACTGCAGTAATGTAGCAAGATGTACTGCCTTTGCCATCACAGCCAAAATCATCATCCATCCATTGTTTTTAATCGTCATCCCAGCTTAATGGTACAGAGGTCCTGCTGCTTTCCTTCTTGTCTTTTTGAACGTGTGTGAAAACCTGTTTGCTTTATGTTTTAGTAACTTCATTAAGACTATTTCAAATTGATTTTAACAATTCTTATGTTACATTGTCTTTTTTAGCTTCTAAGACATAGCTTTTCTCCTTATCGGTGTTTTTTTCTATTAGTTTTTGACACTCTGCATATTCATTCATAGCATGTTGCTCGAGATGGTTATTTAACCAGTTGGGTTTGAAGCCTGTTCCTGCATGCATTCATTTCCATGCTTCCACCTTCAACCATGATCAAACATTTTCATCCCCTTTTGACCTAAAGCAATTAAGAGCTCCTCCAAGTTCACACCCTGAAATCCTTTCCATAGTTTGATTTATTTCAGTCAATTAGTCTCTTAATTATTAAAGCTTGTCATTTTAGACTAGTGAGTTTCAGTTACAGACCTACTTTTGTTTGTGCTTTGTTTAATTATATTAAATTATTCCATGGTCAGTCATGTAAGGTTATTTTTCTTAATGAGTAACATACTCATTACTTAGCAAAGTCAAAAGTAGTGTCATCTTTTTACTGCTTCCTTGACTATTAAGTGAAGAACTATGCTACTGTTGCTGTGAAGAACACCTGGACATCGCTCATTTCTAATCTTTGGATAATTAACTTCTTTTTCCAAGTGTCATGTTTCCCGCACCATAACAAAAGCCGAATCTTGGAGTTTATACTCCAATAAAACTATTCTGCTCCCTGTTCTCCATAGATACTGTCAGATGAGTAAATGCTGGTGTTTATACACTGTTCTTTCTTTTGTATTTCTAAGGTGAATAGCTTGAATCTTTTTTCACTTCCTTGCTTCCCTACTGACTGATGAAAATTCTTGCCCTTACATCATAATATTGCTTCAAAATACCATGGCACGGTATGTTTAATCACAGCTATGGGATTTTTAAACCTGCTAAGGAAAGGTCCAGGGATGACATATTAGAGAGTAAGAATGATGGATACTTGTTTATAGCCCTTCCTGAAAAGATCCCAGAGTGCATGCTAGACTTTACAAACCAATTACCAGCTATTCTATTGAAGGAATTACATCACTCATCATTGAAATGCAGCTACCTCAGGGAGAAGGCAAGGAACTTTTTAATAGTGTGCAAAAGTATTTCAACACTTCAGAAGAGAAAATGAATAATACTATAATCAACTGTGCGGAAAGAGAATGTTTAGGTAAGTAGTCATATATAGTTGTTTTAATTGGATATGGGCCAGAAACCCAGGAAGAACCTACTGCTAATGCAAAAAAATGGAATTGGGATTTTTAAGTCACAAATTATCACGGCCTTTGGTTTATATTTACATCTTAAAACACAACACCTCAAGCAGCAGAGTTGTAGCAGAGCTTTCTTTCGTAACGGGGTTACCAGCATTGCCTCTTTCAGTGGTAGGAATGATGTCCAGTTTCCCCAAGAACTTACAACACTGTGCCTGAGGGCAGATTGGCTTCTTCAGCTATTTTCAGGCATTTCTGCTTTTTCTTGTAATTTTAAACTGTTAGTTTGTAAAGGTAAATAAGGCTTAAAAGTGTTCTATTGCACTGGTTTCTGACAAACAAACTAGCAAGAGAAGAAATTCCTTCCTGCTTCCTCAAATACAGAAGAGAAGTCTCTATCATGACTACTTGTTTTGAGTGTGCTTCCTTAATTTGTCTCCAAAGATTTTGAATGGAGAATTCAGAGAGAAAGAGACAGAACAGGAATATGATGTGCAGTCACAAGCCAGTATTACTTCTTGACAGGATAAAAACAGGTTGACAAATTGCTCAAATCTGAAATGGTTCTGACATTGTACAGGACTGTGTAGAGAAGGAGCAACACTACAGTCAGTTGGTTATTTAAATTAGTCAGTGTTAGCAAAAACTATAATAAACACCAATACTATCTTGTCATAGGCATCTGAGTAGGTATAAAACCAGCAGATTAACTCTTTACCTATTTTAAAGTGTTATAACTTTATTGGTTTCAGCAGAGTCATAGCTACTCTAGTGTTCACGAACAGACGATAGAAAAACTGGACAGAAAATTATAATTGTCCATATACCTTTCAAAGTAAATTTATTGTCACTCTTCAGAAGATCAATCACTGTCATGGAAAGTCAGTGAAAATCTGTTTAACAAATGCAAGAGATACCACAGGAATAGCTTAGATTAGAATAGGAGAGAAAATAAACTTGGAAATATAACAGTATTATATGTATTGGTGTTGATGTATATAAGCATACATATATTTATAATGGTATTCTATAAAAATGCTATTGTATATATGTAATATATGTTAGCTGATGATATATATGTATGTATTTTTATAGACATAGATAATCATTTATTGTGTACTGGTTTTGTAAAGAAGCTCATATATGGGTGATGGAGAGCTGTTGAAGCTAGGGAGAGACTGGCATTCTGTAGAATAGATGAGGATGCTAGAGAAGGGAAGAGAAAGAATAAAATATGATTGAAGCTTTTAAAGCAGTGAATGCTGAACACTGTATGAATGGAAGAAATTGAAACTTCAAGTGAGTTCTCAGGAGCTCATAAAACTTAAAGGTAAGAAATATATTTTTTCACAGTATATAATTAAGTAATAGAACAAATTTTCAAAATATGTAAAGGAAGCCAACAGTTTGAAACAATTTGTTAAGGAACAGACAATAAAAGACACTAACACTTTTGCTTCAAATAAAAAGCAGCTGTCCGCAAATGGACATTTAGAGTAAGATTTATTAGATGGTCAGGTTATTCAAACATTATGCACTTAGTTTTAATTCTGATGGGGTTACTTTACGTTAAGAGTGACTACTGAGCATTGTTAGTAGAAAAAATGTCCTTTTCTGTTGACTCGCTGAAGCAGGTTACACTAGGAATACCAGGAGAAACTCACTAAAGAAAGTGATTCAGTTTGAACTGAACCAAGTGATCTTTAAGAAGCCTAAGAACAACCAAACATTATGAGAAGGTTTGAGCTGATTTTTTTTAAAATCTTACTATTTCTATTAAAAGACCTCTAATCATAGGATCAAAGAGTCACTTAGGTGGGAAGGGGCTTCAGGTCTCTGCTCCAGCCTCCTTCCCAAAGCAAGGTCATCTCTGAGATCAGGCAAGGCTGCTTGGGGCTTTCTCCAGGCAGGGCTTGAAACCCTCCAAAGATGGAGCCTGCACAGCCTCACTGGCAACCTGTTCCACTGCTTGACTGTCCTCAGGGTGAGAATATTTTTCTTTATATCCAGCCTGGACCTCTCCTGTTTCAGCTTGTGTCCATTGCTTCTTGTCCTTCCACCAGAGAACTGGTCCTCCTCAGTTGTTCATCTGAAAACTTGCTGAGATTCCATTATAATACAATATGCCTGTGAAAATGTCAGAAAACACACCCTGGAGCAGATTTAATGTACCTTCTTCTGACTGACACTGCTGATACTGATCACAAGGACACATACTGGATTAGGCAGGCTGTGGTTCTTGCATTATTAAATCTTATGTCTCTCTCTTTTTGTTTGGATATATTATGGACATTTTGCCAGCACCTTCTTATCCATACTATTTCCTGCACATTTTTAATGTGTTCATATAGTCAGCAAAGGAAAGCATGACTTTTAAGAAACTAAACAAATTCTGCATGTAATTATGTTTTGGGTGGCAGTTTTCCCTGTGTGTATTTTAGTATGAAAATCTAATAAAGAGGTATTAGAAAGGATTTTCACTTCAAAACAACCTTGAAATGTCTTTCATAATGACATTTGATATTCCATTACAGTCATGCCTCAAAAACCAGGGGGTTAGGCAGCTGTCTACCAAAACACTGGATGCTGATGTAGCAAGCTTAGTATGTACTGGATAGAACATGTCATCAGGCACCTCAGAGGAAAGATTTTCTTAAGAGTTCTATAAATTAAGCATCTTGACAGAATTAGGAAAAAACCACTAATGTTATGCAAAATATATGCTGTCTATAGCTGTATATATTGTAGATGATGAATGAATATACATTGTAAAAGTTTGGGTCATAAGTATTCACATAATGCTACTTTAGTAGAATCATTTCTGAAGTCACACCTTGTTCAGTCAAAAACAATAGCAAAATTTGGCCCATAATGAAGGACCTTATCACAGTACAAGGCAGCGAGGTAAGGCTGCCGCCAAAATAGTCGAGCGTAGTGCTAAGGACTATGGATGGGAGTCCACATTTGCTATGGCTTTCCATAGCAACAAACATCTGCTAACACTTAATAAATAATGAAGCAATACTGTATTTCATGAGGTTTGCAGGTTTTCAATAACTTTATAGCGAGACTTTAATTATGTTTCCTAATTTTTTTAAGGAAAAGTAAAAGGAGAAGATACAAAAAAACCATGACTGAAAGAAGAAATTAAATATATTGTGTGAAGGAGCCTGAAGATTAGCTTATTTCTGGCTGAGTTAGCCTGATCTACAATCAGAATGTGAGATTTGGGGAACTTTTTTTTTTTTTTTTTGGTTTAAGGCTACATGGTGTAACATTTTCGTTGGCCTGCACTCAAATTGAGCCTTTGTCCAGCAACAACAACCTCCTTAAGCTGTCTGTTTTTCACATGCACACCTGTTAATATATTTTAAAGGAAATACTAAAAATATGTTACAAGTAGAGACATAACGTGTCAGTAAGAATAAATGAGGTGATTTAGAATTGTATTAAAATCTTCAAGGTGTCTGATTGGTGAGCCATGCTCTAAAGCGTTGCAGATTGACCTCAGCTGGAAACAGGACATAGCCAAGCAAGTAAAATTGCTGCAATGGATCCTTGTCACTCCTGCTGTCTTTGTGTAGCGCATTACACTTTCGCTTTGGTCTCTTCGTGTGGAGCTAAAGTTTGTAAGAAATGGTGGAAAATATTTTGTGATCTGTGGTGAGTTGGGTCAGATGTAGTCAAAGCTCTGTAGATCTGTGTCAGTTGCACAGTTGGGGGACTGAACTCAAAGATCCATTTGGTCCCTTTCAGCGGCAAATCCCCAGCTGGGGGAAAAGAGGAAAATAATAGACCAGGGATTTGAAACTGCAAAGGCTGAGAGATTGAGGAGGAACTCACAGGGACAGATTTCCTTGCAAGAAGAAACATAAAACAAAGGCAAAGTCGGTCCACTTTGAAACAAGGAAAATGTTATTTGCTTTACAAAGATCTAAATATTTCTTGTATAAGATAAATTGCAATTTGTTTTCCTTTTGCTAAGTCTGTACGTGTTTTCTTCAACTGTCACCTATATCCTGTGGCAGATCCGGTCTGTGGGGTGCCTGCTGAGCACGGGAAGGGAAGCAATTCTGTGTGCAGGCTGCTGAGCTCCAGCAAACCTCCAGTCCCTCGAAGCCAAGGAGTGAGCTCAGTGCCATGCAGGCTCCTCATGGTAGAGGACACGTTCGGGCAGACCTGCACCCCTGCTGCACATGGCACTGAAAGCAGGCAGCCGTGTAACTTGTGCTGGTGGGAATGCAGAGGAGGGGGAGAAGAGAGTTACCATGACTGGCCTGCTTCTCCTCGGCCAACAACTACTGCCTACTAAGAAACCCTTCAGCCCAAGCTTGCCTCTCATGTGAGTGGGGACAGGGACAGGATCTGCACCATGATCCTGCTGGGCATGGCACCGTTACCCTGGTCATCACCCACCATGTTCAGGGTGAGGAGGAGACCCCCATGCAACATCTGTGTAGAGATGTCTAGGGGGACTGTATGGGCTCAGTCCCCCAGGGGGGAGCTGGGCACCTGCACTGGCTGGCAGACGGGTGAGCTGTCTTTGATGTATGCAGCAGCCAGGTAGAAAAGCTCACCTGCAGCCCACATCTCCAGGGGGACTGGAGCCAGGCTTGCCATATAGATCCCTTCGAAACTACAAGCCTGAGGTCCTAACTCCCCCATAATCCTCAATCACTCCCCTCCCACTCCATCAGCTTTGCAGGTGAAGGGTACAAAACAAGCTGCACATCTGCCAGGAGCGCTGGCTCAGGGCAGGGCTGGATATGAGTGGCAGGGAGCAGGGTTCCTGGACCATCTCCCAGAGGGATGTAGCCTACACCCTGACTCACAGTATCCGCATCAAGGCCTGGCACGCAGCTAAGGAGGAGCTTCCACTGGTGTCCTCTAAAGCAATGCCAATTACACATACCGACACCACTCTGCGTGTTGGATCAATGCACAGTAAAACGAAGGCAAGCAGGTTCATTTTAAAACCCCTCTATAGCTCCATAATAAATTGGTAGTGTAGGTGCAGCCTTAACACACAAATGTCAGGTGAGATTCTCTTTTATTCCTTTGAATCTTGTTGCATATCATACTTTTGCTTTTTCTTTCTGTGAATTCCTCACAGCAAAACATGTTAAGCAAGATGATAATAGGGATAATATTAAGACTTATCTGTACTATTTGGAGCAGGCTGTTAACATTAACATTGAAGAAAAGTATCAATGTTAAGATCTCTAGACAAACTGCTTTTATTGCAGAGATATCCATTACTTCTATGGCATATTTTTGGTGATTTCAGAGCATATCTGTTTAGTACATCTTCTTCCTTTACATGCACATTATGCATTTAAACTACACTAAAATAAAATTAGGGTTGTAAAGTGAGGCATTCAAAGGTTAAGGGATATAAAATTTAAATTCACTTAGGCAATTTTAATGCAATCCTCTCGTTAATCTATTAAAAAGACAGTTACTCTGTCTTCTGCATCTTCTTCCTTCAAGTTTTTTAATGAAAATCATCAAATTGCTGCCGTTAATATATAATTATGCACAACAGTCCTTTAAGCAAGGATTTGCAGTGACTTTGGAAAATCTCATTTGGCATTAAGATACTCCTGTCAGTACTAAATGTATGCATGTCTCATATATTTAGTAACCTGAGCTCTTCATTAATGTATTCGTTTTCTGCCAGGAGGAAAGAAAGAAATCTCGTTAAGACACCGGAACTGTATATTTCATTGTCTGTCTAAATAGCTCTCCGTTTCTAGAAGTCTTTTGAAGCTATCTGCTTTTAATCAATAACCAAATATTTGAGGATGTTTGCTTCGGGTTTGGGATATTGAGGCAGAGCTGGAAAAAGGCTCAACAGATGACAAGCCATGCATCATTTTTTACTTTTAGTTAAATCATTAATGTTTATTAACTGTATTGCTGACATTTCTAAAAATGTCACTCATATTCCAATGTCAGTGTGGTATTAGAAAAAACGTGAAAAAAGAATTTTTAGATAAACTTTATGTTAGTGAAATGTCATAAGGTCAAAAGAGATATGGAGAAAAAAACATTTCAGTTCATGTCATGGATTGGCCAAAACAATTAAGTTCCGTTACTTGCACATGTTCTTATTAAGTTCTTTCAGTCTCCCTGAACGTAAGTAAAAATCTGCATCTCAGCTGGTAATCCCAGATGTCCATCAAGCTGCTTGGTATATTGAAATGGTGTTGCAGGCTATCTGAGATGGAGAGTGCCTGTTTCTTCCTTCATTATTCATCCACTCTTCCCAGCAGCCAGGCTGGGTGACCCCTGGAAACCTTCAGCCTCTTGTACCTTGTTATGGCAACCAACTGCCACCTCCAGCATCCACTGCTGTTCCCAGAAAACAAGTCTTTAGTTGAATTCATCTGTTTTTCTGAACATCTTGCTGCTGACTGAAGATTTCCATCTTTATCTCATCAGACCATGGGGCTTCAAAAAATAAACTCCCTGTCAGTTCCTGACCTGTTTCTTCTTTCTTCCCTTCCATTACAAGATACTGTGTTTGCACTCAACCCAGACTTTTGACTAACTACTGAACTTCTCATTTTATCTCAGTAAAATCCTCTTACACCTAGAGAAAAGTCAAGTTGTTTGTACTTTTGTATTATGAGAATGTAGTAGGGAAACTTTCAATAGAATGTTAACTTTTTAAAGTGTTTCATGGATTTTTGGATGCAGCTTATGTTGCATGCAAATAGTTCAAAGGGAGGGCTTATAAAGTTATATATAGTGTGTGAAGAAAGATGACTTTTCTCCTCATTAAAAAGTGCTTTCACCATAACAACGATCCTTATAAAGTAACTGCATTTTGATGCCTTTTCTTCCCTTGGGAAAACTACTCCTTCACTTGCTCCGTCTGCATCTGCACAGCGCCAGCAATTACACTGGAAATAAAACATTTAGTAGCTGTTTTATTTCTGTTCCTGAGATTTTTTGCCTCCCACCCAGACTGGCAGACCTAGGAATGCTGGGAAGACATTGTGATCAATTGTTCATGGGGAAAAAAAATGTGTTACATCTTTCAGTGGTTGTCTTCCTAGATGATTAAAATACAGCACTTACACAGTTTCTCATTCAATTTTCCTTAGCCAGAACACTGCTGGTGGGCAATGCAGGACCTAGGTTGGTGAAAAACTGAAATGAGAAAGTCGCAAAAAATGGAAGGTGAAGAATACTGTGGAATTTTGGATTAAATAAGATCTTGACTCAGTAAAACCATTTACAAACATGCAAGTAATGACTAAGGGTTAAGAACACAATGGGGTTTGAGGTTTTTTTTCCTATTCTAATGGGTGTCCCATCGCTTCTGAGTGAAGAGCAGTCAGCTTCAGAAGACCTGTAGGGAGCCCGCTCCAGGTGGAACAGGGGCTCCACAGTGAAGCAAATCATGCCAAGCCTGGCCTCTGCTACCAGCATGACACAGAGCTGAGCTGACATTATTCAACCTGCTGATGACTGGGGAATTTGTTTTTTCCTGCTCCCCCAGCTGCGGAGTGCTGGAGATGCTCATGGATGGATGGAGAATAAGCACCCTTGCCCAGGTATGGCTTCTTACTGCGGCATTAGCAGCAGGCCAAATTTCAAATTGCTCCTTAAATAAGCTGTGTTGAACACAACTGTCTATTAGTAAGCCGTTTCGGTGAGGATGAGCACAGGCTAGGGCTCACTGCCCCTTCCTTTTCCCGCAGCATACCCCCGGCGTGGTGGGAGCCGGCAGGCACGGGTGGCAGGCAGGCGGTGGGGCTTGCAGCCCACTCGTGTGCACCCAAGGGACCGAACCGGACTTCTTCAAAGAAAAGTGGAAACTTGTGCGCTTTGCACTTTGCCAGCGCCGAGCTTCACCCGAGAAGCGCCCGCCTGTGCCCCGCGCCGCTCCGCAGGGCGCGCAGCTGTGCACGGGGCGGCTTTCCCCGTAGCACGTGCAAGGCAGGAGGTTGCCTGCAAATCAAACAGGTGTTTTGACAAAGCGTGTTCCATATACCCTATTTAAGGTTACATAGCTTCTGTTCTGCAGGAGGGTGGTCTGCACTGTGATAGCCTCCTTGGTCTTTAAAGCCATTAATTTGCAAAGAAAAGTGTCTTTGCTTAAATAAATTCTACAGATATGAACTCACGCAGGTAAAGTATTCTAGGATGTCTTTCTATTCAAGCTCCTGGTTTCTTGTTTGTTCCTTTTCAGAGGGAAAAGGAAGTATGGTTAGATCCAAATTTATCAGTAAGACCTTTGACACCGTGAAGTATTTATAGCTGATCTCAGTCACAGTTTTCATGGTGTTTCTTTGTTTTTCCAGAACTGCCAGTTCAAACAGCTGTAGAAAGGATTATCTTATTGCTTACTTTTCTTCCTATTTATTTCTGTATCTGGAATTCTGATGAAGTTTGTAGTGCTAGGAAAGACAACTGTGGTTTATATACCGTCATCAGGTGTATAAACATCACATCCTTAGCACAGACGGAGAAGGAAAAATGGTCTCCGGGAATGAACGCTAACAGCATTAACTAGGAAAATCTCATCTTCTAATTATAACTCCATACATGGCTATTTGTAAGGTCTTCATAAGATCACATCTTATCTCTGCCTCATAATCTCCATCTACAAGCTGTGGCTAAGTGCAAGATTTAACTGTGTGACAGGTGGGTAGGGAAAATAGTTGATAGGCAAAAGCCTCCCCACTCATTTTATACCCTCATAAAAGCATTGTTCTGATTTGCACCGTTTCCAGTGAAAGGAGAATGAATGGTACTTTGAAGAATTACATTGAGGCAAAATATTGTATTTGGCATTTAAATTCAAAGTTGATAGCTCTTTTAGAAATACCTGAACCAAACAGTCGGTGCTAAATGCTACATTTTTTGTATTCTGTAATATTCTTCAATAACTGCTCCAAGACTCATACAGAGAAAACAGTGCACAATGAAGGCTGTTACTAATACTTTGATCAGAGTCGTACGATTTGCCTCTCTGATGTTTTAAAGATGCAAAGCTGCTATTGCTTTTTTTCTGTTGTAAGAGTTCTCAATGTGAAGTACCACTTACATATTCACCACAGCTCCTGAGGTTTGTACAGGGGCTATGTAAGTAATAACAATCAAGGCACAGTAAATTTCCTGAGGATTAATGGCTGGCTGGGAGGAGATGAAGGTCAGCAGCACAGACAAGGATCATTAGATGGTCATTAATCTTAAGAATTCACCTTGTGCCATGGTCAGTATTGTTATTTTAAGCTGGAAATGAAAACACCATGGCCATATGAATTTTTATTTGATAGGTTTAACGGTGACATCTAGCATGTTTTAGAAAAAAATAATTTTATTTGGGAGAATTACATTAGCTAATCAGGCCACCAGCCCACCTTTCAGTGTATGATTAGTTTTGCTTTCTTTAACATACATGCTGGTCTATGACAGGCAGGAAGGATTTGTAACATTTTTCTTCCATGTGCAATTGCTGTGGACCTATTAAATAGCAACCTTGCTTATGTATCTATTTACAATTTTTGATTTCCATCCCAAATTTTATCTCCTAGAGCTTACTGACATCTCTCATAAAATATTTGTCTGACTGAACATCTGTTCCAGTTATCTGAGTTTTGAAAGTGATGTTTCAAAAGATCGTTGTTTGTAAAGTGAGGGTATTATAGATAACTAGAGGGTGTCTACAATTTAGGGAGCATTTACTCCCTTTAGAAAAAAATAAAATGGCAATTTTGATATCTAACTAGTATTTGTATTTGCATTTATGTTCGTCTAGTGTTTAAATGAACACTGCCAGTTAATCCTTTCTGTAGCTATTAATCCTGTTTCTATGTCAGTACAGATATGCTGGGCTTAAAAGACTTTAGGCTGTCCCTGATTCGGGAGGATCCAGCCACTGGCTCAGCAGCCTGCTTCACGAGGGCAGACTCCCCGCCCCGCTTTCCTGAAATAAGTCTCCAAAAAGCCAGGGGCTGCCAGTCCTTGTGCCTAGGCACCAAAGGTGCCTCAGGAGACCAGATGTCCCCAACTCTCCTGTCACATTCCAGTTGACCTTCCCAGCGAGCAGGGCGGGGGGAGAAGAGCTGCTGCATTTGCTGACGGGCGCTTGCTGCCCATGGAGCACCGAGTCTGGCCAGGCTGCCTCCTCCGGCGTGGTGGTGGGATGGGCGCATGGTGAGGCAGCCCCCGTCTTCACTGCCACCCCTGTGGCACGTAAGACCACACCTCAGTCTGGATGCTGGATGGCAGCAGCATGGCACAGCTGCCTGGTAAGATGCCCCTGGCCTTGCTTGAAGGCACCATCAACTCCCTGGATCAAATACCTGTCTCCAGCTGCGGACAAGAGCAGATGCCTGGACAAGAGCATAAGAACAGGGCAGATAGGTAGGGATATTCCTAATACACCACCTTGTCTTCCAGTACATACAAGGAATGGAAGGAAGTGTTTTATTTTTTGACCAGCGCCTCTTGCCCAATATTACCTGCCAAAGGCCTGAGCAGCATCCATCCAGAACAGGTACCCCAGCCTTCCTCTCCTGATGGTGGGAGAGCAGGTCCATCCCTGCTGTGGCACAGGGAAGGGCAGCCTTGAGTTCTCTCCGGATGACCACTGGCAAATTCAGGTGCACAGGAGCCACGGAGGGTTGGAGGGAGTAGTGAGGGAGGGCTGCACGTGCTGCTGAGCAGATTCAAAGCTGCATGGAGCACTTGACACAGACAAGTCTTGGACAGGCCTGTAGAATTAGGGCCAGTACAGAGGTCTTCACTGGCCTGTTTTCTGGTGAGAAAATAGAAAAGATGCTTAAATCTACCATTATGCCCACCTCCATCCAACCGAGCAGATCAGGCAGTCCATCCCCTCCATCCAAGGCAGGATCAACATCACTATGGTCACTCCTGACAGATACCTGTGTGGTGTGTCCTTAAAGGTATCCGTGATGCAGGCTCCATAGTTTTCTAAGCAATCTGCTACACTTGTATATTTTCCTTAAAATTAGAAAGGACTTTTCAAAATGCCGGTCCTAAACAGCTTTCATTTCAGTTTAAGCCTGTGACTCCTTGTTGTTTCCACCAAAGACACAATGAAAACAAGATTACTCCTTGAAGTGACCTGCCGTGAAAGATTGTGACCGTGTCTGTCAGGGTACCTACCTTTGAGTTGTCTGCCCAGTGGGTATATATAAGTATATTATGTCTTTTAAGCCATAATCTCTGAAAAAACGTTCCACTGGAGGAGTATGTCTTGAAATCTACAGCCAGGGCCATACAAAAGTTCCTTCCCTAATAAAACTATTATTTAGTGCTTAATTATTTGGTACCAATTTGAATAGATGCTGCAGTTAAAGATGGTCACACCCGATTCACAACATATGTGCCAGAACAAGAGGAAAACAATTAGTCCTTCTGTTCTATTCACATCACATTTACTGCGGAGAAAAAGTTTCTTTCATGCAGGAAGATTTTTAAAAGGATTTCTTTTTCTCTCTAGCCAACATTCCTTTTGCATTAGAAAACTTGAACAGATTTAAGCCCTCATTCAAAACGCAGTTTGTAGTACAAACATGCTACAGTTGTCAACACACAATGCACAAACACACAGGGGCGAAAATAGACCGACCAGAGCGGCTGCTAGCCCGTGTTGCTAAACTGCTTGTGGGAGGGGGGAATGAAACTATTTTTACGAACAGCCAGCCGAGCTCTTCGAAGTCTCAGAAAGTCTATATTTGGAGTAATTATATGACTATGTTACATCTTGGCTAATTACGGCAGTCATGTTCAATAATGAAATTATTCAGCCGTTTCCCTTTGTGCGAGAAATGGCCCCAGCTGGTCACCCTCATCCATTTCATACCAGTGTAGTGCAACAGCACTACTTATTAAGAGCATATGGGGAAATATTTTAAGTGCAGTGTAACTAGCTTTATACTGCAGTTCATTTTAAAGAAATAAACAAACTGCAGTAATTCCTCAAATTTTTTATGCCACAAATGTTCTATAAAATTCTTGTTATATCCGGGCTCTTACAACATAATTTTAGAAGCTGGCAAAGGAAATAAGTGTTATGAAAGCAAATCACTCTTCTGTATGATTCAGGACATAAAAAGTGGTAAAACTAGTATTGTCTGTAGGATGTAAGATATATACTCAACAATAAAAGAGTTCAATCTCTCTAAAATACAATTTACCTCACCACACTTCTGCTTCATCTGCTTGAAGTCCACAGGTCAGCTTTATAACACAACCAAGGAGACAAGAATTGTTATTGAAATTCCACCTGTCCCCAGTGGTATGTCCCCAAAACTGGTGCCAAGTCTAGCATGATGTCAAAACGAATTCACTCACACAAGAGCAGAATTAGCCTAACTTCAAACATGTGATATTATCCAGGCACTCTTAGAAAAGGGAGAAAAACTAAACTGGGATGAATTTTGATTAGGGAAAATATTATGCAAAAATGAGGCCCTAAGATTTCTGCTGAATATTCATCTCTGAAAATTATTTCATTAGTCTTCTCATTTAGTGCTTAGGTGCGCTGGAGCACTTCTATGCAAAGTGCTGACAGCAGTATATACACAAAGCTATATCGTTGCATCCTAATTGAACAATACAATAAACTCCAAGTGCTTGTATACATTGTTACAGAGGATGTTCATGGAAAAGCTCCTGGAATCCTTACCTTCAGAGACGACAGAATAAAAGCAGAATCAGATAGATGTTTTGCAGTGCCAGTCCTAAGCTGGTTTTCTAAGAGAACAAAAATCTCTGTTCTTTACTTGCTTGCTGGTGGCCATGCATATTAGCTTTTAAGATCTTTGAGTTTTTGTGTAGGCTGTTTTTTGCATAGCGTGTCTGAAATAGGAAATATTTGGAACAGAGTGCTGCATTAGATTTTTCAAGATTCCTTAGATTTATCCTTAAATAAATAAATAAGAGTAGGTAGAGAGTGGCAGAGAGTGGGATCTGAAATTGGTTGTTGCCGTGGTTTAACCCCGGCCGGCAACCAAGCACCACGCAGCCACTTGCTCACTCCCCACCGCCCGGAGGGGTGGGGAGGAGGATCAGAAAGGAATGTAAAACTTGAGGGTTGAGATAAGAACAATTTAATAATTTAAACAGAATAAGAGATAAGAACAACAGTAATAATGATAACAACAATAATAATAACAATTAGGATGGAAAGGTGGGAAAAAGGGTAAAATCCAAAGGAAAAGGGAAAAGGGGGGAAAAAACCCCAAGTGATGCACAGTACAACTGCTCACCACCCACTGACCGATGCCCAGCCAGTGCCTGAGCAACGATCCCCCCCCAACTAACCCTCTAAGTTTATATACCAAGCATGACATCCCATGGTATGGAATGCCTCTTTGGCTGGTTCAGGTCAGCTGTCCTGGC
>JAVJGI010000014.1:101635448-101753989 GCA_035590275.1 Ibycter americanus
ACATCAGAGCCAAAACACAGCACTGTACTAGCTACTAAGAAGAAAGTTAACTCCATCCCAGCTGAAACCAGGACAGTTGTGGGTTTTTGTTTGTTTGTTGTTTGGAGTTTTTCTTAAGGAACATTTGGAATTCAGTGTCTTCCTGTAAGTGGAAGTCTGTCTTCCAGAGGTGGCCCATAAAGTCTTCTACCATTTCAGGATGCTGGGCCCTTCTTCCCAGTGTCAGCATACTCATCTTCCTACAGCTGCTGCTCAGTGATGCTGGCAGTTCCCTCCAGCCCCCTTCAGAAAGGAGCCCAGGCTCTGCAGCCTTGGCCAGTCATCCCCTAAAGTCCCTGGGGGGTGAAACCAGCCTCCCCTGGGAAGATGTCGCACTGCGTGGGTGAGGGGACACTGAAGGAACAGATTGCAAGGGAAATGCAGGGAAACTAGGGAAAATTGCTTTGTGTGTGTGTACGTGAGAGATCTTGCAGAGGAAGTGTCAAGACCAGAGGTGGAAATACATCAGGATGAAATTGGAGTCATGAGGTACAACAGAAAACTTGAGCCGATTTTGAAGAGGATACAGTCTCTCTTTTATCTAATGGCAACCATTTGGTGATTGAGGGAACACAGGGATGTTAACCATTAGCACAATTGCCTACAGTACACTGCTTTTTGTGGCAATTATTCCTGATATTAGTGGAGAAATAGGTAACTAACTAATGGGAAGTCTGGAAATAACATGATGTACATAAGTCTTTTGCGAGGCACAAAAGATTGTGACCACGGAGTGATTTAATGGATGATTTCTGTAGCCTATTGTTCTGCATTCTATTGCTGAGTCATCCCTTTTAGTGTCCAAGAGGTTTGTTAAGGTCAGAGCTTCTTTCTGGTGTCATATTGCAATTGAATTGCTTAATGTAATTGTTAACATGTAGCTCACAAATGGGTATTTTTCTCCTGAAAGAGGTATTTAGGTGAGGATACTCAGCATTCACTTGGGGCAGATTTATCAAGAGGATACAGGACAGAAAAAAAAAAAGGGGGGGGGAGAAAAAAGAAAAATAAATACATAAATAAAAGCTCCAACATTCCGTGACAGATAAATCTGTAATAGCTAAATGTATCTGATGGTTGTAGTAGTATTTTGCTGAACAACATTTAGAGTTCCTTTAGCGCATGGCTTGGCAGGACACTGCTGTTCCTTGAGAATGTAAAATTCATATGCCTAAATATTGGAAACATGTTGTAATTAAAATTACTGGTTTATTAATAGATGGTCTCCGAGCTATGTGATACACCACTCCAGCAAGATTGGAAATAGTGCTAACAGTCATACTTGATGAACTGAAACAGGCCCTAGAAATTCAATGTAAGTACAATCTATTACAAAGTGGGGAAAGCATCTGTATGGATCAGAGAGTATAAGCATGGAAATAGATGGGATTTTGGACTGAAGCTCAAAGAATCTTTATTTCTAAAAATACAAGTAATCTGAAATCTATATAATTTCCTTTGCTATATTATACACGAGATCATCCTTTAAAAGTTCTTAGAAAGACACTGATGAGACTGAAGGTTCAGAGGGACCTGTCTTAAGATTTAGCATTCCTAACACAATGCCATTACACAGGCAGTAGAAGGTGCTCTTGTAACAGCAAACAATGTTCCTTGATTTCACCAGTTAGAACTCAAAATCATCCTGCCCCTCATGTAGCCCAGCATCCTGTATTTCAAAAGCCATGGAGCCAAATGATTGCACAACCTAATTGTTTTTAATCAAGCGAGGTCAGTTTTGGTTAGATTGAAGTGTATAGAGCGCGCTATACTTCTCAAAATTTTGCTTGATCTCTTGGGTATCTTCAGACAAAGATTTCTAAATTGTATAAATATACCCTATTGTTGCTAGGATTGCATGTGGTTTTGTGTATGAAGAATGGTGTGAGGAATTTGACTGGGATTAAGGAAATAAAGGTTGGTATTGTACATGTACTTCATGCAGTACTAGTGTTGGCATAGCCCCTATAGTCTCAGTACCAAGGAGGTAAGTTTTGTAGGATTTCCTCACCATTGCCTGGGATAACAAGTTATTGGATAATAGTTTTCCAAAAGTTTATTCCAGGTTTTAACCTCACCTAGATCTTTCCATGGGACAGCCACTGGCTCAGCCCTTCTCCTTAAACACTACCCAATGTCTGATAAGGTCTGCCTGTAAAACACAACCACTGCTGGCTTTTACACTTTGCCTTGACTCTCCCAAAAGTTCAACCCTCCCATAAACTCTACAACAAAATACCTTTGTCATGTAGGGACCTGCCCCATTGCTTTTCCTCACTTTTGGAAGTCCTCTGTCTCCAGCAGCTGGCTTGTTCCACGCCCCTGGAAGTCTGAAACTCTGATGGTGTAGAAAATATCTCTTCATTAGAGTAGAAAAGCTAATTTCTACTACGTATGGGTTTTCTGTGTATCCATTAAGATAGAGCAGTATGAAGCAATGTTTACTGTTTCACTGTGTCAGCTGTTTGGAAATCTGCGCCTGCAGCCTTCAAGAGCAGGAGCTGTGTATTTTCAGTTAATGGTGATGGAGGAGAACTAAACCATTTTTCAGTCGTTTTAACACCATCTGGTAGCTGAGAGCGTGTTTGTGTCCGAGCATTGCTGCAGTTCTACAAGAAAGCCAGCACTTTCCAAGCCCTTTTATGTCCTTAGGTAAAATAAAACATGCAATCGTGGAAAAGAGCTTGCAGCTGAACAGTTGTTGAAGATTTTTGATTCCAATGACTGGGACATGGATCTCGGCACTCGGAGAATGAGGCTCGTGAAAGAGAAACAGATAAGTAACACATGTTAAGTTAGCCAGAACATTTTTTTTAAAAAAAAGGTTAACATTTTCTTTAGACATTAATGGATGAATTTCAATTCTTCCCTCCAAGATCTAAAACAACTTCCAGCTGTTATTTTCTGGAGGAAGACGCCTCTAGTACTTTAATTATAACTACAGACTGGAAATGCCTGCACATTTTCACTCACATCTTAGTATCAGTATACCAATGCTACTATCATTATTCTCTAAAGAAGTCCCTTTTACAGATTTTTATAGTTCACGATGCTTCCCTGTGTGAAGAAAGCACAGTGCCTTTTTTTTAAGCTTCGGTCTGCTAGAAGGTTTTAGTATTGTTTTGATAAATATAAAATTCAAGCTAAAATGAAAACTCATCCTTCTAACCATGTAACAGTAAGTTAGAAAACACTGGCAAATGCAGTTTTTATGGGCTTAGCAGGTAGTGAAAGGATCCTGATTATTAGGACTCAGGTGTGTCAGTTTGGGTGACTACATTTCTATTCCCCTACCCAGATAAATGCAGCCTCATTTTCAGGGGTATCTGTAATGAGGTGGAACAGCAGGGGGTCAGTAAGAATGAAAACCTGACTATTTTATGATCCGTACAGATTGCCTATAAAAGTTTTGGCAGCTACATTTTGGTTTTGGCCCAAGGTGCTTATGTGCATACTATTAATTAGGAACAGTTTAGTTAAAAGATTATTTACACAAATTTTTAACTCACACCAATGTCTACCTGCACAGTGAAGCTAACCTTTCCCATTAAATGTATTTAAAAAAAAAAAAAATCTACCTACCATGTTTTAACAATCTTGAACAAAGTTTCCTAAATTTCTTGTTGTATGAGTAAGTGCTAGTGAGATTACATTAACAATGTGATCCTATATTGGCATGTTATCTTGTTCTGTTGTAAAGTTAGACCCCTTGAATATGGGCCACCAAAGAGAGTCACACAAATAGCAGCACAGATGCGTCAAAGCAGTTTGGAAAAAACCTGGATGGCAAGGAGATAGGCAGTAGGTAAGTTTTATCATGCGTACTGAAATCCCAGACTCTCTGGGCTGGTGGTGGCTGCCAGCTGGAGCAGTGTTGTACCAGGGACTTGCATCATATATGCAGCAGTGCTGAATGTGGGCTGTCAATCTGTGGCAGACCTTTGGTCTCTTACCCAGGCTGCATGTGACTGTTACTGCCTGTATTTCCACTTGCCTTGCTTGTTTTCATTTTTGTCTCTGACTCAGTAACAATGAAGTAATACAGCTTTCTTGTCTTGCAACTTCAAAGCCAGTCTTACAGACCTTGCAAAACTAGGAGTTACTGAAGAAGCAATTCTGAGCCTATTTTTTCCTGAAAGTTTAAGCTACATATTCTTAAAGCCATAAAAATAATTATAGCTTGTGCTAAGTTGCACTTTTAAAAGTGATGCTCTTTCCCATTTGAGTAGCACCATGACAGAATCTGTTTCAATGTTCCTTATTTGAACAAGAATAATCTTGTCTCACCTCAGCTGTCTGTTACAGCTGAGATCAAAATATCTTGCATATCTTCTACAGCTGTATCTCTTGATTAATTACAATATCAGTAGCAAGACAAATCAAAAGGATACATGCTTAAAGCAGCCCCAAATGTTGCTTTAATTAATTAACATTAACACATAAGAACTTGTTAATGGTATTTTAGAAGCAAAAAGGAAACTGATGTTTTGAAGTCAAAATTTCAAAAAATAATCAGCAATTTTGGTGTCGCAGTTTCCACATACCATCAACTAGGGAGTTTAAATACAGAATCTTTTTGGGAAGTGTCTGATAAACACTCTTGAAAGTGCCATAGTTTGTCCACTCAAAATTAATATAATCTTAAAATTTGATTTCAGTAATGGAATCATATCTAGACATAGTGAGAAAGTATTGATACACTTCTATAATCCTTTTCTTTATGATTTTCTGAGGGATTTAATTTTAAGTAACAAGTGTAACTACCTACAATTAAATGAAAAATACTAACTTGGCTTTTTGTATTGACACTATTTCGTTTGAAAAGGGGATCTTTTTTGGGCCATGAAAAAAACTGTCTTCAGGGTTACTGCAGGGTAAAACATTCAAGACATCCTTCCTTTTTACGCCGAGGAACTTGGAACAGTAATTCTAAGCATACAAAGTACTTCCATTTCCTTAAGCACTTGCACAGTCTTTGTTAATACAGTACTTGACCTCTCCCAGTCCGTGGCGTGTAGGAGTTATCCGTGTGCTGCTAAGGCAGGGAAGGGCCACTGCCCAATTAGGCTGATAGGGAAATGCAGCCCAGAGAGATGAACAGCTTTAGCTCAGGTTGCTGAAGATGTCAGTGGCAGTGCAGGGAACTGAATTCCTTTCAGATCATGGGTCAGCGTAGTTTGGGACGTGTGCTTGCTCTCTAAATTCACTTCAGTTTGTCCTATTTTCAGCTTCCTATGCACTCCCACTACATAACTCTCATATAAATAAAGCAAACACTGGAAGAAAATATCAAACCCATACTTTTATATGAAACAATATTTTAATAATGGAGAAAATTTTACCTACCTTCTTACAGTTGTAGAACAATCAAATTTTCATCCTACTTAGGAATAAAGTAAAAAAACCACCCCAAACCTGTGAGAATATATACTGAAAAGCTTAGCTCATAAGGTGAATGCTATGAAATGTTCTGATGCCGAATATGCAAGTCATTGCCAATGACAAATACAATATCAGTTACATTTAAAAAGTAATTGATACTGATTTTTAAATTATAGCTGCAAGATTAAACTAAGCATTTCTTAAACAACTTTGAGCCAAACTGTCCTTTGCTAGCAAACAGGAAAGAATCAGATTTTCTTCAATGATATAGTTTTAGGAAATACTGCCAGCTGTGTTGTCAAAGCACTGAATAGTGCTGTGCTAGAAGCCATGTAATTAAGCACACAAAAGGATCAGATTATAGCTTGTTAAAACTATTACTTTTTCACACCTGAGACTATTGCTCTTTCAATTAACGGGAAAAATAGGAGAGCCTGGTTTCAGGCACTGCTTTAAGTCCTATGTTTGCAATAGTATTTTATTTTAAATATTGAAAATCCAGCTAATCTAAATTAAATAGGATTCTCTATTTGGATATTCAAAACAATTTGTTAAAACAGCATTCAGCATTTTAGCTCATCAGTACTGAGCCGCCCAATTTTCTGTCCAGAGTTTCTCAGTCTAAAGCCTGTTCTCTATCCTTTTATTTGTAGTTTTTGTCTCTTGTAACCAGGTTACACAAGAATCCATGTAATCTATTCTCTTTCTTGATAGTGATGTATTACAATGTCAGTTCTCCATGTGATGTTCACTTCAAACACTGCCTGCGAGCTGTAACAAGCAAAAGCGTCGAAATGCATAACATTACTGTGGAAATACTTTTGCAGTAACCCAATTCTGTCTCCCATAAGCTGCAAGAAAGTTAAACAAAGTACCAGCTCCATTGTCAGTTTGGTGTGGCAACAAAAATGTCTTTTTGGGATCATAAAAGAACCCTGCAGTGCTGGAAAAGGTATGGCTCCATTGCCACAGCTGAGAGGGAGGCCACTGACATGGCAGTTAAACATAAGAAAGAGACTTTCAAAAAACCTGGGATTTTAATATGCCTTGGGAAAAAAGATCTGCCAGCCAAACACACTCTGGTTTGCAAGGAGCTGAGAGCATCCACTTCTTTTAAAACGCACGCTTTCATCCCTGTCCAGTGCTGTTGTGTTTATTGCCATCCACACAAAGCCACTTGCAGATGAATCAGTGGAAATGGCAGTGGCTTTGGGGTCCGGTCGTACTTGGTGGTTTTGAGGGAGGAAGGAAGAGTGAGTCTGTTTGCATTTCTGTTCTAAATGTGATTATTTACAGCCCACTGCAGTTGTGCTCATTAGCGATGGTATGCGTTACAGGCTGAAAAGCTGTGCCAACAAGTTTCCATACAAATTTTTAAATAAAAAGAAGAAAAAAGAAAATTTAGAATTACATGATCGCGTCTAGTCAGTTGTTTCTTAACTGAAGAAAAGACTGGTGCATTGCAAGACACAAAATTCCAGATTCAACAGGTATTTCCCTAAATGAACTACCTTGTTCTTCTGCACAATATACAGACATTATCCCTTTAATAGCTTTGGCCTCTAAGATGGCACAGCAACCCATCCTCAAACAGTACCACCAGACGTGCTCAGACGCTTTGTCTGGCAGAACATTTGAACAGAGAAAATGTGACAGGTAAAATGATAAATTCACCTGGAGAATCATTCCTGTCTCCCAAAAGGCAACCCCACTTGTTACAGGTATAGCCACGACACTGCCATTTTCTAGTGGTTGAAGTTATGTTCGTGTTTGAAGTAGCTTCAGTTTATACAAACGATTCGCTGCCATACGAACAGGGCACTGGCCTCTGCTGCTTTAGACGCCGGGCGGGTAGAGACCAGTGCACCCCCATGCTCACAGCACAGTTTCCATTTGCTTTTTCTCATGCGTTTTCTTTGCACAATTCACTCCTTAAATGGATCTGACATTCCACCAGCCATGTCTCTCCCCACAACAGTTATCTGTCAGAGAACAGATCGTCATGAAGGGAAAATAGTGTGGTTTTTTTTCTTAGATGGATTTTTGGCAAATGGGTAGACAGTTTAGAGCATAAATGTTATGAAGTGCAGTTGCCAAGTCACAAGGCGTTTTTCTTTTCCTGATCAGCTTGCTGCTCTCAGCCCTGTCTGATATAGAGGTTTTGGGGCAGCTACCTCATGATGTCTGCATTCTCTAGTGCCATGTCACTCAGACTTTCATCTTTGCCATGTTGCAGCTGATTGGTTTTGCTTGTGCTTCCAGCATCCCCCTCCTGTTTTTGAAAATTACTTTTCATCATCTTGGTATCTGGGTGACGAGTGTAGTTCTGGCACTTTAAGCCTGCAGCCTGTTCTAGCTTCAGCACGAGGGAGGGGAGGGAGCACCAGACAGAGGACTTGAAGGAAGATTCTTGAGCCTTTTCAAACCAAGTGCAATGCTTTTTATGAACAGACATAACTAATAGCACCGGTCAGGGGCAGACAAGAGTCAGGAGAATGCAGGCGTTGTGTAAGCTCCACACACATTTACGTCACAGTTGGATCCTGATCTCCGATACCCCCTTTGACCTCATCTTCAACTTTCTTTTGAATATAACCTGCCAGCCGTGTTCCATTGGGCAGTGATTTTGCAGTGTGCAGGGTGACCTCTGAGGACATCAATGGCATAATTAAGATATCTCAAAAACTGGGCAAGCTTTAAGCCTTCACATCTGGAAGCACTTGAAAGTCCTCTGATGTCTTGCAGAAATCCAGGTTTGCTGTATCCCGTCTCTATTTTCCAAATTTTGCTTTAAAGTGAACATAACAGGAGGAAGTTTATTTTGTGCTGAACATGGGTATGAGTCTAGTTCAGGACTTTGTGATTAGTTAGCTTATTTCACAGGGCGCTGCATGTGGCATGCAGCAAGTGACTGCAAAATCAGTAATAAATTAACCTGTAAAAAATGTGAAACTTTGGCTTAAGACGGATTTCCAAACAAAAGTGTTGGACGTTGAATGTTATTTTGATTTTTAACACCTGCAAGCACATGGAGATTATTTCTCCACCACATTCCTAGCCTGAAGCCACAGATGTGTTTTGCTCATATTGCAAACAGGCTTATCTGGAGTTTATGGTTTAACTTCTGATTAAGCTTTCAGGTGCTAATGCAACAACAACAATTATTTTAGGATGCGTGGTTGTACGTATTCCAGTTATGCTGTGCTGCTTCAGCAGATTTTTGATTCTCCTGTATGCATTTATTTTGTAGTTTATCTTGGCATTACAAGAAACATTCTTCATGAATCTCTTGAAATCCCAGCAGTCTTCTCCTATGTACCTCTTTTACATACATTCTTAGAGGAAAGAGTTTCTGACAGGCTGTAAGAAGTCTGGTAATTTTATTTTTGACCTGGACATAAAAGGTTATGCAAGTGTGCTGTGAGAGGCCTTTTCTTGTTTTCCTATTCCTTTTTACCCAAACAATTGGCTCAATCAGCTTGCAGAAAGCATCATGTAACTATCACATACAACACTTGAATTTAGGACCCCCATGATATTGGACAGAGAGTGAATTAGTGAATTGATCTCACTACAATAATACAGTAGATTTTTGTTTGCAATATATTAAAATATGCTTTTTAGTTTAATATATTTTTGTTCTCCTCTTACATTCAAACTATTCTCAGCAATTAGAGAAGAATGTTGTAAATTCTCTTCTGATTTATGGGACCTTAAATAATTTTCTTCAGTGGAAGTTATCCTGCTGGTTGTATGGTCAACACATGTTAAACACTTGCTCTGTAAAAGCATTGCTAAGCTCATTAAACTCAGAAGAAAACCCCAAGAATTCAAAAGAAGCTAAAGTAATAATCTAAGTTTAAAATAAATCGAGTAGTTTTCTTTGTCTTAAAAATGTGGTGTTAAAACAGAATGGATAACTTAAAACCATCTACTTTTTGGTAGATTATGTTTTAGCTTTTCAAAACCAGAGTTGTAGTTATCATAAATAAAAATCTGTAACACATGCATGCATTTAACTAAATGCGATAAAGCCTGCCGAATCACGCTGTGACGGATGTGCAGACACCAGGGGTGTCAGGAGAGAATTAAGGTTTTGCTTTGTTAGGGAGACGGCTTCCCTGTTACAGTCTCTGCTTGAAAAGGGAGGCCTGAGGGTGATCCCCTTCTTCCTCTTCAAATGTCTGTCTTAAGGCTACTTCTGAGCCGTGGTGAACTCTAGCCCATGTCGAAGAGCCTAGCTCTGGCACCGTGGGACTTGGTGTGGGCTGCAGGCACCTGCCTGGAGGCTGCCCTGTGCCCTCCTGGACCGCATCCTTCCAGGAGGGAGCCCACCGGCTTTGCCCCCGCAGGCTCCCGTTGTTCCTTTGCTATGGAGTGTGAACCTCGGGCTTGCCCCCGGCTTCTCTGAGCTACAGGCTGTGCTCTTGTGCTCTTTGTGAGACCTCGGGGTCTGGCTGAGGTGAGAGGCAGGATGGCGGGGCAGAGGAACCCAGTGCTGCCGCGCCGTGTCTTTGTGTAGGCAGGCACTCAAAAGTGTACCTGCTTTTCAGGGGCCGTTTGGGAAAAATAATTTGCGATCTTCAGGTGCCCACTATGTGGCCGCAGGGCTGATAATCTGATGATATTTTGGTCTTTCAAACAAAATTGGCAGAGATACTGGGGCTGCTGCCAGGTAAACATCAACGTGTAATCTAATCAATTAGCAGTAACTTTTGTGGGAGAAACAAAAATGTCATCCTTTGCAGTCTTTGACATCACATGAAATACATGATTACTGTACGGATCGTTAGATTTGATGTTTGGTTAGGTTTGATGCATATTTCTAGGTTCCAAACCAGTACGTATTTAATAGCAGATATAACTTCTGGTACCTCCCAGTTGTTTATGGGAAAGAATTTGATAGTGTTACTCTAGTTCTTGGGGGGTCGCGTGCTTACACCCCCACCTTCCCTTTGTGCCTTTGATCCTACACGGTGGTTTTGGAAGATGCCACATTGGCTGAATAAGCAGTGAGTGCTGCGCCAGGACATGCTCAGGATTCGGCTACCGGTGGGCAGCAGCGTAGGTGCGAGTGCCTGCCTCTAGTTACAGCGAGGGCCTCTTTCCCCAGGGGTCTCTGTCAGTACCATGAGTCTTAAACACTAGCACAGTCAGGCAAGCTCAGCCCACGATGAGGGTGCAGGCAATTCTGGGTGTTCACCCTGACTGACGGCTCCATTTGAATTTTGAAAATGCATGCAGCTGCCTCGCGTATTATAGTTCTCATTTGCAAAATGGAGGTAGCGCTGTCTTATCTTGCCTGCTCCAAGGGGGATGGTGAAATAATGTTTTTCCTCTTTGCTCTATTGCTAGGATTTCTGCTTGTTATTTTAATTATTGCATTTAGTTAAAGTAGGGACTTTCCTCTCCATGATCAGACCTTCTATTATTTTTTAAAAAGCCAGTTTATTTTCTTGTCTTACATCTTGTTTAAAAATGCTGTTCAGATTTGTTAACAGTTGATCGCTTGTCTTGGAAAGAAAGCTTTAAAAAGACATCCAAAGCAAATGTTTTTTTGCAACTCTTTAGACTGCAGATACGAAGTGAGTGACCTGTAGCCTTTAATTAATGGACACAGTTCACTACTTATTGAATTGTGAATTTAATTGGCAGTGCTGTAAGAATTCCAGGAATAACTGAAGATTTAAATTCCTTCAAAAATATGTTACCAAGTTGTCCTGTCTCAAATCTACAAGAAGAATGCTTTTGTTTATACAGTCGAGTGATTCATCCACATATTTCTAAATACAGCTGATCTGAGATTTTGCTAAGGGAAAAGGTTCCCTTCAGACCCCGATAAAGGCTGAACGACATCTGTCTCCATGCAGATGTGCAGGAGGCAAATTACAGTCTTCTGGAGCAAGCAGAGAGGAACAACTGATGCTGTTTGTTTCAGGTGGAGTATGAACTTGCCTCCGTGACTAGGTACTGGGGTCCCCATACAACAAAGAGAGCTGGCCGCATTCTAAGAGTTTCATAACATATTAGAGGGGTTGTACCTCAGCGTACAGTTCAGCAAGGCAAGCCGAAGAGTCAGAAGTAAACGTCGTTCGGCTTGCGTTGAATATGAAGTTCTTTGGTTTGTTTTCCAACCTGAAAAAACTGTGAAAGCATTTTGTGGAAAATTCAACAGAATTGGAGCAACATGTTCCTGCTTGGACCACCTCTAACAGGAAACAAGGAAACAAGGGAGCCGGCTTGTAGAGGTTGTGGAGGTGGGCTTGATGGCAGTGCTGGGGCCATCTTCCCTCCATTCAGGCAGCTGATAACCGGTGCACGTGTAGCCTTGGCCCACCTCTCTGCCTCAAGGGGTTTGAATTTAATCTCTCTACAAGGGGTACCATGGAGAGACTCAACTCTAGACCGTGCTGCTTGGGAAATGAGTCTCCTAGTTAATAAAGCTTGTCTGTCTCACAGTCCATTAAAGTCATTAATGCCTCACTAATGAGGGCCTCAGCACCAACGGTTCCAATCTGCTGATTTGCTCCTCCTATGCTGTTTTGCATGCTGATGTCTGCAGTCCCGCATACACCCCCCGTCCTTTGGACTGGCCCACCCTTTCTTCTAATTTTCCCCAAATACTTCTGCTCCTCTTCTACTTGGTTTAATCTTTGTCCTCCTTTGCTTTTGCCACCCCACCAAAACAAGGGAATGACAACCCGTGAACAGCAGATCATAAAGTCACAACAGAAATTACATGGGCTGGAATTTTCCAACATAAAATGCTTCACCCCCATGCATTCAAACTCACCTAAAAGGCCTTCGCTTGTTCTTTTTTTCAGCTGTGCTCCTGGGAGAGACTATATTTGCATTTGTGTTTTTCAGTTATTCACTGTCCTGTCTTTGGAGGACTGCCTGCTCTTCTCCTTGTTGGGATGCTGCTCTTCTCTGCTCCTACTTGTGTGTTGCACTGCATTCTCTGCCACGCTGTGACAGCAGAGCTGCCTGTTTGCTGTGGTGAGGTGGAGTGGGCCACTTCATAACAAAGATGAAGTACAGTAGGGATACAGGGATCTACAGATCCCTTAGGACATACTGAACATGCACCAGAGAAGCCTGAAACCATGTAGTTGCCCTGTGAGGGTGCTGGAGCTCCCCAGGCCCAGTGCCGTAACGCAAGGTTCAACACAAAGAGGCACAGATGGTTTCAGGATCGATCAGTGAAGCAACAAATTTGAAACCAGGGTCTATCTAGGTGGGTCTAGATTTCAGCAGTAGCTGCACAGGCAGGTATTTGTGCAGAGATACAAGAGAGCAGCTTATATTTCATATTTCTTATGAAAAAGACAAAAAGTCCAAATCAACTAAATAAGCTCCCTGAAGTGTTTCCTGTTATTTACAAAAGTCCTAAGGCATGAAGTTGCAAAATTAAGCGCCTGATTTAGGAAGCGCCAGTGATAAGATTTTCTGGCCAACCTCAATGCCTCTGAATTACGATTCAGTTCTATAAGTATTCTGGCCCACATCTCATTCACAGTGCATGAAAGACTGCAAAGCAGTTCTGTATTTGTCTTAAGTGTACAAAGGAAGAGGATTTATTTTTGCAAATGAGGTGTTCATCTGACAGATTGAATAAAAACCATTCAATGGTGTCCTACAGAGGTCATAGTGTCTTAGACTTTGCCTGCAGTTTGTTACAATGACTCCTGCTGAAGAGAGAGTTTATTGTCCATCCCGACTCCGTAGATTTTCTTTCTGTTGTACAGAGGATTGAGTTCAGTAAACACATACTAACCACATGCAAAAACATTTTTTGCTGAATTGGGGCCCTAGTAAATTATGCCTACCACAGAATCTTTTCTTTAAAAAATAACTTCTGATGATGATTTTGATTTGGTGAGGTTTCAGTTTGACATTAAATAAAAGACATCTATAAACTTTGATTACTCTTTCCATACACCATTGCCAATGTTAATTTTAAATATCTTTTCACAGCCCCTTTTCCATTGCATTCAAGCTGCACATTTTTAGGCAAATCCTACCATCCTAAATACTCCCTTGGCAGCTGCAGATAGCAGCTGTCACAGAACAGAGGTGCCCAGCACTGCGCTTGGAAAACACCTTTACTGACCTACTGATGATGTGTAAAGAGTGATGTGGCAGGTCTTGCTGAAGGCCTCAAGCTGCAAATCAATGGAAGCATAATTCTTCAGATATCCAGTTATATTTGCTACCAAACGGGTGAAGAGTCTTATCAGAGTGTCCTATCTAATAAAAACCAAAAGAGATTACATGCAGGGATCAGCAGGTGGTTAAAATGTATCACATTGCTCCTGTGAAATGCTCTTACAGGTGTCTGATGTTTCATTGTGAATAATAATATTAAAGATTTCAGTACTATTCCTCACTATCTGCTTCTGATTTTGCAGAGTTTTATTAAATTCCGGTCACCATAGTAGGGCAGCAGAGAGGAATTTGAACTTTGTGCTCACCTGTGCCAGATGCTGCAACCCGACAGAGCTGGTTTGCACCACAAGCTGCAGAAGGGTGTTTTATTTTTCCAGAACAGAAGCGGCAGTCATGGCAGTAGCAATGCTGTCAAGCCAAAGATGAAGCTTTCTCAGTTTTACTGCCTCTGACAGAGCCTAAAGAGACTTGAGATGAGTATGGGAATAGAGCTCACACATGTGGTACTTCTACCTAGTATTTTCCCAGTCTCCAGCTTTCTGAATCATATAAGGTTTCTCGATAATTAAGAAAACCCTTAACTTGTGCATTTGCTGTAGCTGCCCATTGATTCATGTAAAATTTTAGCATCCACACTGTCTGCATACTGTGGGAAGTGGATCTAGAGCGTGATAAAACATATCCATTGGTTTGCTCAGAACTTGGATCCTGTGAGGTTCATTTAATGCCCTATAGTTCTTATACTGGAAAAGGAGGCAACCCCTCCGCACCATACCATGGTCTTGTAGACCTCTATCATATTCACTTTCAGATGTCTCTTTTCCAGATGGAAGAGTCCCAGTTGACTATCATTTGTGGATGTACTGTTGGCTGCAGAAATTGTCATCCCTAACCTTTGCAAACCTACTAACACTTGGTTGTCTCTACCTAGTCTGCAGGAGAGATGTCTTGCTTTCATTCGCAAAACACTGTGTTTAGTAGTTGTGTTGGTAGGTCTCTGTGCCTCTCAGCTGCCTGGAGCTCCTGGATCCAGCCCCAGTGCTGGAAGCAAAGAATAAAACCATATACACTTAATATTTTATAGGTCATTTAAGTGGGCATAAATTATTCAGAGCTGAAATTTGTCCATCCCAGCAGACCTTAACAGAGCTTGTCTCACAAAAAAAAGTACCATAAGAATTTTTACTGGTCTTAAGGACTCAAAAACCTGTGACTTCAGTATCCCCCCTACTGGAGTGGTGCTCCCTAGGAGCGAGCTGAGAGACTGGGTCAGACTTGGTGAATCATCAACACTCAGGAGCATCCTGAGGGCTCCTTAAGCTGAATGTTGACTGTGTTTGACCCTGCGTAGTTTGCACAAGAAGAGATCCCGATTTCACATGGCTAGAGCAGATCAGTAACATTCTTCATTAGTTTACTGGCGCCTCCTCAAATTTGGAATCGTGCCCTGCTGTATCAAGTCCCCAGAACTGTTTGTTCAAACTGGTAGAGGTTTTGTCTTTTTTAACCATTAATCACTAAATTGTGCAAAGTGAAGGGTGGGAGACAGAGCAAGAGCAGCATATAGCCACAGACATAATAAATAGTTTACCAAGACTATTAAATGAAGTCACATGTATAATTTGCTAGTTATTTATCTTTAGAACACACCAGCTAAGAGTGGACTAAAGTACACTGGCTGACAAGATTTGTGTGCCATGAGGAAAACATTTTATAGAGCTACCACAATAGTCCAGATATTACACTAAGAATAATGACGACAGCGCTAACATAGTACCTGAAGAACTCCTCTCAGTCAGAGGATGGTTTTAGGTGCGTGGATGGAAAAGATAACAAATCTTCCTCATCAGGAAAAATTTGAAAACCAATTAAAACGTTTTTCCTTTGCAAAGAGTGTGATTTGGCAGTTAACTTCGTAAATGTTCTTTAACTCAAACAAAAATGTTTTCCATTAAAAAAAATATTATTCTTTTGCCCTTTGGTTGCATAAGACAAGCCTGAGACAACCATTTCATTGCTGAAGTCTGTTTAAATTTGTCTTGTGACTAATAGGGCTTTGATTAAAGTACGATAAAACATTAAGTGTCTGTAGTCCGAGTCCAATGATTATTTTTCCTTCTCAAAACATAGATAACTTTCGAGCCTATATGCCCCGATATTTCAGGGTTCTTTAGTCTAAGGAACTACTGGTACGGTAAGTACTTGCAGCAGTACTTACAATTTGTGGTTACTTGCAGTGTGTAGCAATTTGTGGTTATTCGCAGAAGAAAACCACCACATAATGTACCATATTGCTGTACTATCTTTATAAAAAAATACCGTAATTTGATTAGCTTGTAAAAGCAGCAAGTCTTTACTCTTGGGATGGGAGTTGGAAAGTCCATGTCTCCGAGACTGTCAAGTATTCAAAATGTCTCTTGGTCTACGCATCTTCCATAAGATCCTGTGAGTAAGCCCCTAACTTCATGTTGATGGCAGTCTATATTCTGTTTGCTGTTACCGTAAGCTGAAGAGTGTGTATTCTGGTTTCCCACCATTTTCTACCATTGAGCATAAAGAAAAAAAGTTATAAACATCATCAGCATACTTTGTAAGTCAATACAAATAAATGTTTATTTCTTCCATCCCTCCCCTGCCCTCACTGACATAAAGCAGAAGTGTCCTTAATGGAGGAGCTGGCGTCAGGGTCAATACAGAGTTGGGGATAATGCTTGTGCTTTCTCCTATTATTTTCATAACTTTTTTAAACATTCTGGTTTATTTTTCTGACTTTCTCATGGGTCTGCTGTTGTGCCAGTAGGAAGACAGTACATGACCCATTTAAATGCAGTTGTCACCACCTCTGCCCACTGTTGCTATCCATCTGCACTCGGTTTTCGGATGTGCTGCGGTCCTAAAAGCTCAGCCATGCAGAAAAAAATCTTCTGGCCCAAAACCTGCAGCTGGGAAAGTGTGACTTTATCCCCTAGCACTGAAAGGACAAATTACAAATTTACGTATGCAATCAGAATTTTTCTTCCTCCTTTCTCTGTTTCTTTACCAGAAATAAAGGAGTACATAATACACGTTGAAAGGCCTTCTACGCTACTGAAGTCATACTCTGAACAACAGCACAGAAAATATGGCGTGATATATTTTCATGTCTATGTAACAGCAGCTGTTATGGAATTTTGTTGAGTTTACAAGACATATTTGTCCACTTGCCAGCTCTGCAGGCTTCTGATCATCTTGAAATCCAAGCTGAATTCTCCTTGACTTCTTCATTGTCACCATAACTTTCCACCAGCCAAACCGTGTCTTGCGTCGTATTTATGCAAGCACACGTTCTTTGGATTCTGTTTCTAGTTAATCTGTTTCATTCCCTGTCTTCCAGAGGCTGTCTGTAGAGACAGGATTATGGCCTTAGATTTGAAACATATTGATACATGATGCAGAACAGAAAATCGTTAATTCATGATGCAGAACAGTAAAACATATCAATACATGATGCAGAGTAGAGTCTTACTCGTTCTTCCTTAATGGACATGGCTTTGCAGTACTTAGAAGGGGTAGAAATAAGAATAAATATCTACTTCAGGAAGAAGAAAAAGTATTAAGACTCTTAATATCAGTAGAAAGACATTAATTTTACAGATCTGATTTCCAGAGCAGGAACTGACTCTTGTTATGTGCGAGAGTTGACATCATGTATGATTTAGAGGCTAACGTAGGGTGGTCCATAGGATGGGTAGCATAGGACTCAAGAGGGTTCAAGTCTCTCCTTTGCCATAATTTCACTTAAGCAAGTCACTTCAATGCTTTGTGATTCACTTCCCTGCTTCTCAGAAATGTTATGAAAACAAACAAAAGCAGTATTTGGAGTAAACATGTTTTAAATGGATTGCAGTAACTAGGCTTGCTGATCTTCTTGTATGCCTATATAATGGCAAATAATCTTTATTCTGTTGAGTTTTTCAGAAGGAGCTGTTAAAAGCATGATTAGGATCACACACAAATCTCAGAATTCATTAACACAGTGTTACGAAGCTGTACATCCTGAAAGTGTTTTCTTCCAGCCAGCAGGTTACTCTATGTGGGTATTGTAAGGTAAGGTAAGGATTTTTCTTAAGGTGCAGGATTTTGCTTCACACAGCCCATGGATTATTTTGGGGCCATGTGTGCAGTAAGTTATGCTTGGCAGTTAACTTAAAAGCAAGGCACATTGCATGGTGTCTTAAATGGTGTGTTTCCTTTGGAAATACCTCAGGGGTGATCGGTTTGTGTTGTTCAGTGTTGGTGGATGCCATGTGATGATTTCAGACGACCTGTATCAGAGCAATGAGACAGACAACAGCAATCTGCTTGAACTTAATACTGACTTGCACTAATGGTGCCAACACTTGCAATAGTTTTTTAGCACATGTGAAGGTGGATCCTGCAGCTCCTCTTTGAGAGACATCAGTTCTCTTTAGTGGCACAAATAGAAGTGTCTGTTCAGGAAAATGGGGTATGGGATGTGCCCACACCTTGCTGACTGTCCCCTACACTTTGCACTGCCTGTGTTGATCAGCAGTCTGAAACCTCTTGATACCAGCAATGGTTTTGTAGGCTTAGTTTACTTGTGGAAATTATCCCTTGAAGGACTCTGGTGAGGAGGAAAGAGCAGTGTCGAGCCTGTGGCGTGTGCTGAGGTATCACTGTGCAACGTTAATGCAGTCTCCCTTTTTCCTGCCTTGCAGCTGGAAGGCTTTTCTGCTGATGCTTGGACAGATCTGAGAGCTTTCAGGAACCAAAAAAAAAAAAAAAAAAAAAAAAAAAAAAAAAAGAAGAAGAAAAAAAGCATGAATCAGACATAACTCCATCAATAAAAGAGTACCAAATAATGCCTACAGAATAACATTTTGCACAATTTGATTGCCTGTATACATTTCTCAGATAGGATCTCCTCACACACATTCCCCTTGCTGCTTTAGAAATCTCAGTAAAAGGCCACACTAACCCACACCCATGTATTATCCTACCCACAAGATGACTCTTGTGGCCATAAGGTGGTAGGGATGTCTTAGGGCTACCAGAGATGAAGCTTCAGGCCTTTATCACCACAGGCTCCAGAAAGTTTTCAGCAGCACAGTGAGAGCTGAAAGGCTGTTGGCAGCTTAGCTCAACAGCTTCCAAAGAGTACGATGGCTTCAGTTTGCATCCAGTGGTATATGCTACTGACTGAAGGCTTCACATCCCAGCCCTCAACTGTTTAGCTGCTGTTTCCAGGAACTGGTTCCCAACCAGTTCTGTCGTGTTGACTAGTACTATGTTAGTCTCTAGCACTCTTCAGACAGTCTGTAAGTCTCATTTACCTCCTGGCTTATACTGTGTTATACATGAACAAATTCTTTCAGGTAGGAACCATCATTTGTGCAACACCTACGCCTTCAGTGTCTTGCTCCATGGTTGAATTTCCTGGTTACTGTTCTAAGGTGAAAAACAGTTCACCCATTTTTCATCTATTCCTTTCAGAGATCAGCTCTGCTTTCATCAGGGAGGAGAGCCTGCAAAGATCATTGCCCTTCACGTGTACTTTCTCATCTGCTTTCATCTACTTTCATCTACTGAACCCGTCCTATGTCTATCTCATCACCTGCATGCCTTGTTCTTAATGCTTCTAAGCCTCTTTGAGAGGAGACATCCAGAATTTGACACGTGCCTCTTTCCCCCACACTTTTACAGAATCACAGACAAGCTGAGATTGGAAGGAACAACTTGACATCGTCTGTCCCTCTCTTGAAAGCAGGGCCTTAGGTCTGGTTATCCAGGCAGGGCCCTGTCAAGCCAAATCTGGAGTATTCCTATGAAGGAGATTCCAACATTTCTCTGAGCAACCATTTCTAATGCTTAATTGTTCTCAGAGTGAATATTTTTTTTCCTTATATTTAGATGGCATTTCCCCTGTAGTGGTTTGTGCCCGTTGCCTCTTGTCCTGTTGCTGTGCATCCCCGTGAAGACAATACTTCCCTGTACCTCTGTCTGCCTCTCTAGAACTACCTCTTGGGTGTTAGAAGACTGTGGTTAGATTCCCCATGGGCCTTCTCTTGGCTGAAAAACTCAGCTTCTTCAACCTTTCCTTCTGCATCAAGCCCTCCAGCACTCTAATCACTGGTGATTATCATCCACCAGGCTGATTTTTCTGTCTCTCTTGAGCAGAGAGAAAGCAAAACTGGCTGAGTAGTCCAGGTGTGGTCTGACAAGTGCCAAATAGAGAGGAATAATCACATCTCTTGGTGTGCTGGCTGTGCTGTTGCTGATGCAGCCCAGGACACAGTTTGCTGTCCTTGCTGCCAGGGCAGGCTGCTGGCCATGCCCAGCTTGCTGTCTGCCCAGACCCCCTGGGCATTTTCAGCAGAGCTGCTCCCCAGCCAGGCAGTCCCCAGCCTGCACTGCTTCTTGAGATTATTCCATCCCAGCTGCAGGACTTTACATTTGTCTTCATTAAACTCAGACGTTTATTGTTTTAACTTCATATTAAGCAGCAATCTTCTTGGCTCAGTCTTCCAGCCTGTTGAGGTCTCTTTGTGTGGTGGCTCATCTCCTTCCAGCATATCTCTTTTCCCAGTTTGGCGTCAGCCACAAACTTGGTGTGGGCATTCAGTCCCATTATCCAGATCATGAAAAAATATGTTGAATAGTGTTGGACCCCGTATCAGCCACTGATGAATGCCATTTGTGACTGGCTTTTGGTGCGATTTTGAACCGTTAATTAACCATCACATTTTGAACTTTTAGCTGGTTTTCCACCTATCTTGTTTTGACCTATTCTTTGGATTTCAAGAGAGATCAATGGTGTCAGTGCAGATCTATGGCCTGCAGAGTCCATCAGACAAGGCAGATTGGACTTTCATGTTGGAAAAGGTGACTGTGAAAACCAATGAATTTTGGAGGGGCACGTCAAAGTGCTAAGGAAGAGGAAAAAAAGCTGAATCAAGAATTTGGAGGGAAGGGGATCAGCCCTGAAAGTAGGAGTTGGAAGCAGTATGTGTTTTTGATCTTGAAAAAGGACAAAAGTTGGCAATAGAGAGAAAAAGCTCTGCAGGTGTGAAGAGCTGGGTGGCTGTAAGTGGCTTCATAACACAGACAGAGATGCCTTTGAGAGGCAGCAAACACAGAAAGAAAGCAGTGAGCAGATGAGAGTACGAAAATGAAGGGAAAAGGGTGGTAAGACTAGGGAAAGGAAGGAAAATGAACACTAAAGAGAGAAATGAAGGAGCCTAGCGTGTGAAACTGAAGGTGATAGAGCAGTGCTGAGAGTCACCAAATGCAGGGGACTGATGGAATGGAAAGCACAGCACACCCAAGCTGTAAACCTACGGTGTCGTTTCAGTATTCTACTCCTTTATCATGGTGCAGTATTACCAGGCTAATTCTTGATGTTCAAAGCTGCCATATAAGCCCACATAAATGTCCTGAGTTGTTCTAAGAAAAGTTAGAAATTTGAATTTTTTATTGGTATTTCTGAAGATTTTATTTTGGCACCCTCCTTTGTCATGTTCCAATGACAAACAGAGCAGCTTGCCACATAAATACACTCCTTTATCACCAAAACTTCTTTTAGAGCCCCCTGTGTTTCCCATATTGTAATAAACGCTAAAATTTTCAGCTGGAGCCTGCAGTACTGTTGGTATAAAACATAACAGGGTGTGATCATAGGTTTTTGGCTTAATCTAGCAGTCACTGAAATTATTGGAAGATTTGCCATTGACGTCAATGGGAAGAGAACTGGGCCTGTGATAGGAACTACGGTAGTAATAACAATGCATTTGACTTATATAGCCTTCTCTCTGCTTGCCAGAGGCCTTTGGGCACTGCATGTAAATGAATACAAAACAATAAAAGAGATTAAAATGTCTCTGATTCCTGCAGGATTAGAACAGACAAACAGTGAAAATCAAAGTATGCCTATATATGGGCCACTTCTTATGCAATGGTTCTAACTGTGTCATCACACAGTTTGTGGCAGGTCATCACGTACTTGATCTCCACAGAGCTGTTGTGGGTTGATCCATGAAACCACTGTCTGCTTAGAATTTTCTTAGCATGCAAATAAGCACAAAAAATGGATATTGATAAAAGAGAATATTTTTAGGCTTGCAAATCGGCCAGAATCAGTCAAATTCTTGGCTCCAGCCCTGTGCTGCTGAGTAGTGTCAGATGCTCACACATACACAAATTGACATTTACAAGGCACGCCGTGCCTAGTGCCAAGTTCAGAAATAAATTGCCTCTTTTGATAGCTTCACCAGAGCCTCCTAAGTACACCAGAGCCTCCTAAGATTCATTTATTGTTTGCTACTGGAGGGACTGGAATGCTCCTGGACACAGAATGAAAATCCATTCACCACAGCATAAGGGAAACTACATACACTGAAGTACAATAACTGTGAAGCTGCAGTTTCATGGGGTAACGTATTCGGCGTGCTGCATGTGAAGGATTAGGTGCTTGGCTGTCATTAACGGCAATGTGGGCTGCGTAATTAACTCCATGTGTACGCTGCTGAAAACCTACTCCAATAAATACCAGAGCCATTTACCTGGGGAGCGTAGAGGAGGCTGGGTCTGACCCCTGGAGCTTTGCTTGTAAAGGATACAGCCCTGAAAGGATTTCCTTCAGCTGCACGGGGGGTGATGCTGACTGCTGGTGGATCTTCCCAAGAACACGTAGTATTTTGATGCTGTAGGAAGCTTAAGATCCTCATTTTGCCTCTTCACTTGTCCAGAGCCAATGTGAGATCAGGTTCTGCAAGTCTGTGTCAGGCAAAATCTGTACACATTTATAGTACAAGAAAGAGCATAGCCTTACCTGGTCAGATGATTCATTGATCAAAAATCCAGCATGCCATCCCTTAGGCTGACTGGTACAGCTCATGGTATCTCAAAGGAAACATATAATTCACTTATGCAATAGTGTAATACTGTACAATAATTAGACATGACAACTATTAAACACAGCAGCCATGAGCTTACTTCTCAGAGCCTGCAAAGCCTATCTAAACATCTCCATGAAGCCCTGAGAGTCAGCATGTGCCAAGTTCAGATTCACCAGGCTTTGTCCTCTTCCTTGGACTGTTCTACCTCCTGGAGAAGGTACAGGCATTGACTTTGCTGATGAAGCCAGTTCTCAATAGCATTGTCTTTTTGCAGACAATTATAGTATGGGTTTGGACAGTTAAAAATCATGATCTCTACCACATGGCGCTGTAATGTTTATCAAGGGAGCTGAAGAAGACAAAGCTTTACCACAAACTGGCCTAGTTAGGCAAGATGGTGCCTGTGGTGAGTGGTCTGATTCCCTGTTACAGTAACTGAAAACACCGCAAGAGGAAGACAGGCTGATGCCTTTTTTGTAGTCATCCTTCTGAAACAGATCTTGCATGTCTGCCGGCTTGTCTGGTTTTCCAGATCTGGGGGAGGTCTTGAGTTGTTGTGTTGGTGCCACTAGCAGCATTTGTGGTGCTGTGATGGTCTGCCCTAAGTGAGGGAAGGTTTCTAGGGAGAAGTATGATCCTCCACTGGGCTAATTCATCCATGTGGCAAAAACTGGACAAGCTTTGGGACACACAAGCCCCTTTTGGCTCAGAAAGGCCTTAGCTAGGGTGCCTCATAGCTTGCCTGTTTATACCAGTTTTATCAATCTAATAAAAGGTATTGGCTCACCCTGAAAACTTTGCTGTGCTTGCATCCATAGTTCCCAGCATCAGTAATACTTCAAGAGTATTTATCTCATTTAAAACTGACCTACACAGTTTCAAGCCCTAGTACAAAGAAGCGTCATGTGCGTGACCTGGTCTCGGCTTCAGCAGCGCCAGTGTGACAGCTGTGGCTGGGGTGGCTGCTCTGGTTTTAGAGAAGTTTAGGGATCTCAATACACACGATATGTACAACCCTGAGCTTGGTTAACATCTCAAGAATTTCTTGCAGCCGTAGTTAATGATGATCTGATGCTGTCGGCAATCATTTGATACCTCTGGGTATGGTGAGCTGCAAAGGCCAGCAGGGAGGATTTGTGTAACCATGTACCTGCGTGCCAGCCACCCTTATTGGAACCAAATGGTCCTGAAATTAGTTATTAATTACGTTGTCACTGTTCATAATTATTTTCTGTGGTTGTTACCAGCCATGAAATATGTTGACTTGACAGACTGGAAGACTGAGCTTTTCCCATCCGTGCGGGTGTCTGTGTTGCAAACACTGCCCACTGCCTAGCAATAGCGACAGGCCAATCTCTCGGTCTTTAGATAATGCTTGTATTTTAAAGGCCTATTCTCAAGACAAATGAGAAATAAGAAATAAAATGACCTAGTCTTCTTCCCTCTATTATACGTGGTTTTAAAGGCAGTGGGGGAGCAAGTGCCTGACAGGCAGGGTCTCAGGTGCGGTGGAAATGGAGGGGGCGAGCTGGGACAGCTCATGCAGATGCAGCACTCCCTCACTCCCACAGCCTTCCACTGCTGCTATTAAATACCCTGCTTTTAAAATATGTGCCCCCTTTTGGGGCCAGAAGATGGGATAACCTTGTGGGAAAAAGAAGGGAATATATTGAGGGAGCATCTTTCCCATGAGAGGACTTTGTACATTTTAGAGGCAGCGTTTGTTTAAAGTGCAAAGCAGCCAAGAAATGGCTTGGGAGCAGCACGTCGGGGAGGATGGGAACAGCCTGAGGCTTGGAGATGTGAACTCCCACTCTTGCCTATTGGTGCCTGTGTAACTGTAACTAAATAGTACCCAGTCCATTTTTATTAACAGGCTTTATGTGTTTAGGGATAAATATTAAACTCTACAATTTGGTGTGAATGTCAGCTGTTGATGAAAAGCAGATCCCATCTGGGACAACAAGGACGTTGCATCCAGGCTGTGTTTGAGGTACATGAGTGGAGCTGTGTGGGAGAGGCTGGGCTGGGTTTGTTGCTGCAAGCCAGCTCGAGCTGCTGCTTCTCCAACTTCAGCCGAAGTCATTTGATCTACTTGGGCATGTGGCTCCATTCTGCCCTCAGAAATACCTCTCTTAGCATGGTGACATGAATTCCTCCCTTTTTATTCTCACACATTAAAAATAAAGAGGAAAAAAATTTCAGCTTTTATTGGCAGAGCATTTTGCTTGTGCCCCTTGTCATCAGGGGGCTGCACCCACACCTCACTTCCAGCTCCTGGGTGCAGGGGATGCCTATGCACGTACAGTGGATGTACTTGCCCAGGGGGGTCAAGCTTACAAGGTCTTGCAAGTGCTGTTGGAATATTCGCTCCTTAGTTCGGGGCAGTCACCCAAGTGTCCTGGGTTAGGAGACAGGGCTTTCTCAGCTCCTTCTGCGTCGTCTGTGGAGAGGGAGTGGGAGAAGATGACTCTGGATACTTCACAGCTGTAGATATGTGCTTGCTTTGAAGTGTTCTCTGGAGGAACCTTTCCTAAAGTGCACGGCATTTATGGTATAAGCAACTGTGGACTGTTTGTAACAAAGAGGCCCAGTCTTTCCCTGTTTCTGTAAGATTCACACTGCAGATGCAGGGAGCATTCAGTGTTGAGTGTCAGTGCAGAGCTTTGCAGAGTGGCCCTGACAGCTTCTTTTTTCTCCATGGAGCCATGAAAACCAGGGAGGAGAGAATAGCTGGCTTTTCTTCTGCCAGGTTTTGTCTTCCTTGCTTTCCATTTTCACCCTGTTTTATTTAAACCCATCTCCTAACTCTTCCTTGCCCCTTCCCTTGGAAGACATCTACTGGGCTTGACCTCTAATGATGGCTTGGAGTAAGCTTACACCATGAAGTGGAGCATGGTGCAAAGATCACAGAGCTTGTCTGGACGTGCCCTGGTATTGGGTGGCTGGCTGGAGAGGACATAGCTCCAAGCCCAGAGCTGAGCAGCTGGGCAAGCTTGGCACTGTGCCTAGGTTCCCCAGCCCTGAAATCAGCAGGGTTAGGGGGCTTCATGTGCTGCCGACTTGGCTGCCAGTACCTCGAAGCTCTGTGCCAGCTACCATGGCACAGTGTGGACGTGCCCTTCAACTGTCCCTGCACATACTCTTCTATCTAGCCTTCCTCACACAGATCCACAGCAATCCTTCTTTGCCCTTGCTCCTACATCATCCTTGATCTCCCTACTCTCTTTGCCTTACAGGCTGAAAAAGAGAAAAGAGCTTATGTTCTTGGCAGTCAGGGTGGGTTAAAACTGGTGTGAGGATGGTGTCTCATTAAGACTGGAGGAGTGAAGATTAGTTGAATCTTCCAATTTTATTTGGGCCAGGCTATATTCATATTCTTCCATAAGCAGTTGCTGCTGGTCACTACATACTCATATAAGGGTGTCTGTCAGTTGATGAAAAAGGATCATTTTTGTGTTTCATAAACTTACCTTGCCATTAAAGATGAAGAAAAGTAACAAGGACACACATTTACTAGTAATCTGTAAAATTTCTTCAATGCTGAGCCAATTTAGCAATTTTTACTGTTAAACACTTTGTTGAGTGACCGGCTTTAAATGCAGCTCTGCCATTAGGTTGAGACTTACACATGGAGACAAGGCTAACAAGTACATGCAAAAGCAGAAACTGAAATGAGAGTTTATATATAAACTTCATGATTGCAACCGCTAATACACTGGGGGAGCTACATACTGTTCTGCTGAAAAAAAGGGTATAACTTACCATGCCATAACAATTTACAAGTTAATTTCCCCCAGGTGCATGTTTAAATGTTCTGCATAAGCCACAAGATGTCAGTCTGGCTACATGAAAATTCAACCACAGTCCTGCACACTGATTCATGGGGTATGAATTTTAACTCTGATATCTCTGGTAACATAATCTCTTCATTTACCTCTACAATTTGTCCTGCACTTTTTCCCATATAGCCATAAATCTCCTTTCTCTTTGCAGTGACTCCTTCATACAGGGCAATATATTGAAGATAAAAAATGATGTCAAGGAATGTAATTTACCTCTTTGTAAAATAATTTTTAATATTGATGTGTCCTTGATCTTTACATTTTGGCTACTGTTTTGCTATGCTAATACTTGCAAGGACACACACTGGCAGAAGGGATTAGTTGTACTATTACAAGCCGTTTCCTTGAAGCAGTTTGTGCAGTAAGAGCATTATGTATCAGACAAGTCATGGATCACTTTCTCTCCATGTTTCCCTGTTTGATCCCTGTGGTACAGTTTAAATTTCCACATGCATTCCCTAAGACCTTTGCTCCAGCAATTAAATGTATATTTTTTGTGTGTCATTGGTATCTGGGGAAGTACAAGTGCTCAGTTCAGGGTGCCCACCCTCATCAGCTATGAGGCTGGATCCCAGTTTTGGAATCCTTCTTGCCGATTTCCTCAAAGTGATGGTTTTTCTGGCACCGTGCCTGTGTAAGTTATGCCTTTAGCTCAATCCCTGCCTCCTAAAAGAATCCTGGGTCTAGTACTTAGTATTTTGATTTGATCAGACACTGGAAGAAGCATTTGGCTCTTAATATAAAGCTGACCAAGTTGCTATCCCCTGTCTGCATCACAAGGGCTGTAGCTACAAGTGTTCAGAAGGCAGGATCTGGCCCATGGGCTGCTAGTGAGACAGTGCAAAATCTTTCAGAACATGACAATCGCCCTGAATAAATTTCTTGAGATATGGATCTTTTCAGACTCATTCTTTATTTCGGATTGAAGCCTACCAAATCCTCAAATTATTATACCAACAATACTAAAACAATTTACTTTGAAAATTTGCTGTAGAACAGGGTTCAGCGCCAGAAGTGTGAATTCCCAAGGCAGAGGCAGGGCCAGGAGCTTGGTGCTGCAGCAGCTCAAGAAAGGCATCTGTGCAGGACAGCAGCTCATGGCTCCTTACTCTGCTGACTTCTGAACACAGTGAGAGCTGAGAGCTGCTGCCTTACATGGAGGTGCGATACTGCTGGTAATATGTGGCATTTCACCTCTCTGACAGCCAGTATCCCCACTGAGCTCCCAGCAGCATGCTTAATCTCTAGTTTGGGAAAGGGTGTTCTGTTCAGACAGCCCCATCCCCACCCGCTCGGCGTTCCCAGTGTTGCTGGGGAATCCTGCGCTCAGTGCCTTGCACTCCCTCGAGAGCAGAAGTTTTGCAGCATGCACGTACGCTGTGATCGATACCCACTGACTGATGTGTCACCTCCCAGCAACACGATGTGCAAAAACAATGTCAAGGCACCCGTTAGTCACTCAGGGTCTAGCAGGTCTGACGTACACTGGAGTTACACCAGGTCTTAGAGGGGTTATGGTAAATGCTGCAGTTGAAGTGCTCCCTTCAAGGCAGACTTGATGTTCTGAGGTGCCTTATTTGCTCTTTGACAAGCAGTGGATATTCTCAATTTACCTTATGACTATAAAACAAGCAATTCTTTCCAAACCACTTTTTCATGCCTCTTTTCTCTTCTTAATCCAGGACCTTTTTGTCTGAGAAAATATCATTATGATTATCCTATAACATTCCCGGTCTAGCAGTGACTCTGTCTCTGCAAGCATCATGCTAATTCTCTGCTTTACGATCATCAACAAAGGTAAATTCATTCCAAAAGAGCTGAAGGGATCAGTCATATGAACTAGTTACCACAGCTTACTAAATTACTGCGTGTCAGAGGAGACAGGGTGCATGGCTGCAAGGTAGTGCCTGGAGCACACCTGAATTAAACTCATTTGTTTCTTTACCTTATGGCTTTACCTCTCAGACTGGGGGAAGTTTCATGGAGGGTCATGATCAGGTGTGGTTGCAAACCACAGGTGCATGGTAGCTTGCTAAACCACCATACCTGGTTACATTCAGCTACATGCCAGCAGCCCAATGGGTAATAACCCAGTGCCATTTTAGCTGATCTGCTTCTGTAACCTGGAACAGAGAAAATATTATAGCATGTTTTTAGAGTCCAGGAAACTTTTGCGTACAAGAAAAGATGTTTATATTTCTCTGGTGATTGATGTTAGGGGATATATTCTATTAAAACTCAATTTTAATGCTATAACTATAATTACACAACTTAAAAACAATTTCCCTATGTAGCTAAGACATCCTGTCAACTTCCAGAACACTTATTTATCAGCATATTGCAAACTTTTTGGGTTATTAAATATGTTGCACTTTGGGTCTGGCATTCAGCTTCAGTTAGTGAAGACAACAGAGAAGTGAGATAAAAGAGACAATCAAAAAAAGCTGGAAAAAGAACAAACATCTTCTTGAAAAAGAGGACTACTTTGATTATTTTAATACGATAATATTTGTGGAAAGGACCATCTGCCTGCCACTGAACACTCCTAATGTTTACAGGGACCACACTGTTGCTAAGGTCGACATGAGCCTGCTGGTTTAGGAATCTAGTACCAGGAGGCTGCAGATGGCAGTACAGGACTGCAGATGGCTGGATGTTAAATTCAGCAATTGCTCAGTTTTGATCCAGTTTTGTAGCTAAGTTATTCACTCTTTGTTATTTATGATGAAACTTTGTGCCATAAATTAAAGCTTGCTGCTGTTGTGTGCTCACTCTGTTGACTGGATTGCAGGTAATTTTCCCTCACATGACAGTCCTCCTTCTCAGCCTGGGTCAGCAAGTATAACAAATAACAGCTGAAAAGAGTGATATACTTTAGTAGCAGATGTAAAAAGGAATTTACACTTTTTAATTAGCCCTTTGTGATACCACTGAGCCAAACATCCATGTTTCTGATGATTTTCACTCATTCTGTTTGAGGCTAATATACCATGTTGGGAGACTTTGAAAAGAAGAGAGGACAGTATGTGCCCAGGCTGTGGCAAACCTCTAGGTTTCCTCCTAAAAACCTTCTGAGATGTGGCTTAGCTGTTTGGAAGCTAAATAACTTCTTATCAGAATGGCTGAAACCAAACCTAGGCCCTGATCTTGCAGACATGTGTTTTAGTAGTCTGACTTCAGACAGTGTGTAGGATTAGTCACATGCAGAACGTATTTATGGAACTGATGCCTATGATGAAATATGAAAACCAGAAGGCCCTACTTCCAAATAATAAAATAAGATGCATAACATTTTTGCTGCATAGCATAAATTAATTATAGAGTTATAGTCAGTTTGGGATTTAAGAGACCTGGATTTGAATTCCAGTTCTTTCACAGACTCCCTTCTGTGACCTTTGAGCAGGGCAGTTCGCTTGAGCTGTAACAGAAAGCAAGGCTCTTGGAGAGAGGCTGCAGGAACGGCAAAAGTCTTGGAATACTTATTATTTGTTTCTAATGAGACTGGCAACAAGAGATAAATTCACTTTCTCTCCAAGCATCTGTGTGTGTGACTTTCTGATGTTTTGCCACTGCAAGCAGGGAGAGAGAGCATAGCTGCCATGTTTGACATAAAAGCGTAAGAAGCTACAAGGGAGACTCCACGCACCCTATAAAAGATTTTGTGCATGTGGGTGTGCGTGTTCCCCTCTCAGCCAGCGCAGTTACATCATGAGTGCCGGGTGCTCTCCGTTTCCCGAGGTGCTTACTGCCTGTGCTTAGGAAGACCAGCAAGGCAGCGTGCCGAGCCAAGTGTTTGGCTATGCCTCCACCTACAAGAAACCACACAGTTTGTGACTGTAAATGGTGCTCAGAGAAGCCTCGCTTTTGCTGGGCTGGAAGATTTTTGTGAAGTGAGAGCCAGCATTGTGTGGTTTGGAAGAGGCTCTTCGGAGATTAGCAGCAGATCAGTAGATTTCTCCACTGCCTCTTACTGTTACGAGCAGAAGGAGGGACATCAGCCCAGGGTTTAGGAGAGCCAAGATTACGTCCCGTGCTTTTCCACATTCTCCTCTGTGACCCTGGGGCACAGGACTGGAGCCTAAGCAAAGCTCCAAGTGCCAGGTCATCCCAGGAGGAAGACAGGGGAAGAAGAGAAAGCCCTCCGCAGGCTGGGTTTGCTGCAGGTTTTGCAGCGGCGGCTTCACCCACAGACCTCAAAGGTGTTTCTAGGTAGACCTCTGCTCAGGTGTAGCAGGCAGGGCAGAGGCTGGCCAGGCTTTACTCCCCTGCTTGGAGGATGGTGTCTGCTATTTCAGCCTGGAGCCAGTGCTGGGGATAGTTGTGCTGAGTGAGACATGTCCCTCCCAACAGCCATGCATCCCCCTGCAGTCCCTTGTCCCCTCCATCAATGATTACCATCACCTCCACCCTGCCAGGATAACTACTCTCTGAACTGAATTCCTTGATCTCCAGTGCTGTAAACAGCAAATCTTTGCTAGCACTTACTGTTTTCCACGAACTGCGCGAGGGGGAGGTTGCGCATGTGGTTACCCTGGCAGACCTGGGTGGGTGTCAGCCTTTGGCAAGGGGAGGAGGAGAGCAGCTGGGAACAGGAGGATGGGTACAGCTAGAGTGGGAGGTGTGGAAAAAGCCTAAGCTAGCTTGTCATAAGCCAGAGGCACCTAACAACCATTTGTGTTGGAGTCCCTGTGGGTCCAGGCCTTAATTTCTTCATGCCTTAACTTCCAGTCCATGAAGTGGAGATGAAGGTGTCTCCCCACCTCACCCAGGTTGGGGCTGGCTGTGTCGACGCTGGCATTACCAAGGGAGTCAAATGACACATGCCTGTATCCTTAATACATCTGAAAACAGGTTGAAATGCGTGTCTGTTTGGTTATTTTAATCTAATTCAGAAGCCAAGTTAGAGTTACACTTGGCGCTGGGATAGCACTGGAAAGCCTGTGCTGTGGGTAGATCATGGGTGTGCCTTTCAACTCACCCTGATCCATATGTGAGATAACAGAGAGAAGCAAAATGTTTGGGTAGACATGGTAAAAATGCAAATATCGACACCAACTACCACATACGGAAAAAATACCTGCTTGTGAAAAGATCCAAATGTCAAGGCTGTGAGTGTGAAGTCGTCTGTTTATCCACAGAGCAGGTTCTGCAGTTGAACAAGCTTCTCACATTTCCCCATCACTGTGCCATCACTTTGTCCTTCAGGGACCACCAGCGAGTGATGCCTAATCGGTGCCTGGCATGTGGCCACTAATTCATGGCACTCACGTTTCTAAGCAGCTATTAGGTGGCTTTGGGTTACTGCTGGCCACACCTGGACTCAGACCAGTGACAGGGAGGGTTAAAAAGACCATGTTTTCTTTCCCGTTATTCAGGCAACTCCATCTCCCAGTATTGTAATTTTAAAAGCTGGAAAAAGAAGCAAATGAGCTTTGAATCTTTGCACAGTATCAGCTTTCCGTTGTAGGGAAAGGACTTCTTAATTACACCTGTGCAGTGGTGCGCTGTCTTCAGGCTTTCACAGATCAGAAAACACATGTACAGCTATGCTTACAGACATACACAAGATAAACAGGTGTGGTTTTGTTTGGTTTTTTTTTCTTCTTCTTCTTTAAGAAACAGCTCATGAAAGCGTGGTTGGCAAGGTATAGGTGGTCTTTACGTAGGAGAGAGTTTACAGTAAAAATATACAGATGGCATTGGAAAAATGATCTTATATACAAACTATATAGAACATGAAAGAAATACACAGGTAAGGTACAAGCAGATTGTCCAAGTGATAAACAACACCAAGGAAAATATTCATCTGAACTGATAATGAGCTTCAGAGGCCTTTGATTGTTTTGAACACTGCAAAGTCATTGTAATTATCAACTGAAACTGGAAAGAATCTATAAAACGTGCTTCCTGCATTTGCTGAAGTGATCTTCTCTTCCCTTTGCCTATACAGTTTGAACCAAACACTTTTCTATTTCCACCCATCTCTTGGAAAATTTGGAGCATTCAAAGCTACACTTCATTAGAACACCTCACCTAATCTCTAGAAGGGCATGTGCATAAGTGTCTTGCATGTGCTTTTAGTGTCCGGTTCACTTTTCCCAAACCACTTTTTCTTTCTTGTGCCAGAAAGCTGCTTCATTTTCCATTGGAATTGTCACTGTAAGCTTTTTTTGAGTCTTTGATAGCTATTAATGACTGTCCTTCTTCCTTCTCAGTATGATACTACAGCAGCTTTAAAAGACAGTACCTCATTCAGCTGATATTTTGAAGAAGCTGGACTGATTTAACAGATTTTAGAAATAAGGAATAAACTAACGGACCTGCTTGACCTGTGGTGACTATTCCCACCACCTTAAGCTAGTGGAGTCTGGTAGTTGATGGGAGGAAGCAGGTAGAATTTGCTGGAAATTTGTGTTAGAATTGTTCTGTTCAGTCGTGACGTTCAGACACTGTAATTCAAAGAACAAAAACCTGTTAAATTAAGAACAGTCAGCTCATACCTTGATGTCTCCACTACCGATGCTGTTGTTACTTTGTACACTCAGTTAGAAATAGTGAAATGGCTTTGCAGTGATGATGACTTTATTAAACTTGTATCCTAAATCACTTTTAAATGAGTACAAGTGGTTATGCTTTTATTTTGGAGTACTCTGAAACATTTATAATGATTAAAATATGATCAGAAGTAATTCACAAGATTATAATGCTTAATCTGAGCCTTGTCAGAAAGATTTGTAAAGGTCCTAAATATCAGAGTATTTTATGACTCTTACCACTTTTTAGAGTCACATCACCATCTGATGCAAATCAAGACACCTCCATTGGGTTCCTTGTACTTTTCCACTGAGAATTTAATTATAATATAGTAAAATTCACCATTGTTGAACTCTTTTCTGTGAGTTCCAGTTGCAGAAAAACAGTGTATTCACTCCCACAGTCATGCAACATTTCACAATCTTAATTCCCTTTTTAAAGACTGGAGCTATCCTGCTAACAGTATTAAAGACATTCTTAGACAATTAAAAACAACAAAAATAACTTCTGCAAGTACATAATTATGTTATGCTGGAAAAAGATCTGCTGCTTGTACAACTTAACTAACGCAAATAACCAAATAACAGCTGCCATCCTCTGGCTCAATTCTTACAAATTTAGTTCTGCTTTCCTTTTGCCCTTCTCAGCCACTATACTGCTTGCTGAAGTCACACGCATGTTTGTAGTGCCTAGTAGTAGGCACAGAGAGGCACAAGGTGCTTTTTGGCAAATGTGTAAGGCTATGTAGTATGTGGGAGTGATAAGCATGCGCTTATGGGTGAATAAGTGAAGTGTATAATACTACATGCTTTAGCTTTGAATTCCCTAGCTGCTGTGAGATATTATACATCTGAATCATAATGTAAAATACTTTATTACTTTTGTTCAGAGGGTGTTTTTCAGTTGAGAGAACAATAAACTTAATTTCATAATGACACAAGAACAGGGGATTAAAAATATCCAGTGTTAACCAAGCTCTCTCTTACTCCAAACTGATATGTGATCCACTTTTTTACTAAATTTTGTGCAAAGTTTTAAACAGATTTTTTAGTTAACAGTAAAAAATAGGATCCTCAAGAACAAATTCCATCTGGAGCTGTAAATGAAAAACCCGTCTGAGAACTTTACAAAGAGAAACCAAGTGGAAATGGTAAAGAGAACTCAGGGCCATTAAAAGCTAACACTGTGAAACGTCACAGGTAGTGACCACTTGCCTATGTCCCCATCTAAATCCATTTTTGAATGCACTGTCACCTGTGGAGTCATCTGTAGGTATTACCATCCTTCAAAATTAGTATACTATGTGAGCTATCATCTCTTGTAGGGCTTCATTGTTGGTATTTCTGTGCTGGAATGGCAAGCAGGCAAGGAGAAGGAGAAAGCAAGGGCATGCCATGCTCGCATGATATGTGGCTGAAGACTGATGGTTCTGGGAGGAGGGCTTGGGGGTTCGTAGTTTCTGTTCTGTTGGCAATGGCTTTGTGTACCTGTGGCACAAAATGAGTGGTGCTACATCTGTGTGTCTGTGTTGAAGCCTCTGATGCCTTGAACTCTCACTTAATACTTCTCCATGGGACATTTGAAGGAGGGGTAGAGCATCTGATAGAAATCCATGTAGCCTTTACAGTAGAGACAGTGTTGTTTTCTGTACAGGTGGCAGAGCCATTTATTATAAATAGAAGTATGGGAACAGCTGCTCTGGGCCAGTTCTTTTGGTCAGTGGTCAAGAATGGATGCATATGGAAGAAGGAGAACAGTGAAGCATGCAGCAGTACTTCTAAAATACTCTCCAGCCTCCTCCTCTGACTAAGCATCTCTTTTTTCATGTTACTGTTTTTACCCACGTCCATATGCATCCCCTTTCAGATCTTCCTTCCTGTGCCAACCCAGAGTCAAAGGGAGGGGTTTCTGCAGGTGGCCACTGTTTCTTTCAGTTGGGGAAAGCGGAATAAAGATATGCATAATATTTTTCAGTGAGACAATTTTGGAGATGAAAAATGGCTTTGCTTTGGAAATGCAAATGTGTTTATTTCTTTATTCTTTCCAAACTTGCCTTTTTTTTTTGTTTTGTTTTGTTTTTTGTTGTTCTGAAAAGGTCCAGACTCACCACATTTAAAAACACTCTGATCCAAATAAACCCCAAAGCCAGAATTGGAAAATTTTTCTTCCTAGAATTTTCAATGACAAATATTTTTGGCGAATTTTTGCCAGTTCTTGTGGAATTTTCTCTGTGTGTCTTTCTGATCTTCTGAAAGTGCAGGCACGGGTCCCTGGGCTCAGGGCTCCCATACCTTTTGCAGTGTGGTGCTTCCCAGGTGCTTGCATCTCTAGATGCACAGGTTGCGTGCATCTTGCATAAGAGTGAATCCCAGGTAGTGCTGAAGGAGAAAGTTGCCTTCAGCCCTCTAGCCCCACATCTATATCTGTCTGCATCATAACCCCACATCTTAAACCTCTTACCTGGGTCACCATTTGTTTCCTAGAGAAAGCTGTGGCTGTCGGCTGAACCCAGCAGGATCATGTAATTTCAAATCGCTCCTTTGGGTGCAGTTGCAGGTGGTGACTGTCAGGGAAAGCACTGAGTCCCGAAGACCTGTAAGCTATTCCTTTAGCAAAGTTGTAAGTCATAACAGATCTGTTTGAGGAGCATAGTATTACTTAAAACTGCGGTCTTCATGAAAAAACACTCAAGATTTAATCTGATAAGGTGAAAAGAGATCCTGATAAACCTGAGAGATTTTGGGGTTAAGGAATTAGATGACACCTGATCTTTAAATGTATTGCTGCAAAAATTCTTAACAAAAATAGCTCGTTAGCCAAGCACAGCAGATGAACAACAAATACAAAAAAGAAAAAAACCACCTCACCAACCTGCATCTGGTTTAAATACAACCGAATAGTGTAATGGTCAGAATAAATTAGCAAGCAAAAAGGAAAATCTCCGGTTGCCTAAAAGATGATAAAATAGATTTGGTGGTGTCCATTACTTGCTTTTGGAGCTGCATGACCAGTGTGTTAATGCATCGTGCCTTTTATATATTTCCTAGGCAGGAGTTTGCTTTGCTGAATTGCTCTTTCATGTTGGGCATGTTCCTGTTCTCATTTAACGTTAACCTCAAATAAATGAATAAAAGGCAAAAGCAGCAATATAAAGTAGAAGAGCTGGGGACTGCACTTCATGCGAGCTGGTTCAGCGCTAAGAGCTGCACAGTTATTTTTATCTGGAAGTGTTCCTAAGCTAGCAAGGCTTGTGGAGGGACTTCTTAGCTGTGTTGCCTGGCTCATATCAGCCACAATGCAGGATTTCTGTGCTATCACACCCTGCTGTGCAGTGTGGACATGTTAATCTGCACCTCTTAGCATGTGCTTCAACATGGGCTAAGCCACATCAGTCTTCTCCAGAGCTGAAGGAGCAGAATGGGAGCCACCGACTGCTGCTGACACAAGCCCAGGCCAGTCCCAGCTAACCCATGCAGCACACGAAGCTATTTCTCCCTCCCTGAACAGCTGAGGATGGTGAGCTGCTTAGATCCCAGGAGCTCAGGTTTGGAAGGAGCTGAATAAATCATGTGCATAGCAATTAATGTTCTTATTTATCAGCTCCTCCCTCCACTTCTTGCAGCATGCCGAGCTGTTTGGGAGGTGCTGAGAAACATCGGGGGCTGGCTCTGGGGGGTGAGGACATGTGCTGCTCCTGCAAGATAGAAACAGCTGGATCCTGGAAGCACAACCTGCAGGGCTGTGATCCCTTGGCAGGACCATGCCCCTCTTGAAAATTGGGGGAAATCCTGGTAAAATGCAGAGCAGAGCGTTTCCTTTACACTGTCCTTTCTGTTGGCTTCTTGTCCACATCAGCATGTGGAGACCCAGCCTCAGGGGGACACAGAAGAGCAAGTTGATGCCAGACGTGCCAGTGTTTACCCGCTTGGGAACTTAGGGGCACAAAAGCCAGCCACCCTGCTGGGAGCTCTGCGCAAGCTGGCGGAGGGTCCTTTGGCTTGCCAGAGTAATGCACTATGGACAACAGAGCATCTGTAAGGAATGGAGAAAATTGCTTGGCACAGGGAAAGAGAAGTATTATTTGTGACATACATCCTTCTCTCGTGCTTTCTGCGAGCCCGTTCCGAGGCTTCTCTTTTTAAAGGGCAGGATTTTAGAGTTTGCTGTGAATGAAGTTGTATGCAGTAATGAACCTCTTGAGGCTATATTTCTTTTAAATGCGTGGATTGTAGGTAAGTAATTTTAAATTCTTATCATGGGATGTGGGGATCATTAACAAGCCAGTTAAGGAAAGCAAAATTCCCTCATTTCTGAAATGCCCAATTCAGTATGACTGTGATTGCTGAACATACAAACTTGGTGGGTGTAGGGTAATGAAGGCAGTAGGTTGATTAGCATTGATAATATGCAGCAGTGGCCTTGCCTTGAAGGCAGTGAGTTGATTGACATGAGTGATGTGCAGCTGTAGCTTGTTCCGCTAAGTAGTTAGTAGCACTGAGGATTGTAGGCAGGGGGGCTGGATGGAGGAGGAGCAGTGTGGCCTGGCCTGGCCTGGCCTCTGGAGGAAAGAGTCACAGCACAACATAGACAGTAGAAGCTGACCGGCGGTAAAAGCCTTGTTACAGCCTACTAACCTGCCTGTGCTGCGACAGGTGGGGTCCAGGCTTGGGAGTGCATTCAATACTTAATTTGCAGTTGATTTAGTGTTTTAGCACAGTGAGAGTAGGCTTGGTGGGGGTTTTTTGTAAATTTTAAATGGCACTTTTTCGCATAAATGGCCAGAAAAAAGTACTTCTGATAAGAAAGCAAGCATGATGCACTCAATCATGCTGACTTTCAGCTTTTCTAGTTAAAAAAAACCCCAACGTTTGCTGACATCTCATATTGCCATATGACTGTTTTCAATTTTTTCCATGACTTTTTTCCTGGACCACATTTGTTTTTAAGTGATGTATTTCCTAGCCAGGAATTTTAGCTGTGCTCTCCATCCAGTCAAGCGGCGCATTGTGAGATTCCGTCAGAGCGGCTTGAGCTCTCAGAGAGCTTCTTGGCCGGTGTGCAGTTCAGGCACATATGGAGAAGATATCAGCTGGAGAGATTGCACAGGCCCTCAGAATTTTTTTTTTTCTTCATTCAAGACCTGTTTGAAAACTCCTGTCAATTTTGTTTTTAAATGTATTTATGGAAATGGTCTAAATCCTCGACATTTTGATTCAATTTGCTTTCCGAGACCACAGCAGATCATTTACTGGTTAGTTACACTCTTTCAAATTGAGAAACCTGTAAAGAGTCAGTAAGGCCTGGAAATCTAATTATTAGTTGCTTACAGCTTCCAAGGGTGAAACCTTGCTCTCAGGTCCTTACCACATACTGCTGATTTTAATAATAATTTATGTGGGTGTGTGGTTTTATTTGTCAAGAACCCATGTTGCCTGATTTGGACAATTTTATCTGGGGACTGATGCAGTCAAGTGATTCTTTGCATCGAGAAGGTTTGAAGGAACTCCCATCTTGCATCAGCACCCTGCTGCTCATTAGGTCTGGGCACCCAAGATGTGAAAGCAGTAGAACTGGCTGGTTGGTGGATGTTTTTCCTCAGCTAATTTCTAATAAAAAGAGACATTTCAATCACTCCCCTATGTTGGAAGGGCACGTTCTGGAGCATGGTAGCATGACACATGGGCGCAGCAGTGATTTGCGTTGTGGCACCCAGGCAGACAAAGGAAATGGTGCATTTTTTGATGCTGGTGGTCGTTCTCTTTAACCCGATGTTCAGCCCCTGTCAAGATGAGGTTTAGATTCCTATTGGGTGAAAGCTGTCACACCATGCATTTAATAATATAGCTTTGGGATATACTCTGATGTCAGCAGGAAATATACCAGCAGAACATCTATATAACTGGCTCTCAGCAAACAGTTAACACAAGGTTATAGAGTAAAGGCAGCCTTTGGCCAGCCTCCAATTACTTTCACACTTTACTACCAGTTGCTGCATAAATCCAAGGTGGACAGTAATGACATCTGAGCAGGAAAATTCTTCAAAATAACTGATTTTCTGGGTGTGCAGGAGTAAATGGCTAAGATACTGTTGGTGTTTTGTCTAGGGAGTCAACGTGTTTTTGTAAAGAGTTCTCACAGGTTGGATCCAGCATCATTGAATTAGGAGGTATTTTGCAGTTTGAATTTAAACTAACCAGCATCAAGCTAAGTGAACAATTACTGAGTGTTCTGATAAAAAAATAATTTTATCTTCTTCCTCCTAATAAAGCTTTATTATCCCAGCCAGCAAATACTTTTTTGTCCATAAAAAGAAAGTATCCCCTTGCAAAATAATCATTTCCTAAACATGGTGGATGATGGTGTTAGCACAGATATTAAGTAGGAGGCTGGTGTTCTTTTTCAAGCTATCTGAAAACACTCAAATAGACTTTTACATTGGGCCAGGGAGAATTTAAGAGACAATGTAAGGAGGTTGTTAAACTTGCTGTGTATTTTACATCCACTTGGGGAACACTTTAATTCCAGTCCTAAGATGCTGAAAACACTACACTCAGCAGTATAACTATTACCTGTTCTTTGTACTAAAAAATTCAGCTTCAGTATTAATTTATCAGTGGAACAAGATGTATAAAGATTTATGGGTGAAATTCCTCCCTTGCAAGGAGCCAGAGCTAGCTTTAGGCACTACTTAAATATCGCTTTACCGCTGCTTTGCAAAATCCAGTGACATTTAAATGGTTTCTAGGCTTCTGACTGACCTTGTCCATATGGAAGACTTTCATGGTGGGTGAAGAAAAAGGACATCTGTCTTTGAAATTGGTTTCCAGCTTAGTGCATACAAATCTAATCACCAGAAAGAAGGTTTAATCAAGAGAGAATTAAAACTAAGAAGAAATTGCCCACTCAATAAAATTCAAAACCTGTGATTGCCAACTGTTCAGGAAATATGGAATCAGGATTTCTGTTTTACTTTTACTCTAGACTCATAGTCATTTACTGCCTGGAGATGGAAATATCCACCTTAATTGTTTAAAATTAAAGGAATACCTGTTGATAGTAAAAATGATAAGAGCATGCTTAGATCTTACTGAGACTTCAGAAGCACCTTAAATGCACCTAATATACAGTCCTTTCTGATCATTGACATGGTTTCTGTCTCTGGAGCCAGCTGATTAAAAGACATGACCGAGAATAGTGATAGAAGACTTCAGCGAAGTGATCAAGCAAATACTGCATATACCTCTTATGTACAAATATATTTGTATACATAATCCTTATTTTAGCCTTTACAGCTGAACTCTATTTTCTGTTGAGAACAGATTTAAAATCTTCAGTTATTGTAATCAATAGATGTAATTGTGGAGTGAGATGCTTCCCCAAATGAATAGAGAAACTGCATGAGAACCTGGCTTTACATTGTTAGTAGTACACAAGCATTATTTCTAACTTACTCCTGTCACACATGCCAACACACGTACCTTCACACTGCTGTACTGCCTCATGGCCCAGTACCTCACTGACCAGTGTCAGTCAGAAAGGAAGATTGCCCCAAATGTAAGATGGAATAGCAACAATAATTTCTAACATAATGCACAGTAGAATCAGCAACTTAGCCAGCTAATTAATTTTATGAGGCAAACAACAGTTTTAGGAATGGATTTGAAGAGTAATGGTGAAAGAGTTCGTCATGTCTTTTCACATATATTCAGCTTTGAAGGTATATGCTCCTCCCAAGCATGAGTGAAAGCATGAAGCACTACCCTGAAACAATTTTTTGTTTTGTTTCAGCTCTTCTGGTTCTTTCATTTGTGACTTGTGTCTGTGCACATTCTTCAGGTATGTAGGTGAGTTTCTTGGCTTTACGTTAAAGGAACTTGAGTTTTTGAAGAAAAATCTGCAGTGAAATGTAAACAGGAGTCTTTTTTCTACTGCAGGATATAAGTAACTTCAAGTAAATGAGAGTTATTTATGTGCAAGGACTTGGGAGGTTTTCATAGGTAATAGATGCAATTAGACACTATTATAGGGAATTAATGAACAAAAATTACAGGGCACTATTCAATATATGCAGGGAGTTAAAGTTATTATAATTAATATTTTTTAACTACCTTTTGGAAGCACCTCTGGAAATGCTATTTCTGAAGTGAAATGCAATTATACGTACAGAATGCGAGAAATTAATGTTTATATTCCTGTGTATTGTGGAAAAACACAATTTAAAAGAGCTCTTTTATTAAACAAGCCAGGACTGAAAATGAAGGGAGGATTGCACAACGCACAACTGCACATGATGGTTGAGAGATGAGGTCACCAGAGCAGCTAGGAGTTAAAACATGTGGTTTGAATTAGGGGTATGGACTTTCTAGGTGCTCGATGTATTTGATAGAAGATGTCTCAAAAGCATATGAGAACAGCTCCAAGGAGAGCAACACCTTTAGAAATACTAGACTTCACTGTTCTGTAACCATAATGTCCTTTCTTTTTTCCTCCTTCTGTAGTATATCAATGTGGAAATCAAGCAACTGTATTTCAAGGGAATATTGTTCCCATCATCAAAAAATTTAAACGCTTTAGGTGTTAGGGGCAACATGAGAATCTGAGCTGGATTTTAACGCATTGCAAGAAGTGGTTAGGAGACTATTTGTTTTCTTTAAGGAGGCTGTTATTGAAAACTAAACAGGTGAGTTTTGAAACACAGTGGTTTAGATATTGAATACTATTTAAGCATACAGGATTGTCAGACAATCGAGCTTCTGAAAGAGGATAGAAAAAGCAGTGTATCCACTCATATGTTCAAACGTATAGTATCGTTCCATGGCTGTTTATATAGTGGTTTTGTAACTGCACACCCTACTAGAACAAGTACATTTATAATACCGGTATTTTTTAGTCCTCTGTATGTTTGCAGTCAGAAATACGCAGCAAAGAGATTTCTTTGAATGCCAAGAAGGGTAATTTTACCAGTTGTAAGATGAATACAAAAGGACAAAATACTATTCTTCTTTGACTGCATTCAGTAATTTGTTTGAACCAGCAAAATATATATTAATGCCAGCGTGAGCTTAAGGGTCTAAAAGTAACCAATTTACCTGTTGCTAACTAAGAGGAACCTTATTTAATATAAACCCAATGATTATCTTGACCTTCAGTCCTGACAGCTGAGTGTTGTGGGGAACAATGCTGGCGGTGCCAGGCTGCTTGCGTATTCAGCAGGGCACTTTTATTGAACCTGCCTAGCTGTTCAGTGTCGTGCCTGATTATACATCGGCACCACGCTCAGGGGCTGGAAAAGCTTGTTACCCTGGGTGCAGTGTTGCAGGAAGGCATCAGTATGGGGTTGCACTGACCACGTCTGTGCTGAGAAGCTGTCCTGGACCTGGAAAGCACTAGGGATACAGCACAAACAGCTGAACAAGGTCTGCAAGATCCACTCTGGATCTCAAAGCTAATATTTTCATTGTCTGAGATATCTTTGGCCCCTGTTTACATTGCATAATGGAGTATAATGTCAGGATTGCATAAACTCAAATGTTTTCCTTGGAATTGGTGAGGATTTCATGAGGCCTATGGATTTGGTTTAAATATACACATATCTCTTAGATGTGTGTTACTGCAGAGAAATTCAGCCCTTAGTGTCTGAGCTCTTCTACTTTGCAGCCTATGAGAAATTCCAATCAGCCGAAAGTGTTTGTTAATGGTAGCATAACACTTGATGTCAGTTGGGGTTTAGGTTATGCTGTTGAGATGCTCACCAGCTGGCCACATTTGAACTATTTTTACTTCTGTTGATGCTGATAACACAGCTCCAATCAATTTCAATGAAGGTAAGGTATGCCCATGCCAGTCTGTTCTTACCTTATGCTTAGACTGAATAAACCCCCTGATTCCCATCATAAGATCATGAGAAAAAGCACTGTAATTGTAGCTCTAGCAGTGTTTCCACAAATGATACCACTGTCCTTCTGTCATGTTACAAAAATATCTTTGTCTCATTCAGTGTTGCTTCCTATGGTATAAGATCTTACAGAAATCATTACAGAACAGACTTATTGTTTGGCTTAATAAATCTCCACTGAGAAGCTGTTAACATTGCTTGAAAAATACAATACATTTATTTGTTCATTTATTTTTGCAGAATAAGAAAAACATCCCTCAACTGTTAGAAGTCTATGAAATTGTTTCAAAAAAAAAACACAACTAACTTCCCTAGGTGATACAACTGTAATATACTGGGACATCTTCGGCTGTAATAAAACATCTGGTTCTTCTAGGGAATATTTTGACAGCTTTAACAGTGAGCTGATTTTTGTTTTCAGTAATATTACTGTTATGACATCTCCAAATGAAAATAAAGTACAGCAGGACATTAGGTACACAGAAGAGGTATAGGGGATGCCTACCAGACCCAGTGCATCCAGGTCCTGTGGAAGGGAGAGTACTAAACCAGCAAGTGATGTTTCCCAGCTGTCTTGATCAGGTCAGTGGTGCAGTAAGTCTTGAACTGCTGATTATTTTTGCTAAGAAAAAATTTCTTAATAGGCTATACTGTCCTGTCATGGAAGGAAAGCCTTCTCTTAGATGAGAAACTAGTGGAACATCTGAATCTTTCTATGCTACAGTGCAGCAGATACATGATTACTGGATTTTTCTCTCCCAGGTATGTATCTTAACTGGAGTTGGTCAGAAGCATCTTTTTGCTAAACTTTTGCTCTAACTGTGTGCGTTATTTGGAAAAGGATTTGATTTTTCTTTTCAGTGGTGCCCAGTGACAGAACCAGAGGCAATGGGCACAAACTGAAACTAAGGAGGCTCTGTCTGAACATCAGGAAACACTGCTTTAGTGTGAGGGTGACCAAGCACTGGCGCAAGTTGCCCAGAGAGGTTGTGGAGTGTCCATCCCCAGAGGTATTCACAAGCTGTCTGGGCATGGTTCTGGGCAACTGGCTCTGGGTGGCCCTGCTTGAGCAGGGGGGTTGGACCATATGGCCTCCAGAGATGCTTTTCAGTCTCAGCCATGCTGTGATTCTGGAGTTCTCCTCCATTTCTTTCTTGTTGCTGTGGTGGACTCACAGACTGTTTGTGATGTTTGGATAACATCAGCTGTAAGCATTTTGAGTGATCTAGTGTAAGAGTCAACACTGTCCTTGAGGTTTGTCACCCATTTAATGCTTTTGGTATCTGTTTCAGACCATAATTCCTTTAGGTTGTACACTCTTCATTTGCCTTGTTCAGTGTCAGAAACTCTGCTAAAATATACATCAAATAAAGACTTGGTAAAAGAATATCCAGGGAAAGCAGCAATGAGTATCCACTGGTCAGTGACTGTGCATGTACATGTGTGTAAGAAGAAAGTCTCTCTAACAGACCCTCTGTATTGGAAATCTCTATAGTGGAAAGGCAGAAATGGGTGGAAGAGGAACTCGGGAGCAGAGTGGAGCTGGCTCAGTTCACAGTGTGCTGTCTTTCACTGCTTGCTGGAGAGATTGTTTATAGATTCTGATGCCACTTATTTCATGCAGCACAAAAATATTGTTAGCTCAGGACTGTTCAGTTCATGATGGAAATAGAAGTATTCTGGATACCTCAGTGGAATAATCTTGCTTGGTTCTCAAGCAATAATGCTGTGTGCTGTGAAGGGGTGCTCAAATTCTAAGTAAAATCTACCTTGTTTAGATGCAAAATATCCTTTACATCAGCACTAAAACAAGCCAAAGAAGCATACTGCCCTCTCCCAAAGTCTTCAGCTGTTGCCTGATGTATTCAAAGAATTGACTTGGAAAAATTAAACTTTTTTTGTTTTCATAATCGACTTCACACCATCTGTGGTTCACACCTGCCTTTATTGGCTGTGTCTAAGGCAAATAGCACAACATATAGATGAATAGCAAGCCACACATTTCAGAAGAAAGAATATATATTTTTATTTTCTCATAGAAAGAGTAGAAATTTCAAGTAAGGGTTCTGGGACAACTGAAAACAGTGAGATACTACACAGTGACAGCAAAGAGTAGAATTGCTGGAAAAATCAGCTACAGCAACAGCCTGCAATGGTGCATGCTGAAATGCCTGTGAGCCATGCCTTCTATGATATCTTTGCTGCCAATGTCATATTTCTCATTTTAGGGGTCACATACCATTTTAGGGGTGACAAATGCACAGACTGCAGCTCTGGTAGAAACAATTTGCATTAAGGTGTCACTGAATTTTCACAATGTAATTGTTCAGTTGATTTGAAGAAACAGATAAGGAAGAATTAGAAGAAGAGGAGAAAGAGAGAGCAAGAAAGAAAAAGAGAAAAAAAACAGGGAGGAAGGAAAGAAAGGAGGAAAGAAAACCCAAGAAAACAAGAAAGAGAATAAGAAAACGAAAGATAAAAAGACAATTCTCCCCTCATCCACCAAGATGAATGAAGGGCTAACAAAAGGGTTATTCAACGCTGTGCTGTAATACCTTATTTTAGTTTCTGATCTGAAATCCTTTGACGTCAATGAACTTCCAGTGACTTTAATATGCTCTGGATCAAGCTTGTCATGTGGATCTCAGACTTTCTGTCTGTGAATTAACATGAATCTGTGGATTAGTTTTCCAGAATAAACAAATAACTTTAAAAAGTAATTAGGCTGGTATTTTAACATTAGAAGGTTACAATGCACAGGTCCCTAAGCAGATGTGCTTGTAGCACTGTGTTTTTGAATGGTGTATGATCGAGTGATTTTCTTAACAGTGTGTTTTCTGTTGGGGTTAACAGTATTTAGGTTAATAGAAAACATTCCTGTCTTACAAAGTATTTCCACCAGAAGTATTGGAGTCTGAACAAAATATTTTTTCTATTCTGAAAAACATGAGGAGCTTCAATATTGTGCTTCTTTCCATTTTATGCATTTACCTATATAACTGAGTATATCCATGTCATTGTAATATGTATATGCAACAGCTCACATTATATAAATATATTAGAATAGACATACCTACCTTATACATCTGTAATAAAAATCTCTAAAGCTCTAATGCAATGTATTATTCCAAAATGACGATTTCTTGATATAAGTGCACTTGTGAAAGTTCAGCAAATTATTTTTCAAAAAACCTATTATAACATTCTTTGTTGTCGTATCAACCAATCTTTCAGTTCTAATTCACTGCTATATTCAAGTTTTGTACCCGTATGTGCATGTGCAATAGTAATGTGCACTGGTGGCTGGCAGTTTACCGGTACCGCTTAAATATCATCAACTCAAGTAAGAAATGCTACCGAAGCTGTTAGACATGGATGGTCTTAGGACCTTGTCTCCCCTGCTCTTAGTCAGCAAATACCCCCTGGGCTCTTCAGTGGTGCCTGTGGGACAGTGAGTCCCATCTTCAGGCTCTGGAACTGGATGAGACAGTAGGTTGCATCAGTGTAGGCGCCCCATGGGAGAGGGGTCCCAGGTAGAGAAGGAAGAGCAGGGTTCAGGATGCCCCACGCTGTTTCCATGTGAAGACCCTGGGACAACTCCCAGCCTGCAGAAGCATCTGATTGCCTGGCAGCAGAGGCAGCTGAAGAGGGAAGACAGCCCTTCCCTCACGTACAGCTCCAGGACCCTCCTGACTTAGAGAGATTAAGAGTGTCAAATACTTGGTAGTATTGGAAATGGTTCAGATTGCATCAGCTGTCAGTAACATAAGCTCAACTTGAGGTAGTTGTCATACAGCAGAGAAATCACATTAGTACATTAAAATAATTGGTGTGAACAGAAACTGCTAGCAAGTCTTAGTAGCACTGTATGGGACCCAACTGAAAAAAAAATACCCAATAACATCTGAAAGTGCTGTGCAACTCCCCAACAGAAAGGGCTGAATGCTTGTAAAGGAGCTGGCATACGTTTTATGTTTAGTTCTTCCTGTTCACTTGATGCTTTTCTCTCTGTATATTTCAGCATGTTCATGTGATCTTTTATTAGAACTGATTTACAATTTGTTATTAAAATGCTATTTTCAATTAAAATATGTTCTGTTCCTCAAAATGATGACTTTAAATATTAAAATAAAATCTAATCTGAGAATTTTTGTTTTACCCACGTTTATCGATGTTGGTTTAGCTTTAGAGGAGAATTTTCTGATCCACCAAAGTCATTAAAATATTTTTAAAGTCTCGCTGCCACTCATAGTGGCCTCAATAGTATTATTTTATGGAAACTGTAGGAGATGCATGTGTTTGTGTGCATATAAAGAGGAGAAAGGATTTTTTTTTGTCAACCTGTGAGGAGTAGTTTTACCTCTATGATATTCTGTATTACATTTAAATGTGGAACTATTTTAAAGCATTTACTGAATTTGTCTGATCAGTGTTCCAAATACTGTCTCTCATGTGGCCGTATCATATTATATTGCAGTCTCTAAATTGTACACACTTGAAGATTCTGCCAAAGTATACAGTTTAGTACACAGGAATTAATGGTTGTGGAAAAATATATGTAGTAGTTAGCATACTGCATGTAATTTCTGTGGATTTTATATTTGAATATGTTGGCAGGAGCAATTAGAGGGAGACCAAAATGACACCTATTGAGCAGAAATGAATTCCAAAGTCTCTGTGTTGTTATTATATGCTATTTAGGAAACTCAACAAAACTTATAATACAGCTCTTTGGAAAGGAGACTGGAAAAGCTCAGGGAACAAGACAATAGAATATTGATTCTGTTCAAGGTAACCGGTGTAAATCAGGTTTCCAGCTTCAGGAAAGAGCATGAGTAGGCATAGGGATCCATTTGCAATTTGCTTTCCGAGATTGTCTCCCAAGAGCAGAAACAAAACAGAGAAATGAACATATATTGCACTGTGTCAACTGATGCTGTATTTTTCCTATTGAAAACTAAACATTTTAATGCTTTCAGTAAAGTTTCACGAGGCAAGACAGAGCTGTACTCACTGTCACTGCAAAGGTGATGCTACTCCTCCTTTCAGTATCCTGTCCCTCCCTGCTCATTTGGTCACTGCATCCCTGTCACCTCCCTCAGGCTCAGGAGAGGTGCTCTGCAGCCCTCTATTTATGCCCACAAACTGGCAAAAAAATCCACCACCACCCTCCTCATCCTCCCTCAAGCAAGATGAGGTGTTTAATGGGTTGACTTTGCTCACCCAACTACCAAACGAGAGCCAAAGCCAGTGCCAGGGGAATGAGCCAGTGCAAGGGGAGATCAGGGCTGCGACGTCAGCGAGCTGGGAGATGGGCTCTGCCGCCACTGGGACCTTGCACCTTCCACTGTCCTTCCCCACCTTCCCAGCTGAAATTATCGTGTTGCCCTTAACAGAGGCCAGACACGTTGCAAACCAAAGATTAAACACTTAACATGTTCGGAAGAGTTTCTTTTTCTGACTGTCAATTTATTTCCCTTTCTTGTCACTGAATCAGATGTGGATTTTATGTTCTGCAGAGCTCGTCAGCGTGCAGAAAATACTTATACCCCTTTATATCCATCATACTACCCATGCAGTGTTAAATTACCCCATTGAAAGAATAGACCAAAATAGAGCAATACAGTTTTAGCCCTGTATTTGGGGGCAAAACATCTCTAGTTCAGAATAGGAACAGGACTTGTCTATATGTTAGACATTGTTATTACTTTTTCCTATTCTTCTTTGTTACAGTCTGGTCAGAAAAAACATACTGAAAGGCTGGAGGTCACTAAGACTCAGTCACCAGCCACATTCTTCTTTCTATGTATGTATGCAGTTTGTGGTATATAATTAAAACAAATCATTATATTTTATCCAAACAGAAGCTAATCCACGTAGCAGCGTAACATTGACCCATCAGACAAAAACTTGTGTTCTGAGGTTGTAAGGGGATAAGAGGTTGGTGTGTTTGAAACAAAGACGCATTTTATCATTGCATGCTCTTGCACAAGTGCCAGTAACCACAATTGGAAGCTCCTTGCTTGGATGATATAATAACACTGATCTGATCATACTGTTCTGATATTTTCTCCTTGCAGATGTCAATCACAGTCCTCTGTTTTCTGTGGCTTTTCTTCAGGAGAGCTTGAGCCCTTGCTAAGCTCTATGGATCAGGGTCGCCATCATTGTCGTGATGACTATCTAAAGACATTTATGGCTTGACCCAGCTGCCCTTTGAGACACTCTTGACCAGACCAGGGTCCAGATGCTGGACCCAGGAACAGAACTGAATCCTGTTGTTTTCATTACAGTTTCTAAACTTTTTCTTCATTTACAAAACCAGAGAAACCTAACCCATGCTCAAAGAAGATTAGATAATAAGGTCATATATATGTGTATATCTGTATAAAAAAATAATTGTGCCTATATGTTTGTGAATAAAAATAATAAATCTATACTTAAATATGTATGGGGTGTAAGATCTACTGCACTGGAATAATTTTAGCCCTAATCCAAACTCCACTGAAGGTGATAAAGAAGAAAATACAGAACTATTCAGAAGACAAAGTGAAATTAGTATCCTGTTGCTGTGACTAGTTACTAAAGCAAGTCATTCTGATATATATATTGCATAGGGTACTAATAAACTTCATTCTGCTTCACTCTACTCTTTTTCCAAGATACTGTGCAATGGAAATGGCAGGTGAAGGCAACATTTGAATACTTTCTGTCTGGAAGGAAGTGTATGGTATGTTTATTAATGTGTGAAAGAAAAAAGTCTCAGACTCCAGCCCGATTCCAGTCTTGCACCAATTTTTCAAATGCAAAGAAGGACTCCTGACCTGGCTTAAGCTGAGGTGAGAAGGCTGTTCTAGTATTCTAGGTGCTGGATGCCTTTTACGTACAGAAAGATTTGATCTGAAGTAACCAGAATCAACTTCACTTCCATGGGCTCTGGCTAAGGTCTTAAATAGGGAGCCCTCAATCTGCCTTTGCTAAAATGCACAATGCGGATGCCGCAGACTGCAGTTATTACTAAAGTTTCAGTGTTGTGCTGGTTTTGGCTGGGATGGAGTTAATTTTTTTCATAGCTGCTAGTATGGGGCTATGTTTTTGGATTTGCGCTGAACACAGTGTTGGTAGCACAGGCACGTTCTAGCCATGGCTGAGCAGCGCTTGCACAGCGCCAAGGCTTTCTCTGCTCCTCAGCCCACCCCACCAGTGAGCGGGCTGGGGGTGTGCTAGAAGCTGGGAGGGGGCACAGCTGGGACAGCTGACCCCGACTGACCCAAGGGACATTCCATATCATATGATGTCAGGCTCAGCATATAAAACTGGGGGAAGAACAGGGAAGTGGGGGATGTTCGGAGTGATGGTGTTTGTCTTCCCAAGTAAGGGTTATGCATGCTGGAGCCCGGCTTTCCTGGAGATGGCTGAACACCTGCCTGCCCATGGGAAGTAGTGAACGAATTCCTTGCTTTGTTTTGCTTGCATGTACTGCTTTTGCTTTACCTATTAAAGTGTCGTTATTTCAAGCCACAAGTTTTCTCACTTTCACCTTTCCAATTCTCTTCCCCGTCCCACCAGGGAGGAGTGAGCGAGCAGCTGCGTGGGGCTTAGCTGCTGGCTGGGGTTAAACTCGACAGTCCTTTTTGGCCACCAACATGGGGCAGGTGTTCAGCCATGACACCACAGCCAATGTATCTGTACTGCAGAACAGGGGGAGAGAGTAGCAAGGAGAAGAGAAAAAAGCACAAAACTGAGGTGCAGGTTTCAGTTCACTTGGCAGTAAAATTTCTTTATCAGACACTGAGGACTCCTGTGCAGGGTACCTCACCCCAGTGGGATATGTTCAGTGTATCTTCATCTGGTTTATCAGCAGTGCATGTGTATATATAATTTCATCACATACTTTATACTATTGTGGTGTGTGTTTAGATGCCTGCAGTGAAAATTGTATAAACACTAAATGTTTCTTTGCTGCTATTACTTTGCTAGAAAGTTTTGAACTTCATTTTCTATAGCGCCACTAGCAAAGGATCACTCAAGCTGCCCCCAAACTAAGAAATAAGTAAACAGGGGAAATGAGAGGAACTAAGTGTGATGTGGTGAGGCAAGAAGAGGAGTCAGGGAAACACCTGGCTTGTACAAGAGGCTTCTGGTTTTGCTGGACTTTACATGGTAGAGTTGGGGGGAGGATTAATTTTATAGAACAAAATGAAGTGACAGAACATTATCTGGATATGAAGTAAGAAAGAAGACAGAGAATTCTAACTCACAGGCAATAACAAAACTATGAAAATCTGATTTGAATAACTAAAGAAAATGTGGTGGGTTTTTTTTTTTTGTTCCAAAGTGTCTGAAACAGATCTGTTTTCTGCTTTGTTTTATCTTATTCTAAATAGAGGGTGTTGTCTTTAAAATTTGAATCAGATATCTTTATAACCTTTCAACCGTGAAAAGAAGCATTTCACATTAAATGGAAAAATATGTTATTAAAAAAGCATTTTCCATGAAAATTTTTTATCCAGCATATTTGGATTTGTTGTCTTTCAAATTGGATCAAAACTAGAAGCCAAAGTAAAAGGAGGAATTGTTGACTGTGACAGAAGTCAGTGGAGGGAGAAATTTGGAAAGATAGGTGAAATTTTGCACAGCAAGACAACACTATTGAATGTTGCGGTGTTACTTGGATGTAGCTGAAGTCTGAGTTTGTGTTTATGGCTATAAATACAATGCCTGTGGCTCAAAATAATTGCTTTTTATACTCAGAGAGACAATGATAAACATATCTTATTTTTTCACACTGGAGAAACAATAGGAAATGAAGTCAGGGTGAAATGGTTCCTTAAAGGGCAGTTGCAGAGCGACCACCTACTTCCATGAGATCAGGCTTTGGCTCATGAAGCTGCACTTCAGCACGCTGTATTTAAAATAATGCTGAGACATGAAGGAGGAGACATAAGAAAAAAAAAGGGTATGCATATGAATGGCACTTGGCCAAAGTGGAAGGAGTGGAGTCTGAATGGCAGAGCTGAAACAGGCAAAGCATGGCCACAGGACTTGCAATCCCTGTACTAAAATATACTTCTAGTGAGCTGTATGTACAGATTTATAATGAGGAACTTAAAGGAAACAAGTATCTGCTTCTGTTGCATTTTGATTGCCCGATGGTGCGTGGCCCCTTTGTGATCTTATGAAAAGCTTTTTGTTTTGCAGTCCATGAGCTTTCATAATGCTTTGCACGATGTTTTAATTTTGATTATGGTTACATAAAGCATCTACATAAAGCATCACCTACTTTCAGTTCAAAATCTGTGAGAAAAATGAATAAGGGGAGAAAAGGAAATCCAGGGAGGACAGACTGTATCTAGAAAAGCACTCATAAAGTTAAAACCAGGGACATTTCTTAACCCATCTCAAAATCACCAGGTTCCTTGGAAAGTACTCTTTTTCTACATTGACTTGACTGATGGCCTGATGACTTTGGCAATCTGTTGCCTGTAAAGAGAAGATGAAATCAAGGTGGCCTGATACACTCCTTTCTCTGTAGTCCTAATGACCCTGGTTGCTATATTTAGATGCCAGACTGTGCAGGTGTCCCTTCAAAGGTGTAATATGTGCATCCTGAGCTTTGCTGTACTTTCTCCATCACCATGTAGCGAACTTGGCCTGGAGGTTTCTTGGCTGACAGACTGTGCTATGAAGAGGTGACAAAGTCAGTCAGGTAGCTGAGAGATAGTAAAATCAGGATGATAATTTCAGTTGAAACTTCATGGATTTTCAGTAGTAATTGCTACGTGAATATTTTACAGAAGGAGAATTTACCTAGCATGAAATGGTTGAAAAACTGTAGATTATGGAGTCAACTGGTACCAGCAAAATTTTTTAAGTGGCAGAGAATACTTCAGGAGTTTCACCTTAGATGAAAATTGAATCAAAGTAGAACAGCAACCTTTACCCAGAAGCGAGAGATTATCTCTTAAAGTGGGATTAAAATCTCTGTTTGACTTCTATTGCCTGCCATTTCAGTGACACAAGATTTTAAAACTAAATAATGATTTTGAATGGGAAAGTAGAAATGCTGTAAAGAAATTATTTTCAAGTTCCTTAAATCTGAATATCTATAGTCTGTGCTTGGAAAATTGGATTAAATATCCCATATAATTTGTCACTATTCAAAAGCAGACATGATTTCCAACACAGAGATGAAATAATGTGAGTATCTTCTAAACTCAGAACATCAATAATTCACCAAGTAAATCTGTGACTAGTAAGACCTCATCATTGCACTCAGCATTTCAAATTGATTTTCACCTCACAAAACCTTGGTAAGAATCTTCCAGTAGTTATGGCAACTTTCAAATTTTTCTGCAGTTTCAAAATGTATCATAACTCAACTAAAGTTCACTGTTAACATTTTTCTTCCGGCATTTTAGGCAATCATAGTTCTTCATGTCTTCAGTCCTTCTGAGCTCAATACCTTCCTCTGCTTTCTAAAAATATGTTCCTCCTCTCTACTGTTATTTTATTGGATTTTGTTTTGTGTGTGTTGTATTTTACTTTTCCAGTTAAGAAAGACAGTTGGAAATAAGGCTTTGTGTGCAAGCAATTATTATTTCACTGTCATTCACATCATCTCAATTTAACAATTATTACTATTGACTTGTTTATCAGGAGTAACTCTTCGGAGTGACAAGAATATTGTAGTTCAGCACTAATGAATAAGCTTAATCTTCTAGTGCCCGTGCAGCTCTGCTGAAATCAATAGGCTTTCAGGGTTGCTGAGATGAAGCTCAGGACCCAGGTAATCTTAATTCCCATGTCAGACATATAGAAGAAACAAGTGACTGTCAATGCTTGGACAGAGATGATGATAAAAATCCTATTTTTTCTTATTTTTATTTTACAAACACAAGAAATGAGGTTTGATCCCATCGCTGGTATTAAATAAAGGTTTAAAGAAGGAACACGTACTAAAAAATTCATAACAACGTTTCTACTTATGCTCAAAGACAGCAAAAAAAGTTCATCTAATCTGAACATTTCATCTAATTTTTTCAAATGAAGATAGACTATGTAATCTAACTTCAGGATTTAAGATTAAAAAAGATGAAATAATAAAACTAGCAATATCTTGCTCCCTCAAGGGAGCCTCCAGTGTGCACCCTTGCTTGCTGTCCTCACAGCTGCACCCCAGCTCTAGCTAGGGCTGGTGCCAGGGCAATGGCCCACGCCTGGGCTGTGCAGTAGCTGCACTGCACCCAGCCTCCCACCTCACGGGCTCCACCGCTCAGGGTCCCTGGTGGCGCATGGTGGCAGCCAGGCTGTGGCTGACCCCGTCCTGTCCCGGCTCACCTTGCTGGGGTCTGTGGGATGGGGCCGACTGGGGAAGCAGGACCTGGCACCACTGCAGCTCATGGATGCTCTTCTCTATGAAATCGCTTCACCTGCGTGTTGAGAGCTGACTTGTGTAACCACGTAGAAGTTGTAGAAGTTGTTTAGTATGATTGCCAGCCATCAAGTTCCAGTCAATGGAAAATTTTGGAAATTATTAATTTGGGTAGTACCTGCTATTAGGTGTCCGTCATGCAGTGGTTTGTTCCCTTTCTAAAGGATTTTTTTCCCTTTCCAGATGGGCAAAGCCCCAATGGCCTAAACTGCATCCAGCCACGTGGCCCAGAGCATCCACAATGTTATCAGCATTATTGGCATGTGTGTTAAAAAGTTTATTTTGGGTAAGAACTACAATCAGAGAAAAAGATGAGGAAGGGTCAGAAGACCATTTCACTATATTTTGGTTTGGGATTGTTTTACCTTCTTTAGTGCAACTGGGACAAATTCAGATAGAGTGCCTCTCCAAAGGCATTACATATGTTTATATTGGGTCTGGATTTGGCCTAATTGGCACTGGGCATTTTCTTGGCACTATCAGTAGACAGTACTTCTGGGAATCTAATTACAGTAGCAGAATGTCAGAGCTCCCAAAACTGAAACTGCATCTTCCAAGGGCAATAATATTAGCTCAAAGTCTCATGTTTAGCCATATAATTCATCAATCAAGAAGGAAGAACTTTAGCTATAAAGACGTGTTTATCATTCTTGCAAAATATTTCGGAAAAGGCTGGACCCCAAAAAGGTCAGTGTCTCATCTGGATAAACTAATCTCACACTGTCAGCACTTTTGGTTTCTACAGAGGAGGTTCTTCAGAGAAGGTGAATCCTAACCAGTATGGGCCTATTTCTCCTACAGGCTAGGAAAGGGGAACTAGGTATCTAACTCAGAGTGTGTCTAAATACACTGTGGGATTTATACTGAGTTGCTCAGAATCCTTTTTTCCTGCAGGAGACCCTCAAAACCCTACTGGACATGGTCCTGGGCAACCTGCTTTAAATGATCCTGCTTGAGCAGGGGAGTTGGACTAGATGATCTTAACAGGTGCTTCCAGACTCAGCCATTCCGTGATTCTGCAATACGAGGCTTCTGCTGTGTAGCAGTGGTGAATTTCAGCCCAGGGACACAACAAAAGGCCAGTGACTCCCCATCATAAGATTAACTAGTGGAAGGGTTTTTTGCTGATTCACTGATAGAGGTAAATTTTGGAAAAAACCCAGCAGTTAAATTTACTCAGCATTTCAGTACTTGTGAAATTTGCTGGATTCATGGTAATCAAATTTTTCTACATCAAGCCGATAGCACGAGAAGGGGTGCTAATACCCTCCTGGTGTGTGCCAGCTTTGTTCTGAATAGACAGACCCCTCTAGGAAGTGGTCAGCCTCCTGCCTGCTAAGGTGGCAGCTCTGATGGTAGTCAGAGGTGACAAATGTCTGCTTCTTAGAAACAGGCCAAAGACTGCCACTGGACTGTTAAAAAGCTATCTGGGACTAAAAACTTTCAAGGTAATTTCTAGGCCCTGCTGGAGCAAGTGACAAAATTCCCAAGGGGTTCAGTGGATCTGGGGTGTCTTCCTCAGCCATCATTAAGCTGTTTGTAATGTAACTGTAACTGGAAGCTACAGATGGAGATGTTCTATGGGAAAGAAGGGGTCATAATATCTTCTGAATGGAGAGCACTTGACACATTGGGCCAGGAGAAGCTGTGGGAGGAAAAATAGCAACTCTACTAAATAGGCACTTTCCCTTCTCTGCAGAGGGCAGCTGGCATATAACTTGACTAAATTACCCTGGAAGTGGGAAAGTACTGATTTCCTGTCTCAGACCCCTAGAAATTCAAAACCGTCTTTCTTCACTTTTTTGAGTAGTATGAACAATGAAGGGATAGATAATGATTTGTATCCTAGGCTTTCTCCTCTTGCCTTGACTTTTCATTTGCGCAGTCACAAAGTCCCTCTGTTTTGACATGAACAGATTGTTTCTTTCTCTGTTCTTGTCTCTTTTGGTCTACATTAATAAATACGTCTTCCTGAAAATAGAAGCTTTTGCTCACATATTGTCTGTGCTCTCTGTATTTTGAATTGCTTATCCTTTAGCTTATATTGGGGCTATTGGAGATGCAGTCAAAAAATCACTGTGTTTCCCGTCATTTGCCTTGCAGACCTAATCTGAGAATAGTTCTTTCCAAACATAATGTCTGGGACCTGTTACTGGATTATTTCCTCTCCCTTTATCACTTTGATAAACAAACAATAACAAGGGTAGGAACAGGAGGGTCCTGCAGCAAAACTGGCTTAACAACTAGCTGTAGCACTCTCTGCTGACACTGTGCAGAGATGCATCCTATGTGCAGAACTTCCTATGGCACATGATATTAGGGTAGAAACAAGAACTCTTAGAAGAGTGCTGATGTAAATGTCAGGACCAATTATATGAAATATGCTGAATTTCACTTCTCTGCAGGACAACTAAAACTGATAAACAAGTGTTTTTTCCTGTGTTTTCCATGTGTGTGTTAGCTACATTCAGAATGTGAAATGGATACTGCTATTCTTCAGCAGTACCTGCTAATTTAACACAAATTGTCTCATTTAATCCCTTTTAGTCACCAGTTTTAAAATTGCATAAAAGAATAATTTATGACAGCACTGACAGGAATCTGTGTTAGATGGAGTCAGTGAGGATAATGAAGACTGTATCTATGGAAAAAAAGGGCCATTCTGGGCAAAATTGCCAAACTTGACTCATTCTATGCACAAAAGGTTGGAAAAGATAGGAAAATTCAAGTATGGAAAACAAAGAGAGGAAATGACTTTGCAGGACAGTAGCCAGTGAATTATTTAGTTCTTTGGAGGAGTGAAATACAAAGCAGCTTTAGTTATGTGACTTGGAGTAGACTGAGGCTTAATCTTCAGACATAACTACCTAAACACATCAGATGTACTTCAGGTTTTAATTTATTTTTTTTAAGTTTTCTGCTTTTTCCAGATATCTATAAATCTTTGGATGTTTAATTAAGAGATATGATAGTACTGTGAAAAGATATGTTCTGATTAATATTCTGTTGTTTGCTTTCATGTTCAGCTTTAGATATATTAATGCACTGAACAAATGTCTTTTCGCATATGGAGAAGTATGACTGATTTTTTTTTTCTTTTTGCAGGGTTTGAAAGACAGTGACAGTAGCCTGAACATTAATGGGATGGAAAAGAAAAGAAAAAAAGCAAGAGTATTCTGGGAATTTCATGGTATCTCAAACTGAAATTCAGAGGGAAAAAGATAGTTTGAAGATTAGATCCCTGAAAAGAAAAAAGAAGGAAACAGAGACCTTGCAAAGGCCATGACATTGTCTGACCCAGGGTCATACTCCATGTCTGTCATGGAGACAACTTAATGGGGATGATGGCAGGATGCATGTCTGGCATCTTCTGTTGGACACCTTGGGGCAGAAGCTCAGGGAGAAAGCAAAACTGAATCCCAGGTGAGGCTTTAGTTGGGAAAGTACATCAAGTAAAATCAAGAGAGAGCAGTCAGGTCCTTGGTTCATATATTGCCACAGTTTAGTTAGAATATTTTGCTGGTGTTGGCTGCTCTGATTGCTCATCACTGCATTCACTGGTCTAGAGCTGCAAAATTAGGTTAGATTGCTCATGACACTATTCAACATAATTTGCGTCCAGAGATAACACCCCTCTGCTTCCTTCCTGACATTAGGTATTTCAAAAAGCCTTGAAAATGTACTTTTATTTATGTTCTACTAATGGGTAAAGATTATGTGCATATATATACATGTGTGTACACAGCTGTTTCTTTCAGAAGCAGTTATCCCACTAATGGTGGTGAGTGTCTTTGCTCCTGAATAATCTGTGGTTCTGCCTCAGAAAACTCAGACTGGTTTTGGTTGGACATGAAAGGGAAAAGCCAGTAAAAGCCTTGTGGACTGCAATGTCAATGTTTGAATGCCTGGCTCTCTGAGTGGACTGCAAGGCATGGTCAGGTACCTAGGTGCCCCATACCTCTTCATCCCAGGGAATTTAGGTGTTTCCATTGACAGACCAAAACCTGAGCGTGGTGGGAGTAGATCTGCTTAGAAAGCCGACAGGAGACACATGGCACTTGTGTCTGCAGTCCTTCCCATTTGCTTCAGCAAGTAAACCAGGCAGGTGGGCAGGTACTGCTCGTGAGTCAGGGTGCAAAGCCCAAAGCCACCCCCTAGGGTGGGAGTCTCAATCCACAAGTGAAAAGAAATCAGCAGAATAAATACCTTTAAAAGTGTGGCTGTGGAATCAGCAAAGCTTGCAGCTTGCTACTCTTTTTAGAGGTGTCTCCTGGCCAAAGTGGTGGTTTGGGGAGTGGGGGGTCCCCAGCATGGGGGAGACCAGGTGTGCACTCAGCCTGACAGTGGATTTGCCCAGACCATGCCGCTGCACAGAAGGGAGAAAAAGAGCCACTGAACCCTGAAGAGAAAGAGCTCTTCTTCTGTGGGAAGTGGGGAATGATTGATAGCAGCAGTGTTGGTGACCTTTAAACCAAGACATTCCTGGAGAAAATACAGTGCCCCTCCCTGCTCAACACAGAAACTGTTGGGGATGGTGTTTTTCTGTCACAGGATGGGAGTAACCCCCTTGGAAGTCAATTGAATGTTTCAGCAGAAAAATAAGGCCTGAGGCTATTATGCTCTTGATAAACCTTGCACGAGAGACAGCAGGAGAGACCTGTTGGCTTAAATATTCCAACACAGGGTAGGAATAAATTCCATTGATCTCTGGGGGAGTAACTCCCACCCTCAGTCAGGAGAACCGTTTTTTAGGAAAAAACCACAGGTTTTATTGAAATACTACACTGATGTCCAACATCTTTCTCAGACAATGAAATGGTTATCGTCATTTACCTAACAGTTACTCTCTTACATGGAGTCTTTTGTAGGACTTTATAATTACTCACTGTTGGCTAAGTGCAAGGAGAGATTCTAGCTTGCATGTAATAATGCAGTTCTGCACATCTTTTTTTCTCTGACCATATAAAGGATGAGTCGTATGGAATGACAGGATGTTTGGAGAGAAAGAGTTTTGCACAACACCCCTACTACTTCTGTTTGCAAGGGGGAGACATTTCATTCATCTGGCGGCACAGAAACACTGGGGGTGGGGGGTGGGGTGTTATGCTGTGCTTTGTATTTGCTTCTCATGTATTTTCATCTTGTTCCTTAAGGTTTTCATCTTTGTTCTATGTGGTTTTTTAATTGATTATGAATAAAAGGACAAATATCTACCCATCCCTCAGAAGCCCTGCTGCATTTTCCAAAGCGAAGCAACAGATTGAGTCAGAGGATGTGACATTTTCATTTGTGCAAGTCAGGTTTTATTGACACCACAGGTAATTATTGACTGGGTGTTTCCAAAGCAAAATAAGGAACAAACCTCTAGTGTTGGGACTGGCACATAGAAAACTATGACCGGGAATTTACAAAAATATAGATGAAGTTCAGATATATTCTGGACCAAGAACAGGTTAGAATCTAAATGTATGTGGTAAGAATTGAGTGGACTAAGAATGATTATCCATAAACACAGGAATATTTATCTTCTAACCTGGCAACACATTAGTCAGAGGATGTGAATTGGGTTCCGCAATAATTTGTAGCAATCCAAGGATTTTTGCAGGGTAACTGAAAATGTAAGATGGGTTGTATACAGACCACAAATTGAAACAACATATATATACGAAGTTTATAAGTCATACAGCTATTGAAACCCTTGATACGAGGATGAACTTCTTTCAACAGTCTTTACTGCTCCATTCAACTGGGAATTTTGGAGGGGGACAGATTTTATAAATTTATAACAATGTAAGCTTGCCGGGCTCTGTGTAAGAAAGCAGTAGTGCTTCTCAAATGGGAACTGTATCTGTCAATGTCACTTTAACTTTCCTTTAGCTCTTGAAAAGTTTGCTAACAGGCTGCTGATTAATGTGATGCATATTTAATTATGAGTGACTATTTCTGATCCTTGAAATAACTAATATTAACTACAGTACTGTTGACAAAGAGGGCGATTTACAAGCAGAGTGTGATGGTTTGACTGAGCTTGGAATCAAGCTGTGGGAGTTGGAGAAAACTTGAATTTTGTTCTGCCCTGTGAACATTTTGGTGTTAGGCTTGGTTGGCCTTTGGCTTATTCCCTAAAATAAAATTGTCAGCTGTGAGGCTGCACCTTTACCGGCAGTGGCAGACTGATCCCAGCAGAGGAGATCAGCTCAGGGTCCGCTGAACAGGAAGGCAGCCTCTTTGTTCTCCTTTGCCTGGGGCTGTCCTGGGAGTGTGGAAGGACCATCTCCTTGCTGCTGGAGTGGTTCCCACAGCAAAGGGCCTCCTCCTCTCTTCACTTACGTCAGGCTGGCAGTTGCTGGGCCCATCAGAAGTGACAGAGAACATCTGACTCTTCCAGTGAATCTTGCTTTGTGAGGGGATCATTAGATCCTTCAATAAAAGAAGTACAGACCTGAAGGGCTCTTTTGTTCCACTCAAGCACCAGTCTTTCCTGGGCACAATTCATACGGGAGCACAGCTTCAGGATGAATTCAGAGGGCATGCTATTCTCATGATCATGTAATTTTCCAATACACTAGCTGCTGAGCCAATTTGTTTTGGGAAAGCTGTGGCTTGGTTAGGAGTGGGAGAGAATATGTGAAAGAGCAACCTCCTTGGCATTTTTTACCAGGCTGTGTCCATCTGCAAGTGACTAAATACCACTTGGTTCTACAACCAAGACTTAACGTAAGTATTGGGTAAACGAGGAGGTGGATCAGTTCTCATGTTGCTGTGTTATAGCTTCCAGTTCTCCGATTTCCCTGGCCAAGACACAATCTACCCCCTAAAGCAGTGGTGGGTGGCACCAGGTGTCCTCCAGCTTCCAGCAGCCTCATCTGAAGCATGTATACATCAGCCCAGCCAGACCCTGAAGTCTAATGATAATGATTCACCTCAGTTAAGGATCTGGTTCATCTTTTTTGAATTATTTCTTGCTTCCCACATTTTCAATTCATTTTAATTGAGTTTTCCCTGAGGTCACCAGCTCTGTGTTGGCTTCCTGCTGTTCTCATTAACATTGCATTTGACCAAGCTGAGAAATTCAGCCCACACATATGTTCAGTTCAAACTTGATATAGGACTTTGTTATTTGAGTTAAGGAACCTGCTTATTAAAACCTCCTGTTACCTGAGTGGTAATAGGACTCTTTCCTTCTTCTGTATCTTCCTCTTCTTTTTTAATTATCATGTCACATATTCAGCATAGGTCACAAACATAACACTTCTTGACCAGAGTCCAAGTGACAGCACAGCAATAACTTCAATTAGTGCGCTGTTATTTCCAGCTGGTGAACATATATATTGAGGATGACTTTTTCTTATCTCTTCCTGTGAAGTCTGTGACAGTGTTCAGACTCCTTGGAGGCAGGATACAATTTTGGTATGAGCCCGTTTGATATTACTGTATTTCCAAGTTGCTTACAGGGTCATGCTGGTGATCCCATGGGAGGACAGCAGTTCCTTATAAACCTGTTTAACACTTTGCTATCATTCATACCCAGTTATGCCGCCTCATTAACTTTAGACCACTGCCATAAGGGCACTTCATGTAGCTGCTGACTGAGAGAAAAGGCTATTCACCTGCTTCTGCTGATGATGCATTGAACAACATCATCCACTTTTCTCTATATCCACATTTCATAAGTGTGAAGAAAAGGTGAAATTATTAGCCTAGCACCTGCTGAGGTGCAATAGAAGGGCAGATAGAATGACTAAGCGATGTATATCGTATCTGTAAGATGTTCAACTAGAGCAGAGACAAGTGGTGTAAAGTAATACTTCTGCCATGTGTGAATCATAGTTCTGTAGAGCATTGACTTAGGGTTTTGGGCAAAGAAAATAGAGAATGATGATTTAATTGATTTATGTGGCCATGACATAATTGTTAACAGTTTGTGATTTCCTACACTAATTAGTTTCATCCAAAATCTACCAAAACCCTAAGATTTTCTCCTTGAGGCAGATATAGATATATACTGTCTGGGCATTTCTCCATGGGTGTGAACTGTTCTACATTTCATGGATCTGGCACTGCCTATCTATAGCTGCATGACAACTAAATTAATTCAGTATAATCACCATGATAAAACAATGTTTTTATAAAACTTAACTGAGAACAATATGAGATGAAACATGGAAATAAGCCTGTTATTTGTAGATTGTATCACTTTCCTACTGATGCCAATAAAGAAAATTAAACAAATCTGATCAAGTACTTGAGAAAGGCTTACAATATTTGAACAAACACTGCTGGAAGCATAACATTTTACATTATTTAATGTATATCCATTATACTGAAATACAACCCTAGAGGAAAATATGTATATGAAACAGAGAGGTAATGTGACAACAACATATGGGGTTGCAGATAGCTGATTAATTCATGTACTATTCTTTGTTTGTCAAGATAATGGTAATACTAATAAAATTTATTTTGATATATAGGACTATTTAGTATTTTTTGCTAAAAGGGATCAGGCATTAGTAAGGTGAGAAATGAATAATTCCAGATGAAAAAGAGGAGTTTCATAAGAAATTTGTTGTCTGGTTCATCTCATTGATTTTCTGATTCATTAGCTCATCTTTTGTTGTTGTTTTAGTATTTAAGGTCTTGCATTACAGATGGCTGTCTTACAAGCTACTTCACTGGACTATTTCCTGTGTGATACGGCAATATATGATATATTACCTAAAAACCAGGCAGTGCACCTTAACTAGTAGGTGAGTTTCTGTGTATAAAATGCACAAAGTATACAAAATACATCTCTTATAGGTGAATTGGAAGGCACTGGAAGAACATTTGCAAGCCAACAGAGTTTGCCCTAATAAAGTAGAGCAGGTTTTGAACAGAGTTAGAATGACGCATTTGATCCAGCTAGGGTTATATTTTGGCAGGAGCTTGATTGAGTGAGACATGGCACATTTGCTGAGCAATGTGGGAAATAACCAGTCACCTTTATTTCATGGGTTACTTTTGGCTTTCAACCACAGAATGACTTGGAAGGAGCAGCCCCTCTGAGCTCAACTCTTGGTCAGTTGTACAAGTTGTGCTTGCTTCTACTAAGGTAATCTAGTCCTAGTTCATAGGCCAGAGGTTTGTATGTTTGTGAGTATGGATGAAAATGGGGAAGGCTGTTATTAAAATTCAGATAGAAAACCTAAGCTCACTCTACACCAGAGATACACTAAAGTGATGAACCCCAAATTGTGTGCATTTAAACTAATGCGGTCATGGACTTTCACAAGTGCTGTACCAGGTGTTTAAAAGTCCACAAATCAGGTACTTTTCTAACATGTTCTCATTATTTTTTCCAAGTAAGCTGTGTCATTAACATCAGCCATGAACCTGACCATTTCCTGGGGTGACTGACTGTCTGGAAACACCACAGTAAGAAAGATGGGGCAAGAGGAGTGCCAAATGGGGAAAAACATGTCTAAGCTCTGCTGGTTACTAGAAAGACAGACCTGTGATGGGAGTGTTGTGTGGAAATGAGACAAAGTGGTTGTAGGCAAGGGGAAGATGGGCCACTGCCACTGCCAAAGTGTCTTGGTCTGGGTTTGGACTGTTTGGAAACCAGAGGTCCATGGCCTGTCAAAAAATTTGTAACTGACTTCATTAGGTATTTCTTCAGCTCCAGAAAGTGTTGCAAAATGACCTGGCTGCTGTAAGAGCCAGGATGCAAGGGAGCTCCCTGCACAGGCACCAGAGGTCATGCCAAATGTCCCCTGTGAGCTAAACAACCTCAGGACCATTTTCCATCCTTGGATGGTGTCACCTCTGGTATCTGGTACACAGTATGAGAAGAAAGTGTGATCTTAGGTTGCGGAACTAAGCAGCAAAATCATCCACAGCAGCCAGAGAAAATGGTTTGGAATACTCTGCTTATTAATTTTACCTTCTAGAAAAATATTTGTATTGTCTTCCAATTTTCAGCAATACAACAGTTTCATGGATGAAAAACTGTTGTGTGATACCCATTTTATGCTTTCTGAACCACAAGTAAATAATGATGCTGGGGTTTTTGTTCCAGAAGTTCTCCAAGAGCGAAAGGGGATTATTTTCTTCATGGAAAGTTAGGATCTGTTGAGATAGCAATTTTCATTACCCACAGTGTGGTAAATATTTGTAATGGGGCATAATAGCTGCAATTATCTAGTGGCTATCTTATAGTATTGTGGTAGCTGCACTATAGTTACTGTATAAACATTGTAGGAGAAATTTTTCATTATGTGTGCCTGTTTTCAGGTGCTTGTGATTTTCCAAAAAGTGGGGAAATTAATGTTTTGTTTGAAATTTCTTTTGTTTGTTCTACTGCCAAAAATATGCTTTCTGAAAGGTTACTGAAATTCTGATTGGTTAGTTTTGCATTAACAGTTCATAGAAAAAAAGTTGAAATTTCATGTTTTGCCAGCATTTTCCAACACTTATATTTGCTATTGAAGACTCCAAAACTTGACTTATTTTAAAATGTCACACTGGTCCTGGTGTTAAAACATTGGTGAGGTCAAATTCCTTTGATGTGGCAAAAAGTGGGTGACTTGTAAATCAGAGAAAGTCCGTGCAAGTCTGGTAAAGCTTTATAGACACAAGTAAGCTAGCTGAGAAAATGTAATTTGACTACCAGCAGCAATAGACCCACGTTGATATAAAGGTCCTTTAGCCTGATGAACCTTGCTGTGTACCTGCACATTGAATTGAGCATACCCTGTTAAGATACTCAAATAAACCAGAGCAGCAACTCATGAACCTGGAAGAAAAAGATATCCTGTTTTGGAGGCCTGTGTTGGAGCAATATTTCAGCTCTGTAATCTGGTCTAGTCCACCAGGAAATGCAATGATTCCTCTTGTTGCTGTCCCAGTAGGTTCACAGCACTGATCACTCCTCTTGCTGTAGTGATGGAGAAAAGGAACCTTCTACCTTAAGAAAGAAATCCACTAGCAAGCTAAAGCATTTTAACTTTTTTTTCTAATGAACCTCTGTCAAGATGTAGGAAAATGTATCCAACTCTCTTACCTGTACCTCCCTAAACTGGAGCTCAACCTGCAGAAGTCAGTGGGACTTATTGCCAGACCTAGTGCTAATCTTTCACCAGAGTGATGAATTTCATCACCACGGAAATAATTCTTAAGCAGATTTAAAATTTTATTGGCTAGCTTTTACAGACTGCATATGAAAGATGGAAGGTCTTAACTAGCAATCTGTTTGGTGCACTCACTGATGTTGCTGGCTACTACATCTGAGACACTTGATCATCTCAGACACATGGCATTGCTGCTGGCTTCCCAGCTACAGGGCTTTTTAACATAGAGAGAGCTTTTCAAACTACTGAACGTTGAACAATTTGACTCAAGCCATTCTGCCATGCATGCGCTTCTAAGCACATATGTAGCTTGTGAGCTTTGTGATACTCTCTCTGTGTCAGCTCTTCAGAGGACACAAATACATGTTCACAGGAAGCAAATACAAGTTGCCTGTCCCATCAGCAAGACTTCCTGCTGTCAGTCTGCTGGGCATTATGACTCAAAACACACTCATTCAGCCTGCTGTGAAGGAAATATTGAAATCTTATTTCTCATGCCAGCAGGAGAAATATATTTTGAAATAAAAGAGTTCATCCAAAGCCAGGTCACCACAGGGTGATCTCATTTTGTGGTCTTTTTAAAGAGTTTGGGTAGGAAATACACCACAGTTGTTTTTGTCTTAGATGTCTGACTTAGAAGTTGTCTGACTTGTTGCTCTGTTGTCTGGGCCTATCACGGAGTGTTATGCAGAATATTGCCTACGGTAAGATAGCCATATTTATTCTCCTAATACAAGTGGCAAGCTTAAAGAGTAACAACTAGATTTGAAAAAGACAAAGTTGGAGATGAGATAAGATAGTTCACGTGCTGTTACTTCAGTGAAGTGTCTATTGCCAACCATTATTCCTTGAGAGCTGTAATCCCACCAGATTGTGTCTGGATGCTCCTTGCAAGTGCAGAAGAGGCACTTCTTACATGGGAGCTGGCAATTAACAGAGCCTCATTGTGTAGCACAGTGTCTGAAGAAACAAGGAGCTGGAAGGAAAACAGGAACAACATAGGACTTCTCTAAGCATGTCTCTGTATTTATCACCTGCTATAGCACTTGGAAAACTTGGTGTTATACAGACTGTCTCTTACACTGGTTATTAAAAAGGGCAATTCCATAAACAGAGGCAGCACTGCAATGCATAGAATGCAGAGTTACACCTCCAAGCGTGACCTTAATATGTGCCAAAATGTGAATTCTCAGTCTTTAGTTGCAGTGACTGCTGTAGCTTAGATTATGATTTCAGAGAACTTTGCAAATACAGTACTTTTACTATGTTCAAAATCTACAGTAATCTGATTTTTCTCACCGTTATCTCCTGAAACAGTGAAAACCTAACTCAGTGATGAGTTGCTAAGAAACATGATATTCCAAATGCTCTTATTAAACTTGTAAATTATACATATAGGAATCATCAACCTATAAAAAGGCCCACTCCTTTTTTTACTACTCTTCTGGTTTTTTTTTTCATTTCCAATAAAATACCATTAATCCTATTTTTTTTTCCACAGCATATTTGACATCAGTGTCTCCTGCATTTCATAAATACTGATGCCCTGTGTGTTTATTATTGCAGTGGGAGATATTTATTGCCTTCAATACTGGAAATTGCAATGAGGTCAACACTTAAATATATTCATGGTATCTCAATTCTCTGATGTAATAAAGTTGCAGCATGTGAAAGCCAATGTCAACAGCTTGGTCTTTTCCTAACTTTTTTTAAGAATTCTTGTATGCTTGAATCCTTTGATACTACATTTTTCAACATTCAGTCCAAGAATAACTGAGGGGTAATCTACAGATTGAGGGGAAATGGCCAAATAGTGACTACTGGCCCATGTGCCACTTCTGAGCAGTTCAGCTGCAGCTTCTACATGTCTGTTGTATCACATAACCAATGGTCACCCTGTGCTGGCAGAAGAGCTATCACCTAGTCTAAATCCTGGGCAGTACAGGCGGCTGCAGTCAAAATACCTACGGTGACATGGATGGTATATTGAGGCTTAAGCTGGGCTCTCTTTCCCCTGCGAACTATTCTTGGATCTGCCCTGGACCTAAGTTTCAGATAGCTTGTGTTTGGTATGTCTTGCTTGTATTCAGATTTTGCAAGCTAGAGCACTGGATCAGAGAAGATGTCCAGCCTGAACAAGTGAGGGGGCTTGTTAGAACATTGCCCTTTAATGAATATGTAGAGTCTCCCTATTGCTATTTTTTTTTTTATTTCCTCCCAGGACTTCCAGGATGTGTTAGATTTAATGTTCACTAGTCCCATGTATCAAGCCTTCAAGTCTTTGATGGATGCATTATAAAGGAGATCTGCAAGAGCACACTGGTCATGAGTGGCATTTCTGAAGTTCTGCATTCTAGTAAGGACCAGGCTGCAGGACATCTGGAAATCCTAAGCAAATGTGCAAAATTCTTAAACTCTGCCAGGGCAAGATCTTGAGTGAAAAAGCAAGGATGTCTTTGGAAAAAGCGAGATGTATGATAGCATTAAATTCAATAATAAAATCTCATAGGTGAATAAAATAACATTGTGCTCTGCCTTTCTTGCTATGTAAAATATCTTTTTTTTTCACCTGCTTTTTTATTTATAACCATGTCAAGTTCTTTTAAGATGATGGGATTGTGGAGCTGGTGCAGGGGATGGAAGCTTCCTGGGGTACCTCGCATGCTGCATGAATGAGGTGGCTGAGGGAGTCCCAGCACAGAGCAGGGAGGCTGCAGCTTGCTGAGGGAAGGACCTGCTGCAGTGGGGAGCTGCCAGGTGACCTTCAAAGGGAGCTGACAAACCTCCTTGAGAACAGAGTGGAGAGAGGGGTTTTGATACAAATCTGAAATCCACTGAGTCTACTGCCATCTCACCTGGAAGCAAAATACCTGTAAAGATGCAGTGGGCCAGGGAAAGCTGTGTATAAAACCTTTTAATTTCTATTCCATCTCTTCTAGTCACTTTGAATTTCCTGTATTTGAAAAGTTAAGTATTCCAGTCTTCCTGGCTATTTTGAGTTTTAAAGTGTTTTTGGTTTTCTTTGGGGAGCTCATTATAAAAACAAGGTCTAAGCATATCCACCTCAAAGTTATGGCTGACTCACTGGGCCATTACATCACTCTCCTTCCCTTAAAGGAGTCATCCAAAGGGAGACCTTTGAAGGTGCAGATGTCTTTTAAGATTCTGGCTCTTAACAATGTTCCGTGGATTGAAAATCTGCCTCTCATATCTGAAGAAATGACCTGAAAAATGACTGCTTCTGTTGTACCACTTTGTGCTGAGCCAATGGCATTGCAATGACATTTCGTGCTGTGCCCATTTAACACAGTATTATAACCATGATTTCTATGGCATTGACTATAGAAACTGTAGCTGAAAACTAATGAGTTTCCTGGCTGTGGAGATAAACTCTTTGTATAACACATAGTTTGGATGTGGTAACAATCCTGTCACAGATCTTGTTTGTTCAATCTGACTCTTTCAACATCTGTTTCCTAATGCTGTGATACCTTTGCTTTTCAGAAATTTAAGGAAATTTCTGACATGGCTGTGAGATGGAGATTTTAGTCTCATTTTACAGGTGAGGAACTGAGACACTGGAAGACCTGTTGAAGCATTTATGAAGTCTACGGCCAAGGTACAACTAAATATAAGTTTCCCAGTCCAGTGCCTGACTTAAGTTTCCCTTCTATGTATTTATCTGCTTGTTTAACAAAGCCAGTGTTTTGTGGTTGATATCTTTTTGAATGAAGATAAATTTACTGCAATAACTGACAGGTTGTGTTTTTATGATTTGAACACTTTATGTCAAATATTAACTGATAACTGCATAGATGTGCTGTGTCAAATACAGCAGACACACAGAAAGTAAAATATGTGGGTGACAAGTTATAGAGCACCCCACCCTTTCCTGTATTTGGCATATTACATATTCACACAATACTAGTAATGCTCTAACACCCAAAGTCTGTCTCCATGTCCATAAGGAATTATTTTCATTTCAAATGGAAAAATAGTGGGCTGTATCCTTATGCGTGAAAAAAATATCTGTCTGGATAACTGACTTGGAAGGTCATAATCAAAACCTCCTGTGAAGATTCGTAAAGGACTTAATAAAGCTACCTCTATTAGCTAATCATTAAAAGTATTTGTAAGTATTTGGCAATTTTTGTTTGTTTTACAAACCACTTCCTTAGTGATTTGCAGGAGGAAGCAAGACGTCTCCATAATTTCTCTTAATCTAGTTAGCAGGAAGCGAGACTTATACTTTTGTCAAAGAGGATTTCAAGAGAACATGAAAACATACCAGAATTTAAAAATAAGATAGTTGTCACTGAGAAACCTTATGTCATCTGATTTGTTCTTCAGAATGCCTCTGAAATCAAGGGAAATGATCTGTTGGTCTACATCATCATTAGTGATTTTATCAGATTATGTAATGACATGGGAACCAAGAATAATTTTGCAATTGAACCATTGTCAAGTATATATATTCTAAGTGTGCCCAGTTCCTTAAACCAATGTAGTATTTTGGATTTCTGTAAAATACTTTAAATTACTGGAAAGTAAATATAAATAGCACAATATGTGTTTTTAATTCATCCAATAAGCACCTGGTCAGATGAGCTGCCATTTCATAAGCGCAAACTCACGTGTAGCAATTACAAAACGTAAACTGCACACCCACCTTGAGGGTGAGATGGGCCCAAGGCCGTACCCTCTTTGTGTGGGTTTATTTTATCCAGAGCAAGCAGTAAAAAAGTAAATTGTGTACTTCAGCTGAAAAATCATGTTGGATGGCAAGAATTTTTTTAACAACTGAAGGAGAGAGACAATTGAAGGCTTGGGTTCAGGGAAACAGCCAGGGCCTCCAGCAGCTACCATCTCTCTATTCCTAATCTCATGTTTTAACTAGGAAACCACTCTATTTTTCATAGTACAAACTCAGCAGTTTAAATAGATTATGATATTGACTGATATCCAGTTTTTACCATAAAAGCATGATTTCAGATTAGGTCAGAAACTCAGGTTTCATGGTTTCAAATGGATTGTAGTAATAAATAAATATAGGCAATAATAATGAAAAGGCTTGCCAGAAAAGTGTTATTCTCTGGTTATTAATTTCTCCTATAAACACTTTTTTTTCCCATGAGGAATTACTGTTGTGTGTGCAGAAATGTTTATGATAAGCAGACTATAGGAAAATAAAGATACTTTTTTTTTGATTTGCACTTAAAACTTAGAAGCCTTTCAAAGGTATATAATCTCCCATTCCAGCCCACTTGACAAAACAACTCTTTCAATTTGTCACTTCTGATATAGGAAGACCATACTTTTTTTGGTTTTAAGGAAATCATTCTTAACCTGTCTTATAGTTTATAGCATTATTCAGGCTATATTTCACTTAAGTTACTTAAATACAGTTCTGTAAGTGTGACAACTATATATCAATAAGCATCGTATTTTCTATTTGGACTCAAACCTGTGGAGACATGTTTTTTTTATCATGTCTTTTGTTTGATCAGTTTTGGTGAAAAGGGATGTAGTGAACAGATAACACTAACAAATACTAATGTCTTGATTTTTTAGGATCATAGAATCATTCAGGTTGGAAAAGACCTTTAAGACATTCAAGTTCAACAGTTAACGTAGCACTGACAAGTCCACCATTATACCTGTCTTTTGAACACTTCCAGGGATGCTGATTCTACCACCTCTGTGGGCAGCCTATTCCTATGCTTGACCACCCTTTCAGTGAAGATTTTTCCTAATACCCAATCTAAATTGCCCCTGGTGCAACTTGAGGGTGTTTCCTCTTGTGCTGTCGCTTGTTACTTGGGAGAAGAGACCAACACCCACCTGCCTACAATCTCCTTTCAGGTAGTTGTAGAAAGCGATAAGGTTCTCCTTGAGCCTCCTTTCTCCAGACTAAACAAGCCCAATTCCCTCAGCCACTCCTCTTAAACCTTGTGCTCCAGACCCTTCACCAGCTGCGTTGCCCTTCTCTGGACACGCTCCAGCACCTCGGTGTCTCTCCTGTAGTGAGGGGCCCAACACTGCACACAGTATTCCAGCTGCAGCCTCACCTGTGCTGAGTACAGGGGGACGATCACTTCTCTAGTCCTGCTGGCCACACTGTTTCTGATACAAGCCAGGATGCTGTTGGCTGCCTTGGCCACCTGGGCACACTTCTGGCTCATGTTTATCTGGCCATTCACCAGCACCCCCAGGTTATTTTCCTCCAGGCAGCTTCCCAGCCACTCTTCCCTAAGCCTGTAGCAGTGCTGTGTGGGGTTGTTCTGACCAAGTGCAGGACCCAGCAGTTAGCCTTGTTGAAACTCACTTAGTTGGCCTTGGCCATTGATCCAGTCTGTCCAGATCCCTCTGTAGAGCTTTCCTACCCTCAAGCAGGTCAACACTTCTACCCAACTTGGTGTTGTCTGCAAACTTACTGAAGGTGCACTCAATCCCCTTGTCCAGATCATCAATAAAGATATTAAACAGAACTGACCCCAGTACGGAGCCCTGGCGAACACCACTTGTGACCGGCCTCCAGCTGGATGTAACTCCATTCACCCCCACTCTTTGGGCTTGACCATCCAGCCAGCTTTTTCCCCAGCACAGAGTACACCCATCCAACCCATGAGCAGCCAGTTTCTCCAGCAGAATGCTGTGGGAGATGATGTCAAAGGCTTTACTAATGTCCAGGTAGACAACATCCACAGCCTTTCCCTTGTCCACTAGGCAGGTCATCTTGTCATAGAAGATCAGGTTAATCAAGCAGGACCTGCCTTTCATAAACCCATGCTGTCTGGGCCTGATCCCCTGGTTGCCCTGTACATGCTGTGTGATGGCACTCAATCTGCTCCATAACCTTCCCCGGCACTGAGGTCAGGCTGGCAGCCCTATACTTCCCCAAATTCTTCTTCCGGCCCTTGTAGATGGCTGTCGCACTGGCTGACCTCCAGTCTCCTGGGACCTCCCTGGTTAGCCAGGACTGCTGATAAATGATGGAGAGTGGCCTGGTGAGCTCCTCTGCCAGCTCCCCCAGTACCCTCAGGCGGATCCCATCTGGCCCCATAGACCTGTGTGTGTCTAAGTGGAGGAGCAGGTTGCTGACCATTTCCTCCTGGACTGTGGGGACTTCATTCTGCTCCTTGTCCCTGTCTTCCAGCTCAGGGGGCTGGGTACCCTGAGGGCAACTGGTCTGACTATTAAAGACTGAGGCAAAGAAGGCATTAAGTATCTCAGCCTTTCTCTCATCCTTTGTGGCAATATTCCACCCCACATCCAATAAAGGATGCAGATTATCCTTGGCTCTCCTTTTGTTTCTATTGTATCTTTTTGCAGTATATATCTATATCTATATCTATATCTATATCTATATCTATATCTATATATCTTTTACTGCAGTAGGCAGATTAAGTTCTAGCTGGGCTTTGGCCCTTCTAATTTTCTCCCTGTATAACCTAACAACATTGTTATAGTCCTCTAGAGTTGCCTGTCCCTTCTTCCGAAGGTAGTAAATTTTCTTTTTTCCCTGAGTCCCACCTAAAGCTCGCTGTTCAGCCAGGCTGGTCATCTTCCCTGCTGGCTCTTTGGCACATGGGGATGGCCTGATCCTGTGTATTTAGGATTTCCTTCTTGAAGCATGTCCAGCCCACCTGGACCCCATGGCCCTTCAGGCCTGCCTCCCAAGGGACTCTGTCAGCCAGACAACAGGCAAAAGTCTGCCCTCTGGAAGTCCAAGATAGCCATTCTGCTGACCCCCTCCTCACTTCTCCAGGAATCAAAAACTCGATCATTTCATGATCGCTATGCCCAAGACGGCCTCCAGCCATCACATCACCCACAAATCCTTCTCTGTTCACAAACAGCAGGTCCAGCGGGCGCTGTCCCCAGTTGGCTCAGTGACCGGCTGTGTCAGGCAGTTATCTGCCACACGCTGCAGGAACCTCCGAGGCTGTTCCCTCTCTGCTGTGGTGTATTTCCAGCAGACACCTGGTAAGTTGAAGTCCCCCATGAGAACAAGGGCTAGAGATTGCGAGACTCCTCCCAGATGCTTGTATAATGTTTCATCTGCCTCTTCATCCTGGTTGGGAGGTCTGTAACAGACTCCCACCAGGATATCTGCCTTGTTGGCCTTCCCCCTTTTTACAGTACTCTGGCCGGCCTGCCCCTGGCAGTTTGGTGCATATGTTTGGTGAGTACATGGCTGAAGGTGATGGACTTAATGCAGAGTAATAATGTAACATACTAAATCATCCTCCTTTGCTGCATGACTTTGGATGTCTTTGTTGAGGTTTTACAGACTTCTGGAGACAAAATGTCAAGCCAGCAACACCTGGTTTATATGTTTGACTTTGGGCAAGGCTATCAACTGCTTATTTCAGTTGGAGACTGAATGACTCATATTTTCTCATTTAATTGACTTGCATGACCTTTAACTGAAGTTCTCTTTGAACTGTGATTCCTGTCCTCTCTAGGGATGGTGTGAATGCCCCTGCCAAGGAATTGAGCAGGCAGCCACTGAGATGTGAAGTGGGAATGGGTGGTGGTGTTGGTTGGCCTGCTCAGGTCTACAGCCTGAAGTAGGCTTTGCTCCGGTCTCTCAACACTCTGCCAGTTATCCAGCATTTCCTACATGGGGAGCACAGAAGGGGCAAGAGGATGTACGTTTTGGGAGTGTGTGTGAGCATGTAGACTACCTTCTGCAGTCCATCTCCCATCTCTGCAATCACACTTGTATCAGGGCTGTTAGAGGGCTTCTTGCTGCCTAGTCCCATTAGTTTCTGTTTATGGAACCAATGTTCATTAATTTGTCTAACCCCTCTTTGAACCTGCTGATACTAAATGATCCACAGTTTCCTCAGGCAGTAGGTCCCAGAGATTCACTACCTGCTGTGTAAAATACTTTCCTTAATCTATTTAAATATTCTATTATATTTGTCAGGGGAATTCTAGTTTGCTGGATCTGGTTAATAACCTTTATGTTCACAGTATATGAAACCTTCAAGTAGTTTTTTTTTTAAACGTTGGTTGTATCCTCCTTGCTCATCCTTCTTTCCAAACTGAAGTCCCAGGTTTTTCAGTGCCGCCATTGCCTTGACCATTGTAGTTTCTTTTTTCTAAGTCCTTTTGAGACATGGAGCAAGAACAATAGCCAGTACTCAGGATGTGGCAACATGAAAGTTTTTCATAGCAATGAGAAGCCTTGTTCTCAAGACCCTTCCACATATTGCCCAAACATCTGTTAATGCTTTGAATGCCCATGTGCACAAAGATTTTAGAGAACTTTGAATGATGACTGCAAGATCTCCTTCCTGAGCAGCATCTTCTCAGTTCAGAAACATGTCAGCATGGTTAAGATCTGTTTTCAGTTTTCCTTTTGTTTACTTATGGTTATGTATCTTCAGCATTAAAAGTTGCTGCAAAGAATGCCCTGTGGCTTTGTCATTCCTGTGTGTCTCTTTAGATGGCAAACTAGTGCATCTCTTGAGGTGGAATGATGGTATTTGAGACATTGGAGCTGGTGCAATTTTGCAGTTACAGAGCTAGTAGGAACTTCTTGGATTAGCAGGACTAATTTGGTGGTTGCAGGATCCTACAACAGCATGAAATCCCTGCCATGGAGCTTTGCTTTAGAACTCTCTATGATTTTTCTCTTTCATCTATATAGAAAGGCTGCTGCAGAGTCTCATGATTATTATAAAAAACTTTTGTCTTTCAGCCTGTATGTATTTGTAGCAAATTTATATAGGTTTCTCTTTGGGTTGCCACCATCCTTCAACTTAAAGGAGTGTTCTTTCACTCTGGTGTTTATCCTCCAGTTGAATTTGTAGAGATATACTAATTGCTGTCTTAGCTTTCATGTTAATATACTGGACAAGCCAAGTTCTTCTAGTCTCCTTTTGTAAGATACAAGGTAACTCGTCATCCTAGCCACCTTTGCCATATATGTTATTTCTGAGTTTTTCTTTAAGATGCTCTCTACAAGTCCAGTTAGTGGTGGACCTTTTTGATGCTTTAGCAATGTTGTTTTAAATAATCCAAAACAAACTGCTATAGGGATAAAATAACATATTGCATCCTTGACTACACCTGAAAGGATATAAAAGACAATAACTCTTCTTCCTTCCCTCCTGACCTATGTCTCAAAATAACTGCTGTGTATTGCAGTGCCCAATAAACACTAGAAAGAAACAGAAATGTATTCAAAAGAGGGAGCTTACTGTTTGTTACTTCTGTGCTCGGTAAGGAACATAGTCTGAAATTACAGAAGAAAAAATAATTTTTATCTGGAAACCATCCAGACAGGATATGATGTAAACAAGTGAGACACCGAGAAAAGGAAAGTAAATATTGCCAGCATTTCTTCTCTCCCCTTCTTGCTTTCAGCACTTACATGCCATTCTGGGAACACACAGGAAAGACAAGACAATGGTTCTACTTTCTTTTTCTGTGTCCATTTGATTATTGCAATTTTCTTGCACCTCTTCTCTTCTCAGAGGCTTTCATGCAATTAAGTGCAAATCTACAATCTCTACATTGACAAAATACCCTGTTTCTCAGTAAAGTTAGTGAATGTTCCTGAATTTTAAACCACAGAATCAATGCATGCGTACAAATAGTTAAGCAAACGTGAGAGCAATATAGCCATTAAGTGTATAAAAAGAAACAGTTTCACCCTGGTTTTTAAATTGCAAAAGGTTAATTGATACACTAACAAATTGATCCTTTACATGCCAGAATCAGGGCATGACAGTTTAAGGTAGACCTGGTGCTGAGTACAGAGTAGTGCAGACCAACCTGAAGGACTTCAAGCCAGCTTGGTTGCAGGTGGGTTGTAGTTGGTAAGAACACTGGATGGCTTGCAGGCTTGCCCAAAGAAACTAGGTTAAGCTGAAGGATTTGTTTGTCTTGAGCTCCATAGTAGCCTAGCTGCTTGTACCCCAACACAATTTTAAAGTTAGTTCATGTGTTTTTCTGTCGTTAGAATGTAGCTACATCATATCTTGATACTGGCTTTTCCTTGACTTTCTTTTGCTCATATACATGGTCTTGATTGTACTGTTGTATTACTGCCTCTCACTGAACTGTGAGAAAGTGATACTATTTTAAATGACAAGTTTAGTCTGAATTATATCAAATTTGGTCTTAAACAAGAACACCTAGAACTACTCCACTTCAGTTTTTCAGTTTCTACTTCACTTCATAGTAGACTTGCAGCAAAATAATCCAAGACATGCTTGAATACTCTTAAATGTTATTGGGTTTTGGTTTCTTCCAGTAACATAACATGTAATGTTAGAATAAGACTGTAAAAAACCAGGACCCTTACATATTTTAAATGTCTCAGAGCTATTAGTGATTTTTCTTTTCTGGTGGCATAATTGTCCATGATATATACACTACCAATAACTCTAGAAATGTTTTTGTATGCTGTTTAAAGCCTTTTACTATTGTTTTAAAATCTAAATGTATCACAAATGTAAAGTAATAGATCAAGTGAAATAATTAGATTCAATGTGAATATCCTATATAAACAAAAAAAGTAATTGACAGTGTTTTGTCAGCTTCATATTTGGACATCAAGAACAGCTATCTCAACAGTGTATTCCAATTTTTACTCAGTTTTCCATGGTTACTGAGACTTAAAGCTAAAATATTACCAGTGTTATCTAGGAAAACAAAGTTATTTAAAGTTTATCATAAGTAATAAGTTTGTTTGGTGAAAGAACAATGCATTTCATTTTTTTGGTCCAAAATAGGCTCAATTTTAAAAGAGAATTATAAGAATTTGGATTTTCTACCAGCAGTCATTTGAATCCCCTGACTCTTACAGGAATTTAAGTATAAAAATTTAAAGAAGCCAAACATTTTATTTACATAGGCTAAATTTCAAAATTGATGACCTTCGTTTTCAGCTGTGCAAACCACAATCTTCATTCAGTCTCATGTTTCTTAAAATAACTTGGGCCTTTGCCTTTTAGAGTTTCAGAACTGTAATCCAGCAGCTGCGTTGTTTTTGCAAGAAAACTCCATGCAGTGAGTGCCCTATGCAGTGTCAGTCAAACTGATGCAAAGTTTAGACATTGTGGCTCTTGGATTGAGGTTGGAGGTGACCTGTTCAAACGAAATTGTAGCAACATACCCTCAAGAATGAAGCAAGCAGCCAGGCTGTCTGAGTGTGGGTGAAATCTGATGAATTATATGCTTCTTGGATTGCCTCCAGGATCTCAGTCAGTGTCAGTGTAATTTGTAAGGGCTGCAAATTCTAGAAGGAACAACACATCATGTGCAACGTGTGTACTTTGCATTCAAAGAAGCTGGGAATGCACGCGCATTTTCTGTAGATGAAATCAGCAGGATTTAGTTTCTAAAGAAACAAAGTCCTCTGAACACTTTGCTTTGTTACTCGTCTCCTGTTAAAGTGAATGAACTTAAGTTTAAAATAACCTGTTTGATAATTTTGTTGAACTACTGTAGCAGTATGCAAAAAAAATTTCAAAAACCTGCAGTCACTGGGACCTGTGTTTGCCCTGCTTGTGAAGTTATCAAAAGCATTTGTTGGCACAAGTAGTGACTATGCTAGTGTGTAAGTCAGATGCAGATCAATGCTCCTGCAAATGAGAGCTTAGCCCCTGCACTGTCACAGACATTGTCCATGGGTGGCCACCCTCTGTCCTGCTTGGTATCACAATGCCCCTTCAGGGTTACAAGGCTGTGTAATTGCATGGAAACATTTGACAAGTGTGTCCAGAGAAGTGGTGAAACAGATACAGCAATAGGATTTCTACTTTCTTTGCCTCTAGACTTCTGTTGAAGTAAATGTATCTGGAGCAGGATGGCAGCAAGGAGTCAGTACAAGCATGGAAGTAATAAGCTGGTGATGCTAAGGGAAGGTGCTTGGGGCTGTGGTTGTACCTGATGAGGGCGATTCTTCTCTAAAATTTGCTCAGGAATAGGACTTTCTGCAGAAGCTCTTCGGTTGCTGGCAAAGAACAGCAAAGTGGACAAATATCACAAGAGGCTGACAATAAACAGCCATGAGAAAGGTAGACTGTTGCTTCAATATTGCAACCATATGGTGTTAACCAGATTTTGTCGTCACAGCAACAGACAATGCTTTTGGATGTTGCTAACATGGTAAATACAAATATTTTGTGGTAGTGTCTAGAATGGTGTTTTTCCACATAACAGCAGGAACTCATATTAGACAACTGTCATGTTTAAATAAGTTTCCATGATTTATCACCCAAAGCAGGCAAAGAGCTCATGAAAAGGAAAATCATAGCTAAGCGTCAACCAGTGATGAAAATTGCCACCTATCTGTATAATTAAGCATAGTAGTAAGTGAAAGAATACAAATCAGAAGAAACTTCTTATCTAGTCTCTAAGTATTTACGTAACTGGTTTCTTTTTGTGCATCTCTTCAATGAAATTGTAATCCTGTAACAGTGAGGATTGAGCAGCAATGTGAAAACTATCACACAGGTGCTTGAGATGGTGGTGGTGTGGGGGGTGTGTGTGTGGGTGCTGCTCTGATGGTCCAGATGAATTTCCTAACCATGCAAATGATCCAAACTTATTTTATGGGAGAAACTACAGAAGTTGAATCCCACAGTAAAACCTTTAAATTTGACTTAGCAAGTAGGAAAAGTAAATAAAACTTACTCATCTAGCATTTTTATGCAATTAGGTTTACATGCTTTTCAGAGAAAGCTAGCTTTTCAATTTTTGGAGAAATGACCAAAAAAAAACCCCCACCAAAAGGCACTCTGAAGCTGTTTAGCCTTTCCACTGTCTTCTCCTGCTACATCTAAAATGGTGGGCTTTTGTGACAAGAAACTTTTCTGTGTGAAGTTTTAAAGGCTCTCCTCTTTTTAACAGATTTTTGTTATTCTTTAAAGGTTTTACTTTTGAATAAAGCAACATGTAAATGTATGGATTTGGTCTCTTAACTTTTCAAAAATGTGTATATGTTTCAATGTGCTATGGCAGTGTATTACAGTATTAATTAGAATAGAATAGAATAGAATGGAATGGAATGGAATGGAATAGAATATTTCAGTTGGAAGAGACCTACAATGATCATCTAGTCCAACTGCCTGACCAATTCCGGGCTGACCAAAAGTTAAAGCATCTTATATATTAGGGCATTGTCCAAACACCTTCTAAATACTGCCAGGCTTGGGGCATTGACCACCTCTCTAGGAAGCCTGTTCCAGTGTTTGACCACTCTCGGTAAAGAAATGCTTCCTAATGTCTGGTCTAAACCTCCCCTGATGCAGCTTTGAACCGTTCCCTTGTGTCCTATCACTGGATACCAGGGAGAAGAGCTCAGCACCTCCCTCTCTGCTTCCCTCAGGATGCTGTGGAGAGAGGCCTTTCTAAAGGACATCGAGCCTAATTTAACATGGCTGCTTGACTGCATTTCTTTGTCTACACTGTTTAAACTTGTTTTAAAAATTACTGCCAATGAAAACTGGTATGCTGGAAATTATATTGTTGGTGATACTATCTTTGCTTCCAGTTGCACCTCACGCAAGTGCAAATTCCTGACCAAATGTCTTCATTTCTAACGAAGAACCAGTAGGTTTTGTCATCCTCTTCCTTTCACCTCAGCTACAATGTGACTTCCCAAAAAATGTTTTCTTACTGCCACTTCTCCTTGTTTCTCTGTTCTCCATCTCTCCTGCAGGTTGGCTACACTTGAGAATATTTGTTCCAGCTGCAAGGTAAAGAGTAATTTTTTTGAGTACTAACAAACCAGCCCTCACATTTCTCTTACTAACAGAGAGTTCACATTATCCAATTGTCCTAGGGGTGTTTCATTTCAATATCAGACAATGTTTAGCTGATGCACATAATTACTTTTCCTGCATGTAAAAACAAGAACTAAAATTAAACAGAGGTTGTGTATCCATTTTCTGTAAGCTTTTTTAATCAGCAGTTAATGAAACAACCTGTCATCAGACAACTGTACTGCTGAAATGACATAAAAAACAAATCGATGGAGTAAGTTTGTTTGTAGACTTTCACTGAAGTTTGGAGCTAGTGATGATTTGTTGTTTTTTCTGCAGTTTAACCTTGTTTGGTCTAGCTGGAAATGTGGCAGTAGTGATGTCAGTATTTGCCAAGAGCTATACTTTTACAGGAAACTGTAATAGACATCATTCAAGGTTTTGACAAGATCTCACACAGCATAGCAGGGCAATCCAGCACAAATTCATCATCATAAAAGCCTTCCATGCCCATTCTGGGTGATGTGCTCATAACCTTACAGATGTGGTCCATCTGTAGCTGAATGAAACTATTCAGTTGCTGCTTTGCATGAAATGCTTGAACACTGTGACAAATGTCTATTAAAATGGTTTGCTGCTAACGTGGATTTAGGCACATTAAAATATCAACACCATGTAATACAGCATAGCTTAAGGTCACAAGGCTTTAGAAAGAACAAAATCGAGTATCATAGTTTTCACAAGATTTTTTTTCCCCAAAACATGTTAGAGGTAGGATTCTTCCACTGCATGATGTAGAGGAGAAAAGGGGGAAAGAGGGAGAAGGGTTCCTGAGCTACTCGAAATGGAAAGGAGTGATCTGGCCCTGTTTTACTTGCAAAAGTTCAAATGTACATTCACCTCCAGTGGGTTGGTGGAAAGGTGTGTGGTCCTGGGCTACCAAGCAGTTCAGGGCCTTTGTGGTTCCCATGGCTTCTCTCAGAATTGTGTGGCAGGCTGATAGGAATCCTTTTCACCTGGTACAATGGTGACCACTAATCTGTGTATTAAAAACTGCTCTCTCCACTTCCTCGTTCCTCAGGATATTGTGTGACCTCCAAGCCTTCTCATTGCCTTTGTTTTCTTCCTTTCACGCACTTTCTAGGCAAACTGCTAACAGTTATGAAAGCAGATGCTTCACGTGTACCTGTCCATAAGAAAGCACTTTAATATAATTCCCTTCCCCCTTGGTCTTCACATACCTTGGCACATATTTTTTATTTGGGTTGTGTGTGTGTGTGTGTGTATGGGGTGGTTGGGTTTTATTCTTTTTTTTTTTTTTTCCAGGTGTGGCAAGCTGAACTAGAATTATTGAGTCTTCTCTTTTCAGCTTGCTAGGTAATATCCTGTGGCTTTTGGCCTGCAGTAGATATCATTTGATGATCACAAGCTTAAAAACTACCATCCTGATTTTTGTGTAAAATACGACAGTTCCATTGATGTTGTTAGGAAATGTGCTTCAAGTGGTAAACACGTAAACTTTTATCAATACAGATTAGCTCACTACATAGACTTCTTTTTCAAACAGAAGACAATTAGAGCAAACAGAAAGTATATGATCTGAGTAAAGAATGAATCTTGTAGGACCAAATAATTTTTCTGTGTCCCAAATAATGGCAATGAATTACATTAAAAGTGAAAACAGATCTATCTGCAGACTGGTCTACATTTAGTGTTTACTGTAGATTCATATGCTCTGTTTTTTCACTGTATGAAGTTAAAATGCATTCAGTAATGTTCTAAGAAATGTTAAATACTGACATATAGCCTGCAGATTGTTTGTAAAACAGCATCATCCTCTTTCTCCTCTTCTTCTCCACCTACTTCAGCAACAGTGTTTGCAACATGCATGGAGGCTTTAGAAAGGTTAAAAACAAAGCTGCCCTTATTAACTATGGCTCTGCTGATTCTGAATCTTCAGAGATTACACTTTTTATTTAAGCAACATTTTAAGTCAGATTCCCACATTTCTACCACTGTTTTATACTAATTCTTTGTTTTGCAAATTATATGAAATAGTGACATCTGTCTTAAGTCATTTTTTCTCTTATCCGCCATATGGAAATGAACATGGTGAGAAGTGTTTTGGTTTTGGGAGGCTGCTGGTCCATTTTGTTATTGCATTTGTGTTAGCGCAGGCTAGGTCTTGTACTTAGGGTGGAAAAGAGTGAGGCCTGTGTTGAAGGTTTACTCCTGTTGGGAGGCTTATTTCAGGATCTTAACGCTTCCCTCAAAGTTCAGTCTTCTACAAAGAACATTTTAATACCTGAAAAAGGTTGGCTATTATGTCTGTGTCATAGTGGAGCTTCAAAGGTATCTTTAGTTTTCCTGGGCTCAGTCTAAACTAGTTAGTTTAGTTTAGTTTTCCTGGGCTTAGGCCATGAAGCTAAGAACCAAGCTGAACCCTGAAAGCTGGCACAGATCTAATTTGCTAGCAATAGCCCCTGCCATTGAAAGGATGCTTCTTTACATTACAGTCCATCTGGGGACAGGTAAGACCAACAATAATTTCTGAAGGTATTGTTTTGGGATGGCAATGGATGAAATCCTTAGCTTTATAGGAAGGGCTACCATTGGTATAGGTGTCCCATTCTTCTAAGCCAATTGTGGTACCAAGTGCTTCATGTCCTCAAGAAACCCATTTACTTTATCTCCTGTGTTGTGCACTAAGCAAGTGTGTCTTACGAAATTTGTCAATAACTGGCCTTCTTTCATGTCTCTGGGATTGTGCACACTCTTGTGCCAGTTCCATCACTACCATCACTCAGCACTGTGTGAGACAGTGGGGCCTCCAGAAGAACGTCCAGCACATCAAGTCAGTGGACATAGTGCTATCAAGTCTTTGCAGTACGGCAAAAAAAAAATTAAGTTCTGAAGTTGTATTTTATTGTGGACTGTTTTTACATTAAAGTGCAGGAGCTGAAACTTCAGGCCATCAACTAATTCCCAGGATTCTGAGGTTGTCATGTTGTCACAAGTTCACTGTGAAAGCTTTTTTGACAGTAAGCTTGAAACGCTAAGAGAAGTGACATTGTATACCATATGGTTGCATAAGACAGATTTTATATCAACTGCTAGCAATTCCAAGGGTTGCTCTAGTCCTCACTTTTTTTTTTTTTCATATTATTTCATTTACTTGCTTTTTGATAGTGCTACAGCAAAGTGATACAAAAAGCATCACTGGAAATCAAAACATAATTTTTTATTTTATGTGGTAAAAGCACAGCAATCTGTTACAGTTGCATTAAATGGAGTTGCTGCAACTTTGTAAAGATGATCGTGCAACCAGAACATTTTGCTGACAGTGATTTTTTAAGCAACCAAATTTGCTAAACGTACAAAATGCAGGCCAATCACTCTTCAAATGTTTTGACCTACTTTCCCCTTGAACCCATTCCAAAATAATAATAATAAAAAATAACTATGGAGAGAGCAGATTACATAGCTCTACAATTTCACTGATGGGAATGTGAATGCCATTAAAGTAAAAGTGCTTCCTGCTGGCAGACCAAGTATGTATTTGTGTGGTTGTAACTCCTCAAAACTCATTCAGATTTTGGGAGAGACACAAGGCCAGGGAAGGACACTTATGCTGACTTAAACAGCGTCCTTTCAATTTAGTGGGCCCTTCTATTGTGTTTCTCTTAATTCATCTGCGTAAAAATGCACAGTATGGAATTGAGAGTGTTTTTTTTAAGTAGACTCCAGTTTTCATTTTCACATGGTTTAAGCTAAATTCAAGAAGCCTTTTTCTTATAACAGTTTGTAATTTTAATTGGTTAATCAGTCATTACTGATTAACTTGTATATTTTCATATGGATATTGTCCTGTATATTCTAATTTTTGATGCTTTAAAAAAAAATGACATAATTCTGCTGGACTTCTCCCTCTAATCTGTCTTTTCCATTTCAAAGTATTTCCGTGTGTTGGGGGTGGGGTGGGTGGGAAGATGAGAGAGGGAAGGTCTATATATACTCAGATGTGTGTTTAAAAAGCTATACCCTGTTTTTCAAGCCCTACATTTCAAGCCCATGAGAGGTAGGGACAGGCTGACTTTGTCAGTTCTGAAAAAACTGAAGAACGCTGCTTTACTGGCAAAGGTATTAATGAGCTTTAAAAAGAGGAGAGGGAGTTGACAGGAAGAATTAATCCCTCCCAGTCTGAAACAAAACCTCAGAACTCCTGCATTTCCTTCCTTTCAGCATCACACAAATTGTATGGTTTCAGCATTCCTCCCTTGGTTTACCTCCCCTGGCTCCTCAGGAGAGTTATTCTGTAATTTCCAGTAGGAAGATGATTTGCATAAACCAATTCCTTTTCATGATTAGATTCAGGAAATCAGAATTATAATCTGATGTTGTTTTGCTTTTGTTCTGGAAGTTGTTAAAATGAGTCATCTGGCAACCTCTAATCCCATTTCTAACCATATATAGACATGTATGGGACTAAAAATGAAGGCGAGTTTGAGTACTTGAGAAATTCAACACAGTCAACTTCTTCCTAGGATTTTAATTTTGCAAAGCAGTTAGACACTGAAAAGTAATTGCACACTGTTAAATGCTTTGTCTAAGTAGGGTCTATGTGAGCTAGGAGTTGTCCTATAAGCTTGATATATATTTGGAACAGGAGTTCAAAAGAGCTTAAAAAATAAATTATGGAAGCAAGATATATATATATATGCATAAGCAGTAGTGTTGTAGCTCTTCCACTGAACTAGTTTTCCACAGACTGTGTGAGTCCCTGTACTTCCCTCCAGTCAACAAGTAGTTCTGCTGACCTTAATCCAAAAGAATTCTCCATTGAGCAGAAACAGTATTTTTTTGCCTTTTGGTATAAATCCTGGTTATTAGATTATGTGACTAAAGAAAGAAATACCTCCTGCCAGCATCAGAGGGCAGTCTTCTCAAAGTAAGCACACACACTGCTGGACTTGTTATCCCTTCTCTGGTCTTGGATGACTGATCTTCTTTGAACCTTCTCCTTTGAACCAGACTCAAGAGGTACAACTCAATTCTGGGTATGATGTATGCAATTCAATAGTTAGTGTTTTACATTTCCTTCTCTCTTTGGTTTGAAACAAATGGCAAACCGCAAAATCATCTTTTCAAAATTAGCAATTTCCTTTCTATAAGTAAGGCTGCTTAAAGGACAGCAGTTTCAACCAGGGAGTGAATATTCCCAACAGGAACAAACATGAGAGAAAGTTGTGCAACATGTGCCATAGTGTTTTAATTTTTAGAACATGTCTAAATAGGAAAAAACCATTTAGGTTAGGAGCCAAAGTCCAGGGTCTTCTTTTGGTTGCCTTTAAGCATTTTGTAATTAATATATAGTTTTGTGTCATGCTCAATCTATGTTTTATAACAGCTTCAGTTTATTATACCAATATTTAGCATATTTGAGAATTAGCTTAATCAAATGCAGCAAAGCTTAAAACAGGAATCTCAACCTCCATTTGTACCTGAACTTATATTAAATTGTGTAAAGTTGGCTCATGGAGCAGAGCTAACTAGAAAGTCAGGCACCCTGATGGGCTATACGTCCCCAGCCTGCTTGCCTTTGCCATACTCTGTAGAGATGATGATGGTGGACCTTGCCTTTAAGGATGGGGGATATGCAGGCTGGGATGATGGAAAGGCATCTGGAAGCCTTTAAAATTAAAGAAATGAATAGTAATAAAAAGTTTAAGTGATGCTAAGCCTGAAGGAAACGAGGGGTTTTGAACCCTGGGCTCCCTCACCCCTTCCTTTAGATGTCCCTCCATGCAGCCAGCCCCTGTCCCCAGCCCTGCTGCACGTGAAGCCGGTCACCTTGGTCAGGCTGCAGAGCTGATGCCTGCTCCCGGGGTGGAGGGAAGCCAAGGATGGTTAAACTGTCTGTATCTGTAGCCAGAAATAGGGAAATAATGAAATTCCAAGCGAGAAGAGAGCCACTGTGCCAGCCGTGTTTCTTGTACAGCTCTGTACAGCATTGTGATGTTACTGGTGTGCAGTGAAACCACTCTTCTCCATTTCTTGGTGCTTTATTCCTATGGCAATGAGGTCTGACAACTTGAGAAAATACAGTAGCGAGGCAAAACTAAACTAAGGTTTGGCACAAAAAATCACTGAGCAGTGGGGTAGGAGTAGATGGGCTGTTATCTGTCATTGTTCCAAGATGTTCTAAAAAAGTTTGTAGCTGAAAGCTTGTTATGGTAAGCAGCTGTTGCACCTGATTGTTAAATCTCAGATAAATGTCCCAGTTCCTCTGAACCAAATACAAAGCCAAACTGGCTGACCCTTTAGTCCTCAGTGTTTGCAACTTGCTCTGCGGGGCCACTTTTCAAATATGCAGATATTTGCTGGAGAAGGGAATGCTAGTGCTCTATAGGTGGGCATCAGATATCTGCTGTCTTGATCTCTTAAACCCTTGGTTAACATACAGGAGCCTGATGAACTATTCATCCCCGTGCTCAGCACTGAATTTCACTTCATGCTTTTGGTATTCTGTTCATCTCCAAACACTATGGAGCAGGATGTGGGCAATAACTGCACAGAAAGGGATGCTCTAGGTTTTGATTATTTTTAGCTTAGTTTCTCTATAGTGCTTAGTTTTGACATTTAAAGACACGACAAAATTAACAAGATTGCATTTGTCTCCTTCATCCTCTGCAACGAGTTTGATGTTATTAAATCACCACTGGCAAGCTTGGTCAGAGAGCTAGCTGAAAGTGGAACGATGACACACATTTGGTGAGGAGAAGGCAAGTACTAGTATGCTGATGTGAAATATTGTTTAAACCCCCACCCCCCGTTTATAAAAACTCATATGTACTGAAGTGCTTAGAACTGGACACACATTTGATATTACCCTTACAAGGGCAGACTTTCCTTTTGTTTGCCTCTCAGTAACACCAGAAATGTTTAATCCATGTAAATAAAAGGTGATTTGTGGTGAACCTTTCCAGTGCTGGCTTCGTATCTTCTCTACAATATTTTTCACGCTATAATAGGGTTTGCTGTTCAGACGAATTGACGGGTACAAGCTAATATTTAAATAACAAGAAAAATAAACCCAGAAAACCTCCCTTCCCTGTGAAATTCTTCTACAGCCTTATCTAGGTTCCCAAATAATGTAAATAAAGTTATGCTGAATTACATATGAGGAGCTAACATTTTGTTTTCAGTGACTCTTCTATTTAGATGTCTTATACCTTTAAGAAACAAGTTTGGTAATTTTCAGCTAGTGAGACAGAATTCTGGTATTTTCTTTCTTATTTTAATAAAAGAATTCTCATGAGAAAAAAGAACTCTACCTGTGAGATACAATTCCCATTTCTCATATTTTACCTTCTAAATGTCACTTTCTTTTTGTAATGAATTGGGCAGGAAACTCTGCCCTTTCCTTTGAATGACTCATGATGTAATGTACTTACAGATTAGAAACACAATTTGAGTAATGTACTATGTGGCATTAAGTGAGGTTTTGCCTATTCTATCACGTTTATCCTAGTGGAAACCTAGCACTACATCACTTGTGCTGATATTAGGGTGTTCTAGATCATTAGTGCAGAAAATCTTGTTGAAGTCCATATGTGGGTGTTATTCATGTTAGGAACGTGGTTTTATCATGTGAAAACTTTAAATTCATTTACCTACAAATGTCATTGGTTAAAATTGAGCATAAAAAGCACCTTATTAATGTCTAATCCGTAGCTGTCAAAGAAGTCCAAATGACATACATTGATTTTAATACAAAAAGGCTCTTATCTGGCTGATCTGGAATTTAATATTCATAATATTTGCAGTATTGAGCAAGATTCTTTAGTAAACTTGGGGAACAAAAGAACTCTACCATCAGACAAAAGTATGAATGTCTCGTTCATTGCTACTTTGCATACTCTGTTCTCTTTTAAGCCATAAAGAGGCTGTTTAAGTGGTATTTTATTTCAGAGGCATGTTTAACACTTTGGGCTTCTGGTGCCCCGCCAATATCAGATAGAAAGGATGAAGTCACAGGTTTGATGCCTATAGAAATGACAACACACCTGTACGTGAAGTCTGCATTTTCCCATACTGATTCTGTTTGCTCATGCTAAGGATATGTCTAGGAGATCTGACCACTGGAGAAGTGTTGGAAGCAGCTAACTGTGGCAAATTTATGTGGCCAGTTTGTCTTATAACAAGCAGTAGAAGATGATCTTTCCCAGACAAGAATTCAGAAAAAGAGGAGTCTAACTGCATCACTTGAATTTTCCTATAGAGTTACAAGTTGAGCCTCAGAGGAGCTTTTAGTCAAGTTAGTTATCTCAAGCTTAAGATTCTGCCCATGCAAGTTTCTCTGTTCTCTCATTGGGCATTCCCACTGAACAGAAAACCCTGCTCCGTTCTTTTCCTTTCTCCACATGGGGTTTGTCTGTCAGCCCTTCAGCCAGGTGTCCCACCACACCTAGTGCCTTCACACCCTCTGCCAAACAAGTGCAGCTGCCATATACCCTGCTGCTAATACCTATAATCGTTCTTGTATCTCAAAAGAGCTCTTGAAAAGAGCAAAACGAAGACCTGCCATTGCCTTAAGTGAGAGGAACATTATCCTCCAAGGTTAAAAGTGGATCTGTGGCAATACCAACAGCAGAGGCTTCAAAGGAGCTGACTTCAAACAGAACTTTGAACTGTTTTAATTGACAGTCATGCAATTTTTTTCCTATTGTAGCAATACCCAAAGAGGGAACATTATCTTTCCTATAATCCTTAGTGAAGTGAAATTTTAGAGTTCCTGGGCATGATCCAGTTCCTGAACATCTGATGCCATTTGAGATGCCCTAGGGACCTCCCTGGCTCCAGCTGCCAGTTCAAAAGGGCATGGGTCTCCTGGGGGTTTTGTCTCATATCTGCCACCAGCTTGCTAAAATCTCAGATCCTTTGGACATCTCACATGACATCTGATGCCCATGTTAAGGCAGCTGAACTGAGCTAGCCATATGTGTTAATAGATACAAATCTCAATTAACATCTTCCTTAACTCCACATGGAATAATGTGAGTTTGGATTTGAGCTTTTACAACAAAGTCGTCTTCAGAATTGATACACTGGTTTTTTTCTGAATGCTTTTGGTAGCTGAATTTTTATGCAATGTAGATCTAAATGTCTTCGTCAATACCTATTTAGCTTTTCTGATTTGCCATGAACCATATATTATTTATATGATTTTTTACACTTTTGAAATGCATAAATAGCGAACATCTTGATTGACTCACTGTAGTACATTTATTAATGTCCTTGTCAAATATTAACTTGGAATACCTTCACTGGGAAACAACCAATAGCTTTAATGCACAAACATTTAGGATATGTGAAATTAAGCTGAAGGGCTGTGATATGTGATTAATGTACATAAGTCCAAATGTGTCTGCAAACTAAACTTTAGTTATTTCTGGAAAAACAGGACAGAAGACAGGAGTCATACACTAATGACCTCCTGTTTAATTAAATGTAATAAACTGTAAAGAGGGGTGTTTATAACTTGCTACTGAGGAGTGAGGGAAAGATAATCTTATGGTTAAAGTTACTGGCCTCCATGTCATGATTTCCTTAGTTTAAATTACAAATGTACTGCAAGCTCCTCTGTCACGATAATTAAAAACAACTGCCATGCTAAATACTTGCACATTTGTAGGAGTTGTACCTTGGAAATACTGCATGTTCACTATTTTTTCTGAAGTGCATATCAGGTTGGTTCCTACTTTTTCCACAGATACAGCATGTCTGTTGTCTTACAGGGTCAAATGCCTTTAAGACTTGGAAAGTTGCTGGGGGAATGAGAATCCTGTTTTAGTGCAGTTTGGTTGACCACAGTAGAAGGAAACCATGCATTATTTGGAGCATGTGACAGACAACTCTAGGGTTAGAACATCTTCTCCTGCCTGGGAAGCAGCTTGTGCCTGCCACTCACGAGGCTGTCACAGGGCCACAGCAGGAGGGAGGAAAGCTGATTTGAACAAACCAAATCAGCTTTGCCTGAGCAGAGTCTCATGCTCACACTCAGAAATAACGAGAAATCAGCCACCACAGGTATGAGGGGCTGTTCTTTCAGCGTAGTCCTGCAGATCTTTGGAAGAACATTATTAATGGGAAGGTTTGTTGATCAACACTGAATCACAGTCATAGAAGATCCTGAGCTGGAAGCGACCCATGAGGATCATTGAGTCCAACACTTGACTTCACACAGGGCAACCTGAAAATTAAACCACATGTCTAGAAGCATTGCTCAAATGCTTCTTGAACACTGACAGGCCTGGGGCCATGGCCACTGTGACCACTTCCCTGAGGAGCTTGTTCCAGTGCTTGACCACCCTCTCAGGGAAGAACTTTTTCCTAATATCCAGTCTGAACTTGCCTTCACACTGTTTTAAGCCATTCCCTCACATCCTATCACCAAACACCAGAAAGAAGAGATCAGCATCTCCCCCTCCGCTCCCTGTGATGAGGAAGTTGTAGACAGCAGTGAGGTCACCCCTTAATTTCCTCTTCTCTAAGCTGAATAAACCTCGTATCTTCAGCCACTCCTCCTAAGTCGTGCCCTCTAGTCCTTGCAACTGCTTCCATTGGAAACAATGTTCTACTAGTAACTGCTATATGTTGTCTGGAATGTAGAAATCACCATGCTATTATTGGTGTATTTTTTTGCATTCAAATAATAACTGTCCTAGTAGACTTTGTAAAAAATGTATCTAGCCATCACATGGTCTGCTCTGTTGTAAGACCTAATGAGGCAATGTATACTTACATGTAAGCAGCTCTTCTTTTCAAAGCAAACGTAGCGTTGCTTCTGTCTAAAATATTTTTAAATTTTAAAAGCAATTATCTCTGCTGGCCATAATATATGGTTTCCTCTGCTCAGTAATGATCTGCAGCAACAGAAAAGAGAATGTAGGAAATCTTATACAGCTTTGTCACTCTCGTCTCTCAAGATGTTATCCAGGATTGAACATTCAAAATATAAATTTTGTCACCAAAATTTTTCCAGGTAAAAAAAATTGCAGCATATTCCCCTATGCAATTTCCCTGTTTTAACACAATTTTGTGAGTTTTTGCTTTCTACAAAGCTCTATTTTGTTGGAAATTTATTGTCCAGTAGAAATGTTACATGATGTTTTTTGGGACTGTCCACTGCAGCATGACAACCAATGAACCTGACTTATTGCCTCTGCCACTATTGATTCCGGACCTATTTCCCCTTAGTCCCCTGTTTTAGAAGAGCTTGCTCAGATACAAGAAACTGCCAGTCACCTTTTGTTCAATGAATTAATTATGTTGGTGCCAAATAACTATGTGATACACTGTTATAGTGTGGACCTCAAAGATCAGCTTCTCCAGAGAGCTAGGTGCTTCTCCTGACAGTAGGATTCCCAAGCATTTTGATCTGCTTGTCTTTTTGTGAAACCGGAAACAGCAATTAAAAAAGATTAACTCTCTCCTGTGAAAATCAGGCCCTGTGGTGAATCTGGCCCTTTCAAACAAATTTAGCCTGGATACATGAGGACCCAGCTGAAGCAGGAAAGGGGGGCATCAGTTTAGGCCAGGAGCTATGTTGGTCTGGAGTGTTTTAAGATAATGCGTACATCTTTAACCTGAATTCACTGCAGAGTTTAATAACTGTGGAAGTAACTTTCATCAGTGAAATGTAACCTAGTTATTATGAAGGAGTCATTTTTCAAGTTTAAAATGAGGACTTACAGCAACAGAAGCCAAAAGGATGACACTAAAATGCTTCCACTTACAGATTCATCCAGTGCAAGTACTGACTGTGGAAAGATCGTTGTGAGGCCTAAATTTACTGTTTTTGCTGGGTAAATGATAGAAGTAAACATTTGACCTTTTTTTTTGAAAGTTATTTAAAAAACCCCAAACATCAGATCATGATAGTCCTCCTCTTGCTTTAGCAGAAAAGAGAAAAAAAAAAAGAAATTTTTTTGAAATACTAATTAATTTCTGTTGGTCAACTTGAGATACCTTTTTGTTAGACACCCCTGGAAGTATTTGTGATGCGGAGTACTGCCTAGCGATGTTATAATCATTGGCATTGCAGTTTGGTCTTACTGGTCTTTAAAAAAGGGGTAGCAAGTTCACCATTCTTTACACCTTATTCCCCCCAAAACAGGCACAGATAGGTCTGAATAATATAATTACTATATATAATGTAGGATTTATGTGAATTCTGTTTGATATGTCTACCTATTTAAAATACTCTCCAGTAATGAGTTTATATTGAACAGCTCTTTCTGTACTCTTCAAGCAAGGCTGAAGAAATGCAAGAGGGATCTGTACTGCTGCAGCACCACTGTCTCTTTGAAGCCTGCTTTTAAGATGTATCCACATATTTTGCTGCCACAAACCCAGCAAAAATTCCTACAGCTGTTCCCTAGAGAAAAGCATCCCTTTTTTTCAGACTATAATTGACTACAGACGGTTGGTGAAACACTGATAATGTTGAGATACTGCTATGTTAATAACCAGGGATCAAGTTGAGTCTTGGCAAGCTGAGAGAAAATCTTTGACAGCACACAGGAACCCTTCTGTGTTCATCATTAGGCATGGAAAAGCAAAAGACAGGAAAGAATATTCCAAGCAAATTAGCTTCAGTCCAGCGAAGAAAGCAGATCCACCTGTGACTTTAAATACGTTAATTGTTCTACTATGAGGTGGACAGCTTTGAACTTCTTCCATAAACCACAGAACAACCACTACTAAGAAGCATTAAACAACTACTATGCGGATGCAAGTTTTTCTTGAGAATTATTTGATAGATTGGATTGCCAAATTCTCAATGGGTGTGTAACTGAATGAAGAATTTGCATAGATATTTATGTTTAATTTCTTAATATTAAGACTATAATGCACATAACACTACAAAATATCTTAGAGTTTAAAATCAGCTAGCATAGACATTCTGTGAGTTTAAAATCATAACTATATTGAGATATAAATACAGACTACTACCACAAAAATCAGCTCATACTTTCATTTAATTCCAAATTCCTGTTTTCAAAGATAGAAGTTAAATCAGTGTAATGAGAAGAGTTAATGATCCTTTTGAGAACACCTTTTTTCTACCCCAACAAAGCAAATTTTGCCTGAAGCAAAAAAAAAAAAAAAAAAAAGTGCCTGAACTTATGTGCCTCTGACTTGTTGAATTCCTTTGTCTGAGAAATAAATCCTGAAAATATTTTTGGTGAAGTCAAATGTTTGGATTTTAAATTAATAATTGTTTGAATTAATAATTCATATTAAATTAATATGAAAACAGAAAGGAAATATTTCCTACAAAATATGAAATTTGTCCTGAAAGCATTTTCCCTCAATTTTTAGCCTCAGAAAGACACCTCCCCCTCCTTTCCTGCAATGCATTTCCTGTCATATTAATACTAACTTTTTTGGTTAAATCTCTGTCAACAAGTACAGACTACTCCTTACCTGTTTTGTATGAAGTGCACATCTTGTTGGTTCTGAAGAAAAAAAAAAAAAAGATGTTAAATTCTTACCTTGTGAGTTTTCTATTTTAAAATCATATTTTTCTTACAAGTCGGTTCTCTTAAACTGTCAAGCCTTTTGTTCATTGGTTGTTTCTTTGATTTGCTACATCTTTTGGGTTGAATTTATTATTTTTGTCTTTTTGTTGCTATTTAAATAGCACTCAGGAAAAATAAACATACACCATGTCTTTATCTTGACCAGTCTGTTGGGAGAAATAAACATGTCTTAGGTGCATTATACTTTTTCTACACAGAGATAAGAGTATGTGGAATTCAAGCTCTGGGAATTTTCAGCAGTGATCACACTAGGCTCCCTTTCCCTGGTTATTTTAACACACACAGAAGAATCTGGGTAGCTCATTTTCATGCTTGCTTCAAAATCTATGTGGATAAATATGAGTTTATACTCATTCTGTGCACTTCCAAGGCTGATGAAAAATTCTGAAAAAGTGATTTGAATACCTTTCCCACTTTATCCCCTGACGAGAAACAAAAGCAACATAATGGGCTGGGGAATACATGGCCTGGCTTAGTAGGTACAAGCTCAAGAGCTTGACTGAAGCTAGACTGCATCCAGAGTGGCTCTGGACTGTTTGTGTCATCTTCCTGCAGATTTACTCTCCCTTTGCATTCTTTGCCATTTTATCTTGTTAGCTACCTGCTTCCTGACAGCCTGAACTGCTCCTGCTTCTCTAGTTAGATGCAGGGTGGATGTTAGGAAACACAAAAAATGTGGTATTTAAGCTATGGAGCTAGGCATTCCGGCCTCTTTGTATTGACAGTGGAGACAGGCCTGCTGCATTTAGCTTCTGCAAATGCCCTTGTTAGAAATCTCCCTCTCTTGATTATACTGACGTGTAAGAAAACCACACCGGAGTAGCAGTTCACTACCTAAACTTCAGTGATCCAGTGCGCTCACTGACCCCAGTCTCCACTGGGTTCTGCATGCACGCCTGTGATGCTGCTAAATCTTGACAGGATTTTTCTCCCTCTATTCAGAAAGGGAATAGTTGTAGTAAAATTCTTCACTCCTTTGATTTTGTAGAGAAACCCATCTTCTCATCTCTGAGCTTGGAGCTTTCCCTGGCATGCGAAGCATGAAGGGTGGGCCGAGGGAAAGGGGTGCCCATCTCCCATGCTACACAGAATCCTTTATACAAAAAGAAAAGCAGACACATTTTCACCAGGAAACTCACTTCTGTTACATTTTCTATCTGCCCCTAAAATATGTTTCTTCAGCATTGTGGAGGCGTGGTGAACTACTTCTGTTGTTAGACTGAAATAGAGATGGCAAAGGATGAGAATATCTTATTTATGGCTCTCAAGGCTGGCAGGTAAGTATTGCCTTTTCTGCTGTCAGGATCTGAGCTTGCAGCCAATAACTACCCTCGCATCCTCCAGATGCTGCTGGCCGTGTTATACCTTTGTTTGAATGCACGTTTGATACCCTGCCTGTATACTACAAGGAGACTACCTTTGTGGAAGGTGTTATCCACAAACGGGAGCTCGAAGACCAGTTTCTCTACCAACATAAAGCTGCACCGTTGCATGGATTTTTGCCTCTACTTCAAGTGTGGCCTTATGAATCATCACCAGCATTACTAAACATTAGAAAAACAAAACAGCACTGAAAGCTTGGTGAAAAAACAGAGGAATGTGTTACTATCCAATTTAGTGATGTTCAGACCTGCTTGAGACTGTTGGTATCTAAAGTGGAGCCAGTGTGTGCAAAACTACTGGTTTGTGTATAGCATTAGTATTGAAAATATACCATATACTTTGAATTATGAGGCATTGGAATGTGATCCCAAACCTAATCCAAACATTTCCTTGTCCAGCTATCCTGACTTGGAAAAGTTAATCATAAGGAAACAACTCCCAAAATGGACTCAGCCAGTAGCTGTCTTCTCAATAGGCTGTGCAGATGGTGTGAGATGTGATGTTGGCAGCCCTGGCTTTATATGTCTTAACACTCTGACTGAAAGTAAATAACTCTCTCCTTTTTTGCTGGGTGGAACAGAAGAAAATGAAGCAAAGAGTGCTAAAAGCAACATTATATTTCAGATAAACATGCACGGCAACCAATTTTTACTTTTCAAGTAATAAAATGGGCATAAAGGAATAATCTTCTCCAACCAAGTTCTTTAAAAGTAATGTGTGCTTTCTCCTTTATATTCTCCTCATCTTTCACATCCCTTTTTCCAATTTCTGCCACTCCATGGTACAGATAGGATTGTTCTTTGTTTCACTTGTGTCTTGACTAACCTTTTTATTCCTTCATTTATATCTTGACTCCCATTTTATTCCTTCATTGGGAACTCTGGTTCTGTTCTCCTCTGGTCTCAATCTCTCTGGCTTTTCTTTTCTCCTGTTAATGGACTGTGTCTCACCATCAGCTTTTGCCCATGCACTCATCCAGGGCTGGCTTCAAATATTCCTTTTCCCTCTGCTAAGGGCACAGAAGATCCCTAGGGACAGATTTATCTGCTTCTTTTTCCTGCAGATAGCATCCAATTTCTAGCTGTCCCCAGCTCTTTTCAAGTTGTCAGGGCATGGTTTGTGCTATGCGCTTTGTGTCCATCTTAGGTGGTTTTAAGGTCCCTGTGATCTTTGGCTTTACCTGCTTTCTTCGAACACAGCATTCCTGCATCCTGCATCCCATGCGCTTGGGCCACCTTCCTGTAGAAGCAGCTGTTGGGGGGAAAGCCGAGCTGTGCCAGCTCCGATACGTTTTAGTTACAATGGGAACACTTTCAAGAAATGCATGGGCAAGCATTTGAGAAATAAAGCTCTTTTCACCCAGTATTTCTCACAAATGCTGTTTTTCACTGCCAAGCAAATGGGAGCTGAATTCCAAAGCAGGTCTTTCGGGATCTTGTATCAGACCTTTTCCCAGTAGTCTGAGGAGCAGCCGTAGTAATGCTACACAATAATGCAGGGAAGTTACCCAGTTTGGCCCAGTGAGGTTAACTCCTTATGGAGTTCAAAAGGATCTGTAAAGAGGTACTGTTCATTTAACATGAGCCCCACAGTGTTTCCTAAGTTAAAAAATGAAAAGTATCTTGGCTATGCATCTGAATGAGGGTGGGAGGAAGATACTGTTTCAAGAGACGTGGTTTTTTTTTCCTTTATTTCTATGTCTGTGTTATAGTTATTAAATTCTAATAAACTGATCTCATTTGCACTGAATTTGGTTCTATTGAAACTCTCACTTAAACAGTTAAACAGATTTTGTTTTGGCAGCAGTCATATAATTCCCAGAAAGAAGGATCCGAAGCAAAGCCCAATGTGTAATAATTTCAAGCAACTGTTTTAAGAAAACCCATCTCCCTTCTAATCTATAAACCAGATTCCTTGTGACATTTTTATACATCTGAAGTTTCCTTTCTTTAAAAAAATTTGGGAGTAAATTACCTTTTTCACCTTGAAGCAGAAATCAATCAGCATGAAAAGAGAGTGGGTATATTGTATGCTGCCAAAGTCAAATTTCTATGTATGTACTTAGTCTCTTGGCTAAAAGTGCAAAAATAAGACAGTGGAAGCTTCTTTTCAGTTTTAGATTCAAGTGTCCATTTCCACCTCTGTCTCACATTTGCCCTGTCTTTAGAGGCAAATTCTCCTCCACAATGAAGGCAAATTCCAGCTCTGTGCAGGAGTCTAATCTAAGGCCTGTCACACAGCCTAAATCCTGTCTAAATCCACATTGTGGACAAGGAATTTTTTCAATAGACCTTTTGTTTGCCCAATGAATTTTACCTTGAGTTGATACCATGGGCCTGAGACTGCGTTTTGATCTAAGTGTGTAGTAGCCTAAAACTTCAGATTCCATTTACAGAGTCTGCTACAGCAAAGTGCATAAAAGTACAAATACAAATTACATAAGATATTTGCAATATTTACAGCATTTTCACTTACTCTTCCTGTAAAGTAACGAGAATTGAGAAAAAAGGAAAATAATGTAGCTGTTTCTCAGCTGTTAACTCCAGTCCATGTAGATTATTATACAGGTATTGGAAATAATTTTGGGGAGTTGTGCTAGTACTCTCATGATGGTATTTTTGAATAGTTGGAAGGTAAGGATAGTTCCACAGATAGAGAAGTTTTTTATTTAAATATCACCTTACTTGTTGTGCAATTTAAGCTTAATGCTTCTCTCATCATGGTATCTTTCTGATTTTGACAGCAGTTGAAGCATACTCACTCTCTAGTGACAGAAATAACTCCTGTGTTTTATATCACAGATTTACGCACCATCCAGCTGCTCTGCTACACAGTCAGTTATCTGGCCAGGTACTCCAGAGCACTATGATTGTAACATATATTGACTGAGATGTCTATCCCAAGTTGAAGAAAACATGGCAAATAAAAAATCATAAATGCCACAATGCAAATCCAGGTAAAGTCAATAGATTCTCATTAGTTTCAGAATGCTTCAAATAAGAAGAAAAATGCAACGGACGTATCTTAAATGAAATTATGAGCAAAGCTGTGTTGAAGGTATTGTTATAAATTGATTTTTAAAATAAAAACTTTGTGTTCTATAATGCTGGGAGTGCTTTACACTTTATTGTGCTCATTTTTAGTATCAATTCTGAGCAGAAATTCATTGGTGCAGTGAGATTTTCTACAGTTAGTACAGTGCAATCCCATTGTTTGGAATACACAATCTATTTAGCAAACTGACATCACCATTAAATTAACAATTTTACAACATAGGACCTTGACTGACACATATTTTCTCCCTCATATTTTAGAAAAGTAAAAGATGAATAACTTTACATGCTCATCAACAGGTTAATATAATTTATATGGGTACCACAAAGCTAAGAGGAACTAGTATGCCAAATTCCCTAAAATAAGAACTAAATCCAAATGCTGGTACACACTCTTGGTAGCTTTCACGTTGTTGTTGTTGTTGCTGCTTTGATATTGAATTACATTATATTGTTAATTTTTTCTCATCTCATAGGAACTCCTCAGGACATTCCTTTTAGCCCAGTTTTATAAGGAAATTAAGAGTTTTTTTTATGATTATGCAGTACACATGTTTGTGTACGATCAGTGTTTTTGTGTATCTATATGTGATTCCTTCCCCATTGACTCCAGTTTCCATTGGTTAGTTTTTAATGGATTTGATAGATACGTTTCAAAACTGTTAACTGCTTCCAGGAAAAAGTAGGCTGTTAAGGTAGTGAAGGGACTTGCAAGCATAACCCACAGTGAAGGGAGGCTAATAAATGTACATTTTATACAGCACTGCCCAGAAATCTGCAGAAGGTAAAATCTGCTGCTCCCACAACTGCTGTTCTTATTATAACAATGACAGGAAAAGCTGATAAAAGCTATTTGCCATATTTTCAGAATAAGAGACATCAGAGGGTATCATGGAGCTGAAAGTGAACAACACTAAGTCAGGTTTCTTCATATTTGATGGATTTTGTGTGATGCAGGTAGTCCACTGGAAAAAAAGTCCAACATATCTTTGCTGAGAAATGTTTAGCACATGTTATCATAATGACACTTGTATTACAGTTTAATATGACCGAATTTTTCTAGTCCAGAGGAATCATACACAGGCTGCTTGAACCCTTTGCTTCAGGATCTGAAGTTCATGAGATGTGTTAGGAATCTTTCCATTGACTTCATCAGTCTTTGATTCAGGCCCTGATTATATTATATACTCATAGATTAGATTCACATGTGGATTTTCGATAAATGGCAAAAATGAATACTTGATCTGTTATATTCCAGGAGTTAAAGTGCTATTATAACATAACAAAGAATGTCAAAATAGATGAACTACATACACCGAGCAACAGTAGCTCACTAATTTGTTTCCAGACAATTTGTTTTTAAAGGTTACTTAGGTTTACTTTAAAGATTACCAAAACTGAGTTTAAAGCTAAGCCAACACCTTGCGTAGCTTTTGCAGTGACAATGGTGGTGGTGTCTGGGTAGCGTGGGGATCCATTCACCCCCCAGGAGAGGATTCTTCAGTTCAAGTTTGGGAAAAGGTTAGATGTGTCAGATGGAAAAACTGACAACGGGAAGGACTGGGAGGAGGTGAAACTCATGGTGCAGGTCTTCCAACACTGCCACAAGAAATTCATGGCAGAAGTCCTAAGGCGGTGGTGATTGGTCAAGCCCCTCAAAGCTTTTGAACAGGATGTGAAGATTGCACTGTCCTTGAAGAAAAGCTTGCAAGGTTCGATTGCTGTGTCTCTCAGGAGAGGTTTCTGTAAGTGGCAGGGCCAGTCATTCCCTGCCCTGCCTCAAAGCGAGTCCATTCTTAAGCCACTCTTATTCTGTGACAAGTAGCATTTGTGTCTTCATTAGCGCTTTGGAAAAGAGGAATTGCTTGTGTGCAGATTGTAACTGAAAGGTTATAACAGAAAAACAAAAAAAAAATATATATATAAACTATATATATATATATATAAACTATAACTGAAAGATCATAACAGAAAGGTTTCATGTAGACCATGCAGAGACATCTTATTATTGATTCTTCTCAATGAGGCCTTGAACAACACCGTCCCTTAGCAGACAGGCACCGATGATACAAGTGTACCAGTCGTACCTAACACAGCAAAATACAGTGCGTGTAAGTATGATGGCATATATGAACCAAAGCCCAGAAATGCATGAGCCCAGAATACAGACGGGGCCAGGACTGAACTGCTTGAGGTCTGCCTGCATCCTCAGCTTTCCCCATGCTGGCATCCTGCCGTGTGCGCTGTGCCATTGCTGTAGCAATATAGACTTTCCCACTACTGGGATATTTCACATCTTGTCAGTGTAAGGATTTGAGTACATCATATATAACCATGCAGCTAAGTCACATCTCATTTAACTCTCCCCTTTAAGAGGGGATAAGTTATTAAGGATCTGTTTTGCCAGGCAATCAGAATCTCATCGTTTGCAATTTCGTATGTATTAATATAAAGTGTTATCTCAATTGAGTAGTAAATTAGAAGTGAATATGGTATGTAAGTTGACGGTACTGCCTAGAGAGAAAGACTGAGCTGACCAAAAGTGTATTTCATGCAATTTAGCTAAAACGCAAGGAATCTCCTCTATAACTTTTTGGATCTGGTTTTCAGCCACTGGATGCATTCACAGTAAGTCTATATAAAAAGCTCTGTACAAGAGGAAGGTCATTTCCAAGTGACTAAACTGCATTTGTGCAGAAGTCTCTCTGTGGCTATGCCTGTAAAATGATAAAAAATACACACTGTTCAGCATCAACACCTTGCATGTAAGTGGTGCAAATTTGGTTTCATACTTGTTGGTCTTCTATCAGATTTCTTAATAAATAACTGAAAAGAACTCATGAAAACAGTGTTTGGGACCTATTGAAGCAGCTTCAAATTCACAGCTTTTAAAAATGTGAAAGAGTCCCATTTCCTTTTGTTTCTATTAAGAACAGACTCTAGACTGAGAAAGAGTTAAATTTCCTTTGTAATTTAAGAAGACATAAAAGTAATTCAATAGCTGTACACTACAAAAAATCTATGTATTAATATATATTTACACATATAAACATATGTGTGTATCTATTTAAATCTTTTATCAGTTCTGTCCTGGTGAACCTTCTAGTGCTCTTCTTTGTTAATACTGCTTTGTTTGAGGGCTTGCATGATTCCTTTTTCACCTCATGAATTTACAATATGCATTCCCATACCTCATGTTTCTCTAGTAATATTACATGGAAATGTTTTATCTCAGTGGTTATACTTTGTCCATCTTTGCTCTTCTTTCTCTGTTTGAAAACCACCTGGTAGAAAAATTAGAAGGGATTATGATTTCTATCTTCTTTAACTGGACTTTTCACCACTAATCCTTGTGTTTCAGATCTCAGGTGAAGTCACACAAATCTTTAGCCATCTGCACCTGGAGATGGTCCCATAAGGCTTAAAAAACTATTCAACACATAAATGTCAATACACAGTCATTCTTTGGGAAGTTTGAAACCTATTTTAGGTCTTCTTGGTAGGCGATCAGGTAAATGATGAAAAATCATACAGGAAAAGATTAGATTCCTCTGCTGAAGATTGCCATAACATATTTGTAATATTTTCTATTTAAGTTTACTCCTGTTCTGCCGTTGTAGTGCCATCTTTTGCTTCTACAGAAGAAAACCAGGATCAAGTTTATTCTTTGCCTTCTTTCCTGTGCTGGAAGAATTAGCATTGACGTGTGTTAATTGGGTTTGTTTCACTTGTGCTGACTAGGCATGCTTTTTTCCCCACAATGTAACAATTTAAGTTTCTTGTTATTGAAATGATAATGAGTAGTTTTAAAGACCATACATATTCTTCTTTGTAATAAAAAACGGTAATGAGAGCCTGATATAGCACATGATCGGCGTGGGAAGAGTAGTGGAAGAATACAGCATGTTAGCGGTTTGATTGAAAAACAGTGCTGTTCACACGTTCAGTTCTTTGCCTTCAGGGCATTTGGTCCATGGTATTGCTAGCTTAATATTAGCATGAAAGGCTTTAAGTCTGATAAACCCCTAGGTTGCAAACAAGAAATCAGGTTTGGAATGCTGTGCTATGGAAGTGAATGCATACCATCTCCCAAATGTTAGGCAGTGATTGCTTCTCCTGTTTAAGAACTGAGAACCCTTGTAGAGATTTTAAAATCTTAGAGCAACAGTGGCACAGTGAAAAATACTTCCCAATTGCTGCTGGATTTTTATTGGTTTTTTGGCTGACTGGAAATAAATCTGTTTGCATTCCCTGGGAAGGATAACAGCATCCACAGCAATTATACTTATTTAAAAACAAAATGGAAAAAAAGACATTTCTGAATTTTCAAGGAATTTGGAAAAGTCAACATGACCTTTTGTTTCATTCTATAACACATTTCCAAGGCTTACCAAGTAAGGAACTGGACAGCTGGAAGAGTGGGAGCTCCCAGGGATGCTGAGGCCATGGGCTCCAAGCAGTCTGCCTGGCAGCCCTCCCGCAGCCTTCGCATCCGGACGCCTGGGGAGCCTGGGATCCCAAATGTTAAGCAGCCAGAAGCCTGGGACCTAGATCTCCTAGAAAGAAGTATGCTGGAAGCCCAAGCTAGGCCTCCCAACATGCTTGTCCAACCTCACAGTGCTGGAAAGCTGTAAACCCAGGAGACCCCATGGTCTTGAGAGGTCAAAAGCCACAATTTACAGACTCCCAGATCAGGCAGTGAAGGAAACGGGTGCCGGGAGAGCTGGCCTGCTGGGGTGCGATGAGAATCTGAAAAATGTTCTGCTTTTGATGAATCCTCATTTGCTGATGGAAAAGTGCTCTTTGGAAAATTTCTGAGCAGCTGTAACTATTCTGCTGATGTTGTAATTTAAGATAATTTTATTTTGAGTTATAAAAGCCAAAAGTTGAACCTGTGTTGATTTTGGTCTGAAGGGTGCAAACTGAAACAGATTGGGAAACCTCATCAAAGAATGCATTTCTGTCTTAACCTTGTGTATATGTCACAGCACTACAAAACTAGCAGGCTACAACAAGGCTTTTACCATCCCATACCAGCCCTCTCATGCCTCAGCACCACCATCAGTCTCACACAAGGTTCCAAAATTTTATCTACTGTCCATGCGGTTTCTTCATCCTCTTCAGGCCAGTCCACCCTGCTTCCTGCCTCTCTGCTGTGTTCAGGTTCTTCCTTCTCCGGGCTCCTCTTCCAGCCAGCCTCTCCTCATCTGGGCCCTCTTCTTCTTTCTGCTTCTCCCAGGACTTCTCCTTGTCCCTCCTACATTCCAGGGCTCCTCTTCATCTGCTACGTCTCTTCACCAGGTGCTTCTCTTCCACCAGTGCTCCTCCCCTTCTGGCCTCCTCAGTGCTGTTTGGCTACTTAGCAGGAACAAGCCACAGCTGTACATTATCCACATCAGCCAACCCACCACTCCAGAAGCAAGCCCACATATTATAAACGTTAATTAACCCTCTACATATATAGACCTCCCCACCAAAATCAGTTGGGAGTTTAGTGTTCAGTGATATTAGCACTAAACTAACAATGGAAGATACATTTGGTATATATCATAAGGGTGAGACTGAAGCAAGGACACCCGGGCTCACTACATGAGAGATTTGAAGAGTTGCTCCTATTCCATTGCTGCAGTTACTTTTTTTTGGTAACCACATGCTTACCTGTAGTTAAGTGTTACACTAATGAGGATGCTCACATTGGATTTAAGCAAGTGTACTGTGTTTTCAGGTTTAAGGCTGAAAGGGGTATCCCAGTTTCAGCGTTTATGGGATGACAATGGTAATTGACAGTTATGTTTCTTGTAAGGAAACAGATTGTGTCAAGTCATGTCCATGAAATGCTTTGAGATATTTCTATGGGACATTATAATCTCTTTTACTTTCTATTATTTAAAAACAACCGATGGAAAAAATACATTTCTGAATTTTTCAAGAAATTTAGAAAAGTCAGCATGATCTTTTGTTTCATTCTATAAAGCATTTCCAAGGCTTACCAAGTAAGTAACTGGACAACTGGAAGAGTGGGACCCCCAGAGATGCTGAAGCCATGGGCTCCATTTCATTTTGGTAATTATTATTTTTCCATTCCTCACTGTTGCACTGTCCTGAACAGAAAACTTACCTGAACTCATTTTAGCCACGGCCTTCATTTGTAATGAAATGTATGTGTACATATAGTAGAGGCCACTACTTGGCTCATTTATGTCTAGAGGTCATGCGTTTTGATTCTGGGTCGTGGAGTCACTACATTCTATTTATTCTTTTGGTCTCTGGTATTTTTGCTGCTCCAGCTTATTTTTTTATTTTTATTATTTTTAAGTCTCCAGTGGACTGGGATACAAACTCTGCAAATTCACCAGGTTATAATGGATGGCCAAGAATGATTAATGTCATGTGTTAGTTTTGGATGTAGATATACTGCAGACTGTGGTGTTTTGTGGAATTTTAGATTGAAGTGCAGCCTGTCTGTGTCCTCCACATATTGTTTGATGGTTGTGGCTGAGTAATCACATCTATTGCAGCTGTCACATTAGGGGAATTTGAACAAATCATGGACTTTTTCCTCTTTTCCCCTTTTCGTAGTGCCAAAACCCAAAAATATATTTGAACAAAATGTTCATTTTGTCCCTTATGTGTCTTAGAAAGGTAAGGTTCATTGACTGTTTGCTATTAGTACATTTCAAGTTGGACAAGTCTAATAACTATGTTTATTCTGTAGGCTTTACCTATTCTATTAAGGGCAAAACCTGCAATTCTTATTTCCTTCAGAATCCTTATTGAACTTTATGGAGATACTGATGCAACTGAAGGAATTATATCAGATTTTTAGGCAGAACTGGGGGTAGAAATGATGCCTATGTTTTGGGTCAAGCATTGTGTGCAAGCTGAGATTCCCATTTTGGTATTTTCTAAATCTTCTTTGCTTTCTCTCTTACTGTATATTAGATGTGATTGTTGTTCCTTTTCCAGTCATTACTGTTACTCTTGTTTGCCTGGTAAATGTTTATGTGGAGCCACAGGTAAATGCTTTTCACTATAGTTAGATCCTATTGTCCTTGAGGCAGGTGGGCATGCATCTTCTGTGTGTCTACTCACAGCTTATCAGGGCAGAAGAACAGGCAGTGGAAGAATTTACTGCTCTTGTAGAACAAGTCAAAAATATGGGTCGAAATTTCCATATCTTTAGTCCTTCTGGTAATTTCCTATTTCCATATTTAAACACCTTAACACCAGTGATCTTTTTCAGAGATATTGGGTCCCTCAGCTCCTGTTGGCACCTGTGGTACTATGGAGAGCTTATAAACACCTCACACTAGCCTACTTTTATATATTGAGTATACAAACCCAATTTTAGACATTTTTAAAACTCAGTGTCCATGATATTGATACTTCAAGAGAATTAATAAGGTAGGGTAGAGATTAAGAACTTTGTCAAATTAGTTCTTACAGTGAGAAGAAATTACATCAAGTCAGATTTTTGTTTGTTTCTCTGTATTTAATATTTCTCACTCTGACAATGCATTGCTTTGGTACACAACCCAGGACTTTTCTCATGGTCCATTCCTCCTGTTTGCTGTAAACAGTGTAAATGATAAGGTGCACGCAGAGCTTTTGGAAGTCTTCTCTGGTGGCCCCTATTATTTTAAAATCCTGAGAAAGAATGTATTATAAAAGACCTTAAAGGGTATTTGCACTCCTATAATAAAGAAGGCCTTGTTTTTTTCCTGGGATTAGTGGCTTTATATAGATGCATCTAGAACTGTAGTGTGACGTACTGTTTAATGTTCACATGGCTGTCAGTGTGGACACATGCAAAAGGAAGGGGAAAATAAATATTAGAAATTAAAACAACAAACTCTTTACTTTCAATGAAGGTTTTTACAATTACTATTGTTTTTTCATATATGCATTTTTCACCCTACATAAATTAACTAAAAAGACCTATTCTGGAATAAGATTAAGCATAACTTTGCAGCATAGCCTTGCAGTAACAAATTTTGTCTAATGTATGTATTTAAGTCACAGAGGTTGTTATTAACATGCAGAAGAAAACATAAAAAGAACTTTTTTTATTTGAGATATGTTCACAGTATCTTCTTGAAGATATTTTTGTCCAAGTGGGAGACACTTGATTTTGCCACCTTAAGTTCCTGGGAAGGTATTTCAAATGTCCTTTGAGTCGGCATATATAATTACTTGCTCGACCAAGCTCTTGTATTTCTATATTACTCTGAAGAGATCTGTTCATGCACAGACACCTTCTTGTCTTGAATGCCAAGATCCTTGTTGTTCCATGAGCATGGTACAAGCAGAAACTGAAGAGTGAAGAGATTAATTTTCTTTCCTACGCTCAGGACATCTCTGCATTCCTAGTCTGTTCCTTGAATAATGTATTAAGATCTTTTTGACATAGCCTGTGCCTCCCACAATCCCATTCTATTTTTGGACCTCAGCATTGCTAAAGTTTAAGCAGAGTCATCACAAGTAACAGCAGTAGGATGTGGTATATATTGTTCTAAATTCAAGTGAAATCACATTTTCAAAATATTTTCCTTAGTTATTTTAGGTATTTCTATTTCACAAACAAAAGGTGATGGATGATATTATAACTGGACATGAAATGCCCTCCTCACAGAGTTTGGCTTTATGCCCTCTATTTGAATCAATTATTTTGTAAAGAATGATGAATGGTAGCAGTCCTATTTACTGATCTACCAGAGATTTTTAAACTACTTTGGTTTCAGTTAAGATGTGTGAAATTAAATTTTAATGGCTTTTTAGATTCAAAGGGATATTGGAAAAGAACAGATTATTTGTACTGGAACAGCTTTACTCTTGGTTTCTGGGAAACACCCCCTCACCAATGCGCTCCAACACTGGATCAATCCATTTTTTTTCTTGCCTATTTTATGAACTACCTCCTACATATTAATAATTGCCTACACTTTTCTACAGCCTGTGTGTTATCTAAAGGCACAGGCTTTGTATAGGTTATAGGCTGCATTAAGGCTGAGTATTTTTAAGGCGAGTATTTCTTAGATGCCAATATCCAAATGTAGGCATAGCTGTCAAGAAATTATCAGGTTGTATGGAATGCTCAGCCTTTTAGTTGGTCGAAGACTTGAATGTATTGACTAGAATACATTTGAGTTGATATGGACATGCACAAGCAAACTTTTGGAAAGGTTGGTTGGGATTATTTTGATCTTGAATGTCCTGTTTGAAAAACACTGGAGGGCCTTAGTTTTCAGAAATTGCATTCTGTGGAAACCAGGCTTCTCTAAAAATGTTTCAAAAGGGCATGTGAGGTCCATTATCAGCATTGAAATTATTGGCTGTTGGTTTTGTCCAAGAACTATTTTAAACTATTGATTATAAATGTAAAACAGTACTATGATAGTTGTAAAGCTAGCATTTATTTCCATAAAGATAAATGACATATTTTGCAACTGCTCTTGCAAATGAAAACCAGCTCTCCTTTTACCTTGAAAACCACACTTTCTCTCTCTATATGAAGCCTTTGTAATGAAGGTAAAAGACAAAGAAAGAACATCATTAGTCAGAGTCTAAAGTATCAAAATGAGCAAATTATCTCCAAAGAAAGAACTTAAATAGTTTGATTTCTTTGTCAGTTTATTTTGGTTTGTTTTGTTGAAAATAATTCAGTGTTTCATGAAGTCAGAGAAGTTAACTGAACTGACTAAGAGTCTATGAGCATTTTTATGTTCATGTATGTATATATGAGCTTGGGAATGGAGGGGAAAAAAAAAAGGAAACTGGTGTGTTGTCATTAAATGCTGGATTTTTAAGACCTTAGAAGATTAGGTCAATGCTTAGTTAAGATCCCACAGATTAGCAGTGAGAAGCGTGAGCTACATTTTTCAGCTTTCTGCACAGTATAGTTGGAGTCAATTGCTAGTGGCCTGGCCTCATCCCTTTGTGATTTTTGTTCTATTTCCAAACCCACTCACTGCACAGCCCCAGTCTTTGAACTATACCCGGCCCCAGACAGTATTAACTCTGCTCCTGAGCAGTGAAGATGGTATCGTATAAGAACATCTTGCTGCCTCCAGATAAGCAATAACTCGTAAGTCCTGAAAAGAAGGATACATTGTGATGACTGACTTAAGAAACAATACAATAAAGCTTTAAAAAAACCCCAGGAATTTCTGGAAACCCTCTGTGTGTAAATTCTAAAGCCCATTATACCTTACAGAAATGACAGCATACACTGGAATTACTCTCTGTAAACTCAGGACTCTTGTTTATCCTTTAAATGCAGTTGATGTGACCAAGAAAGGATTAAACATGTCTTTACTTGTGTTACTGTTTTAGATGTTTTGGACTGAATTATCTTTTAGCAACACTGAGATATACTAGGACTCTCTGGTCTCATTTATTTGATTACTTGCTTGGTACATACCTTTGTTCTTTTTTTTTCCACTGTGTGCTTCTTAGTAAGTTGTCAACAACAAAACTCTAGGAGATATCTGAAGGCAAGGACTTTTTTTTTTTTTTGTCAACATAGCCTTTCAGGGGAAAAGAAAGCTATAGCTTCGTTTATGATTCATCTTTGTTTTCCCATGATCAGCATTAAAATCCCTGCAATTTCAGAAAAAAGAATATGAGAAAAGCTTAGGCTTCATGTCATTATTCAATACCAAAATTGCCAGGGTTTAAATTAATGAATGAGCATCTTTAGGCTAGAAGTGGTTAGGAAATTCTGGTGAAACATTTTTCATTGGAAAATGCCATCTTAGAAATTTCTTCTTAAAACCCCAAAGCTTTTCATGGAGATGTATCCTTGTAGATGAAGCTGTCATGGAGAAGATTTCTGGATCAAATGAGAACAAGAAAGATGGCACACGCAGTTACCATAACATATTCAGCAGGCTAGTGACCTGAACGACGTAGATCCTGGGATACTTCAGTATAAGAGTCTCCTTCCCTCACTGAAAATGCATAGGGACTGCTGATTTTTTTGTTTCTTTTTTTCTTCCTTTTTTTCCCCATAAAATTTGGAAATATCTCAATGTACATTTCAGTCATGGTTTCCATGACATTATCCTGATTTTTCCTCTCATGATATTTCCTTCTCAGCCTGACTAGTAAGCCTGAGTGAAACATTCCTCTAACAGGGACACACCATCTCCATTAATCATCCTTACTTCTTCAGCGGTAGCTGGGTAGCCTGTCTGTCAGTACCCAGTGCAGAACAGTCTTGTCCTGAAAGTACAGTGCCTTTTCCAGCTCTGGACATCTCCTGATCCTTTCCTGTTGTGTGCAGTGGATGCAAGACAGGTTCTGCTCACAGTATTTCTGTATCAAGGTATTTCAGTATCATTTGGATGTTCATTTCTTGCTGTTGACTCTGTCATTGGCATATTTGAGATTCAAGTGTTTTGCAGTCTGGGTCAAGCTGTTTTCACAAGAAAGAGCTCCAGCAGCTGTGCTGCCTGGCCAGAGGCAGCAACCAAGAGCTTGTGCAGCCATATCCTTCTTCCCTAACCTGGGTCTGATTAAGCCCAGGAGTTGTCAAATGCTATCAGTGAAGTTATCCTTTGCCATCATCTAATGTTTGGGGAGGCAATGCCCCGGCAATGACTCAGCTGTAAATCATGTGGATGTGTTTGAATGTGGGGGCTGTTTCATTTTGTTGATGTCAGGGAGAAGAGTGTGGCCCCATGTTACGGGATGTAGCTCCCACCTGTTTTCCCTGCACCAGCACCACAGGAGGGATCCCTCCAGCACAGAGGCAAAGGGCACAGCACTTTTAAAAAGATGAGTAATACAGCCCCCTCTGCCCCCCATCCTCCCTCCCATATGCCAGCAGCTCAGGATACTGCTCCCCCACCACCAAAACAACAGCTCTGGTGTTTAAAGCTGAAGCCTGTTTTTATGCTCAGAGGTAAGAAGATGAGCAAAATATTGCTGGGGGCAAAAAATTCCTTCTGTCCCCCCAACTTTGTCCTGAGCTCTTAGTTGGGGGATCAATCTACCTGAGATGTAGATGACTTATACAGTTGCATTAGGATTGCCATCCTTTGTGCTGTGCTAACTTGTTTTGGGGTTTGGCTTCCTACCACCTTTTTCTCCTATTGAGACTTGTTTTTTCTGTTTCAGGATTGGATGAGCACACATTGCAGACATTTAATCCCAGAAATACACATTTTAACATCTCTCTAATAAAACTGACATGATGAATGTAGTACAGTACTTCAGGAGCACTCTCACAAGTGGATACATCTCACCTGCATATTGGAGTTGAGTTAATGACCGTCTTCTTACTGCCCTCAGGGACTGCTGAGTGAGATATTAGCAGAATATGCACTTGTTCCCTAGAAAAGTTGTGACAGGGAACTTATACTTCTATTGCAGTATCTAAGGAGTAAACACTTGCGTTTTTATACAGTCTCTGTGTTACCCAAGAGGAACAGAGCCTCTGTATCCTACCTTGGAATTCTGACATGAACTTCAGAAGAGACATTCAGGTGAAAGGGGGATATATCTTAGTCAACTAGGTGTAATGATTGAATGTGTTTAATCTTTCTTAATCAGGAAAATCAGTTGATGTATAGTTTTGTAGCTGGTATTGAAGAAGGTACATTACCGTGATACGCAGAGATGAGGTAAAAGAGAAACATAGATGAACATGCAGTACAGAGAGTAAGTGCCTTTTTACATCATAAAGTGAAGATGTACATCAAAATCACATCATATAAATAAGATCTTCATCTTTCTTTTTCTCCCTCTGTAAACTGAGTACTGACAAGTGTGTGCTTATTACTATCTGAATATCAGTAGTATTCTGTTTTGAAATCCAAGTCCAAACATGTATTTTTTTCACTGCTGTCTTGTTCCTACTGTCATGTGTCCTGAACTATACTTCTAAAAGAGACGTAGGGCACACATGGGACGATATAAAGAAGTATATAAGGAAGCAAATCTTTTTACATGACCTTTAATGATATAAATTTGGTAGGGACTACATGTAGTGGATCTCTTTACTCCAGGGATTAGTTACTTTCATTATGCAAACAGTGCAATGCTGAGAATCTGAGTCATTGAGGAAATGGGGCAGGTTTTGAAAACCGATCCTTTGCCATTGACGTACATGTAGGAATAGAAATGTTCTTGTTTTACGGGAATAGAACATCTTAATGAAAGGATTCGGAAGGAAATCAAACACAATCAGTAGTACACATCACGTTCATTTTTGGTGTGGCTGTCCAAGGAACTCAACACATACCAGTTATTTTAATTATAAATCAAGTGCGCCATTCAGACCATACTCTGTTACTTACTGAAAATGGTACGTTCTGAGATGCACCCCTCCCACTTCCTCCCTTATGAAGGAGGAAAATTAGGTCACTGGGTAGCAAAGACCACAACCACAGCTTCTTATGTGCCTGCCTGTGAAAAATGCAGTCTTCTATGAGACTGCACTTCTACCAGCTGAGGGTTTCACGTTTGCCAACAGGCTGAAAGCATAAACAGACTTTTCTGGGAGGAGATAGTAATACACACAGCAGTTAGTAGACTCTTTTCTGAATGGGATAGCCAACATGATTTCAAAATATGAATATCAGACATTACAAATACTAATTCCCATTTCTGTATATACACTCTGAGGAACTTTGCAGCAAAAGTAAAGGGAAACAAAACAGCAAAAGACTCTTAACAAGGTGACTGGGAGGATTCAACAGCTTTGAGTTTTTAGACCCAGTTCAATGGAGAACTTAAACACGTGCATTAAGTCCATGTTTTTGGAGGAGGCAGTTGAAAAGCATGGCATCCCTTTGCCCAGTTCTGGTCAGTCCTTCCCAAAAGCACGTTCCCAGCTGCAGGATGTGTAGCAACAATTTTCAGCTTCCCCAGCTAGACAGTGCCTGAGAATTTTGCGCCAGCACTTGCAGAAGCAGCAGTGTTTATGTGCTGAATTGCCACTGGATGAAAGATACAGTTCAGACTGGCAGAAGCCTGCCATCAATATGCAAGTTAAGATAAAATATGCTTTACAAGAACAGTTAGGCAAAGAATAAGAGAAGAATCGGATACTCTGGATTCATTTGTTTAATGACATTGGACAACGGGCCTCCTTTGCATCTTTCTTTTTTCCAAGGGCTTAATTTTAAAGATTTTAAAATCATTGAAGGACCTTCAGGGACTTTTTTTTCTTCATATAGTAGTGTGAAAAATGACCAAAATGTCTAAGTGGTTTGATGGAGTGAGACACAGCCTGAGACTGCTGAAAATACTTTCCAGAAGAAAAATGTAAATTTTTCCCCCAGTGCTTTGTATTCCTCTTGTTTTGTTAAAAAAAAAAAAATAAATTTTGCTTCCTTTTCTTTTTTGTAGAAATATTTTCATTGTTATCTCTACCCTATTCTGTACGGTGCAGCATCAGACTGTAGATGATTTTGGATTAAATCTTATTAAAATAGCTATCTGTTCCTGATGGTTTTGTCCAAGCTTGTGCAAAGGAAAACTTTTCTATTTTAAGTGCTCCAAAATATGATTTGGCTACTAAGCGAATAAGGTAGGGAAGCACTCCCAATTTGCTTTAAGGACCTTGATGTGGGATATGCATGGCCAATGAAAAACTGAGATTGCAGTTGTGACTTCATGGGGCTGGTGGTTTTCATGTGGGTTTCAAATCTTCTGTCATTTTGCCGACAGGCTGTAGCCTTTCAATCAGCCAGAAGGGCAGTGCCAGGCCACCCCTCTCTCCTTGCATGGAAATGGTCCTGGCCCTGCGGCTCCAGGAGAGGATCTGGCAGTTCTGGCAGACCTGCTTACCAGATTTCTATATCCAGCAAGGCATGAAAGAAAGGGGAACTTCTCACAAGCAGTAGATCAGAACTAAATTAAAGCTATTTAGCTGCTGTGGAACACAGGCAATGATGCTGACACCCATATGTTAAAACAGTAATGATATATAGACTTTTTACTGTGACCCCATTGACATCTCCAGGTGAAGGATCAGGCTTGAAACAATGACCTGTCATACCGATATGCAGAAAGGACTTCCCAGAGCAGCCCAGCCCGTTGTTGGCTTTAATGACAACAGTTTATGAAAAGCTGAACACTTTATTGTGCTCCGAGAGCCTCATCCAAGGTCCATGGAAGTAATTTCTCTCCAAGGAATCACAGAATCATAGAATGGTTTGGGTTGGAAGTGGTCTTAAAGATCATCTAAAGATCTAAAGATCATCACCCAACCCCCCTGCTGTGGGCAGGGACACCTTCCACCAGACCAGGTTGCTCAGAGCCCCATCCAACCAGCAGAAGACCATTAAAAAAAAGATACTACCTTAGTTTCACCTTTTCCTCACTTTCCTTTTGGGTCTTGGCCTACATGATGTTCAGGTCCATTTCAGTAGAGGAACAAACTTGTTTTATAGATCATGTGTGCAGAAGGAACCCATGGTAAAGCTGACTTTTAATCTGTTGGTCCCTGTTTGCAAATTAGCTCTGAGGGATGGGTTTGAAAAACAAATATGGAGCTAGTAAGTGGCTTTTGTAATTTTTAAAGTTGTCGTGATCATTGAGAAAGAATTCAAGAATGGAGGGGTGTAATGGGAGACAGAGGTTGTGCTCCTCTCAACATGAGAGGACATTTTTTCTTTATTTTCTTTCTTGCTTTCTACAGAGTATCTGACTAAGCAGAACTCGGTCCACACAGCTTGTGGCAATGTCTTCAAATTATATACTGGTTTTTTTAATAAAGACATTTCTTACTAACATGAATCAGGGACAAGAAAGACCTTGGAAAAAGCATAAGACTTTCAAATAAATTTTACTGCTGAGCCCTGCACTACACAGGTGGGCAGACTACATATTTATATATTTATTGCTTACTTTTAGTGATGTGAATCTGCATAACGTGTCATGGAATAAGATTATGAAATTGTTGAATGATGGACACTAATTGTCTGCAGGCTGAGATAATGCACACTGAAGGAACAGAAACTTTATCAGAAACAATCTGTAGTGGAATTAGAGCATTTCTGAGAAACCCGCCCCAACAACCAACCTTGGCCTTGCAGTTGCTGCTGTAGGCCTTTTACATTGTATAACGGTTGCATAATGTGTAAGGGATGCAGGTAAACCTGGTGGCTCTCATGCTAACAGGACAATATATTTCTTCCAAACAGTGAAATGCCTAGACACTGCCTCTAACCTGAACATAAAATCCTCTTCTTCAGTTATGCGTGTCTACAGAAGCATGGGTAAAGTATTTATCTGTGACCTAAATTCCCCTTGAAAAATTCGTTTTCTCTTGAGATGGCTATGTTAATGTTATTTCACTACTCCACTCCAGTAATATCTCGTAAAAAAGATTTCTGCCTTACCGCATTATTTAAAAGCACATTATATTTTGTTGGTAAAAGCAAGCTGCTTCCTACCCTACAGGGAGGAAGGAGCTGTTACTTGCTTTTCCAGCCAAGATTCTTGAGCACTCAGCAGATGTTAATACTGCGGTTGGTTTTGCAAGCCATGTACCCACTGGACATGCAGGAGCTCTCTGCCATGCTGCTGCCCAGGAAGGGTGAACCAGCCGCGGCTGCTGGGTTCCTGCACTGCCTGGGCACAGGCGGGTGCTGCCGCTCACTGCTGGTTCTGTGCTGGCACCGAGCAGCCGTGGTGCTCATGGCTGGCGTGGCTGTAGCTGCAGCAAACACTGTCTTGTGGGTTCAGAAAGGAATTGATCCTTTCATTTGTTTTGGCCTCCTGGAATGCAAAAGAATTAATTAATTGTAGTTTAAAAGTGCTGAGCTCTCCTGAGACTTACAGAATTTGCTTTTTCATCTGAATACTTTCCCCTTTAAAGCCTCTTTTTCCTGATAGCATACACATTTTTCAACAACTAATATTTTCCTTTGCATAGCTATATATACTCTCTCTCCACGTGCTAAAGAAACACGTGCCCAAATGAAACCACACATACCATTTAACTCAAAATACTCTCCTGCGTACATCTGTTTCTCGTTAGTTTTTCCCTCTGCTATATACATAGACTTTGCTTTAAAAAGTGTCATTACATTAGTTTGTATTACAGTATTATTTTTCACTCGGCTATGTACTAGTATAGTGGCCAGATACTTCTCTTAGAATTGCATATGTTTTTTTGAGGGCAGAATATGACCATTACATTTGTATACAGCATGTATACACGTGTATATTCATTCATTAAAGAAACAAGCATTTTAAACCTATGTTTTATATGAATATCAGGAATAAAATATTCCACACATAATGGATACGTGATACGGTTTGTACCTGTGTTTTTTTAACATACAAAAGGTTTCTCTGTGTGTATGCATATGACAGGGAAACATAAAAGTACATTACCTTCAAGCTGATGGGACATCTGTGTCTGCTTGAGCTCTGCATCTGCTCCCAGATTCCTCTTCACCGAAATTTAAACACTGCAGTTCTGTAAACACCTGCGCAATTGTGGCCACAGCAGAAACTACAAGAGCAGCATTTCCTCGCTGTTCCTAATATAATAATTTTCTGAAATCCCAAATGCCTTACCTAGAATGGGGAAAAAAAAATTCCTGCATAACTGCAACGAGTTTAGAAAGGTGCCCAAAGGACCACGTGACAAAGAAAATCAGCTTATCATTTGAGTGAATAACTGTAAACATCAAAATACAGTTATAGCTTACCGATTCTAAAATACTGCTTGGAGTCTGCAGGCCTTGTATGAAAATAAACATTGTATTTTATATTTATACATGTACATTTTAACATACAGATGTTCATATATAATTTACTTACATTACATATCTGCAAAATCTTGCCGATCTTTTGCTTATTTCTCCTTCATACATATTGACCATTCATAATCCTGTAACACATTATGCTCTTAACCTGCAAGTTCTGATTTACATCACGATGATATATAACCCTAAATTGCACAAATCCATGTGACAATTTTAACAGAAACATGCTAGCTTTATTTACCCACGTACTTAGTACAGTGATGTGTTAACCCAGTGCTTGCGTTACCCATTTGTTTCCTGCAAACCTGTCATGATGCAGTCCCTGGAATACGCTCCAAATGGCTACGCACTGATTGCCGTACCGGGGAGCAAGGGTGCCAGGGAGCGTGGTCTGTGCTTCCCCAGCCCTTATTCCTGTGGGGCTGTGGCTGCTCAGCAGCTCCCTCTTGGGCTACACCACAGACTGGGGAGGAGCTCCTCTGGGGTTAGTTCTTTGAGTTTTGGGATCCTTGCATAAATCTTTGCAAGGCCTCCGTTGCCTGGCCTTGATTTCAAGAAGGCTCAGACCACAGGGTGACTCAAGCTTTCACGGTCAGTGGGAAGCAGTCCAGGGAAGAGAGGGAGAACAAGGGAGCTGATCCCCATTTACTGCATGCCTGGCCCATTCCAGATAAGAGCAGCAATGACGGGCATGCACACAGGTTAAGGACAGTTAGAACACAGCGTGTTAACTTTTCCCACCATGGCCGTGTCTTGGATGTCAAAAGACAAGAAAAGAAGTTACAGGATGTAATTATGCTTGCCCTCCATTCTCCCAGGACATAGTGAGGGAAGTCATGCTGTCTAATACAAAAAGAGCAAAGAAGGCAAAAATACACCCCAAGCATGATTATTCAAAGAGCCCTGACTTTTTTGAAATAATGAGTTGGCCTTTAAGCAGAAAAGTCAGGAGAGCCTTGGTGTAAAACAATTTAAAAATATATATGGTAAGTAACAGTGTCAGAATGTGCAATGGCATTGTGTGAATATATTCACTGATTATTGCATCATCTTCATAATTCATTACAGCATTGTTGCTTGTAAATGAAATGGGAAAAGAAATTGAAAGAAGGCACATTTACAAAATTTTTCTTTAAAGTAATTCTTTAGGCTTTTCTACCAACAGTAAGGATTTGATTACCATGTATGTTTGGATCTATATTTTCATGAAACCAAAGAGAACACTTTCTTATAAACAGTCTAGTGCAAATTTTCAATACAGTCCATTTCAAGAGCTCCCTGCTAACTAGGAAATAATTTGAATACAAGTTATTTCAGGTCAGTTCGTGGTCTGCTTTCAAAAAGAAAACTATATAATGAAATTATTTGTTCTGATGTTATTGCTTAAATCTACTGAATATACACATCAACTCAATGTGTTATTTGAGGATTTGCCTCAGGATCGTTAACTTGTTAAAAGAGAACACACTCTTACCAACACAACTGAAGTTCAAAAATAATGTTTAATGTTCACTATGTATTTCTGCAAGAAAATAAATATTTCTTTAAAAAAGTACAGTAAACTACAGATATATTTGCCAGTGTTTTCAGGGTGACTTATAATCTCTAGCTTTTGCAGAAAAATGTTGCTGGTGAAGGTCAGCATATAAAATTTCAAAGCAAGATTTTTTTCCCAGTCATCTGAAGAGTTAATCCTTAAGCCAAATAACATTTTTACAACCACTGGACAGAGCAAACTGTTTTAGTTCCAAATGAAATTTCAACCTTTAGTTATAAAATTTGCTGCAGTTTACATTTTCAAATTGAACACACAAAGCAGCAAGATAATTTCAACTAAATCTTAAACTGTTTTACATAATTTAAATATTTCAGTAGGTGGTGCCATAAAACCATGTACAATAGTGCTACGGCAAAATTCAGTATAGTAAAAACTAATGGAACATTCAATCCAAATTTATTGTACTCTGCAGTATAGAAGTTCATGAAAAAGCAAGCCCACAATTAATTTTTGAGTGGGCTCTTGATATGCAGAAACTGCAGCATCTTTTTAGGGAAGTAGTCATTAGCCTGCAGCCTAATGTAGTTTTACATAAATGTTTAAGAATGTTTCTGACTGTGCATGCAAATGCTTATTTATTTTGCTGAGTAAAGACATGAGATAGTAGCAGATTCAGCATTTGCTTAAAATGTGCTGACTCAGAAGTCTAAAGGGTTTTGAACAAAGAGCATTTCTTGTTACAAAAAGTATACAAGAAGACCACACAGCTTTTTACGTATGGAAATAGAAGAAAATGATAGTATGACACCGTTAAAGGAGCAATAAACCTATGTTTAAAAGGCAGTGAAGATCAACAAGAGAATGGGCTAAACTTAGGGTGCTCAGAAACTGCAGAGAAAGCAAGATGAATGAAGTACACGGATTTTCTTAGACACATAGCTAGGTATCTTTTCAAAAACTCTTGAGTTGGCTTTAGTAGTGTCAAAATCTGGTGGTTACTTGATACCTTTGATAATTCTACTTCAGATGCAGAAGAGATGGTATGTCTATGCTCTGTTTATTCCTGGATCCTTTTCCTTTGCATTCTACTAAATCTAGCCATCAACCTATCTGTCTATATTCATAGGTAGATGCATATATATATATGTATGTATACACATACTGTTGCAGCACTACAAAACTAGCCGGCTGCAACAAGGCTTTCCCACACAAGGTTCCAAAAGTTCATCTACTGTCCAT
>JAVJGI010000014.1:101754089-101793051 GCA_035590275.1 Ibycter americanus
CAACCCACCACCCCAGAAGCAAGCCCACAACTGTATATTATCAATGTTAATTAACCCTCTACAGTTCCTCTACAACAGACAGGTATTTGTGGGGCTGCAAAGCATGCCCCTCATACTTGTGGAAGCTACTTCAGCCTCATGCTGGGTGTGCAAAGAGGAGTGCCTGCATGCTGGAGGGGATGGGTGTGAGTTAACATACGGAAGGGGTTTGTTACCACATATGTTTTTAACATCAGCTACCCAACAAGCATCACTTGGTAGGATTTCTGCGTGTGGCCCAAACCAGCATCAGCAGACCAGTGAGAGTACAAAATGAAGATGTTTAAGGATTTCTACTCTAAAGTTTGGCCTTCCATGCTGACCTGCAGGAGCTGTGAAGCTAATCTGTGTTTTTTGCTAGGACTTTCATTAGTGTATTGAATTGCAGACTGCTGTGAAGATCTTACTAGTTCAGTCCCCTGAGTATGTGGGTGGAGAGCGTGCTATTATGTAGGCCACTTCCCAGCTTCAGGATGACAAAAATGGGTCCTCCAGCAGATTAGTTCTCATCCTCCTCAGAGGCTTAATCTGCTGGGAAGGATCTGAAGCCCATTTTCCCACATATTTTTGTAGGTCCTCTGGGCATGATATACCCTCATCATGGCCCAGAAGCAGAACTCCTGTGTGTTCCACTGTATATTTGGGGGAGGCAGGAAGGTGAAACGTATATATACTGGTCCATACATTGGGGGAGTCAGTATATGGACTCTGGCAAATAAATGTAGAGGTTATGCAAGGCCAAGTACCCAGATACTGGCTGTGAGTGCAAAGGACGTGGCAGATCAGAGCCTTCTTGAGCATGTAACCCTCCCCAGCAGCTGTTCCTCAAGGGGCTGCTTCCTTAATCCCTTCATTTTCTGGAGAGCATTAGGTACCCCATGTAGTTACAAGTCGTGGAGACAAGCTCCACATCAGACATGACTGTTCTGCCGAGAAACTGAGTACATAGTGGCCTGGGACATTGCAACACAGACAAAACATGCTTGACTCATTAGCAGGTTTTCAATTTACTGCCAGTCAGCTTAGCAGTCAGTAAAAAGGAGCTGTGCCCCGAGCAGGTCCTTTCTGATACAGGAGAAAGAGAGAAGCTTCTTCCTTCCTGCTGTTGGTCTTCTGTTTTCTTTTACAGGTAATCATCTGAATGCACATCCCAGCACCATGCAGGAGTAAAGTGCCCAGCTAAAGGCTGAAAGTCAGAGCTGCCTAAGCAAGGCAGCATGACACCAAGGAACAAGGGTTATGCAGTTCTGTCCACAGTAGTTTTCAATCCTGGTGATGGTGATGCCTGTCTGTAGATGGGTTGTGAGTACTAACTTAAGAGAATCAAGTATCTGAAGGCATCAATGTTACAACCCTGTATTACTGTCTTACATTAGCTAAGTGTCCCTGCTAGACCCCCAGGTCAATGTTGCTGCAGTATGGTTGCTCTTCCAGTTGCTGAGCTGTTGGAACACGCAGCAAACTGTGTATGGCTGTCCCCTCCAGCGAGAGAAGCTGTACCCGGAAAAGCCCCCGGTGCTCTTTCTGGCCACAAATGGGACAGGCAATAAGCCTGGTGTCAGGATGGGTTTCTCCTCCAGTTTTTCTGTGAGACCCCTGTTGACAGTGGACTTCTGCACTGAACTGCCTGTCTGCTGCACAACAGCTACTGCAGCTGGTCACGCTCCTGATGGGGTGACCATGTGCTTACAGCGCCCAGGTGGCACAGAGCTGGGTGGGCTGCTGCAAAAGCACAATGCAGGGCTGGTCAGCTGGGCTGTTTTATTGAGAACAAACCAGAATATTTTGCTTTATGAGCTTTATTTTTGTTTTGAAGCGATTTTTTATTACAAAGTACCTTTTAATTTCATTTTTTAAAAAAAGTAAATTTTAGAATTGTCAGGATGAAAATGAAACATTTTGTTCAATCCAAAAGTATTTATAAAGCCCTTTACTTAGAAATTTTGAGAGTTCTCGTTCTGGTCCAACTAAAAATGATTTTCTTTCTATTTTCTCAGAACTGCCAGGGAATCAAGAAGTACACAGACATGCCAGAGCTTTGGATTTTTAAATAGTGGATACATGCCTGAAACAGAAAAGAAATTAGCACCTAATGAGATTACCTGGAAATAAAAATGGAAAATTAATAAAATTCAGTGAATACCTGTATGCTTCACAGAATATTTAAAGAGTCGTGAGTTTGTGTGCTGGAATGCTGCGGGATCAGAATTACATGTCCTTCCAGTGGCTTTAATGAGAAGGGAGAATTGAATGCTTTCTATTGCCTGGATCTTTTTACATTCTTTATACTGACTTGCATCCTATTCTTCCATTGCATTGTCTAAGGAAAATAAATAAAGAAATAAAAACCCACAAAACCAAAACATAGCTACGATGAGCATGAATACACAATGTTCCCTCAATTAGAAAATATTTTTCTCACTAACTACTTGCAGACACATGGACAGATCAGCAAATCTAAATAGCCCTTTTTCAACTTGAGTCATATTCAGCAGTGGTGTAAATGGAGGAGCAGCTCAGTTGCTTCTGGATGTCAGTATTACAGACTGCAGTATTTCCTATGCCTTCATTGCTTAGTGTTTTATTTTTCTTAGTGTTTTTCTCATTGCAACATGATTTTTTTACTGTAGGTAACTTTTGTTCAGGAGGTGAGGGATTCTCTTCAAAGAAAGGAACAGAAGGGAGTCCTAGCTGGAAATTCGGTAGTGTGGGTACACCACAGATTTCCTATCATGAATCTCTCTTTTATTAAATCTCCTCAAGGTGAGGCATGATGGCATTTCATTTATTACAACAGACAACTGGAGGTCTCCATCATCGTCCTGCTGGAAAAAAAAGCAAATACTTTGTGTAATACTTATTTTTAAACCTTCTGTCCTTTATTCTTGCCATTTTCACATGTAGCTTCATTTTCATTATATAATTCAAAAATAATTTACCAGGCCTTTTATCTCTCTGACATCGATACATGGATGTGTGTCATATGCTGTACTGATAGCGTGGAAGTAGGCATTCACATTTCTCCACAAAGTAATGTGAAAACAGAATTGCTCATGGCTTAGATGTTTGTGCAATGTGTATTAGACACGGTATTTTTACTGTTTCACCAGTGAGCTGGAATTTTTGAAAGCTTTTCTACTTACCTTTTTGCAAACAGGTTGTAAACGGACTTTAAAGATACAGTTCATTTTGGATATAACATTAATATATTTCTTTTTTGAATGAAATTTTTGGTCAATTGTACTAAAGTTTTGATATTAATTTTTCCTAACTGCAGGAAAAACTACCCTTGTGCGTAAGAAATTGTTCATCATATTTCAGACTTCCAAAACTTCCCATACCATCTTAGATGGCGTGGTGTTTTAACCAAGGTAAGCACTATTGTGGATAAATGAGCTGCCCGTTTATTCAGCACAACCATCTCCATTTTATTGCATCCTGATGTTTTCTGGAGCTGTTGGTCACCCTCTCTTCTAGTAGTCTGGCTTGGTCCTGACAGGGCTGGTTTTAGCTAATTTATGCATGAAACAAATATTTTTGATGTAGAAGCTTTTCCATTTTTGCAATAAATGGCAAATGTCTGTCTGATTGCAGAGGAGAAAGTTAACAGGATTTTAAGGATGTTACTAGTGATGCTCAACCATCATAAAGTTTTGGACAAGATTTGAGGTTAAGGCCATCTGAGAGGATGGGTTTGTAGTTATGGTGCTGAGGCCAAGAGATACATATTTAGTTCCTTAATCTGTCGTGTATTTCAGATATGATTTTGTGCAAATGATTTTCTGTATAATTCGTCATCACACTGCCTCACCAGAAACACTATAGATCAATTACTCTGAATCTCCAGCCTGCTAAATTCTCCCCCCGAGTATATCCATTCTGGACTGCATTATGTAGTGCAAACATGTTTTTTGTTTGTCATTTCTTATCTGTAAAACGTAGAGAACACTAAAGCTCTGTCTCACATGGGCTCCCTAACAACCTGTATGAGTGAGAAGATCACTAGTGTTATGACACTAGGGACCAGAGGATTTCCATACTGCCTGCAGTCCCATGCAACCCACTCAGTGAATGAGGGAAAGGCTGTGGATGTTGCCTATCTGGACTTCAGAAAAGCCTTTGACACCACAGCATTCTGCTGGAGAAACTGGCTGCCCATGGCTTGGGCAGTTGTAATCTATGCTGAGTTAAAAACTGGCTGGATGGCCGAGTCCAAAGAGTGGTGGTGGAGTTACATCCAGTTGGTGGCCGGGCACGAATGATGTTCCCCAGGGCTCAGTACTGGGGCCAGTTCTGTTTAGTTCTGTTTCATTGATGATCTGGATGAGGGGGTTGAGTGCACCCTCAGTAGAGTTTTCAGACAACACCAAGCTGGGCAGGAGTGTTGATCTGCTTGAGGGCAGGAAGGCTCTGCAGAGGAATCTGAAGAGGCTGAGTCGATGGGCTGAGGCCAGTTGTATGAGGTTCAACAAGGCTCAGTGCTGGGTCCTGCACTTGGGTCACAGCAACCCCACTCAGCGCTACAGGCTTGGGGCAGAGTGGCTGGGAAGCTGCCTGGCAGAAAAGGACCTGGGGGTGCTGGTGAATGGCCAGCTGAACGTGGACCAGCAGTGTGCCCAGGTGGCCAAGCAGGCCAACAGCAACCTGGCTTGTATCCAAAACAGTGTGGCCAGCAGGACTAGGGAAGTGATAGTCCCCCTGTACTCAGCACCAGTGAGGCTGCAGCTGGAATGCTGTGTTCAGTTTTGGCCCCCTCACTACAGGAAAGACACTGAGGTGCTGGAGCGTGTCCAGAGAAGGGCAACGCAGCTGGTGAAGGGTCTGGAGCACAAGTCTTATGAGAAGTGGCTGAGGGAATTGGGGTTGTTTAGTCTGGATGAAAGGAGGCTCAGGGGAGACCTTTTCAGTCTCTACAACTACCTGAAAGGAGGTTGTAGGCAGGTGAGTGTTGGTCTCTTCTCCCAAGTAACAAGCGATAGCACAAGAGGAAACACCCTCAAGTTGCACTGGGGCAATTTAGATTGGATATTAGGAAAAATCTCTTCACTGAAAGGGTGGTCAAGCATAGGAATATGCTGCCCACAGTGGTGGTGGAATGACCATCCCTGGAAGTGTTCAAAAAGCATGTAGATGTGGTGCTTTGAGGCATGGTTTAGTGGTGGACTTGTCAATGCTAGGTTAATGGTTTGACTTGAACATCTTAAAGGTCTTTTCCAACCTAAATGATTCTATGATTCTAAGAAGATTTTTCTTTTTTGATGGCCCTCCAGCGCCCCTCTGTTCATCCAATCAAAAAAGGAGACCTGCCCATGGGCTCTGCTACTGGAACCAGAAGTAGACGAGAGAAGGTGGTCTCGGAACAGCCTCAGAGAAAGTTCCTTCCTAGGGCTCATGGAAGGTTAATGTTGGCTACAGAGAAATACACATCTAATGGAATTCTTCTTGTATTGCTATTTGCATTTAAATCTATTCTCCTAGCTTGGAGTAGGAGAAACACCAGCTTTCTGGGACTTTCAAGAATATTGAGTCTGGTTCTTGGTGAGGTTGTAACCAAACTTCTTTTTGCTGGCGGTCACTAAGCATATGCTAGTCTGATGCCAGCATTTTGTTCTTTCTATAATGTGATCTGTACATAGGTATTTTATCACATATGGTATAAACATGTGCTTTTGTATAGAATTACAATCAGCGTTGTAAGAGTGCTAACAGCAAATTGCTCGGATTTGCCTAAGGATGTGCCTCTGACTCAGTCCAAATACTGACAGTGACAAAGCCATAATCATTTGCAGGCTTCAGTTCCAAGCAAAGGGAATTCCACTCTCTTGTTTCTAAAATATAATGCCATTGGACACCAGAGCACACAGAGAAAACACATTACACTTGGTTCCAACGCTGTACAATTGCAAAAGCCTGTACCCACACGGTGGAGCTGAAATGGACATGCTAGTTTGACAGGGAGCTGGGGAAGAGCTGCTCCTTTGTACTGAGAATGCAGACTGCTGCTCATATGGAGGCTCCTTGGCAGCTCTTTAATAGATAGAGTAATAAATAAGCAAATAAATAAATAGTGTGTACACCAATAAAACTAACTCATACTTTCCTAGTGGAAATAAACCCAAACCTTATATATTGTTTCTGTGCTACCACTGAAACAAGAGTGAAACCTTTTATGTATTAAGCGTAAGGAAAAAATACAAGTCTCATTGTTCACACACTTTGGCAGACAGGGCATTGTTGTTCCATGCCCTGAACATACCCATGTTTGTGTGCAGCCTGCTTGTGCAGTCTTGTTGCTACCCAAGTGCCTGTTACCTGCTTATGAAATATTTTCGGAGTTGTCTTTGTATACAGGCATATGATGCAATACTTTGATTTTTAATAATGAAAAGTGAATGACTGATAACTTTCACACTCATAGTTGTGGGCATGATAGCTGGCATTTCATCACAGCCTAGGATGAAAGTGTTACTGTCATTTTCTACAGTTTATATCTAAACCAGATCAACAGCAGTTATCTAGCCTTTCTTCTGACATGTATAATTGTTGCACTTAAAAAAAAAAGAAAGTATCAAAATACAGTAAATCTTGGGAACTACCTTTGAGTCAGATTTCCTGGAGGGGCATAAGCCATCTCAGGAAGGCCATAATACCTCAACCATTTTGAATAAAACTCTCTATTCAATCCTCTGAGAAGTTCTGCTTACAAGTAATTGGGGCAATATGTCCATACTCCATAAGCCATTATTTACTGATAATTCTGTGACCATGGGCTAGGATTTTAAAGGAAAGATAAGAAACTTTGACTGCCAATTCCTGTTCAATTAAAGCGGAAGTTGGGCAACCAGATTGCTTGTTCCCATTGGAATGCTGAGTGGTAATACTTATGTTCAAATGCCTCTGAGTCACTATTCTCCCATCCACTGCTCAGTCATAACAGAAAGCAGCATGTCAGTATTCCTGCTGGCTCAGCAATCTTCCTTGAAAATGTGGCTGCATCCTCTCCTTTCTGCTTCCTGCCCTTTGCGTTGTTCATCCAGGTGTTTTCCTTTCTTATTTTCCTTCTTTTTCATTTACGAAAAGTAACTTCAAAAAAATGGGGTGGATTTTGCAAAGCTAGATTTTAACTGGGAGCTCTGTCAAGTGGTAGAGAAACAGAGAAGGTAAAATTGCCAAGATTCCCCTGGTGTGTCACATGCATGATTGTGAATGGGATTGCAAGGAGTGCAATGATGGCAGTTCTGCAGTTCTGTATTCATCAAACATTTGTTATAAACAAAAATGAATGTTAGGCTTTTAAAAATTTTGTTAGAGCTAGTATCAAAGATATTTAAGCTCTAATAGACCACATCATGAGAAAAAAAAACGTAGAGAAAGATTTGCTGTCAATATGAGTTGTGAGTGGTAGAACTAGTAAAATCTAAACATGACTTTAGAAATCAGAATCTGATTCTAATCAGAAAAAGTTGAAATCTGTGCCCAGAACTCACGAAAATGATTGAGTTTTCCTGATCCCAGGAGGCACAAGTTTCACCTCATTTGACCTTGGCTGTTTACAAAGTAGATGTCAGCATCCTAACCAGTAACCCTAGGCTCATTTTACTGTCAAAGGAGAGATCCAGGCAATTTTAGGGTTTCTCTGACTTATTTTAGACTTTTACTGCAGGGTGAGATGAGTTATGGCCAATACTCCATTGACTGTATCACATCATCACTATTTTCAAAGGGACCTTAGGTTCTTCATTCATTTAATCAGTTGAATTTTCCTGGAGGTAATGGCTAATGAATTTTCCAGTGAATAAGGAGGTTTTGTTTCTAAAGCTCAGTACAGAATTGCCTAGTGTAATGACTAAGCTCATTAAGATTCCAGTTTGCTACATTTTTTTTTTAAACTCAGTTTTGGTAAGACAAAATTAGGATCAGTTTTACTAGATTGCTTTCATCAGTGATAACCAGAAAGATTCCCCCAAAACAGGTAATAACTTGCTCTTATACAGAAATTCTTAATACCTAATTCCATGTTCTGAAAACAATAATGGTACCCACATCTTTGGGGAACACAGAGAAATTGAAATAAAAAAATATATAATTCTTTGCTGAATCCACTGAGGGTTCTAGTTTCATCTGGTAGCAAGAAATCTGGAGGTGCTTCTGTTGATGGCCTAGGTGTTATTGATTCACAATGAACAATGAGGTCAATGGAAAAAAACCTGACGGTATCCAAATATCCTGGATAGCTGGTGGAAAACTAGAAAGGGAAAGGCACTGAAAGCCAGTTACAGAGACTGGGAACAGCCAATGTACAGGGTCACATGGGCACACTCAGACTTGGCTCGTAAACTCTCCTGTCAATGCGACACCATCGGTTGGAAAACCATGCTGAGGTATCTAATGTTGCAATGAGCTGGAAAAGAACTATTGCTGAACAGATGCTAGGCTTGCCAAGCCTACAAACATCACCTGTATCATCAACAAAATTGGGCTAGCTTTTCAAAAGTTACATGGGCTATTGAGAGATTCAAGTCTCCTGTCATGAGTGAGGGTGTCACCCTGAAGCAGAGTTCAGGGTGTCTGCAGAGGGTGATCAGGATGCTGTGCCATGTAGGACTGGGGAAAGAGTAAAAAAGTGCCTTCATTTTGAATAACTGTCATGGCCACTAATTCTGGCTAAATGGTAGCAACTGGTAAGAAAAAACACCTCAGTCTGACCTCAGAGAATGAAATCCCTAGTACATCAATCTGTGATACAATATTTTGATACGGATATCATTTTTGCACATGTATATAAACTGTATTTTCAACAGCGCATAAAGAGCATCCCAGTAATGCACTCATAAATTGATTTTATAAGTTTGATCTGAGTTTATTGGTGAACTATACTTCTGAGACATAACAGAACATAGGCATGGGAATGAAAACAGTTACTGACTATGCAGTAACCATGGTATATGTTGTTCTCTTGAAGCTGTTTTTATTGCATACCACTGGACTCCTGTTTTCTCCCTATGTCTCTTTTTTAGAGCAACAGCTGTAAACTTGTTTTTTCCACTTGCTGTACTTTAAAGCTGTCTGTGTTTGAAAAGAAAACAATTCTTTCTTTTCTGACTAACACTGTGGTCCCCTGACTTCCTGAAAAGCATAAATAAAGCCTTTAGGTCAAATCTTAAAGTAGTTCATTTAACTGAAGACATCATTTTAGTGTTACTCAGGGTAAGGTATGTTTGAAAGAGTAGACATCTATGGTATGGTTGGTCCCTGCTTGGTTGCCCTGATTGCAAAGTCATGGCTTCTAGCTCTTCTGAGGGGTGATCTTAGTCTCATGTCAGAGACTGAAGTCACATACAGTGCAAGTGACCAGCTACGCAGAGGGTTTCTTTCTCAGTCCTTTAATCCTTTTCAATGGATAATACACTGACTAACTTCTGATAGCTATGAAGCACTTGTTACTGACTCAGAGCATAATACTGCTTGTCACTTAAGTTGGTTTTGAGCTCCTGCCCAGTTTGATGTAGTTGGTGAGGCAGAGCCTTGTGGCATGAAAAAGGCTGATTGGTGGACAAAGGTACCCACTACCAGCTGTATCACTGCTGGTACAGGAGAAGGACTTGAGGGAAAGCAGTAGGTTTTGTAAGTGCTGTTGATCGTTGATGTTCTAGTAAACTCACAGAGATCTTTCCATTTGAGCTGCCACATATATGGCAAGCCAAGCTGTAAATGGTAGTTACTTTAAGTTTACTAATTAAATAGTTCTTTAGTCATTCTTTCCTTCATGCTTAGAGCTGATGTATTCCTCTGATGAACCGTGTACACAAGAAAAGAGCCAAGCAACAAAATCTGTACACACTAGTAAAAACCAAAACAAAACAAACTAAACCAGATAAATGGATAGTGTACTTCAAATGAAGCATTAAGACGTAATCTTTACTCTGACGAAGTTTCATCAGGCTGCTCCTTGAATGGCAGGCCCTCTCATCTAATGAGCAGGTCATTGTACAGACAGTTGCTTAGAGCGTTTGTATGGTATTGCTCATACTCACAGTTTCTTTCCAAAGGAAGTGAAGGTTTACATTCTAGGATGAAAGGATTATTGTCACTTTTAACCCTTTTCTCTATAATGGTGCTGCTCTATTATATGAACATATAAGGTTAAATATAAGTTGGAAAATTCTTGCTTACAGATTTTTCATTTCTCATATCACTTCTTAGCCTTTATCTCCCAGACCTCTCAACTTCTTTGCAACTATATACATATGCACATATATCTCTCTCTGTATCAGCTAAGGTGTTAGAGATCACTGTGATGAGAGTGCTTAGAAGACTGATGAATCAAGCCAGTTTTAAACTATAAAACAAAATTTTATCGAATTCATTTATTAACAACACTATTTTTGCTAATGGTTCATTCTTATGCATCATTATTCATCATTTCTACACATACAAAAAGCTCAGACTAACAGTCATATTTCGAATTGGCTGTAAATATACAGTACCATGGAGATGATGCCGTACAGCAAGTGCAGGCAGCTGCAGTCCTTGGTGTTTCTTAGTCATGGAGGTCCAGGTGATCAAGCTTGAGATCCCTCTGATGAGCATCAAAGTGGGTTGTCTTCTGCCTTCTCTGTCTTCCTTCCATGAGCTTGAAGTTTTTAGGGCTTCTTTGCCTTCCTCCCAAAAAGGGTGGTCTCCTCTGCTCCTGATACTGTGTATTTTTTCATCATGTCAGTGATTCTTCTTGCGCATTTGGCAGGATGTCCTGCTTATTTGCAGTCCCTTGTGCTTATCTTGTCCTTCAAGAACTTTTTGTGTCTCCTACATGCAGCTGCACTCATTGCTTTCCCCTTTGGTGGGCAGACTGCTCAGATATTTATGTGCCATCACAATGTTATGAAGTGCTCATACACTATGTTGGTCACAGTATTTTACTAATATTCAGATTCAAGATTAGGTAGCATTTACTACATCCTGACTAGTGCACTTTTAATTTGTAAGTGTCACCACATGTTTCAGCTACCAGCCCCATCACTTCAGCTGTAGGGATGGGTCACTCTGCCTCCTTGCCAAGGCAAAAACTGGATAGTCATACCCGAGTTTGCACAAGCCCCTGTCCTACCGCATTACATAAGGCAGCCCAAAACACAATCTAATCTTGGATCTTCTGGATTCAGTCTTTTATGCTCCTTGGATTACAGAAATTACTTACAGCAAGGTGAAGGACTGGACTCCCTCCCTCCAGTGGAGGAGGGATGTGACATGGAGATGCTTGATGGAAAATAAGAGACAACCCTTTATCAACTCTGTAGGTCCCTCCTCTTTCCAAAACTCCTTACAACCTTCTCCTAGGAAGGCAGACATCCTCGCTGGTGTTGGACTGAGATTCTGAATCTATCACCCACCTCAGGACAGAAAGAAAATGTGTGACTGGGGCAGGAGTGGGTGCCAGGTCTCCTGGGTCCCCAGTGCATCACCACGCAGCCCACACTCCCCCAGGCCCAGTGGGCTGTGAGCATCTTCCCAGGGTGATGTCGCTTATTGATGGACAACTCAGCTGACGGCAGAAGTTGCGCAAGCACTGTAAACTTCTGGATGTCTGAGTCTGCAGATTGCCACAGACTCCAGCATTTCCTGCTTACGTGCTGCACGTGCGTGCGAGGATACTCTGAAGTTACGCTGATGCAACTAAAACCAGATTTGGTCTGGTACTTTCTGGGAAGGCTCTTACTCTGAAATAAATAACAAAGTTCCTTTTTGTGGTACTTTTCTGGAAATTTTCTTGAGAGGTCTATCTTTTGTGGCAGTTGAAATACCTGAAAAGATTGAACAAAACAAATCCAATGGAGATACAATGGCTGTTTATGTAGTGAAATTCAAGCTAGTATGGCCAGAAGTCGTGTGCTTTTGAAAACACTGGGAGGGAGCCTCTTTCTTCCCTGTCACTGCACTTGCTCAAGGGTTACCCATTGGTGCCTCAGACCTGCCTGGGAGAAGTGACACAAATGGGACTGCTCTGGCACTTCACGTGAAGCATGAGTTCAAGTGAGCGGCTGAGTTGGGTTTGAGTGCCCAGATGGTGTAGGCAAAAGCATGAAGGTGCCCAATTTGTGGGCAAGAGGCTTAAAATCACCCTGAAGGACACTATTCAGGACTCATTTGTATGCTGCAGATTCAATTTCAAGTCAATGTACAGTATCTACTGCGCTTGGACATTTCTCCAAGGGTAAAATAGGCTGGCAGTTTAGCTTTGCTATCTGTCAAAGATGGGTTCACGGCAGATTTTTGCGTTTAGAAGGAAAAACAACCAAAGTACTAATTTAGTGCTTGCTATTGCTGTCAAATTGACTGAGAAAGCAATGGAGAAAAAAACTTGGGAGTTTGCAATGGTGACCTACAGAGAAGAGTGCTAGAAAAATGCAGATAACCTCTTATCCCTGTTTCATCAGGAACCTTGACTGCCCAGAGCTGATCTCAAACAACAGTATGGCCAGCAGCTCTGGCAGAAGACAACACAATTGTGTCCCTTCAGGTGAGGCTGGGTGAGAGTCTCAGCTGTTTGTTGGCTGTGTGCCTGTCCCTCTCAGGCAGGAAGCACTGCTGACCATTCACTTCTCTGTTGCCTTCTTGCAGGCTTTGCCTTGTCTTGTGGCTGCAGACTGATACACATTCTTTTTTGGTTGGTTTTTGTTGTTTCCCCCCACCCCCCCACCCCATCTGTTAATTTGTTCTCTAGAGCTTGCAGGCATCACATGAACCAGATTAGTGACAACACAGTCATATCCTCACAGCCTGCACTAGTGCTGGGGCTGATCATGTTGCAGCTCTCTCATGTGCCACTTTTAAACACCAGGGCTTTTGTTAATCTCCTCCTCAGACAGGAACAAAGACATTAGGGAAAACATTAGAGTCCTGCAAGATGCAAAGTTAAATAAAATCAATTATATTGCCTATGATACACCACTTATCTGCAAATACTTATATCTATGTATAAATTATCAAAACCATGCCAGATTGTTTGCAGATTCTCCTACAATTGGAAGGAAAACTTTCTAGTGGATAGCAATGGCTAGAAACTTTTTATTCAATTGGTGGTTTGTTTTTTTTTTTTTTTTTTTTTTGACATTAGTAAGACATTTCGGTAAATATTGACACAAAAAAAGAACACTATTAACATTCCTCTTTACCCACATAAATCTGTCTTGTTGATCTCCCTGAAATGGACAGCTTCTTAAATTATTCCTAAGAACCAAGTCCACTTGATGTAAAATGTCCTTTTCTGTGACGCAAACTATGCATCAACAGAAATAAAAGAGCATTTGGCACTGAACTTATGTTCCAAAATAATTGAAGGACTGGTGAGAGAGACACACTTTCTTGCCCCAAGGATCCTCAATAATCTGTGCAGAACCCCAGGACTCAGTTGCATACACTGAAATATTTTCTTAAGGACTTCTGCTTTGGAGCCACTCACTTTTCAGTTTACTCTGCATTTCCTAGATATAAAGTAATAGCATGATTAATCTGATTGGCTTCCCTTGAAAGATCTTGTGAAGGCACATGACAAAATATAATAAAAAAGCTGAAGGAGGACTCCTTCTCAGGCATCATTAAATAATTCAGCATCTATGTTTGACTTGTGCCAGTTTGAATATATAAAATGAAAGTAATTTGTTTAGTCTGGGAAAGACATTCAACAGTTCAATCACACTGATAGAAGAAACAGATGCTCATCCCTTTTTCTGCACTTCCTGCAACCTGCATATAGATTACACTGGGACATTTTAATGTCCCACCCTAAGACATTGTGTACACGGTGACCCCAGAGCGATGCTCCTACCCACCCCACCTCCAAGCTGAGAAGAGTTCAGAGGGGATTTGTATGTAGGGAGATGAGGTGGAGGAGTGTGTTCAAAGAAGAGGCCCAAGAGAAAGGTGTAATTCTATACCTACATCCCTCAAAAAAACCCCAGTCTGAGACAGACTAGTGCTACAGTGCCATGGAAGAGATCAAGGTGTCCAGCTGTGCCCCATGTTACCTGTATAATCTGGAAGGGGCTTAAAGGCTAGGAGAGAGGATTAGTAAAATGTTTTTTGTGGACTTGGCTCCTTTTTAATCTCAACCAGCAATGTTTTGGATTGCAGAGTCCTCATGTTACGCTGCACATGGCAGGGAACAGTGACAGCCCCGCGCAGCACCCGCCTGGACCGGCAGTGTTAGCACTTCCTCGCTCCTTGGGCTTCCCCTGCCATCAGTGGACAGAGTTAATCATTGGGTCCTGAACCCTAACTGAAGTGAATCTTTTCCCATTGACTGTAGGAAGATTGCAAGTCATATCTAGCCTTCCTAGGTCCAAGTCAACTAACTTGGCTAGGCAAGGTAGTGTTAAGCCCAGGAACACTGGCCATATTTTAAAGTGGAGGTTGGGTGCTTTACAAATGGTACTGTTCTTTGCGGCCTCTGTTCCTCCTTGCACACTTTTTCAACCTCCTGGTGAATACTCAGTTGCATTAGCTTTCCTGTCCTCTTCTTGTTCTGCCATTTAATTTTGCTGGAACACTGTAGAAGGCTGAGGGAAGATTTTGCAATACTTATTTTATAGTAGTTTATGGTAATTGTTCCCACTGAGACATTCCCAGCTGATAGGAAATATTTATTAGTTATTGAGCATTCTGTGCAGAGACAAAGGAAAAAAACCCAACCCACAAACCTCAACTCTGACTTTACAATTCATAGATGAAAGGTGTTTATCTCTCTAGTTGGGATCGGTATTTCAGGCCAGTGGCAGCCATAGGCAGTGAAAATAGAGGTGGCAGTGGGAGCAGCTGAGGGGTATGTATGTCACACCAGGCAGTACTAATACTGAAGCTTTGGTTTCTTCTGTCATCTCCTCTGCATTCACCAGATGAATCCATGCCCTCTCACAATCTGCAGATGGAAAGGAGAACTGGCTTGAGAAAATCTGCCTAACAAACAACAGCTAGTTTTGGCACCTCCAGTAACAGAGCTCACCGTTTCCCTTAAGCCCATCCTCTCAATTAAAGAAGCTTAGCAAAAGCTTAAAGGACATCTGAGCTCTCTTCTCTAGGTGGAGCCAAGCTCAGGAAATCAAGCTTTATGGAAAGGAAAGCATCTCTAAGTAACCCAGCAGAATCTATGCTGTATTCAGCAGCCAAGAAGCTCAGAGATCACAGATGTGTGTTCATACTTCGAACATCCGCAGCTGCTGGGAACTTCACGTGGGTTGAGTTTGCAAGAATAGTTTGCATTTTTCTTTTCTAGTCTGATTGCTGATCAAACACCTCGTCTGCATTGTTGCTTCCAGCAATGGCAAATTTACAGTGATCTGAAAGGAAGATGAGCAACTTTCTGACTATGACAGGCTTGAGCCAAAGCTCAGGAAAATAAATACAAAGTGCTTCATTAACAACAGTGGACTTTGGATCAGACCCGCTGTCTATTTATTCAATTATACAGTGTTATTAGGAGAAAAATTGCTTCGTGGCCTCCCTAGTAGGTAAAATTTAAGCCCTGCAGCATGAAGTTTTAGTCTCCTATTTTACCATAGTTTGCACAGCTTGCCAGAGCTTGCATTATTTTTATGTTATTGCTTTCCAAGCATTACAATCTGGTTCTTAAAAATCCTGCTTGAAGAGCAGTGTCCCTGAACCTGTGGCTTCCAGGTTATGTAAAGAACAAAGTAATCTTTATTTCAGGGGTACTTAGTATACATTTTCCAGGTGCTTTTTTGTTCTCATTCTGGAAATATAAAAAGAAAGAACGTTTATAATTTTTCCATTGTTGTTCTACATATTTCAAAATTGAAAAAAAAAAAGTAAAAAAAAAGTCTAAAACTAATTCACTTGCCTGGATTTATATGGTTGAAATCCAGACTGTGAGGCTTAACCTTCTTGGTTAAGTAAGCCACATGGCAGAGTTTACTCCTCAGATGTTTTCAGTGACATTGCATGTGTGAATGTAAAGGATTTTTAAATGATGTCATTGTAAGTCATTTTGCAGAAAAAAATACTCTGGCAAAACTAAAAAAAAAGACCCAGTATGTGGGATATGTATGTGATCCTGCAAATCTTACAGCTTAAAATAATCACTGTGTGGTTTTTTCCCTGTTACTCATTTGCCCATAGTCAGTTCAAATTCTTTCTTAGAATACAATCTCATTACAGAACTTGTACAGATGATCCACATGCTCTACTGATCAATTCCATTACCAGGATGCTAGCTATAAATGGGTTCCTTATTCTTCCCCTTTTTTAAACCTATTTGCTTATGTTTCAATAGCGCTATAAGAGTATTTAAATAGACATATGAGAGGGAAGCTTATATTCTAGCTAGAAAAGCTACAGGCCACCTGGCACTCACTGGGTTTCTTAGTTTTGTCCACTGGACACTGGAAAAGACAGACTGATGGTGTGAGAATATTTCAAAGATGGTATAAATGACAGCCATAGATTTGTATGTCCTGTCTGTCCCCCTCCCACAGGCCCATTAACTACTGCAACATGTCAGCTCTTTTCTGAGCAGAAAGGAGACAATGCAGTGCTCAGAATGACAACATGGAAATGGCCTCAGGTATTTGCCTGTAGACCACAGAAGGCCTGGGGCAAATCTGGGAAGGGAGGTCTCTCAGAGGATTATCTCCTGCTGTAGCCACTGGCTCATCCATGGTCCCTGCCAGCCTTGTGACTGTACAGCAAGGCAAACAGGAACAGTGTGGAGGAGGAAGGTGGGTGCAGGCAGGAAAAGCTTTTTCCCGCTTCGGCTCATCTTTACTCTTTATTGATAGCTAACAGCTCTGGAAAAATGATTTCTGGAGCACATAAAGTAGCATGAACCACAGAGGTATTAGCAGTAATGTGTCCCCATTCAGGACTGGTGCACCGATGACAGTTCTTTGGCAAAACAGAGGACCCCACAGCAACCTGCATTGGCAGCTCATATTTTGTGTTACTACTGCGTCTCGATTTTCTGTGGTTTGCAAGTCCTTTTAAAAACTCTCAGGCAGAGAGTATCACTATATTGTGTTGTATTATAATATGAAGATCATGTGTATTATTCTGAGAAGAATTTAAAAGCTCAATCCACCAGTACTTTGTATAATTTCCCTAAAATATATGAATGCTAATCAAACTTTTATGGATGTGTGGTCTTAGTGGGTACATCTTCAGTGAGAACAAGGGAGTTCTGCCTGTTTCCTTCTGGACTCTCTCACTGTGGGTTTTACATTCTCACTGTATTTACATTATTTCGCACTCACATGGAAAAGTATTTTCCAAGGCAGCATGGTTTGCTAGTTAGCATAAGATAAAGCATGGTAGAAAAAAAAAAAAAAAAAAAAAAAAAAAAAAGAGAGAGAGAGAGAGAAAAAAAAGAAAAGAAAACAAAACAAAACAAAAAGAGCTAAAGTAGTAGAATAGAGTACCGTATCAGTGCTGACATCCTGGCCTGGTCTGGCTTTGCAAATATTCATTTGCCTTCCCCTAGAGATACGAGTAAGATCGGATGTTTGTGTTTCACTCACGGTAGTGACTCAAAAATGGAGTGGATAAGTATGGTGATCAAGCTGGTAACAAGAGGAGGGAACTGCAAACCATTTCAAGGATGGCCTGGAAATAAAATTAATTTAGGGTATTTGTATTTTTTTACACTTACATACTTTGAGTACATTATAAAACTCTGAGTGTACAAAATCTTGGGACTAATTCTTGTAAAAATGAGACCTTTATTAAGCCATTTTAGTGGGCTAAAAGATTCTTAAGCTGGACAAGAATTATGATTATGTCCATCTTCTACTGCTAGAGTTGACCTGAAGTGTACATAAGAGCTCAGGTCTGTATGTGGCTAAATACTGAGAAATAAAGGTTGCATTTTTCAGACAGTCATTACTAATTTTAAATAACATTGCAGAGAAGTCAGTGTTACTTTGCCCTGAGGGATCTGAAAAGCCTGTCAGGAACAAATTTGTAGTAAACTCAAATGTGTATTGCCAGGCTTGTTTTCAGTAAGATTATAAATGTCAGTTGCCGGTCCAGAACAGGTGGCACTATAAAAAAATTGGCTATGGGAAATGAATACCGCTTACCAGGAAAATATCCACTTTCGCAGATTGGGAATAAGAACTGTTGCACAGCTGATCTGTGAACTAGTGGTACTTTTTAATGTGTTTTCCTTAAAATTGCTTTGAGAAGTTAATGGCTACAGATTTTCCCCTGTTACTGTTTGTTTTTCTGTTTCTTTTATTCCATAGTTCAGTGTATCAAAGCTTAGAAAGTGAGATCTGAAATATTAAAGAGTCTTTATGTGTGCCATCTTGGCACTTGGATCAATGATGGGAACAGTTTAATACTGCTATTACCGCATTAATCACAAAGGAGTTACTGTGGCTTCAGACTGAAGCAAACATGGGCAGGATGGGGTCTGCAGCCACACAGTACCTACGACAAACGATTTACTGGTTGTTTCACATCAGAGATCTCTCCTGGGCTTGTTCTTCTTGTTATTTATATGAGTAGTATATGAACAGTAATAGGCTGATTACTGAATTTTATTCATCCTCTTTTCCAGCAACAATGGTTTTTCTTTAAACTGGAGAAGGTGAATAATAAACCAAAGCCCTGTACTTACTGTGATGGAAAGCCTCTCTTCCAGGAATTCTTCAGATCTCATTTTATTTTTAGTGGCAATTTACCAATATGGCACTACCTTATGAAGGTCAGAGAAATGGTGTGTCCCCAGAGTGCTGCAGATGATGCCATTGCTCCCTTTCTATTATATGCTTCAGGCTGTGTAGCACAAATTGTACTCCAGAGGACACAGGTGAGTGAAATAGAAATAAACACATGAACACAACAAATGAGAAAACCATTAATGCTTTTTGCCATTTTTTTACTGCTGTGGAATCTTTGAGCTCCTTCTGCCCTAACTGATCCTTTCAGAGTAAGTCACAGTTGCCCAGCCAAGACCAGTCTGCCTTCATATCAGTGAAAAATGACAAAAGGTTTACAAGACTCCTTAGCTTACTGAGATCTGAAAAACTGGCCACACAATTCCCTGGCAAAACAGGCCGGTTGTACCTTTCCAACCCAGAACTGCTCACTCCCTTGGCATCTGGGGGATATCTCTGTGTTGCTGGTACAAACAAGAATTCATGGTACCACAATTGACATTTTCTAGCATCCTAACAGTTCATAGCATTTCCTTTATGAATCAGAGGTGTCTTTTTGGAAGCTGAGTGACCAGGAATTAAATGAGGGTAACTCATATAGCAGTTTCTCTATAGTATCCCCACATTTCCCATGAGAATACTTCTTCAGGACCTGAGCACATGTCCCATACAGCCACACAGTGCATCACAAATCCATTTGTGATATAAGTAGTGACTTTTTCAGCATGAAGTAGGACAACTCCTAGATGTTTGGATATTTAAATTACTGCCCTCTCCTCTCTTACCTGGAAAAAAAATAAAAATTAAAAATTCTTCAGTTGGTCATTCAGCCTTATTCACTTGCCACAGCAATTCAACAGAAAGTGGCTCAGGGCTACAGAAGAAAGCTACTACTCATGCTTTGCCTGTTTCAGTTACGCATGGCTGGCAAGGAATCTTGCTAATTGAAACACCTAATTCATGTTCGCTATTCTGCACCTTCCTTCCCTTCCTTCCTCCACGTCCTCTGGGGGTGAAATGACATCTGGGGTGTGGGTTCCGTGTCACTGCTGCCAGTGTGCTCCAACCTGCAGCACGATTTAACCTTTATCAGGTGCCATGCTTGAGGTTAATAACAATAAAAAATAGTCCCGGCAGGAGCACTGGGAAAGCATGCATATAATAGACCTCAAAACACCCACAGTGGGCAAAGTTCAGGAAATTCCTGAACTTAAAAATGGCCTTCTCAGTTTCTTATAAAGAAAGAAAGAAAAAAATTTAATTCTCTCCCAGGCATTAAAATCAAGATTATGAAATTTAAGAGTAGATTGAGTTCTTTCCTTGCATTCAATTGCCTTTGTTGAGTAGGGATATATTCTGGTTCCTAGCAGCACACCACTGTTTACACTGGTTACTAAAGGAATAAATTGTTCTAAGGATGCAGATGTCCAAGTAGTTAACATTACAGCCTACAGCGATTGCCAAGGAAATAGGAAAACCTGAGTTACTCTCCTGCAGAACTACTTTGTTAAGCTATATTTCTTACTTATGTCATGCTTAGTTTTCTCCCTTTACGCAACATCCCTATGTGATGTTGATGGGTACTGAAACCTGTGTCCAGAGGTCACAGCTGGTGACAGAGCTTTTGTGTACTATAGGATGTAAGCAAAAGCTCTTGGCTAAGAGCTTCACAAATGACTGCCTGTAGAGGCCTCCATTTTTATTTGCCTGGCTTCAGCACCTTAAAATCGGCTAGATTTTAAGTTTAGCTACAATTTCTGAAGGTGAAATGTGCAGCTGAGCACCCAAATCAGTACTTCTGTTGAAAATCACTGATGGTCATATAAAAATATTTGTAAAATCATACCATGTGCAGTTGGCCTCTCCATTCCAATGTTTTATTTAAAGGCTTCTGAGCTCAAAAATTATATAGAATTTAAATATGCAAATACATTTCTGTGCCTTTTAAACTTTTCAAGTGTATGAATTTTTTAATTTTTTTATTTTTTAATGGAAACAGACACATTGTGAAGAAACAACAAAAAAAGATGCCAGTTGACTTCAGAGGATATTTTACTTACTTCTCAGGAAGTTTAGGAGAATAACAGTTGAAAGGAGATATAAGATAACGTGTACCATGAAAAAATATTCAACTTTTGTGGTTACACTGTGCCAGTTTGTGCAAAGGTTGATGACATCCTCCGTTTAGTTTGTTTGATGATTGTTTTCAATTAATATATACGATACATTGATGTTATCTAGATTTTTCCAATTCATTCCAAGTTCATCTGGCTAAGAACCTCAGACACCATCAGTTGTTAATAATTTAAAAGTATTTACACTAATTTTTCTAATTTTTCCTTTTAACACATGCAAGAAGTTTGCAGAAGCCTTTGTATTTTTATTTTATACATGTAATATATACCAAGTATTTTAGCTGATGGTTTATACATCGAAAATTTATTCACATGGTCACTCGTTAATAAGATGCTGTTATGCACTAGGAAAGTTCCTTACCCTCTCCTGGTGACTGCGAGTAACATATTCTCAAAGGTAGAAAAGCACACAGCAGGTAGACTAAAACAAGGAAGAATTTTGTCTATTATAAAATACTGGAAAGGCAGGAAATTTAAAGTTGAGTCTAATGTTAAAATATAAACAATCAGAAAGTTAAGATAGGTTTGGATCTCTGTGAAGTGTATGCACTGTTGGAAATGAGGTATGAAAGGAGGTTGGATTCTTCTCATTCCTATACTGTCAGAACCAGAAATGGTCTTGGTGTAATACTGGCAATGTAACAGGAAAATGGGATGAAAAAACCTAAAAATCCTAAGATCAAGACTCTTCAGGGGTGATCAGGAGAGAGACAGAACGCTGGGCGTGCTCAGTGCCTCCCCTGCTGTGGTGGGCTCCTGGCTTGCATTCCCTCCCCACGGAAAACAGACGTGTCCCTGTGCCATCTTTTGGATTCCCCTCATATCCCGGGCTCCCTAGAAGCTCATGTGGGACGAAGGCAAGGCTCTCGTGTGTGTAGTTGAGCAGTCTGCCCATTCCACCACTGGCACCAGTGTCTGTCCACCTTCGATCGGTCGCCATCTGTGACACTTGATAACCTGGACTCTGACAGTGGCTCCTATTTAGGAGTCCAGAAATTCAGCTGGAGAGCTGGAAATCTTTCCCAAGAGATCTTTACTGTGTGGTATAGAGAAGGCTTCTCTGGACAAAGCAGAAGATGCTAATTCTTGTTACTCTCATGTTCTTTTAAACCAAGGCTGCCCTTTTAATACCATGGAGTGTCTTGTTGAGCTCTGGTCATTCGGCATCAGTGCCAGACTGCATGGACATCTCCAGGCCCAGTGACAAGACACTTAAAAATACATACTACCTGTGAACTACTTCTGGGGTAAAGTTCAAGGGAAATATTGATTGAATTGACATCAGAGACATTGTCAGAGGGTTTTCTCAGCCCTCGCTGATAGCAGCAACCTGTGGGAGAAGAAGTCTCAGGCAACACCAGAGCTCTGGATGCAGGCCTCCATGTCTGGCCTATGCAACAGTTTATTCATGGATGTGTCATTGTGGCCACTGGTGTCAATAGCTCATGACTTCCACAGAAATTTTTCTTTCAGTTTATCAGTAGTTTCCCTCCATTCTCATTTCTAACAAGGGAAGATTGAGGTGTTTTAATTGCTAAAAACCCCCACTTTGCTGCTACTCACAGGACCAAATAATTGCTGAAAACAATGATTTACAATATGGCTTGTAAATCCTGGGTGTGTTGTCAGATGCCTGCTCAGATGGACTGTGCATACTTTCTCCCACGAGATGGGAGAGATTCAGTGCTCCTGATTTATGTGCCATTTCCAGTTTGGGCTGGGACAGGTACAAATGACTGGGTGCCTTTATTGCTTAAAAATCTTTTTTGCCTGCTACTGCTGAATTTTCTGTAGATGTACCCACCAGGTCGCATACTCCATGTGGAAGAGCAGGCCAGTAACTGTTATTTCAATTACACTTTGTAATTACAAAACTAGACAAAGCATAAATCCTTTTAGGGAATGGAGGCTGACTACCACAGTAGCCGGTTTTGCTGGCTTGGATCAAAACACATTCTCCCTTACATTCCTGCTTTAGACTGAGGGTCGTCTTAACACCAGGGTCAACACCTACATATAAGGTGCAATGAAAGGGCTGTGAGGACTGAGGTGTGATGTGTATGCAGTAACACAGAGACTTTGCTGTCCGGAGTTTCCAGGTCATGCATCAACGGTGCATTCTGGTAGATGTATGCAGACAACCATCTCTTAACAACCACAGTTACTATGCCTCTGGAGCTGTGGTTATAATGCCAGCAACCCAATACTCTATTATTCTTCAGCATTGACTTCAGCTCAAAGCAGCCATTTTCTTTTATTTTATTGCTTTGGGGCTAGAATTACTTCATCCCAGACCACATGCTAAGAGCACTAACTTCCAAGGACCTCTTCTGCTGTGAGTAGCTGAAACATGAAGATCCAAGGCCTCAAGCCAGGTTTTGATTTCTGTTGTGCTGGCATGAATGGAGCCACTCCAGTTTTAATGAGCATAACTGAGTGGGGAGAACTTGGGCCTTCTCAGAGCAGATTTCTGAGTGTCACACTGGAAAAAAAATGTCTGTCACTCTGCTTCCTATTCTTTTCTGGGTTTGAATGGTCAGCCAGAATTTTGAAAACATGTCATCAGTGATTTTGAAGTCCTGAAAAAAAAGTTAATTTCTAGACTTTGTAAATATAAGGAAGATTTACTGGAGCGAAAAATAGAAAAGCTCATGGTATAGCAGCTTCACTTAGGGTGCTCAGAGTAATGATGGACATGATAAAACATACTTACTAGGGAAATAATATTACCTCATGGGCTAAATATAATTAAAACCAGCAATCTTGTTGAGTATCTTACTTGAGGATGAGATGAAGGACACTGGCTAATTTTCACCACCAATGTCTGGCATACCTTCTGCTGTAGACAACCGATTTTGAGTTCATCATCATTAAGTATTAGAGTAAATTTGGGGAGGTCACATAAGGGATATCATCCCATAGCTTCATGGCATAATGTATATGCTGTTGAAAAAGCTGATGGGATGGAGCTTGGATTATTCACAGGTCATTTCCCCTTAGGGAAAGGTTTTGGAGCTATGACTGTTAGTTCAGATTCCTTCTTCCTGGTCATGTGGTTTTGCTTAACACATAGCTCATTTGTTTGGGTAGTGCCTTGGTTGGCAGAATATATCTTTGAGCAAATGTTATTTCCAAAGTGGAGGTCATGATCTTGGAAGTGCAAGTGGAAATGGGGTCATGGGAAAAGTTGAGAATCACTGGAATGTGGTGAAAGCAAAGTAATCTATAAATGTTTATGTTGACAGCAACCACAAAATGGTTCCCTGGGGAACTCAGATGAAGTTACCACAGGGAGCAGCAAGGTAGAACTGACATAAAAAGCTCAAGGTTTGGGCTTGCTGTTCTGAAAAAACCTTTAGGTAGTTCAGCTCTCTTAAATCTAAACCATGTGCTGTGATACCCTTTTAATCACAGAAATCAGGCTTTGTGGGGATGTTTCCTTTGAGTGTACATGGAATATCACTGCTTTCTGGCAAACAAGAAGCTTCCTCTCCCGACAGTGAGAAAAGTTTCACATATCATGTGCCACAGACATCAAAGAAGATTTTCATCTTTGTTTCTTAGTAAAGAAAATATTTCCATATATGCATATGTTTGTTTACTCTTCAGCGGAGGGATTTTCCAGTCCTCAAAGTTTATAGGTGGGAAGACTAAAACTAGAGGGGGACTTTTTTGTCAGAGGAGAAATCACGGGTTTGCTTGCTGTGTACAAAACCTTAGCAGAAAGTTTGTCATGGACATAGTTTTGCGTACTAGGAGCTTAGTGCAGTACAAAGTAAAGTGTCTATGTTGCTGCAGGACTGGGGCTGAGCTATGTGATTGCCTCAAAAAATCTGGCTGCTACAGACAACTTGGCAACTGGCTTGAACACCTGGGTGCCAGATACGTTTGAAGGCAGCTGCTGTGTTGATCCTTCTGCATTGTATGACGCATGGCAATTACTCTGAAGAAGGACTATTGGAGATCTTTAGGCAAATCCACAGCATCATTACAGCAGTTCTGTTTAGCTCTGTTCAGTTTGATATTCTTTTTCCCACACATGGCAGTGATTGTGCTGACTGACTGCGTATGATGGAGCCCTCGGCTCAACTCAGCAGTAACTTTCTGATCATTAATGAAGGTCCTAAACCCTTGATCAGTATTTTGTTCAGCTGAGGTGCCTGCCTGAATTAAGTTCAGTATTAATATTTTAATTTTCCCACTTTGGTGTCTCCTCACCCTACTTATATGAATGGCATTAAACTTCTCAAACAAATCTTTGTTCAGTCCGCTCAGTAAGCGACTCCCTGTTCATTAGATTTTCAATGGATATCACAATTGAACATTGATGAGTAGTAAACAATACCTAAAATTAGAACTTCATATGCAGACCACAGTTGTGAAAACAAGCCTGGGCTTGCTAAGTGTGTGAATCCTTTTGCATTGCCTTTTGAGAAAAGAAATAACTGTACAATTCTGTTAAAGGCACTGGTATTTGTCATTAAAATGATACAATTTGGAGATAGCATTTCTGTCTCATATGAGCTACATAGGAGGTAGCTCTATAAAGAAAACATTTTCCTTACATTTAGAAGATTTTCTTCACAGGTAACCTCCAACCTCACCTTTTAAGTGAAATGCACATTTTGCTGAAGTCACTAACAATTCCCAAATAGGGCCAGAAATCCTCAAAACTTGCTAAATTTCTGTATGGGCAGATTTTAGTGTGTAAATGTGAGAGCTGCCACCATTATGTCCCCTACCTCTGTGCTTTACAGTGCTGGGGAAGTAAAAAATACGGGTAGGAACTGGGAAAACCTGAGGGTCCTCCTTCCAAGTTTCAGGGAAAGCCTAGCAGAAATGTCACACAGCACTAAGCAAAAGCATCATGTACTTGTGGCTGTGTTAATTTTCCTTTGCACTGTAGAAAACAGAAGGATGTCCTTAAAAAGACATGTTTCAGACCAAAGAAGGTGCTGAGCCCCAGCAGGGCCCCATGATACTCCTGCAGTAGATTCCTCTTACCCTTGGTGTAATCCGGATACCCCTGGTGGGATGCTACTGGGTGTGCTAGGCAGCATTGCCTGCTGGAGGACTGGGAGATGATTGGGGGGCATGAGGTTGGGGGGTGAGGAGGGGGAAAGAGGGTGGCAGTTTGGTAACAGTTTGCAGGTTTGAGAGAAGCACTTCAGGAACAGTGCAATGTTCCCGCTGAAGTGATCAAGTAAGGTTAATTACTTAGCTACTAAAATAGCATTATTATCCTACCAAATTAATATTAGAGAGATTTAAGACATCTTGTTTTCCCTCTGATTGCTTTTTTCAAGTTATCTTACAGCCCTGTGATGTAGGAATGTTATTTCCAAATGAAAACTTATTTGACAGAGCAACCATTATTCAGCAAGAGATGAGATTACATGATAGTCTAAATATATAGACTTTTTAAACTAGACTATTCTTAAAAGCTTCCAGCTAAGAGAAAACAAGTGTCTAATAAAAAGGTGCAGTCAGTCTTTTTGAAAATAAAAGTTCAATCCTTAGTTTTGCTACTTTAAAAATGTCTTGATTTGATTTTTGATAATATTAGGCATTTAACATAAAAAATCTCTATCTTGTATTTCCATTTAGATGTAATGATGTCCACAACAGACAAAAAGACCCCATATTTCCTCTTTAAAACATTTTATTTTTTTAATTCTGATGTGCCAGACTGAAAATTCATCAGTAAGTAAAAGTGCCTGCTTTAACCAAGTTACCTTGTGCTTTGTAGGACTGGCAAATACACATGGGGCACTGTTTAAACTGTAACCTTTTCTGCAGATTCAGCCTTGCAGCCCCAATAGGGAATTAAGCAACTGAAACCCAAATCTAACGCCCACAGGCTCCGGGAAGTCACATAAGTGAAGTAAGTATCTGAGTGACTTTCATGGATAACATTGCCCTTGCCAGGGCAGGGGCTATATTTCAATTTTAAGCTGGCTAGCATGTGCAGTGGTCTGGAAAACAGCATGAGCAATAATATATGCAAAATGTAAATGCTGAACTCCGGTACTAACCCTATGAGGAAACTCAGCCAGTGCTTGCAAAAATTGTCAGCAATGGATTCCCATAAACTAGGCGTGCTGGCCTGTGTCTATGCTAGCTATCTCCCTATCTCATGCTGTCCAGATGCTTCACTGGTTTTTGCACTCTGTGAAGCTGAAGTACAGGCAGTCATTTCCACCAGTATAACACATTTCATGCCTGTATTAAAGACAGAAAATACTTGCCTTCTGTGTTCCCTTTCCCGTGCATCAGTCAGGAGTACAAGGGAAGAAAAGTCAGGATCTTCATGAAGATCAAACATTGCTCCTTACTATTTCCATAAATGTAATTTGTCAAAATAGACAGAGGATCTTCTCACCCTCCCAAAGTCCTGATATTCATTCCTGAATTTGCATTGTCCTTGGCTATCCATTCCTGCCTGGCTTATATCTTGACTGCACTAAATCAAGCAAAGTCACATTCAGCTAAACCATGAGTTGAAGGCCAACAATGAAATTTGTATCTTAGAAACAGACCCAACAGCAACATGACTGTTCCTCTCTGTTGTATGTAGCTCAATGTGTCTGACAGGAGAGGTGACACATTCACACCATTCCAAGCTATGGAGACCCATTCAGTGGGTTTGTATGGTACATATATATGTACAAGCAGGCTGGTGGTCCTCACTGCCTGAACTGAGGTGGCAACCGAGTCCACAAAGCCTGCCATCTGCACCAAAGTCGAGAGGCAGCATACACAGTCCCAGATCAAGAAATGCACTTAAACCCAGCTGTAACTTAACTGTATTAAAACCAGCTCTAAACACCAAGGACTTCACCATGTGGAGAAGCAAGCACTGGAGGCAGGCTAGAGGAGAGCTCTCCACTGGATTCAAGCCCATGTAACCATGACATGTATTCTCGGAAAACTCTCACTTTTAAAGGGCAAAAAATATCTGAATGCTTTTTTGTTAATAAGCATTTTAAGGCTTATCTCTGTGCTTGGCTGACTTTGACCTTTCAGTTACTAATTACATAATTAGTCTTTGAACTTGTATATCACTTCACAGCTTCTCGCTTTCCCAGAAAGGCACTGGTGCGCAGTGGTATTTCCACCTCTTCCTACTTTTGTATGCACATTTGTGCCTCCTCAATACACAATATATTCAGCCAACACAAGCATACTTTATACCAGCTGAGTGGGCTTCAGGTTAAAGCTGAGGAAGTGCTTTGATGCAAAGTTCTGATTTTCATAATTTTTAAAATATTTTGTGGGAAATACAATTCTTTGTCAGTTTTCTAGTTACACTTTGTAAAACAAAGGAGAATAGTTTGAACTGCTAAGGTATTCCATTTAAAACGTTTCTTCTTGTTGAATATAGTACAAAATAATTCACTTTCAAGGTTAATTGACTTCAGATCAGGTATCATGACTCAGAATAAAAATCTGGATACTTTTACCCAAACTTTCTTTTGGAGAAGAATTCAGTAGACATTGTTGTGAATTTTTGTGAAGGAAGGTGTATTATCAGTAGAAATTACTTCCATATGATTTTTATGAAAAATACAAGGGTACCTGTGACAGATGCTCAGAACCCTGTGCATCCAGAAAGATAAGACTGTGCTATCTACAAAAAAAGACAATGATATACAAGAGGCATGCAAGAAAATAACCTGTCTTCTCTTCTGTAACTCCTATTTATCTCCTAGATTAAAACATGGAGGTATAACCCTTCTCACAAAGGTCTGAGACGTCATATGACAACAGACAAGGAATAAGAATTGGTTGAACAGTGCATTATTCAGAGGCTCCGCATCAGGAAAGCTTTTAAAAATTGCTATTCAGGAAAATGTTAAACATAGGTACATACATAGTTGAAGAAAGCCACATAAGAAAGGGATGTTAATGAGGTTTTTAAACTTTTTTCGGATTTTGCCTGATCATAGACTCTGCAGGACAATGGCTGCTGTTATCTAGCTACTTTGCAGTTCTCCTTTCTGCATGCCCTGACAGAGAAACAGCCTTTGGAGATCACATAGAAAAGTTGTTCTGGGTTTCTAAGACAAGAGAAGGCATTTTGTTGAATTTCAGACTTAACCCCTATTACATCTATGTGGTTTACTTTGGAGGTTGGTTTTGTTTTAGTGGAGGAGAAAGAACCTGGATGACTAGTATGTCATATAAGGTATTGCAAATATTGACAACATACCAAAGAGGTAAATGACACAGAGATGACAGTTGTGACATTTCGCACCAGAAACTCTTTTAAGAGTAACACAGTGTTACCTTTGGAAATATCTGTGTTGACCCAACAGGAATGGTATGAGCTGTGCTCTATGGCTGGGTAAAAAGGAATCAAAATAATTTTAGTCTTTATAAGTGGGAACATACTCCCTGAACTTACTTTCTCTATGGTGATTTCTGACTGGGTCAGTGGACACAGTGAACACAGTGTGATTCTGGATCTGCTCCATTACATCACCAAAAACATAATGAGAGAAGAGTAAAATGACACCAAACTGGGAGGTGCTGTTGACCCTCTTGAGGGACAAGAGGACTTGCAGAGGGATCTAGTAGATCGGATCATTGGGCTATGATTACTAGGATGAAATTTAACAAGTCCAAGTGCTGGATTCTGCACCTAGAGTGGAGTAACATTGAGCACAAGTATAAACTGGGATAGGAGTGGCTGAAGAGCAGTTGGGCAGAGAGACATCTGGGGCTGCTGGTCAACAGCAGGCTCAATATGAGTCAGCAGTGTGTCCTGGTAACCAAGAGGGTAAACCGCATCAAACACAGTATAACCAGATGGTCAAAAGAGGTGATTATCCTGCTGTATTCAGCGTTGGTGCAGCCTCAGCTGGAGTACTGTGCGCAGTTCTGGGCCCCACGTTTTAAGAAGGATGTGAAGGTCCTTGAATGTGTCCAGAGGGCAAAAATCTGGTGAAGGGTCTAGAAGGGATGTTCTATGATGAGTAGCCAAGGGCTTTGGGTTTGTCTAGCTTGAAGAAAAGGTGGCTGTGGGGTGACCTCATTGGTCTCTACAGGTTCCTGAGGAGGTGAAGCAGAGAGGGAGGTGCTGAGTTCTTCTCCCTGGCATCCAAGTGATAGGACACAAGGGAATGGTTCAGAGCTGTACCAGGGGAGGTTTAGACCAGACATTAGGAAGCATTTCTTTATGGAGAGTGGTCAAAGACTGAAACAGGCTGCCTAGAGAGGTGGTTGATGCCCCAAGCCTGGCAGTGTTTAGGAGGTGTTTGGACAATGCCCTAATATATATGATGTTTTAACTTTTGGTCAGCCCTGAATTGGTCAGGCAGTTGGACTAGATGATCATTATAGGTCCCTTTCAACTGAAATACTTTATCCTACTCTATTCTAAAAGCTCCTTCTATTCCAGATAGTTTCTGAGTCATTAACAATATCTTGTATACTATGCTTCCGTCATGAACACATGGCCTCAATTTTATTGAACCTTTCTCCTGCTGAAAAAGAGGTATAAATTATTTTTAGTTACTTATTCTTTGAGAAGAATAAGTCACTTTCAGGAAAACTTGGTCTCTTATTCTTTTCAGAATTATTCATATCTAAGGGACCAAGAATTGAAGATCATTAACAAAAATGTATATGCACAATGAATAAGATAAAGAGATAATTTTTTTTGTTCTGTTTCCTTCTTATCAGGCTACATTTCTGATGATAGAAACAGACCAGTAAAAGCAGAATTATTGGCTCTGAACAATAAAACACACGATTCCTTATTACTGTATCGCTGGTTGTTTAAGTCAATTCCTCCTGCTTTTTCTCTTCCTAAGAAGGGTATCTCCATTTTTATAAGTAAATTGTAAAAATAATGGCATATACTGGACATGTACAAGCACAAATAGTACTAAGTACTAAGTACTAATAGTTCTAAGCTATGCAAATGAAAATTCTTTGACATTGGTAGCTAAAACCATACTTAAGATATATATAGCTTAAGATATATTTGTGCAACACAGAACAGTTTCTGGTTTGTCTTGTTTTGAGGGGCTTTTTTTTTTTTTTTTTTTTTTTGGTTATAATTGCTCCCATAAAAATATGTTTACTTGAACAAACCAAAAGTTTTCCACCCAAAATGACAAATTCTAGATTTAATTGCTACAATGGGCCACAGTTTCAAACTTGGGGCCTCTAATAGCTTTTCAGGTATGCAACATTTTTCGATGTGCTGACCCAACTGACATTTTGATTTAAGTGGCTCTTTCCAACTTTTAATACCTTTGAAAATAAAGCTACTTAATTAAGTCTTAAAATATGGAATAAGGAATCTAATTTTAAGCACAAAATCACTTACCTTTCAAGGGATTTGGCTCACGAGCTGATTCAGATCAGTTGGTATTTGTAGATTTAACCCCAAAAGCATGGTGTGGTTCACATGTAAGTAATAAGAATTTCAAAAGAACCTTTCATTCCAGCATAGTTAGCATCAGAATGACATTTTTTTTTTGCAGCTTGGCCTTTGAGCCAAAAAATCCTCAGTTTTTCCTTGTTACTTCAGTGATTTCACTGCTTATAACTGTTTCATTTGTTTCTCTGTAAATAGGTTATTTATCAGTTTCTGTATCAGAATTCAGGAATAAGTTACATTTGTGAGAAATAAGGGAAGTCAGAGGTACCTGTGGAATAACTGCCATGATTGTATGCTTATTTGTAGTATATAGCTTAACCACCCCATGTTTCCATGCCCTGTGGGATCTCAAGCTACGTGGAAGCCCATTTGCCACCACAGCTGTTTTTTTATTGCTGTTTCCTGTTTATTATTCTATATATAGAACATATGATATACGAACATTTCCTGTTCTGTTAACAATTCACACTAATTTAGCAGTCTTTTATGAGCACACATGTTAAAATCCGAGCTACAGTTCAGCAAGGTATTTGAATACGTGTCTCAGTTTAAGAATGCAAGTAGCCTCAGTGCTGAACTGCCTTAATTAATCATGGCAGATATAAAATATAAGGAGAATCAGAACGATGAGAACATCCTTTAAGCAAAGAAAGATTAGGTTTTCATTGGAAGCTACTGTACCTCACAACAATTTCTGCAGACTGTTGGCAGTTGTTTAAAGTATTTAAAATGCAGCAAATTTTCAGTAATGGAATTTTACTTTGGAACACTTTATTTTAAATTAGCCATATCCCTATCAATAACAGCAAGCAACCTACAGTCATGATTCCAACCTCTTTGGCTTATTTGAGAGCTATGTGCAATGTTTCTTTTCACTTGCTATCGCTGTCTTGTGGTTGTTCAAATTGTGCATTGACCGAAACAGGTGAGGCAGAATATACATACTTATTTTATTAGCAGTAAATGCCCTGCAGGCAAAATTCAAGTTGTAGTTTTAATGTGTACAAAATGTGCATAAAGATCAATAATCACCTACATGTTCAAAACTTGCTGTCTAAAGTCCTCCTTTGGGATCTTATTTGTTGATTAAAAATTTTAAAATCTCCATATTTTTATAGATATGTATCTTTTGGTGTGGGTATAAAATAGGCTGTGTTTGAAGATATGCATACTTATACATTATTATTTATAGTATAGCATATATAGGTGTGTGTATATATATAATTTTTATTACTCATACAACATTTGCAGTCACTATGTAGAATTAGTTGTCATTTGTAAGCCACCTCCAGTGCTAAGTTATAGTATTAAAATATATGGGATTATATAAAACTGTATTATATCATACTTATTATATTAAAGATAGTGCTATGTTTGACATAAACTTAAACAACTGAGTTGTATAGACATCAACATTAACTAGAATTACCATGATCATGAAAATGAATACTTAAAATAGACAAAAGAAATACAGAGAAGGTAGAGGAGGCATCTTTAGGGGAACAGTATTTTCCATTTCCAAGATCAGATCATCCCTTTTGCCAGGTCATATGAACAAGACATAGAAAGCCATAAAAACTGTTAGCAGGTTTTGTTCTGCTGCTTTGTGCTTTAACCCCTGACAGGAAACAAGTTCCAATGGAATATTTGAAATATAGTTTAGATATCAGCTCTTACTGACGTTTTCACTATGTCAGGAGAGACAGTGAAAATAAAGTTTGCTGTCTTCTCAGCTGTCTGCATAGCCTCTAACAGTGTTTGTGTGAAAATCAGAGTATCCTCTCAGTGCATTACATCTTGCACGGGTCTTTGAAGCTTTTAATAAGACTATTACATCATCTGCCAAACATGATTCATTCCAAACTTTGCAGCCTTCTCCATCAGGTTTATTCAGTTCAACAGTCCTACCAGGGACTTCAGCCTAAACTAGCACTTCATCGTGCTCCATGCCTCTGCTAAGCATGAGGCAGAGAGTTCATCTCCCTACACTGCAACCCACTGGACTGAAACAGTGCAAATGAGTTAAGGAAAAAAAAAAGTTTATACTGGTTTTAGTGTCCCAAATACTCACTATTTATATCTTTGCTACACATTCATTTTATTCATTATAACACAAGTATTCTAATTTGGGGATATATTTCACATTGTTCCATGTTCTGGAGTGCACATGGACGAAGTGTCTACCTCCCTCCTGTGTTTGGTTCCCTGGAGACAGACAGGAGCTGCACAGCACAACAAGGGGTGCATGTTAAATATGTGAGGGCTTGTTAGTATAGTGCCAATAGGAGCACAAGACTTGGGTAATCTGCCTTCACACTCCAAATCAAGCACAAAAGATGGAAGGTGCTTTGCATGGTTTCCCAGCAAAGGAAAGACTCACTGTAAATCAATGTGCAAACTTTTCCTTGTTTTCACTTGAAATGAAATATTACACTTTATAATGCTGCAGTGGAAGACACTGCATAATATTCTGGTATTTGACGTTTAAAAATGCAGTGATGATTAATGACATATTATACTAGAAGAGTGTGGTGCCATAGCAGTACTGCCAATTCTTGTAATTACCTACAATAACATCTCTTTAAATACTGAGCAGCATTTTCATAAATGCAGAAAACTCAGTCATTTAACAGGTCTGTATTTGTACTGTGATTCTTAGACATATGTTAAATTAACTTCCCATGACTATTTTCTTTAACAGCATTAATGACTTTTCTTAATTATTCTGTCTTGTTAAGATCAGGCAAAAATTGTTGGCATTTTCTGAATTAAATATTTTATGTCCTTAGTTAGTATAAGATTAGTAGTAATAACCGCAAAGTAGTGCCTAAAATCCTGCAAAAAATTCTTTCACTATCAAGAAACTGGGAGCTACACAGTGGAAAGAGAAAAATAGTTAGGTTTTCCCATCCTCTGGGAGTGGAGTTTCTCATTTGTGTACTTTTAATTTGGTGCTGATATCCAGCAAGCACTGTAATATTGGGCTAAGTCAACTCCTGACCTCTTTAATATTGGCAAATTTATCTGTAAATTAAGCAAGCTACATCTTCACCTTAAGTGGCCTGTTACTATGAGCATGTATTAGCAGCAAGCAGACAGAAACCTCTCTTCCTCTTCTCTGCTTTCCTCCTTATTACTGAAGTAGGGGTTTATTTTTAACTGTGTCTAAAAAAAAAATTAATCTTCCATATTAACAGATTAATCCTCCTCGCCTACAACAGAAGTGCATGGTGTACATTCCCAGAAGGTACAGGGCTGCTGGAGTGACATATGGATAAAGTCTCATTTATGTTTCTGTGTTCCTTGCATAAATCAGGAAGCCAACCCACCCCTCCACATCAAAAGGTGACTGCCAAAAAGAATAGCAAGGAAACTCCTCCAGTCTTGCTGAAAAGCATCCAGAAATACAGGAAGGCCAAAGAAGTGACAGTCATGAAATTAGCAGCCTAGTAACTGGGAATATTGTTCTCAATATTGCATTTTTAGGTTTTAATGAAAAGGCTTTCCCTTTCTTCTCCCTTACACTCATTCTTTCCCTATTTAATCTCTTGGCTTCTCCCACAAGGGAAGCAAAGCATCCATGTTATATTGTAGGGCCAGAGGTGACTTCTGTGGTACTTCAGCCTTGCTTCATGCATCAGACCAGAACACTGATAGTTGTCTGCATGCTACTAAACATGCTAAATTTGTACAGATACTGAAACAAAGGCCCTGCTGTTTTCTCCTTTGTATTTACCGATGTCTGTCTTCTCATGCCAGCAAGCTAGCAAGCTGCCATAAGGCACATAGCTTTGCATGGAGGGGATGACCTTTCTTGGTGGGCTGCCAGCCCTGCACGACTGCCTCCTGATCCTTCTCACACAACATGGGGACACACACAACAATTGCCCATGGGATGTAAGCTAAAGCTGCTGTTGGTATGCCAGCCTCCATGTTTGCATGTGGCAAGTCCCCCAGTTTGGTATCTTTGCTTGCAGCAACCTGGGGAGTTAAACAATAGTGTCTAGGGTCATATTTAAATTTGGGGACTTAATGAAATAGTCCAAGACTTCTATTCAGGGCAATAACTCATCCTAAACCACATCCCCAAAATATTCCAAACTGCTTTATGGATTTATACCTAGTATGAATCACTTCACCACAGCTGCTGTTTCAGCAAAACTACATAAATGTTGTTTTTAGGGGGCAGCAGGGAGAGAAAGGTGATTTCTTTATATTTGGTTCCCTTTGATAAAAATCACTAAATGGGGAATTTCTTCCTGAGCCCCTGCAGGAATTCTAATTGAGTGACAGTTTTGAAATCTGCCATGGACTGCAGACATGTATTTATGTCTTCAACTCATCACTTGAGAGACTACTTTGACAGTAATGGGTAAATGTCACCACATGCTTTGAATAGACAGTTCTCCTTAATGCTGGAGGAAGATGAGGTTGGGGAACACTTGCTTTTAAATGTTTTGAAAGAATTTGACATTGACTTCCTATGCTACTACATGTCAATGAATATTTTCAAGTCAGCCACAAAGAGCTAAGTGGAGTGAACTTAACAGGATGAGAAAGATTTGAGGTCACACAAAATAAGTACTTCAGTAACTAAGGGAGAACAAAGGGTTTCTTCTTAAAATGTGGAGTGGTTAGTAAGTTTAGATCATGTGGATCATAAATGTTTGGAAGAAGCTTGCAAATGGTTATAGTGATGGTTCAGTGTGCATGTCCTAATGAGAAATGAAGCTTCATGTTTTTTAACATCCACAATAAAAATAAATTATTTTAATCAGTTTTTAAGTCCTATGGAGATCCAATATTCTTAAATCACAAGGAGTTAACAGAAATTTAATTTTGTAGCACTAATGATAAATATATGTTGCTAAGATAGGCTTGTGATTCTCAGGTTTGCTAGTATAGCTTTGTTTATAGTTAGCTCTGTAACCTAGGAACAAAACAAAAGAAAAAACCCACCAAAAACCGCAAACAAAAAATGTTTCCTAGAAGTTAAATAATTAATGAATATTGTCTTTTAAAAATTCAGTTTCCATCCTTTCACTACCAAAAGCAATAGTGGTAACTGGGCTAAAGGTAATTGGGCTGTTGCTGGTTGGGCCTGATGTTAGTGGAATGGGAGGACCCTAGGAGAGCACGCTGAGCACTGGGAGATCCTTGCATGTGGTTCATCTCTCTCCTCTGCTTTGTGTTCATCTAATCCTAGCCCCCAGCAGCACAACTAAATAGATGCTATAGCTAGCAGAGGTAACAATGATCTGTCTTCATTTTCATACTGTGGCAGAATCATCATTTGAGAGTTTTAGAGCCAAATGGGTGAATTGCATCTCTCCACGTGCAGTAAGTTGATACACGTGTTAAAGGTAGCTCACAGAGAAAGCATTCTCCAATGTGTGCAAAAGGTGCACTTGCAGAGAATGGTTCTCTAGCACAGAAGTGTCTTTGACCTTAGTTTGAGATGGATTTGCCCCTCACTTTCTTCTAATAAAGCCATAGAATAATTCTGTAGGAAATTAATGAAATGTTAATTAAACGCTTAACTGCTATGCACTCTGTACCTTTTTACATGATTTTTCACTATCCCACATTTTGTCTAGGATCAAAGAAAAAATCAAAAGCAAAACCTGAACTGACATTCTTTCTATGCTTATCTACCATGTTACATCATTTCAGTGATGGTGATAAACCACTGGAATGAACTATTCAGCAAAACTGACTTGTCCATTGGTTGAAGTCTCTGAATCCAGGCCAGATGCCATTCTGGAAAATACCTGTTATGCAAATACAACATTATCAAGCTTAAAATAGGCATAATTTGATGAATGTTTCTGGCTTGTTTTACACAAGAGTTGGACTAACTGAGCTCACAGTCTCCCTGGATTTAAAAATCTAAACCCCAGGATTAATTTTACCCACATCTAGACATCAACACTGCAGAAGTCCATGCCAGAGTTAGTTGTCTAGGATCCGTTTATAATTGTTGGGAGATGAATAGGCACCTCTAGGTCACCATTCATCTCACTCTAATGTAGACATCTGAAACAGTGCTTATTTTTCTCCACGAAGTATAAAAAGAGTCTAGACAGGTGGCTCAGACATAAATGTTACATTATATACATCTGAAGTTAGGCAAAATGAAATGAAACCATAAATCCAGATGTCTTGGTACTATGAATCAAGTGAACAGTCTTTAGAAAATGCTAAAAAAAGCCTATGGTGAACATTTTGTGTATACCAACAGCTTTGTTTTACACCTAATACCTGACAGCCTCTCTGAGGTAGTGTGTATGGGATCTCAGCTTTCAGTGCTGTGGTCTAGGGGGAATAATACTTGCTCTGTATCCTAGGCCACTCTAACTCAGGAAGAAATTCCCCTCACAGGCAAATGGAGGATTCAGATATTTGCCAGTTTAACACTTGTGTTGCTCCCCTCTTCCGCATCTCTCCTTCTCTTTTTTTTTGTGTGTGAGACTACGCGTATAGCAGTTTGCATGTATTCAGTTGTATGGAAAATGAGACAAACTACTGGCAGTTGTGGGTCCTTAAACAGGGGAAAGGGTCAGTGATAAATGAATGAAGAAGTTTGATTTTATCATAAAGCTCTGTTTCCCAGAGACATAATGCAGGCCAGAACACATGAGCGCTTCTGAGCACATGCTGCCAGCTGTCTTGTTGGCCGCTGTTTCTGTCAAGGCTGCAGAGAGCTGGACATCCTCGGAAAGCGTTTGAGCTGCCACTGCAGGGATGAGAAAACTAGATGAGGGGACACAGTGCTAGGACTGGCTCCTGCCTGCCTGCTGAAGCCACCAGGTAGCTTTCAGGTGGGGGCCAGGGGTGCTCAGCAGCGTGACATGCTTCCTGGGAAGGAAACCTCGGCACCTGCCGGGGGGAAAGGTGCCATGGGCTTTACCGCTGCATCTGCTGCTGAGCCTGCCTGCCCTGCCCTTTGGGCGCATCCTGGCTGCCATCCCTGGGTCACAGTGCGTGCATATATACACATACGCACTACATACATACATGCACTATGCAGAGTGTATATATAGATATATGTATCCTGTATAGCGTATGTATACTATATAGTCTATATACAGTATACTGTGTGTGTATAATACAGCATATATACTGTTTATAGTAATATATAATACAATATATATTATACATGTACACAATAGTATACATATATACACTATACTGTGTGCATGCATTATGTATATACATATATGCAAAAGCACATACATGCACAAATACATACTACATACATATATACACAGTGTAGGTATATATCCTATATACACAGTATATATATTATATACTGTATACGTATTTTGTGTATAGAGAGTATATATATTATATATGCTATATATGTATACGGTTATTGTATATATAGCACATAGATGTATCCTATTAGTGTATATGCACTATTAGCATATATACACTATTAGTGTATATATATGGCATGCATCTATATCATATATATATAATGTATATGGTACGTATACACTAAATATACTGTGTATACACTGTATATATAGACACACTATGTATATATAACGCGTATATAGGTATGTACTGCACACATACACACACACAATGTGTATGCTATATGTGTGTACATAGTGTGTGTATATGTATACATAGGTTAAGACAGGAGGCACGGGGTTGACCTGACAGCTACCAGGGGCGGGGGACGCCAGAGGGCAAGAGCGCGCCCGGCAGCGGCGGTGGCG
>JAVJGI010000014.1:101797037-101817892 GCA_035590275.1 Ibycter americanus
TAAACATCACCCAGCAACAACCGAAAACATCAGCACGTTATCAACATTGCTCTCACATCACAGCCAAAACACAGCACGGCACCAGCTACTAAGAAGAAAATTAACTCCATCCCAGCTGAAACCATGACATGCTCCGATGAAATCTCATCTCCAGTTTGACGGAGAAGGCCGCACTCAGAAGCAAGGAAGTTGCAGTCCATCAGTTCAGCTATTTGTTTAGTAAGATTCCAGCAAAATTTCCAGCATAATATTTTGAAATAATAGGGATTATGATCCAGAGTTGGCTAAGAATTGAAGAGTCTTGCATAATCAAGAGAGTCTTTTTTTGTTTTTTTTTCCATAAGTTTTTTTGTCATGTAGAAAAAAAAAGGTAATGATCCCTTCTCTATTCTGAAGCGTGCTTCAATGGAAATGTCAGGAATAGTGTCTGTTCTTTAATGATCTTGCTTGTGTGAAACAACCTTTAAATCCATTTTAAAGACAGCAGTAAACTTGGATAAAGGAAAACAGGGTGTGTTTTCCCCTAGAGAAACTCTGTGTGAAGGAAAGAGTCTGTCTTGAGCACTTTCTGTGCAGAAACTTACCTCAGTTATTCTAGAAGGGATAGACTCATTATGTTCACTTATATCAAAAATCATCTCATCTAAGACAGAGTTTATGTATCCTTGGTACTTCCCAGCTGGGGATGTTCAAGTTTCTGATCTCTCTATACCAGGGCAGAATGACCTGTGGTGCTTCTTGTCTGGGATTCATGTTCTCCACAGTACCCTATCAAGTAATTTCATATCACAGACTTTAACTCAATGCCAATACATCCTGTGACAAGTACTATCTTGCCTGGGGATATGCCACAAAAATTTTGAAGGTGGCACTAACAGTGCTCCAGTTAGCTTCTGTTTGGAGGTTTTTATTCAAAAGAGAAGATGATGTGAAAATCTATGTAACCATGAGTTTCAGCATCTGCATTACAGTCATTTTGAAGCATTTAGTATAGCAACGTGAAGTTGAGCTCTTTGGCATGCAAATTGAAGACCTGAAGGAAATCTTAGGAATTTTAATTTGTACGAGTGCCACTGAGTCCAGTCTTTCAGTTTTCAGTTCACCAGAAATGCTTATGTATTTATGCCAGAGAGTTCCCAGATCATCTGATCTATATAATTTCCTAAGGCTGACCTACTCAACATGTTGTGAGTAGCTCAAGGCTTCTAGTATAAAGATGAAATCCACTAAAAACCACAGGAGAGAAGGAGAAATCAAGATTCCTGCTTGGAACAATAGCAAAGAATGGGATTTAGACTTCAGCCTCATTTTCTATTGCATGTGTGCAAGTTCTTGTATGATGTACTTTGATGCAAGGAACATCCCCTTCTCTCTCCCTCAAAAATATATACACTTTTCTTTTTCTCCTTCCTTAGGGTTTGATCTGACACCCAATTCTTGAGACACTGAAAGCATAACATAGTGAAATCAGAGCAAAGATACCATTTAATTTCACTTTAATCTGGGTGAAACAACTGTTCAGATTTTTTATTTGTATTGCACTTTCTTCCTCTCTTTAGCTTGCTTTCGTTTTTTTTGGAAATTTTAGGGAATGTGGATTAATTGTGCCCACTGGAAGTATCCAATGGAACAATATCGATTTTCACTTTAAAGAACATCAGTGCAACCAAACCCTAAGTTGTTACAACACAAAAATGCTGCCAAGTGTTTTATTACAGTCCATCAGATTTATTTTGATTTAGATGAATGGATCATGTAAGCAAGAGACTGGTAATTAGAACTGTGTTAAATGTTTGCATTGACTCTTGAGTCCATCTGAATTGAGTAAGATGCTGCTTTAAATATACTTTATGCAATCTTGAGTCAATGTTGTTTTGAGCAACAGTGAGGTAGGAAGATTTTTGCCAGATGTCAGCCTTCCTGTATTGTATCCCATGAGTCTTGATGACAGAAGGACAGAATAGAAACCCAGCTTTCTGGCACCCCTCAGTGCGAAGAGAAGACATGAAGAAGTCTATTTGGTGGCCCTCTGAAAGATGGGGAAAACAGCCTGCTGATGTTCCTGCAAGGCAAAGCACAGCACAAAAGAAACGAAAGCAGAAAGGTCATCAACCCACTCACCTCCTGGAAAGGGCATGAAGATAATTAGTGATTGCATGGGAGGATTTTTCTTTTGGAAAGAGAAATGATAAATTAAGGAAGGATGAAAAGGTTCATTTATTGACAGCGCACAAACGACAGCTCTCACTACAGATCCATTTGAAATCAGATAGGGATCTCTGTGTGGGTGAGCAGCAAGAACGAATAGTCATTCAGGTTTTGTGCATTGCTGGGTGACTAGTGAAGCAGGCAGCACCTTGTTCATGTTACTTAAATAAAGGGGAAAAAACCTCCAGTATCTTATGAGCTGAGCTCCAGGGTTAGTTTGTGAACATAATTGTGAGGGAAGCCCTATGGCATTAACGACAGTGCAGTGGTAATTTTGAACGTATTTGTTTTCATCCCAGAGCTGAGGTCTATTGGCCAGCCACAGTAGACAGGGATAGATTGACCCTTTCTTCTGTGGCTGTGTTGTGCATGGTGCACAGTACATGCATACCCACCATGTAAAACACGGAGAGACAGACAATTAAATGTTGTGCCCTTATGCCTAAAAGCAAGCTAAATTAGTATCACTTGAATGGCCATTTTTTGAGTCCAGTGTTGCTGTTAGTCTGTAGAGAAGTATTGGAAACGGGGGTTTTTTTGAGAACAGATATGCTCTCCTGTCAGTTCAAATAATCCAAACAAATACCTGCTGCAACTATTTTTTTTTCTGTAATGAAGGTACTTGAGTGCTGAAACAGATTTCCCTGAAAGGCTGTGGAATTGCCTGCTGAGGATCTTCAGAACTTGACTGGACAAGGCTCTGAGCAGCCTGATGCAACAGTGAAGTTTGCTTTCCTTGGAGCAGTAGGCTGGACTAGCAAACCTCCAAAGATCCATCTCAGCCTCAATTATTCTATGATTTTAAACTATGATGGAATCTGAATTAATAATGGCATTATATGGGTAATAGCAAAACTGCATTAAAAATATCACTTGCCTGTGTAGGTTTTCTTAGGGTTTATTTGAACGGTTAGAGACAGACCTGTATTTAGGTATTTCAGTGAATCTGAGTCTTTTATTCAACGTGGTAGTTTAGTGACATTAGACCATTAGTAATACCCAGCAACATCAAGTTTAGTTATTTTGGATCAGTGTTTTTTCCAAACTCAGTACCTTGAAGGACTGTTGATTGTTGGCTTATTCAGGCCAGTTAGCTCCAGCCACAACATATGTTTTCATGGTCAAAACCTACCTTCTTATCAAGTATAATACACTCAATAAACTATTCACTTGGGTTTATGTCCCTTCCAACACAAACCATTAACATCAGTGAGACCATGTTAAGGCACTAGCTCTGTGGCCTTCCACCAGCTACCAGTGGAATGGGAGGTGCTGTGGCACTTTCTGTTTCCTGACAAAAGTCCAGGCACTTGTGCAATGTTAGTATTAACATTGGCAAAAAATGAGTCCATTTCCTAGGATGGTGATCTTTTGTGAGTTCAAGGAGAAAGGGGAATGTGAACTCTAACACCAGACTGATGTTCACAGAGCAGACCCATGCCCCTGTGTCTGTGAGATGTGGTAACCAATCACACCCAGCTTGGCTCTGCCTTCTCCCTGATACTAAATGATTCTATGGTTCTGTGTGGACTTGTTGCCAGTTTGGCTATGTCCACAAGTGGGAACTGTTCTCTGGGAAGGTAGTTGATGTCCTTCATTGAGCACAGGCAGTTTCTAGGATGTCCGTTGATTTAAACTGCAGACATTGTTGAGAAAAGGGGGATTTAGTTCATAATAATCTAAACCATGATATAAATATTTATAATGTGCAGGACTACTTGTTTATCTCTTTAAGTCCTGAAGAGAATAATATGTACCTTCAGTTGCATTGCTTCAGTATGGAGTGCTTGACCAATGCTGTGTACCCCTGCAACATCAGACCATCTCAGAATCGAATTTTCTTCTCATAAATTCTTTTTTTCACTCTTTAATGGTCTGTAGCATGTAAACTCAGTGGCAGGCTTCTCGAAATATAAGTTGTATTGCAGACTTAAGCCTGTCACCATGTGCTGGAGGTGTATGACTTGCTTTAAAAAAATTCCCATGACTTTCAAAAGAGCTTTTGAGTATTCAGTATATTGATAAGTGTGTGGCGCCTTTTTACTCTTTGACAGTTGCATTGTGTTTTTGTGGCCAACAACTGTCAAGCTCTGAAACAATTTCCCTGTTCTGTAATTGATCTGGGTAGTTGATGGCCAGTAAAGATTCCTGAAAGTAACTGAGTATCCCAGTGTTCCTATCTGACTGTACTTTGGCTAAAAATGACTTATTGTTTATCATTTACCCTCAGAAAACTCTTCCCTGAAGAGCAATAAGTCCTTGTAAAGTGTTCTGGGAAGGGGGAGGAGGAGGAGAGAAAAGAAAATGAAGCTGCATATTATTATCTTCAGGACTTAAAGAGATAAACAACTAGTCCTGCACATGATATTGTACTTCATTATGATGATTTCCCATTCTTTTTCGCACTCAAATGGCTTTATTGTGTCACCTATCTCCTAATTTCCTTTCACCTATCTTATTTTAATAGTCTGCAGTAGATGCCTTCACAATCTTAACTACGTCTAAAACTTTGTATATAATACTTATCTCTAATATCTCAATAGGGACGAGAAACAGGACCATGAACTTAAAATGAATGTGATACTGCCCCATCTCCCTTGTGTTTTCTGTTGCTCATGTGGTCTACACATGGGATATCTTGGCAATGAATTTTGTTGCAAGCACTGGAGACTTTTTAATTTAAAAGCTTTTGTATATCCTGTGTTCCCTTATTTGAATTTTAACCCACTCCTTAAATGTTACATGTTGCTTGTGTGCAATAATGTACCATTCCAGAAAGAGAGATGCAGGGAAAACCAAGAGATTTGTTAATAGGCTACATATATTAGTGGAGTGTTGACATTCCATTAAAAAGTGGTTGTTAGAAATATTTTATTAAATATTTTATTAAGTGTGGCATACTCTAGGTTTTTGTGTCTCTTGTGGTCATAATGCATATTGTAATGTTATGTATGCTTAGGTATTCTAAGAACTGTAATGTGCTCAGGAGTCTGCTGTGCTTGAATGCAGCAGTGGTTTTCATGCATTAAAGCGTATCCTCGTATCTGCACACGTGCAGTGGGTTCTCAAGAATATAGAAGCAGCAGGTAGAAATGGACAGAAAGAATATAGGAGTACCTGTAAAATCACAAAGATCTAGTGCTTCTATATGGAAATTATGAGGAGGGAGCTGCAGCCAAAATGCAGTTCCAGTGAAAGAAGGCAGTAGTTCCTTCTCTAAATAAGCATGTACATGAGAAAAAGAGTCAAGAGGGTTTTGTTTGCTTTCTGACTACTGGTTGCATGTAATGTTTCCTGAATGCCATGATCCTGAATATACAAATCTGGCCATAGGTCAGTATAGGCTTTATTCTCTGAGTCCTATTTTAAGCTCACTGCTCACTCTGAAATGTACACGGGAGAGCTGACCGGAGTTTCTAGCATCTGGAAGACAATGACCGAAAATAACTATTCTGATTCTGTTGTGGGCAGGGGATGTATTTCTCTTTTAGTACAGTGACTTGAACAGAATACCAGATTTTGACCAAAGATTGTACTTGAAACGAATATTTATAACGTAAGGGTGCATATCCAAAACAAAAATGCATAAACAGCTACTGTGAGAGTAATGTTTAATTTCTGGAAGATCTATAAGAAAAAGTTAAATTCAGCATCATCTGTTTTGGTCCGTGTGTGCAAAGACAGGTCTTGTGCACGAACACTTTGTCTGTGTGTGATTATCGGTATTCCTCTGTTGGTGCACTAAGTCACTGCGCAGGGGATTTTGGACACATTATAAGTGGATTTGAAGCAACACAGAATTCTTTGAAAACAAAAAGAAATAAAAAAATAGGATTGTAAAAGCCTAAACTGAAAAATAGAAACTTTGCCCTGCATATGTTTGTATTGGTACTAATGAAACATTTAAATGTGTCAGATTACACTGCCCTGATGACACAACTTTTTCCCATAAGATCTACAAATGCAGATGTAATCCTTCTTTGCCAAAAGCTCCCTTTCTTGCCAAGTACATTGGACTATTCCCAACATACTGGATAAATCTAGCTATAGGTAAATACAGTATTCTCTAACTTGAGATAAACTGATCACGTCAGTATAAACTTATCACATGTCAGTATAAACCTACTGCATTTTCTCAATGAGACAGATAGTTTTGAATGATGATTTGTGTATTTTATTTCATGAAAACTTCAGACGATCTCTGTTTTAACAGAATGATCTTCACAAATTCATTACTTTTTTCAAGGTGCTGCAGACTTAATGCTACTTTGCTATGAAATTTCGTATTTAAATTACACCTAATGTTGCCAAAAAGCCAGAAATAATGACATTTTAAACATAGAATTCATGGAAAATTAGGCAAATCACTGTTATTATGGTCATCCTCAACACCCAAAATGAGCAGATTTGTTATATCCCCTTTTAACAGAATTCACTCTGTGGAAGGAATGGTGGGTTGTGCATGAAGAGAGGTACGGGTGACTGCACGTCTTTAACATATTAATGAAATTTGCTTGTGGGGAGCTTGATCAAAAGAGTGAGTTGAGAGAAATATCTAATCTGAATTTTGGGGCCATGAAACCATAATATCAATAGTTACTGTATTTGTGTACATTTATGTTACTATTTTTAGACCATTAAAAATAGTAGCAAGTTTCCATTACAGTTTTGAAGTTTGTTTGCCATAAATGTAGGTAACTAATTTCAAAACTTTGCAAAGACACGAGAATATATGAATACAAACCCATGTTTCCAAAATCTTACATGAAATTATGGATGAAGGAATTTTCAGAGCTGTGAATGCAAAGGTTGTGTTGTCCTGAGAGTGAATCCAGTTAAATTCTGTGCTGAGGCCGAGAAAACTGATTGGCATGTAGATTAAAGACAAACCCAGGTCTTCTCTGAACATTTACTGACAGCCATGAACTTTGACAGTTTCAGGCGATGAATTTTCCAAGTTGTGTTGGAGGGCTTTCTATAAGTTGCAACAAATGAAAAAGGAAAGAATTTTAGCAGATGAGGAAGGGGAGATTCATGGGCTCATGTTGAGTGTCTTTCCTGACACCATAATTTCCAGAGCAAGAACAACAACAAAAAGCAACAAAAAAAATTCCCATTCCTCATCATAAATCAATAAAAGCCCGTGTTTCCATAACATTTTTATTATTCTGATAACAACAGCTTGACATTTTTGCATTGGCTCAGTTAATTTTTTCCTATCTATTGCCTGCCAGAAATAAAAAGTTCCTTACTTTTCAGCCATCTACTGGAAAGTGTTTCTTTCTGATTATTAATGAATGTGCACACAGGATAATGTCATGCTGTTAATTCTGAATTTTGCTAGACAAACCAGGATAACGGTAGAGATCACGTACAGAAATGATAGGTTATGACAGTAAAAATGATAAAAGGATATTCTCCCTTTCTTTAAGATGAAGTTATTGATAGTGAAAGGTACCAGAGTGACAACCGTGATGCATGAGACTTTTAAAAAGATATCTACTGGACTCAGTACAGGTAACAATCCATGCAAATTCTCACAAAAAAAAAAAAAAAAAAGCACCTGCTGCTGACCTGCTGGAGAGGGCAAAGCTCTTCAGTGGGTCTCTGCAGGACTCCCCAGTAGTGCTCTGTCCTTTGCATCTTGGACAAATCCAACCATGGCATTTTAGATCATGTGGTAATTGTGATTATTTATATGTAATGCCCTGGAAAGTTTATTTTAGTGACTTAAATATACTTTTCTTAGGACTGGAAAATGGCCTTCAGCCTAATGTGTCTGACTATGCAGGTTTATCTTTAATCTCACATGCCTGGTATTTTCACATACTCCAAATACTTCTGTAAGGAAACAAAAAACTGGATGTATTTCATAGTGATTGCCATCTGTTTAAATCAGGATTTGTTTAAATCTCATTAACTGTAGATTTATTTCTTTTACATGTGCTACCTAGAGGTGGGGCCACTCTCGCATGTTCAATAACACTATAACCCACCAAGTAATAATAATAAAAAAAATTTAATCCAAACCATTTTCATTGCATGGTGGCATGAATATTTGTACCAGTACAAAAGAAGGATGGGACTGCTTTTTCCACTCCTGATTTTGCCTTAAATCAGTCAAATGACTGCCCTAGGCACTGGTGAGCCCACACAAAAGAAAAACATTAAAATGTTGAGCTGTGAGGAAAAGAGCTCAGGGGAAGGAGGGGTGGGTCAGAAAGTTCCATACATTGAGGCCAATACATCATCAAAACGTAAAACAGAAATAAAGTAAGCTTTGTTAGGCCTGGTGCTTCAGAACAATTTGTCACAGATAAGGGGTCGTTTAGGTTGAATTGAAGGGTCCATGGCAGTTCTTGCATTAACTAACTCATTTGTTTACTCCAAATCACAGTGTTGGCTCCTTTTTGTGTATAACTTATACCTCAGATATGTCATGGTGATGGTAATTTTATCCCAACAGTGACTTCAGTGTGTTTTCCAAAATAAACCAATGAAACTTTGTTGTTGTGTTTGTGGTTTTTTGTTGGATTTTTTTGTTGTTGTTGTTGTTGTTGGTTTTTAGCATTGTAAAATTTAATCAGCTGAAAAGCTCATTTTTGATGACTTGGATTTGAAAATCAGTTAATTCAAAACACCAAGGCAAAACCTGGGAGTTTGCATAGCAGGCTGGGATTATCCTGTCTAAAGCGAATGGACAAAGGAAGGTGGTCACGGTTTTGCAGCTTGTTTTCAGGGGAGTGGTAGGCCTGCGAGGCTCAGACTTGAGCCAGAGGTGCTTGGGGTCAAAGTTCTTTCTTGCAAACCATGAGAGTTTTGGGAATGGAGCCTGGAATATTAATAACCAGAATATGGCCCTTATCTCAAATCTGTGAGTCTTGCAGTATCTCCTTGAGTAAATGGGAAAGAACAATGTTATGCTAAGCTTTAGAGGGCAGACAAAAGCCATACACCATGTGTAAGACATTAGTTGTGCGTGCCTGTGTAGTCACACGCAAACTATTCTGTGTACTGGTTGTGCAAGGTAAAATGCTACATTTATCTTTATCCTGCTTCAGCCTGCCCAGCCACCAGCTCAGTGGCTTTTGAGTGAATTCAGGCAAATGTCTCCACTCCCCAGTGTTCGCTCTTGCAATAGAGAGCAGAAGAAAAGCTAGGCTTTTCCCTCTCTAGTGGGAATTGGACATTTTGTGTAAACTGGCAGAGTGGCAATGGCTGCAGTACTGGGGACATGTTCTTCTGCCAGCTCTTCTACAGGGACAAGAAACTTTGGTAGAAGGTATAGATGTCTTGAACTGACGCATCTGTTTGCTAGGTAAACATGAGTTGCAGCCTCCATACAATAAACCTGTGAGAGATCAAAATGCTGTCATTTTTGTAAGTGTTGGTTCTGCCTGACTGATTAAGAAAGTGTCTCTTCTAGCAGTGCTGCAAGGTGAGAGAAATCCAAATAGACCAGATTTACTTACCTTAGGTGTTAATTTAATGACTTAATTTGGGGCGGCTCAAGGCCCCTCCAGTTGTATAGGAAACGCACAGATACACTCGTGCAGATCCTGGGTGGTTTAGGAAGATGGTCGCTGCCAGTCCAATCAATTTGGCACTGTGAGAGAGTAAGTGGGATGAGATGAGCAGATCTAGTACGTTGCTGTTGCTGAAAGTGATGTACCTGTCTGTCATCCCCTGTTTCCAGCCATGCAGCCCAGTTTGTTCCTAACTTGGGTGAACCAGTTCAGTTCACTGAACCAGCTGAAAAACACCATACAAAGTCCAACATACAAAAATAAAAGTGTGTGGAAAGTCATGTGAATTTAGTATTTGGACTCTAATATGAAGCACAAGATGGTGATGTGACATAAGCGTTTCTGTCTCTCCTTCTTGATTTCCCACAGGCTTTATTCTGCCTTTTTCAGGAAGATAACTGTATGCTAAGAGATACATAGGGGGTTTTGTATCCAAGTTACATTTGCTTGCCTAAAAGTTATAATGTATATACAGTAGGAGGTTGATTTTCTTGGCTGGCTTATGCTTATACAACTATTTTTGAATAACTGTTGGGTATTTTGTGAGTCTGGTGAATCTGGATCAGGAAATTATACTTTTTTTCTTTTTTTTTTTTTTTTTTTAACAAATCCGTTTCTTTGGATGTGCTGCACTGCTTTTGTCATCTTGGTCTGTCAAATGATTTGGTGCCAACTTCAGGGTAGTATGCCTGGTCAGGTGGCATGCTTTTCCTTGTGTCAGATGTGTTCTTCCTCCAGCCTAACGTCTGTCTGTGCTAGCGTGGGCCATTTTCTGCGAAAGGACAAGGAAAGGCAGAACAGAACAAATCACTGTTTCTCTTTTACAATTGCACTTGGTGATCTTAAAGGTCTTTTCTGACCTAAGTGATTCTATGATTCCATGATTCTGTTCTTGAATAAATGAGTAAGGCTTCCTTCAATTACCACCTTTCCCCCTTTCCTTATGTTTTCTACTCTCTCCTTTGTGTATCCTGCTTTCATAAGGATTGTTTTTCAGATGGAGAGAACTGGGTATAGATCCTGTACTGTTAACCTCAGCCCTGTAAACATCTGTCAGCTATTCCCTCCGTTTACTTTCCTCTAGTAAAAAAGCTTTTATTTTTTTGTAACATGTGGATGTCTTTAATTTTCCTTCTTTGTACTGAAGACATACAAGAGTTTTCTGCAATTCTGATGTTTAGAAACTTTTTAAAATGAAAGGTAATATTCTCAAGTAAGCATATGCCTTCAGAAAGAGAACAGGAGAAATTTCTTCACTCCTCCAGCTCCAAACGTCCCTTTAATGCTGTTAAACTCATGATAAGCAGTGGTAAGTACATCTTAAAACCACATCATAATTTGGTACCATAGACTTGAAATTAGGATTTGGGAGATCCTCCCTTTCTCTGCTCTTTTGCCTTTTCTGACTGTAAGGGGTATTTAAATATTTTTGAAGAATGTGGATCATATGCTGTGATTAGATGCTCCTCTCTTCTCTTTGAGCCTCTTCAAGTATTTTCACAAAGTGATTTCACACAAACCAATAAACACTTGACAGGGATAACCTAAGAGCCTTTAGAGAAATATATCCACATAAAAGCCTTACTAACATTATACACTATCCTATCAGCATTTCCATTACAATTTATTTGCTACTAGAGGCTCAGGCCTCAGGAAACAATACTGTAGTTTTACTTATTGTAATTGTCAGTTGGTAAATGAATACAGAATTCTGATATATGGCAACATTTTTTTAGAAATGAAGTTAGCAAAAATTATTATTTTATTTTTCTGGGTTCCTGGAATTGGCAAGGAGACAGATTTTTCTCCATCCCTGCATTGAATAAAGGGGCTTTTTTTTTTTTTTAAACAGTTCTGCTGTAGAAATATATAATTATGTGTGGGTAGACTTGGCGTGGATCTCTTCCCCTTTAGGGATTTGAAGAAAACAAGTCTTTTCAAATACCCTTAAAAACATACAGGTAAATAATGAGTTCAGACCAAATAACTGCTAAATATGAGAAAAACAGCATATTTCTACTCCTACTGCTAGCCAGAAACAGATCAGTGATTACCCATATCCTGCCAGTGATATTTTACACAGACCTCTCTACTGTTTTCAAGTGGGAGATCAGTGCCTAGGCTGATGGCAGGATGTGGACCTTATAAAGTATTTCCTGCTGAAAAGAGCACTTTGGATTATTGGATAGGCTAAAATGGCATTTAATGAGCTGGATTATGAAAGATGGACTCCTACACACTCAGGAGGAAGTGTAAACTGACAGAAGAGGTCCTGATCTTGCAAAAAGACCCTTTTAAGGCATATCCCCAGGTCAGTAAGAAATCTCACTAAATTCCAATGAGGTCTTTACAGAGACAGAGTTTATGGCAACAGGGACTTGGCTGGAAAGGACAGCACCTCAATACCCAAGCCTGTGAAGGTGGTTTAACTGTTTACAGAGTGGTGACTCCTAACATGGGACTGTGCAGTATGTGGAGATTGTTCCACTTTAGAAATTAGTACCTAGGACAACAGACCTCTAGAAGGGATGGCAACCACTGACTACATCTGTTTACTTTTCTGTGGGAATCCCAGCTGGGTTTCAAAGTGTTTTGATGTATGTGATGCGGTAGGATGGTAATAGCTGTGAGTGGGAAGGAGGGACTGGCGGGAAGTGAGGAGGCAAGGGCTGACCTGCAGTCTGTGTTAAGTAAAAGTAAGGCAGTAGAAGGCATGAGCATCTGCCGCCTAGAGGAAATGGAGATAGGAAATTTGGGCACAGATATTGCTACATGGTTCTGGAACAAATAAGCAAGATTATGCAAAGCATTATTTGCATCTTAACATCAGTTTCTTAAGTTAATGGTAACAAACCTGTGCAGTCAGGAGTGATCTCACTGGAAAAAATGCCAGAATTCTGCATGCAGTGCACTGTTAGCCCAGTTGACCTGCAAGAAACCACAAAGGGGCTTGAGCTTCTTCTCTCTCTGCATTGTGGATAGAACCTAAAAAAGAAGTTTCTGTGAGTGCTGCTCTGGTCCTCAGTTCTCACTGCAAAGGCTGTGTCTGTCCCACCAAGCAAGGGTTGTTTTTTAACTTAAAACTTCAACTCCAAGATGCATATCTTCAGCCAACAGACCTCATAGTCTTTGGCACGTATTTTAGCTGTGTTCTCTAACCTGTAAACTTCTCTCAAATGATTTTTAAATTGAGCTGCAGCCAGTTTAACTTACACTTTTCTCAGTCTATCAGGTACCTGGCCCCATTGTCTCTAACCACGTAGGGTGAGGGAGTTCAGCAGTCATCTGAGCTGTGAGAGCTGATCTTCCTGGCAATACCAAATACATGCACTGAATGTGGGGTAGCATGACATGGCAATACTAGAATGGGTAAAATGGATTTAGAGGCGCTATGGATTGCATCATGTAGGGTAACAAAAATTATGGCATCTTAGAGTTGCCTTTAATAGAGCAACCTACATTTGGGATTTTGGTTTGATTGGCTGGGTTTTCCCCTTGGATTTCCTAAATGGAAATTGTGCACAAGTGTGCAGTTATCTTTGTAGCTCTTAGCATACTGCATAGGTCTTAGTATAACACTGCGTGTGCATAGAAGCATGGGCAATACATCCACTGTGTCAAGGTTGTGTCACATTTACTGTGCGTGTGTGTGGACTCAGAGGCTCTGCACGTGCACTAGAGCTGCTCTGCATGTGCTCCTATAGGGATGTGTTTGGCCTTATTGGACAATGTAGACAAAAGCTCAGGGTGCTTAATTTCTTCTTAGTTAAAATTCCTGGGTAGAAGTACAGACTATGTCTAAGAAAGTCCACATTCACTAGGAGAAACTGCCTCTGAGATGACTTGGAGAGAGAAGAGCACAAGCACTGCAAAGGTTGCTCCCAGAGAACTGGGAGTATCCTCCTTGCATCTTCTGATGTTCATTGTAGGCAGAAAATAAAACCAGGTGGGTTAGTCTGTCTGCCATAGTGCCTGTGTCATAGCTGACTGGACTCGAGGAGTACTGAGATATCAGCGTGCTTTTTTAAATTATCCTGTCATCTCCACTTCAGAGAAGAACAACTATCAAGCTGCTATGCTTCCTTTTGCTTTAGTACATCTTTCTAATTAAAAGATAGTGGATGGTCCTGCAGTTCAAGAGGATCTTAGAAAGCAGTCAGCAACTTCTGTCTTCTCTGGACTGTATAGTAGCTTTCTGTTGGTGGAGGGGAAAAAAAAAAGCAATCTTTAATACTTATTTTAAACTGGAAAATATGCAAGTTAGTATGGTTTTCTTTCCATATCTTAATTTCATCTTTATAGTTTACCAAATGGAACCATATGAATATTTTAAAAAGCAATATCAAGTCTCTGCCCTACAAATTCCTAGTAATATGCTTCAGTTCAGAAGATGGCACAAATTCTAATTTTGCTGCTTTAAAACTTGTCCATTCACCAGGTTATAAGTCTTTCCTAATTTCTACTTTCTATTGTAGTGGTAATGATTTCAAAAGCTAGGTCAGGGTTTTCTTTTTTTGCTGGTATTTGTTGAGATGCACTATAGACTGTCTCTGTCAAACTCTCAGGAACACCATGGACTTTATTGACAGATCTTGCATTACTGCTACCTAATAAAGTACCTGGGAATGGTGGAGGAGAACAAAGGGAGGTGAATGAACTTAATGCTGTATAAAGCCGGTATAGTCACTGATCTCAGGCAATGTGTAACAAATCATCCTTTCCTAGACTGTAAGTCTTTGAGGTCAGAAGGTTGAAAAGCATTCCAGAAATGGAGGTTGGCTTGAAAGTTGTCCTTTTGTGTTTTACTAACTGGAATCAAGGAGCCTCAGTCATCTCTCCTGTTTTATTTATTTATTTGCGTATATCTTCTGTAGCTCAAAACTGTTCTTTCATCCCTGTAATAGCAGGCCTAAGTAGTTTGCTTGACCTTTAGTGGAGGTTTGTGGGAGGGAAAGATGCCAGAGCTTCTGCCCTGCTGTTCATAGCTGCAGCTTTATCTCATCTTGTGGCTCAGAAGGCTGCTCAGCTTTCGTCAGAGTCAGAAGTGAGGCCCTGCAGGGGCATGCTATCTCTCGGCTAGTAACGGGATGAAAAAGGGGGGAAAAAATTATCTTAACGATGGGCTATTCTTCAGCTTCTCAGCTACCAGCATAATCTGCCTGGATTGGGAAAACATTTCCTGAACTTTTAATGAAAAAGAAACCTTTCCTCAGTCTGTCTCTCTGTCTCTCTGTTTTTTCTTCCCCTCTAAGTCATGAAAAATAGAAGTGAAAATAGCCTGGCATAGGATGTGCTATACTAAAAAACAGTCTGTTTTTCAGCCATAGGTGGTATTCAGCAATGAGAGAACAAAAGATAAAAGTGCCAATGTCATCTAAGCAGCAAGCTGTGTGTTGCTTTGACTGCAGGGCAAATCTAATATACTGTTTTGGTGTGATAATGTATGCTTTCTCGTTCATTTTCCTGTGGCTAAAGCACACAGTGTTGAGCCAAAAAGGACCAGTGTGCATGACTGTGATCTAACGCAGAGCTAGTACGTTCAGTTCTCCAGGATTTCAGCAGGAAGTCCAGAACATGCAGCTTGCTTTGAAGGGTTAGTGAGTGTAATAGTTATCCCTGTGTCATGATCAAATAGTTACTACTCTGAAGTGTTTTAGAACACAAGAAAGTAATTTTAAATATGCCTACCATTGCCGGTTGTTTCTGGGTCAGCTTTGCCCACCCATGGTCATGCAGAGCAGTGCCTCACTTCAGCTCTAGGGTGTCATTTGAATAACAGCATCAGGGTGAGTTGGCCTTTTACACTCTGTTCATAGACTTCTGTCTGGATTTTTGCATATATGGATCCACATATTTTATTTCAAATTCTAATTAATAGCTTCTATTTTGCTGATAATCTTGGGGGAATTCCCACTGCTCTCTGCTGTGGTACTAGTTCTCTTCCATATACTGGTGCTGATCCAGAGGAACAAAGCATTCAGCAGCAACTACAATCCCACACATTTGTTTTTTCTCTGATGCGTACTCTGTTGTTTTCCTTCTGACATGGAACAGTTTTGTTACTCTGACAGCTCAGCAAAAGGAAAAAAACCTCTTTTACTCTTTCATCCAGTTTTGTGTTCACTTTCTTTCTGGTTCTTGGTGTGTGCAGAATTGCCTTTGTCCTAGCAACAGCAGTGTTTCTTCTCTGCCGGTACCTCACATTACTACCATTGCTCTGGTATGTGCACCATATCAAAGCAATGGTGGTAATATCAGCATGCAAAGTGATGCTTTCATGACCACTGATTATTAGTCAGATAATGCTAACAGTTAGATTTTAGGGTCTCTTACACCTACATAGCATTGATTTCTTATTCCATGCTATCTAATTCAGGAATGGCTCAAACTGTTGTATGTTGAAAGAGAGACATGGACGTTCTGTTTCTGAAACCCAGTTCACAACACATGGGAAACATGAAAAGCTGCTGGTTAGATATGGAGAGTTTGGGTTCAACATCTAGGGCAAAGTATCATAGCAATTTCAGGCAATTATGTTTGACATAAGGCAAAACTAATTCCCTGAGTAGAGATATTAGGATAGCTTGCCATGTAGGCTAATTGGCCCTGCCACTTGCTTGTGTGACCTAATTACAACATGCTGAAAATGAAGGCCAAAACTTGACCATACTTGCTAACAAACACTGAGGTGACTCCTGTGTCTGTACGTGGTACGCCTGTTAGCAAGATTAGACAATACAGCTGATTGCAAATTTTGCATGTTTGGGGCCCATGTGAGGGGACTGGATTCGCATAATGTAAACAAGACTGCTATTAGATTAACTCTCTGTTCAGCATGGGTAAGATGGGAGAGATCTCGAGCGCTTAATGAGAACGTCCTGTTTCTGTGACCCCTATTTCCTCTCCTTTCAAAGGTCTGTGGGAGTATTTATGTCAAAGAGAACTTCCAGGATTAAGCCTAAATTCGTTAGGAACATTGTCCTCCTGAGTCGTTACATGAAGCTCTGCAGAGCAGCTCTCAGAATTACTCTAGTATGTTGTCTTTGGAGACAAAACGGCCTTTCATCCAGCAATTCACATTTCATTGCTGCAAACTGGTCAAGTACCAGGAACCTTTTATTGTCTCATGTGAATACAAAGAACTCTGCCTGAGATAAATTTGGTACTAGCCCATAAAACCCCCACAGTACTTGTGTATAAAAGACATCTATACATTTCTTAAGTGTTCTGGTGAAAACCCAACAGCAAGGACAGATGAACTAGAGCAAAAAGCAGGAAATGTATCATTAAAGTTATGGAATAGGCTGTTCTCTTGCCACCTGTGTCAAGGGCAGAGGGACGTGCGTGTGTGAGACTGAACTGAGGGACAGAGTCACAGTTCCCACTGAGTAAGGACAACCATGTCTGGTTAGGGGGGTTGCTGTTGGTCAGTTTGTGCATTTTGAATAAACTCGGGGTTTGTGGGGAAATTATTGAAGAAGTAAGGTTCATAGATTCTGAGAAAATTAAACATTTGTCCCTTACTTATCCTAGTGATGTCCAGCACTCCTTCCCTGTACAGATACCCTCTTATTCTTACACCTGCTTGACTATGGGAAAACTAAGCAATTAGTGGTGGCAAAAAAGCAGAACAGCCTTTATGGCAGGATGGAGGGAAGAAAGAGCAGAGACAGCACCAGGGTGTGCATGGTGATATCTCTAGGTCTGTGTGGTTCTGTGGGAGTTGCTTGACCACCAATTGCTCACTCTGTGTGACTGTCAAAGGGTTTTCTTGTGAAAAATGAACACCAAGAAGTTGGCTTCTTGTTACAAATGAAGAAATACTGCACTTCTTCCCTTTCATAAAGTTGCAAGTGCTTTAGGACAGTAACATAGTACTGGCTGGCTGTGTGGAGAATGGGGTCCTGCCTGTACGCCCATGCAGCTATGCATTAAACAGGCAAAGCTTCAGTGGCATGGAACTAACCTTAAGTGTTAGAACATTGGTATTAAATTGGGTTTAGTTAAGGAAAGCAAGGATTTTGTCCAGCTGCAATTCCTGGACCTGGGAGCTGCTGAGGCACCTCTGTCCTGCAGGAATGCTGCCCTATTACTGAGGCGTGGTATTCCCCACTCTCACACAGTTGTCAGCAGTCTTTTCCTCCTGATGTGGGAGCAACTCTCTGTATCTCAAGATTTTGCCTATCACTTTGATAGTCCAGCATATGTCCCAGGACTCCAAAAGTGATGCCAGCAAGAGAATATTTACCATGTAATTATCCTCGTCCCTCTTCCAGCTTCCTCCCCCTTCCTTCCTCTGCAGTGCCTTGGCAGGAGGTCCTGGCTCATATGGGAAAATCCAAGCACTTTGTGGTTGTCACCATCTCTTCTTCCTGTGTTTGAATAGGCCCTGGCATAAAGGGAGGCTGGAACTGCCACAACACAGCACCAAAGCCATCGGTCCCAGTAGGCTGCAATAACAATTACCCCCTTAACCTCTCACCTCCAAGCTGCTGCCCTATGGAGCATTTTCCCATCCTGCCTGCTGCAGATACTGAAAAAATGGTTAGGTGGTACCTTTCCAGCATAAATAATGACCTACCTGGTTCCTTTCTAGGAAAGAGAAGAACACTTTAATAACAGCAAAAAGTAATGGCTGATTTCTGTGTACCAGGACATACAGCACAGCAAAAAATGTATTTTAATCTCTAATCATGAGGTGATCTTTGCTGGTAAACTGCATTGCTTTATACTAACTGAATATAAGTCTTATTGATATTAAAATCTCGTCAGCACATGTGGCAGGAATCCTATTTTTGAGGTTTGCCAATAGAATCACTGAAGGGTGAAATCAAAATCTGCAGACTTAATTCTCTACTCTAATACTTACCTAAAAAATATCCTTTAATGGATCAATGATACTTGCTTTTCAGTTGATACATTGCACACACAGCAATATTAGGTTAAATTTTTCATAAAGCACTGTACTAGCAAACCATTTTTTATGTATGTGTCCATGATATCTGTATGTATTTCTTTGTGCATACCTATATTTAACATATGTTTTCTTATATTTAAGTTTTTTCTGTGTCATTGCTTTAAGGGTAAACTCAAGTATTTGAATATAACTTAGCACTAGGCACTAAAAACCTGATCAAAAACGATCAGCCTAAAGCATACATTTCTTTGGAGATAAACAGATTTGGTTTGGGGCTTTGTGTACGTAGGAAAGAATAGGGGCTAAATCCTCTAGGTTCCAGTCCTGCACGCATTTTTACACAAGTATAATTGCTTGCAAGGCAAAGATTTGTTAGGCCTAAAAGTCATGAAAACATTTACTTCAATAACTCTATAAACAACACTAGCCAAAGAGAAATTAAAAATAATCTATAAAATGGTGACACTTATCTAAAGATCAAGAGCTAAATAAACAACTTGTTGGGTGACATCTCTCAGATTAACGATTGGTAATAAAAGTAAAAAGGTTTTAGAAGCTTACAGTCCCTGGATTCTTTCCACATAATTTTTCTTTTGCACATGCTAAGTGGAGGCAGATTCACTGGTTTAATATCTGCTAGTGACATTGTGTTTAAAATAACACTAACTGTCTACGTAACTTAGAGCAAAATGGCTGTTCTGTTGGACAAGCATATATTGAGATGACGTCAAATCCGGATGGTCTGTGATGGAAATCTCAAGTAATGTTCTTGGTTTGCTTTCTCTCAGCACATCAGTTATAGTTAAGTGTTCCTGATCTGCAGGCAAATGTTATTACATGTTAGATTACTGGGCTTGGACTGGCTGTTTACTTCCCTCAAATACTTGCCATCACCTATTTTTTTATACTGAATGGCACATGCTGTAGCGTGGGTAGTGTGGACTGTGAAATACAAAGGACATCTTCCCTGTTACTGCATTAAGTTTCTGGCTTGCCATCTAATTTTATTGCCAAAACATATGTTTCCAGGCCAATTCTAATTTATATGTTGTTTTTTTTTTTTATTTCTCTGAAGTAAAAGTTGAAGGAGGATTATTTTTTGTTGCTAAGTATATTCACTGCCCTTTTAAATTTTTGTTTCAGGGTCACAACATTTTCAGGACATTATTTTACAGAAATATAAAATCAAACCTTGCATAAAGATACCAGTTCTGATCATGGCTCTGAGCACTTCTGTTGACTCTAGCATGGGTTTCTCCTGCCTATCTGAAAATATTTATGGCTAAAGGAAAGGCCACCCTTACAAGTAGTGCTTTGAGCAATACACTGCTTCTAGGGATAAGTGGATAAAAACTTCTGGAAATATTACTGGTTTTTATGCATACAGCAAGAAAGAGTTAATCAACAATATTGCATCTTATTTTATCATGTAGCATTTTACACTGCTGGGACCATATCCCTGACAATTGCAAACTGGCATGATTCCACTGACTATAGAGAGTTTTGGCAGTATTTTCCAATTGTACATTGTATTACAAGTGGCACATTATTTCAGTGCTGAAGTTTTATCATATCTGAGGAATCCCTTTGTACCTGAAGCAGACGGAACATTCTTCCTGACATGGAAATAAACAAGAACCATGAAGCGCTTACCGCAAATCACTGTAAATAGTTACCTCAGGTTTATTTTCTTCCCAAGCCTGCTGGTTGCTAGAAGATACGACACTTATGTGTGCAAGAACAGACAGCGTGTCGCCATTGTACTGAGTACGTGATTAATAAAGAAGCCTATTTTTAACAGCAAAACAATGTGCTATATTTAGAAGTAAGCAAGGGTATACAGCTTTAGCCATATTAAAATACTGCAGATGATCTTGAGATGACCACAGAAATAATTTTTTATTATTTTGAGGATAGTTATTCTGGCAATTTAGGTTCATGAGAAAGTCACTGAAAGAAAAACAGTGTATGTCACCTAATTGCCCTTATTCCTTTTGTTGCTAGCTGATTATAAACATGTAACGGTGAACATAAAAGAAATGCAAATAAGATTGGTTTAATTAATTTGAATGTGATTTTTAGATGTCCTGCTTGATAGTTACCCAGGATTTAATAATGTTGATTTTGTGGTTTAGTTATTCCTTTGTAAGTCATTTATAATAAGATTGGCCTTTTTTATTTTCTTTTTTTTCTGTGTCCCCCCC
>JAVJGI010000014.1:101817906-102028693 GCA_035590275.1 Ibycter americanus
CCCCCCCCCCCATCCCCCCCCCCAGTCATTTTGGTATTGTCTGCTAATACCCAGCCTGAATCCAAGATCCTGCGATGAATACAGCGTAGATGCGGCCTTTGCAATTAGTGAGCTTTGTCTGCAGGGAACTCATTGCAAGATGGTATGCCTGAAGCTCATCAGTGCCTCCCAATTAGCCTTGCCAAACCCTAATCCTGCAGACTGCTGAGCATGTGGAATCATGCAAGGAGGTTCATTGACATTCAATAAGACTTTGTGTGGACATCAACAGAGCAATGCTGTCTCTGTGTGTTGACTGGCAGTACTGAGGCTTTAAATTGTTAGTCCGTACTCTGTGTAGATGGCATTTCATACAAAGTTTAACCTCTCATTTTGGTCATACATTGTTGTAAAGGAATAATCAAATATCATGGTAAGTGGTTTTCTTGCAAATAACGTGCAGTTTCTTGGCATTTGCTTTCTTTGGCATTACAGACTTGAAAATCTAATATATTGAAGTAGAAACCATATGTATAAAAATTATTCACAGCAAACCTGTGTAAAACCTTCCCTTTAGAGTATTGTGATTATAGTTGAGGAAAGGAAGAAAACCAATAAATGGAGCTTGGAGGAAAGGGTAAAAATGTAATAAGGCCTTAAGAATTCAGTTTTGCTGTTGTTGTTGTTGCCATTGTTGTTGTATTGTAAATTCACAAAATAGACTGTATAGGATTGAAATAATGTACTGAACAAAGACTGAAAGTTTGCAAGACTTCACAGAAATTTTAAAGAGGCTTAATTAACTTTAATATGATTTGAAAAGTTTTACAGATACTTTTTTAGTGGTAGTGGTATTAGGGCTTGTTTTTGTAGACGTTTTCTGAAATATTTTAAATAACTATGAATCATAATGGGTTTAGAAATCAAGTGTCTTTTTGAGTGAAATTAATATGTTTTTTTTACTTGATAATGGTTATCTTATGCTTTTGATTTGATTGTACAAAATAAGGCTAGGAGGAATTTCATAGCAAGATAAATTCTCATTTTCTCCTCTGCAGTTCTCATCATTTTTCTGAACAGACAAAACTATGCCTTTTGTTACAAGTGTTAATTAAAGTTTTGAGTGGAATGATTGAACATCGTTATAATGACAGTGGCATATACAGCAGATAGGAAATGTATGAAGACATTGGTTATACAAGTGTCTTTCGTATACACATATACATCTGTGATGGTTCAAAGTTTTAGTTTTGCTCTTTTTATATAGAATATATTACATAATTCAAGGTTTTTTTCCACATTTTTAATCATAGAATTTCCAAATAAAATTAAATACTCCATTGCTCTTAAAATTAGTGGTAAGTTTAAGATACTTAGCGGTACACTTGCAGAATTTTTCTATCAAACTAAATGCTGCCTTTTCTGTACTCATTGCATTCCAACACCTTTTTCCCTAACCTCACATTCCTGCCTGATAATTAGTTGCATACAATGCCTTTTTAAATACACTGTTTGGCACTCTATACTGTAAAGTGATAGCACCCATCCACTAAAAGTAAAGTTATTTTGGAACATTTTTTATTGACAAACAGGAAATGCTATCAAGCCACAGCCATTTGAATGACTTGTTAGGACTTTTTCTACCTAGAATGTATCAGTAGGATAGTCTCTGTAGGTGGAACTTCTGAAAAACAGAAATAATAAAACAAATTCCAGGCTTAAGTCAGTGTCAGATGTTAACAGTATTTACATGACCTTAGTGAACATGCTTATCTTTTCTGTTTGTGCAAGAATGATGTTTCCAGGACACTGCACATCATCTGCATTTTGATTATGACATTTGTGATCATCCCAGAGCTCAAATGGAAGAATTTTATTTATTTCATTTTCTATTTTGACTAAGTAAGATAAAATGGAAATAAGCTACAAACTGAACTCGGGCATAGCAATGATGATACTGAATTTGCAGGTGGGAATACCAGTTCTGGTTTTTTAAAATCAGGAGCGATGAAGAAATTTATTAGTGATGTCAATCCAATTTTTAGAGCCTCCAGGCACAGTTAGCTAACAGCGAGGCTTCCCATCAGTGGAAGAAGTACCAACTTTTAAATTCAAGATGTAAATGGGTGTAGAATCAGACTTCACCCTTAATTGTTTGATCCCTCCTTTCTATAATATGTGACACACTTGAATCTGATGATGCTCTTAATCACTATGTGTTTAAAAAAACAGTATGTGTTTTTTGGGGTTTTTTTAGGGACCTTGCTTCATTCATGCTTATTTCCCTCTTATATTTGCCTTCCAAATAATTTGAGTCATTTGGAGTTACTGAACGTACTCAGTTGGAGAACTGTGTACTTAGATTTTCTGAATTCTTTTAGTATTACTTATAAAAAGTCTGAAGACAATGGTAATCTTTCCAATCAGTCTATCGGGAAATAATAATGATTGACTCAAGCATAACATGACATTCCAGTATTAATTTGTGCTTCCAACTAGCTCACAGAATAAAAAATGTTGAAAAGATATGGAGGAATGAGTAGGCATGCTTGTAACATTACCTTTTAGTAGCACCAGTCAGGAATCTTGAAGTAGAAGATGGGGCAGACCACTGAGTTGGTATGAAATGCCTGAGCATAAAACCTGATCTGCACACCACTCACTGAGTAAAGACTCTCCTCTACTGCCGTCACTCACTGAGCAGCTCCCAGGAGAGCCTAGCCACTTGCGTATTTCACGTACCTCAAAAGCAAACCCTTACTCGGTAACTATCTCACTGTCCTTTACAGCTCTACAGAGCTCTCTAATGCTCAGTAGGTGCACTTACATTGCCCACTGGTGTGTTGCAAAGGGGGAAGGACCAGGAACTGATTTGTTGTGATACATTATGGTTCCAGCGCCATTGATCCATATCCTGTCTTCAGTGGCAACGAGGTTTACACCAGCTGCCAGTCTCAGGTGCACTGCACATTTGTAGAAAGATTATTTGCTGGAAAAACTCTTAAGTGGGAGGGAAACTGCACTGAGCTCACCAGGGGAGCCACTGAGTGCCAACTGCAATACTCCAGGTACGGACACAAGGGAATTCCCAGGAAAAAACCCCACCTTTGAGAGCACTGAACCACTGATGTGTATCATGCTTACACCATAGTTATACCACAAGTGACACATGTCCAACCGTCACCTTCTTTAAAAGGAAGCCACAACCTGTTAGATACCAGCAGCTGCTGTTTCATACTCCTGTGATACCATGCTCCTTGTTGCTTCTGCTCTTGATGTTGCTGTTGCTGCTGGTGCTGTTGGTGCTATTGTCACCATCATAATTTTTCACATATGTGCTCAGGGGGGACATTATACTCACCAAAGCCACCTTCTGACCAAATGAGACAGCTTTGGTGCTGGCCAGTGTGAGAAGTCTAGTCCTGCACCTATGAGATTGCCAGAGTTTTATGTAAAGGCCAAGGTCAGAGACGTGCAGGAACAATTAACTAACCAGGATTACTACTTCCTTAGGCTATATTAGAGGTATTAAACCTGGTCAGTTAATGTGAAGTTCCATGGCAAGGTAGCCACTTTACTTGCCTTTAGACGTGCAGACAGCTGTCCAGTCTTCTGCCCCATGCAGTTCCTCTGTGGAGCTACTCATCTGTCCTCTTGGTGGAAGCTGAGATGAGGAGGGAGAGAGAAATATCTGACACATGAGGAAGAACCCACCATTTACAATTAAGAAAATATTGTCTAAAATTTTATTTTTATTAGGCCCATCTAGGCCCCTTCTGTTCACCCTCATCCAGTAAGAGCTGTCAGCTGTAAAATAGGACAGTCTGTCTGGCTCTACTTGGTTTCATGATCAGCCTTTCAGACTGCAGGTGGTGGGGCTGGAGGCCAGGGACCAGCTGTGCAGGCAAGCAAAGTCTGAAGGTTGTAGAAGTGGAGGCTATGGGGTTTACAGAGCGCGGTTTGAAAGGTCCTCCAAGGAGAAAGCTACCACTGAAGTACTGGAAGTAGGGCAAGTACATGTGCTTTTGGACTCTTCAGCGAGATAGTTTGTGGTGGCCACAAATAGATGAGAGCTGAAGAAGGCACCTGAGTGTAGCAGTTTCGCCACCAAAGGTTGCTCTGTGATGCTATATTAAGGCCAGTGAAGTGCACTCCCACCCTATTGCATTAGTCCGATGCATTAGTGACTGATGATGGGTGGAACACATAGCAATAATTTGTCCTAATCCAATGTGTTATCTTAAAACCTGGATTTTTAAATGAAGAATGAAGGACAGTAGTCCCGTAGTGTAGACGGGTCAATTAAAAGTCACAGAACCAAAGAGGATAGTATTTACCTGCTTAAACCACAGTCCTGTTGCTATTCATATGAAGTCATATGAGGGAAATGGACTAAATGCTCTTTGGCCTTAGTCCTCCAAAACTCTTAACCTTGGGCATCATCTAACAATAGGATGTGTAAAGAATGATTATTTCTGGCTTTCAGGTCTCTTCTCCCAGAGGACCCATCTTTGTTCTTTTTGGGAAGTAATTCAGTCATCTAAAAAAAATCCAGTAATGACGTTATTTGGAGACTATCCACCAGCTTGTTTAGTTTTCTTGTTAACAGATCAAAGAAAAATTATGTAATTTTTATATAACATTCATGTATGCATACTTCCTTTTTCAGCAAAAGTGGCAACTTTACCTTGCCATAGTTTTATTTGTTTTGTTTTATTTTAATACTATTGTGTTTAAGAAACCATTGTTCCAGTTGGGCTTTATAAACGTCCTCTGGTTATACAGTCTATCTTCACATTAATACGAAAATATTTCCAATCTTATCATGTGTAGCTTGACTTGTGTACAGACATGAATTTTGACATTGGAATGACTAGTATAATTTTAATGGTAAGATCTGTCTTGAACCTCACTTGGATGATCGGGATTCTTGCCCTAGACCGCAAATGCTTTTTAGTTTCTAAGCTCTTTCTAAGCTCTTCTAAAGTCCTTAAAATTGAAGTAATACACAAACTCCTCTTTAGTTTGTGTGGATATTTGATCTTAACAGCACCTGAAGTACAGTATACTACTTACTCATGAACATTTTTACTTACCTTGGCTAATATATAGAACTAGGTACAGCTTGGTTGTCCCTTGTTCTAACTTTCTTCTGGTGTTATCCCAGGAGAGTTAATTATATTTGAATAAAATTTTAATAATATTTGAATAAAAAACAGTTTCCTTCATAAACATGAAAGAAAAAACACTATCTGCTCTTCAGAGTATTTTCTGAAGATTATGAAATTCAATTTGTGCATGTTCCTTTTCACTGCTTTACTTTAAGGCCTGGGCTTTTCCTCAAGTTCTGCATCACTATTTTATGTTTTTATATTTATATTATATTTACCTATACTGTTCTTAATCTGTCACAATTGAGAGCAATACACCTATGAATAATGAAAACAATGTATCTTATCACTGCACACAGATTTTCACAAAGTATAGAGAAGTCTCAGGGCATTTGTGATAAAAAAAATGAATTAGAACAAAGCCTGAAAGTGGAAATACAAACTGCATACATGATCAGATTATTTGAACATTATGTACTACTTTTTATTCATTATTCAATATTACTATTTGCTGGGTTTGAGAAAATCCTAATGAATTGGGATGTGTTGAAAATACTGCCAAGATTATATTTCTTGCAGTGTTGTGGTCCTTCCTGTGCTAACATGTTAGAAATGAGCAAACACTGGGAAATTATGAAAAACATTATCCTCCTCCTAGGCCAAATCCTTCACCAAGACTGTTCAGCCAGGCAGTAAAAACAATTAAATAAAATGCACAAAACCACATCCTTCAGATTATGGATGCCTGCAGAAGCTGATGCAAATCTCTGGATGTTTTCAGGTCCACTTATCCCAAAGAAAAAGCCAAAAAGTTGTGTACAGTGAATACCTTATCAGTTATTTAAGGGAGAGGTCTGCAACACGTCAAGTGTTACAAGTCCTGGTTGTCTCTGTGAATGTAAGTAATTTGCAGTTACATTGTACCATCATGCACAGCATCATGGAATGATTTGGTAAATTCTTGCTGACTGTAATAATGCTTATTTGACTTTTTTTTTCCTATCTGAAATAGAAAGATCTATACATATATCAATGAAATCCTGTATGACACACCTGTATACCTCTCAAGTACAAAGTAGTGAAAAGGGAAAGAAGAACAGAGCTCTTTATTGCCCACAGAGATATAGTAGCTCAAGGCAAAGGTACTTTTTCTGAAAGTCATTTGTGATCAACACTCAAGAAGTTGTTCTTAACACGTAGTGTATTGAGGCAAAATGCCCATTCTCAGAAATAGTGGTCCTGGCTGTCAAATTCTGTTAACTTGAGGATGTATAGGACATAAGATGAAAAATCAATGTGCCACAGAGGGCCAGGTACTCGATTGGTGTTACTTTTAATAAAGAGATGTGAATTTTCAGCAGCTCAGGATCTAGACCATAAAAATTTGCATGACTTAATCTAACCCTCTGTGAAGTCAGTGGCAGTGTTTCCATAGGCTTTAGTAGGTGTTGTGGCAAAGCTCAGTGCTGAACTTGCAGTGCTTTCCAGAACACTGAAATGTGGAAAAGAGGGTAATTTGTTAACTGAATTGCCAATTTTGTTGCTAGGAAACAGAATTTCTTAATAGGGGATACAAAAGCACAGGAAAAGTTAAGAGTTTCACTTAGCAACACAACTGTTGTGAAGAATTTAGAGATTCAGTCTGATTTGGATGAGATCCTGAGCTACAACCCTTACTTTTACTGGTATCTTCACTGTTGCCATTGCTGGGGACACCTGTAACTCCCATTAGCTCGACTGGGATTTGTATGTGCTTAGCACTTCTCAGAACTTGGACCCTGGTGCTAACACGTCTTGTATGCCGAATTTGCAGAGTCACAAACCTGGAAAAAAGAAATTTTGACTATTTTGGTCCTTTTGGGTTCTGGTCAGGCCAGAAATACTAAAAGAGTGGCTTTTCCCATAATATTTCATCACTTCAGCTTTTCTTCCCATTCAGCAGCAGAAAACTCAACAGCATACGGAAATGAAAAACGATCTTTTAGAAGTTACCCCATCATTCAAACCCTAACTTCAGTCTGTTGCCCTGTCTTTCTGTGGCTCTGAACCCACAGGCCTTGCTTGCAGGAGTGGGCTCCTGAAAGTGCTCTCAGGCTGGTGTTAAACATACCACCAGCATTCATCCAAGAAATTATATTTATGACCAACTTGTGAGAAACCAAATATACTGCAAAACTGAAAATTTGACCTGCAGATTTTTGAGGTTCAAGTTGTTAGTTCCTGTCTATATTAGTTCCTCCCCCTGAAAATCCTGATACTTCATTCTCCTTCCTCTGCCTTTGCCAATCCAGCACAGGGATATTTCTGTACATCGAAGCAGTACTGGCTACCAAGGAACCTGGATATTTTTGGCCTGTATTCTTTGGAAGCACATGGATAGTCAAAATGGAACAGGTGGGAGAAGGAAGTATTCCTACTTTACTGATGGGAATGAGAGCCCAGAGTGTCAATGGTTTCTTCACAGCCGCACAAGAAGTTCATGGGACAATTCCAAGATCCTAAACTAGTGCTGTAACCATAGGACCATTCTTGTCTTGGATGAGTGTGTGGGGCCATGTAATTTCTTCAGCATATTTGAAGGACAATTATTCAACCGCTTCTCTCTATCATTTTTCTAATAAAAATCTACACACACATGCTATTTCAGAAGAACTGCAGAGACGTGCCCAATAAAAATACCCAGTGGCATGCTAATGAACATCAAGCCCAGTTATCAAAAATTAAAAGCCTACCCTCCGTAGAGGGCTTAAAGTACATAATATAACTTTCATTGCATATCTTATAACACCAAATTTTTTCAGAGGAGCCATGGTTCTAATTTACTCTCATTTAAAAGCAAACTGCAAGGAAAACCACAAAATTCCATGAACCTCAGTGATGCGCCCCAGGGGGCATTTGGCACATTACCACTTGAAACCTATTTCATTCCCAGCCCCCTGAAATTGCATCAGCTCCTGTTCCACTATGAAATATTAGCATTTGCAGCCTGTACATCCTGCTGGAACACTATGAGAACCTTATAGATGTGCTTGAAAACTTGTCCCCTTTCCCCTAGACTTGCTGGAGTCCCCACAGACTTATGTCATTCTTCACCAGTTGCTACCTCTCATGCAGAAAAGTTAAAATCTGCTGGTCTCAGTTCTAGAGGCCTGGAAAACATTATTCAAGGTAGCCCCATGTCAAATATGTGAAACTTCTATACATCCCTGTAGGAGGCTATTCCATTTGCCACTAGACCCTAGCCAGGCAAAATTAGGATGAATATCATTAAATCTTTTCTGTTTTTATTGGGTTAGGTTTTAGGACAAAAGCCTTGATAAGCAATGTGGTTAGTATCTTCCTAATCTTAAGTCCTTTCCTGGGCAGAAATTAAATGAGAAGTCAACCTGGTTTTGATTAGGTTTTCTTTCAGTAATGAACTGAGCTAACTGTAAAAATTAACTATTTTAGTTTAAACAGTGATTTGTTGGATAACCAATAAGTTTTAGAGCAAAAACTTCCACAGAGTAAACTAGTAACCATGTAGTAGTTTCAGTGATCTTTGTTTTGTTGTCTTTTTTCCCTAGTTTTTTCGTCCAAACCTTTAAATTTATAAACTGGACATCTAACTGGAGCGGAAATATTTGGGTTTTTCGATATTAGACGGTCTTTTATTGTCATACATTAGTTTTTTCTGTATTAGGGAAATACATAGAGACTCTTTTGCATCATTTAAGGTGATCACTTTCACTGAGCACATCAAAATCTGAAATAAGCATAGAAACTAAGCATAGAAAGCTATAATTTAAAACACCAGACTCTTTCTTATTTGATTTTATATACCGATGTGGAGCATTTCTGTAAACTATAGAAGTCCTCAGAAGTGTAAACCTATCTATGGCACCCTTGGGCAAGGCTAGAATTATGAAAATTTCAGAACAAAGGGGTTTTTTTGCTGTTGAAATGAGCAGAAAAGCTGTAGGGAGAGTTTACATTGTTCAATATACATAAAGGTGTTTAAATTGTGTTGAACAGTAGGGCCAATTTGATTGAACTCAAGTGAAGATTTTTGGCACAGATGTGACAGAGCTGATAAAACATGCAGAGGGAGGTGGTTAAGATCAAGCATTCTACTACCAGCTTTAATATTTATGTAGAGAATGATGGGATTTCTGAAGTCTGTGATGATGGTGAGAATGCTGTAACAACTCAAGACAGGTTTTAAATTAAAGTGGTCTCTGCAAATAACATATTAATGCAAACATTGCATCTGTAGCTTCAAAAAGGCAAAAGAGCCATGAACACTATTGTAGGTTTTGGGTAAGAACTAGAAATTAAGTTGAAATAAATCATAGAGATTAAGATTTATTATGAACATAAATGATGATATAGAATTTGGAGGGTAGTACTCCAGGTGGCAGACAATTTCCAGGTTACCTCCTTTTCTCACTAACTTGAAACTCATGAGCAAAAGTGAGATGGAGTGAATGTATGAATTCTTGGCCTTTAGCTCGTATAGGAAAAATCATTAAAGAATTCTGGAGCAGCTGGACACTTTGGTCCAGAATTGCTTGGGGTTTTTTTGGTAACCTTTTTTCCAATCATTTAATTTAAAGACTAATATGAAAAGGTTTTATTTTAGGATTTTGACAGATGGTGTTTTTTAACTAAATTTTTATTAATTTGCGTTTCTGAATTTCAGATAGAACATTGCAAGAACCTTTTAGATCTGGTTTGGGTTTTTCTCTGATAAAAGTCAGGTTTCAGTGTGAATCTTATTCAAAAGGGTGTAAAATCAAAGAGGTATCCACTGAAACTGAAGTTTCTCAAGGGGTTCTTCATTTCACATCCTAATTCTACAAATAAATGTCTCTGTCATACAACTTCCAGACTCTTCTGCTTCTTGGCAGTTCCTTGAAACAAAATAAAAGGAAAATTTCTTTTGTGAAGCAATTTTCCCCTCAATTCACATTTGACTAATAACCGTTTTCAGTTGTGCATGATGCTGAAGCATATGTTTGTTTTTTAAATCCTTCGGTCTAAGTAGTATGTTTTCCAGAGCATTGATTACATAACAGTGATAGAGACATATACAATGCTTTCTAGGAACCATATAATTACTCAGTAAATATGTTTATGTATGTTTGTGAGAGGAGAAATATTCTTTTGTGCTGATTAGTTAGAAGTCACTTTAGTATCCTGTAGCAAATCAGTAAATGACTTAAGAATGTGGAAGAGGAAATGCCTACAGATAGAGTAGCTCATGATTTTATTAAACTCTTCTCCCCAATTCAGTCACTTCATACATCAATGGTAAAGTTTAGAATGGCAGTGTTACATTTATTTCTGGTGTTTAATTACAGATCCCTAAAATTTGTCTAGTCACATTGCATTGCAGCAGATATGGCATTTTGTCTCCAGTGTTATGAAAATCTTTACTTTTGGTCTTAGTGTGCCTGCTTGTCTGTTCAGTACTCTGTAAACACAGTGAAACTACACAGTGTCTTCAATGTTCTGGCTTCCTGAAGTCAATCCTCTCTGTTATGTTGGGTGAGGCCCTTTTCCAGATTCCACTGAAGTACAAGAAAGTATTTATGCCCATAGCAGAGGACTTTGATTGATACCATAGGCTGAGATACGTTCACAGCAGGTGGCAACCAAGCCATGCTTTACAAAAAATTATTGTGGATAATATGTGATCTGAAAGACAGTAAAAAAAGCATGATTTTTGTTCTTAGTGTTTGTTATGAACATTGATGCCCCTCTTCCTTGTACCTACTCATCCATCAGTAGCAACCTCTGCAGGGACTAGTAGCACCAGTTGGGAAGGGTGCTTTTTTTCTTTTAACAATCTCAGCCTTCATCTTACGAGACTTTAAAGGTGAAGAAAGCCCTCATTTTCTCCTACAAAGTCTTTCTTCAAAGAGAGAGGTTGTCTCCCTCCACTTGGGGCAAGTTGGCTCATATTCCGGAACATGTGGATTTTATGTTTTATATAATCCACACATGTCTTCCTGTGAGCACAAGCTAGAATGATATCTTTTAATTTGTTTGTTTGAAAATGAACCAGTACTGAAACAGAGTTAGAGTCCTCAGCTGTGTTTCTCTCTTGTGTAATCGCTTTTTCTTTACTGAGCAGTCAATGCTGGCTTTATGCCAGGAGAGCTTTTTCAGGTCATCCCAACCAGGAGAATTTTTTTTTTTCCTTAAACAGGAAAAAATAATCTTTAAAAAACAAAAGCCAAACCCAAACACTCTTTGGGAGTAATTTCTTTGTGCCATTTGTATAGACCAAAACACCCCAGGTATATTCATGGCAGGGTAACTGTTTAAAGTTGGATAATTTCAAATGCTTGCTCTAGGTTATTTTCCATAAATGCAAGTCTCCTAATTTCTGCTTGTCAGTGTATATTTTAGGCACTCTGGGGCAGAAACTTTCTTTTCCTGTATCTGAGTATAATGCTTTTTTCCATAAGTTTGTGTGTGCAGCCTCTTAATATAGCATAGGTTAGCATATGAACTCACCAGTGTATATTATAAAACAATTATTTTGTTCCAATACTCTCATAGCATTTGAGACCAATCTCAAGCAACATTTCCTATAGCATTTAGCAGTAAAAAAGACTTTTCTGTCTTTTTCTCTGAGATCCTTAGAAAACAGTTAGTTCTTGTATTTTGCCAGTTGACATTGGTTAGATAAGATCCCAAACTCTTTTTAGTATGAATGGCCTTCTCTGCTTTGGTCTGGTGGGTTCTCATTACCAAATCTAAAACACACATCAGAGGCAGTAGGTCTCTGAATGTGGATACTTTGACTCCCAGGATGAAAATAAGAGCTCTTTACAAGTAAGGGGGAAAAGCACATGGAACCTCTTGTTTGCATCACATTTGTTAACCTACCTCCTTGGCAAGCAAAATATTGGCAAAGACTGAGGGCAAAGCAAGAGGAAAGAGCTCCATCCTGTTGAGGCACTGCATGGAAAGGTTACATTTATCAGACAACCCTTGGGTGATTTATTTCTAAGCATTGAAGAGAATATCATGGTGAAGTATTTCTGAAGAAGATTTGAGTTAAAAAAAAAAATTTGGATTATGTTCATGTATTTGTGATGACTTGCTTGATATGGCTGCTGACTTCAACGGCAGTGAGTACCCACCAGTGTAGCCCTTAGGTGAATTAGGGCCTATAATCTTACCACTGACACCTTTTTGTCAACCAGTTCTTGTCAAAGCCTCTCCACTACAGAAGGGTGTAGTAGTTCTTTGGGGCAGGATGGTCCTGCACTCTTGTGATCTTTGCTTGGTTCAGCTAAATCTCTGACCTGGTCACTAGATACTGGTAGTCTGTTAAATTTCTAGCTTATATTTAGCTGTGTTTCCATGGAAATATGTATATCCCTACCATCTGGATTCCAAATCTGGTGATGTAGGGGTAGTTGTTGTTCCCAACACTGAATCGTCAGTCCTGAGAGACAACATTACTTCTGGAGTGACACCGAGCAGATTATCATCTCCTGTTATGTTCTGAAATTTCTGGTTCTTGATGGAAACAGTGGTAGCATATTTTTCATGAAAAATATACTACATTTTTCAGCTGTAGCTATTGGAAGTGTGTACATCTCTTTTTTAATGATTATCTTAATTTTGTGAAATTATGACGGTGAAAATGATTATTCTGTTGGAGACACCTTTATTGCTTGGTATTTTTGTTTGTTTTGCCATTTTTGTGTTATAGTAAGATGGTGTCTAATCAATTTATTGGAAATAAATAGGAACAGTAATAAGTGGTTTGGTTAGATGATGCAGTGACTTTTCTTAAAATGCTACAGAAGAGTCTGGGTCTCTTTTGCTCGGATACTGCAACACAGCACATGAGGAATATGTTTTTGTAGTTGTATTAAAAGTCTAAAGTGGTTGTCACAGACAAATAGCACTGAGGCGTTTAAAAGTGTTAAAGAAGGAAAGGCATACGTTTACTTCTGACGAAATGAAATAGGTGTATAAACCACTGATCACTTCTTAAATCCACATTATGTTGCAAAAGAAGCATAATCAAAAAGGCTTCACCACAACATCACTTTATTATGACTCGTTGCCAACTCCCAGCTGTTGCAGTTGGAAAGGACTGAATTACCTTGGATTTTTCTTTTCATGTACAATTTGCATATCATAACTAAACATAGGGAGGGAAAGCAAGAAGAACAACAAAGGGAACAATAGGGATTTTGTCTGAGGCCAGGTCAACACTTGCCCTAGATGATGGTTGATGACTGAATTGCTTATAGTGGGTTACCTACCAGCACCGGCTGGTTTTCATCATGATGGTAAAGGAAAACATTTTGCACAATAAGCATTGATCCCCTTGTTATGACTTGAAAGCTGCACGACTGCTTTTCATTCCAGGAGAATATGAGTGAAAAATCACCTTAAGAATATGGCAACCCTTTGGTACTGTATGCATTACTTTCAGTAATATATATAACTACACGTAAAGCGAGGGCAGGAAGACATTTTGTACCCCTTTTAATAGGAAACCTAAACCTGTGAATAAAACTTGTTTAGCATAACTACATAGAATTTCCTTGACTGGGTTTGTTTTGGCTTCTCCACTGTCACAGATGTTCATTATTACTGAAAGAAAACACTGTAAATTCAGTAGGGAGTTTAAACGAGGAAAGGGAGAAATCGGAATAAAATTAGAAAGTTTTTTGTTGTATGCGACCTGATCATCAGCTCTAGAAAGCATGTTAGCAACCTGCTGTGATCTGGTTTCCTCTGGGGAGAGCAGTGACGTAAATCCACTTACCCCTAATAGGAGCTGTTGAGATTATTGAGTGATTTGGCTGCTGGTCAAATGAAAGGGAACACAACAGGGTGAAAAAAAACTTTCAAAGGGTGTTTTCAGGTTTGAAGGAGATAAGATGGGTTTTGTGGCTCTTTTATCACTTTCTCATGCCAGGGTACCTTAGATGTGTCCAGAGGGAATTGGTCCTTGCAATTGCAGTTGCTGAATTCACACGGGAATTTTAGCTGACCTTGTCAACTCTGAGAGCAGTGCCTTAGACAGTACAGAGACCCTCCCTAGGTTTGAAGACCTCTATTAATAGAACTGTGGCATCTAACTGAACTTTAGTACTGGAGGTGTGAGCTTTTTCACTGTTCTAAGGTTTTGCTTGCATATGTTACGACTGTACAACGAAGCCTTGACTCTCACAAGATAACAGAGGCGTAATCCCCAGTGCTCTAACGGCACTGGGCTTTGCTTCTGCTTCAGCAAGCTTTTCATGGATTCCACAGCATTTTTATCATCAGAGCTTTTTTTCAAGCTGTTCTAATGGGGTTGGAATTTAAAAATAAAATTATAAATCGGATGTATGTATTCCCATAGCTTTGTGTGTGTGTGCTTACAAACGTATGTCTCACTAGTACTGATCTGCGTTCAATCTTCCATATATTATCAGTGAATTTTCTTGCTAATTAGCATTTTTGATCTTAACAGACCTGTAACTCTTCAAAAGCAAGAGGGACTTTTTTTCATGCAGTCTTGTAACTGCATTGCTGAGTGGTGTCCCTCCACTATAGCTATCAGTTTAGAGGTTTAGAGAAGAAAAGCCCTGTCCCAGATAGGTATAACTGTATGTGACAGACATAGAAACCCACTAACACTGTAGTAAAAACTCTCGTTATCTGTTCCAGTTCAATTCTCATCTAATTTATCCTTAGCTCATGACCTAATGTCATCTTAGCTTACTAACACAGCAGGGGGAAAATGCTTTACATGTAAAATGGATCATAAGCATTTTATGCCTTCAAGGGTTTTGAGAAAAGGAAAGAAAAAGAGAATTGTGATGGGAAGGAAAGATGAATATTTCACAGAAAAACATGGAAACATATTTCTGTTAGTCATTATGTTTCTTTTGAAAATGCGCTTTTTATTGGAAGGGAAACAGAATGAAGCCTGAAATAGTATCAAAGGTTGTAAAGAAGAATTCAGCGATAAAATAACATGTATGTTAAGTGAATGATTTCTAGAAAAAAAGGCGAGGTTTGAAATAATGGCTAGGTAGAATTTCATGGTATTAAGGAAAATTATTCTATAACTTCATTTATTTGTTCTTTTCATTCATTTACGCAACGATAAGCTTTACCTATTGATTGTTATGTTCCACAAGTCTCTTTGTTAAGATTTAATTCCATTTTTTTAGCATGTTTTAATCAGATAATAGTCATGAAGATTTTTGTTGTGGTGTGGTGTTAGAAGTAAAAATTCTTTGAACTTGCAAAGTTCCTGTCTAGTAAACCTTAGAAATTCTTTGGACATGTCAGTGAAGAGAAAGACAAACCAAAATATGTGAGGGTAGAGGTTATACAGCAACCAGCAGGACAAAGGAAGGAACAGAATAACTGCTTCTTGAAAGAAGAGGCTTGTCAGAACGATATCATAAAATCAAGAACATATAGCTGTAAGAGCCATTCTAAAAGCACAAGCTCACATTATGGAGACACCTGAACTCTGGTATATAGCTGAAAACTGAATGCTGTGGTCTTAATTACCCATCTGAGGACACTGGCCTTCTTTCATACCCCTTCAGGCCTCTGTCTTTGACAGCTGTTTATCAGGCAACACTCCAGCAGAATGAAAGTGTACTTTACCCTAGACTCAACTTACCCTAGTGCTTGAGGAGAGGTTGTTTTGTTAGCACGTGGAGACAAAAAAACATGGATAGAACTGAAGTTCCTTGTTTGGTTTGTGATATCTCTATAATTTGGATAATAGTAAAGTCTGCATTTATATTTGCAGCGCCGTTAATGTTTTTTTGTTTTCTTTTTTGGTATAATTTATATCACAGAAGATTTTTGCTTCTGGTGACCACAGTGGCTTCACCACAATGTTTCTAATGTAAATAATAATATCATTTCCTTTATGTAATCCAAGGAAAATGTAAGACGGGGTGAGGAAGAGTTTCAGAAATATCTTTCCTATGGAGTTTCTAGACAACCTGCCTGGATTTTTGGGCTTTATTGCTTTGTAAAAAGGAAAGATAAGCAGGTGGAGTACATTTAAGCTACTAAATCAAAGCAAATGTACCAGCAGGTGGTTGACTTTTGAAAGTATGAGAGCTGGAAGAACAAAAGGTTCCGTTTTCTTTTTAAAAAGTTACCTCGGATTAGACATCTAGAAGAGAAATGTCGAAAGCCAAAGGGGTTTTCTTTAATGAAATTAAGAACTCACATGTTAATGTCACATCAGAAATGGGTCTTATTCATGGAGTCAGTCAGTGACTAACCTTTTCCAGCAGTCATGATTGCACTAGTCTTTTTGTAAAGATGTGAAAAAATCCCCTAAACGGATTTCTGTAAGATATTATATATCAATATTTTATATCAACATAATGAAGACAAAGAAATTCACTAATATAGGGGTCGCATACATAAATAATTATAAGGTGTTTAGTCAAACCATATGCTGTCATAATCCAGGTATACTCATGAGACTCTTCATCTTTAACCACCCACAAAGTACTGGGGTTTGATATAACTCTATCAAATGTGTTATTGCTTTCATATAATTTTTCCCCAAGTAAAAGACCATATAAATAAAAGCCCCTCCTTTTTTCTTTTTTTGTTTTTAAGTAAAAAACCATTTGTTAAACTAGTAAGTCCTACAGATGTTTTGCCCTGTAAAATCTTTTGACGTGTTTTGACAAACGGCCCTTTCCACTGGCAGCCTCCCTACAGACAAACAGACCGAGAGCAGGGCCACTCCAATCTTCTCAAACATCAGATTAAACCAGAAGAGAATATTCTGGAAACATTTAATGAAAAATATTTGCTTTATTTGACTAAACAAAAATGTAGTGAAACAATATTTGCTTTCCTCGGTTTTTTTTTTTCCATGCACTCCTCCCTGTCCCAAACTGGAGCTCTGAAACAAATTCACGCTCAGTAAACTTACTGATAATGTTTATCTGCAAGAAAACTGTGTCTCTAGCCATCTTAAATTTTGCATATGATTTTAATGTCAGCATTGGTAAATATTTTTCCCCAACTTAGGTATAGGAAAGTGAAGGACATAGAGAATGGTTTTCATCGTTGTTGCATACTAGCCTAGGTTTTTTTGTAGTGTTTTGAAAATATTCTCTCATGATTAAATAACTTCTGTGAAGAGAGTGTAGGATATTTAAGTGGGCAAGTCTCACTGATTCTGAGTAGTGTTTCCCTACTTTTAAAGTGCTTTTCTAATCCTTATGTCAGGCTGTAGTTTAGCTGCGCTCTTGAATTCTTCAACCACAGCAGCTCACGCGGCTGTTCATACAAACTATGTTACAAACTTTTCTGCTAGGAGGCCACCCCAACCCGGAGGACAAGACCTGGAGGACAATGTGCACATTGCCATGTGTGCATGCAGTGCTGCCCCTGGGGAGAGAATGAGGCAATAAGTTATACAAGACAGGTATTAATGCATTATTGTGAAGTTAATAAAGTCATATAGAGTAGCTGAATTTCCATGAAGCATTGGTGAAATTGAGGTCAGTTACAGTCAAGACTAAAGATTCGAGGCACCATCTGATATGCAAATGATAGAAAATCTGCAAAGATGGTAGTCTACAAACCTTGACATCCAAACACAGTCCCGCTGAGAGTAAGAATGTCACATGGTTGTGTGCCTTGGAACTGGTGTGTGTGTATGTGTGTGTGTGGTTTATAACACCTGTTAAGATGACATAATTCCTTCTCTTTTGCTGTCAGGTACATCCAAGGAGATTCATCTCACCTCCCTTTATGTTTTGGCAGGGTGGTCTAGTAAAAGGTGTTACCTCTAACAACAAACTTTGCTGTATCTAAGTCCTTAAGCCTGCACAGCCACCGCTACTCTGCTGCTACTCACTGAGGCCTCTGCTGCAGTGAAAGACCAGACTGAGAGAGAAATATGTGCAAATGGCAGTTCATCCCATCGGAAGACAAATATCTACTGTGGGAGATGAGTCACCCACCAGAGATGCTGCTCCCTTTCTACTGCTGCAAAGGAGCCTGGATAACTGCCTAACATCTGGAGCGCTAACACTAGGTGTGATGGACCCCTCCCAAGGGAGATCTGCAGAGAGGGCCAAAGAAGAGTCAGTTCAAATCAACAGGATGACCGAGCAACCAGAACAAGCAGCAAATTCCAGCAAAGCTGGAATTTCACATTGTGTGCCACAGCTCTGTGAGCTATCTCCGAAATAACAATAGCCGCTGACCTGCAACACATGGAAGACCTGCCAGGTGTCCCTGGCTTTTCTTATCAACTGAAGTACAAATGCTTTGCTGACAAAAAGCCTTGAGACTATTGAGCTGTCTCACTTATATCATGTCTTTCCTTCCTCTCTGCTGAGGTGTATTAATTTTAAAAACTTTTTAAAGACATAAAGCATTTTGAGAACTGCTTTCCCAGTTAGCTTCTCTTAAGAAGGACCTAGAAAAGTTGCAACAAGTGACTGTGTGAATTGTGGCCACGATTATATGTATATAGTTCATCTAAAGTTAGGGAAGAGCTATATACAATTATGACCTCTCCTGTTCCAGGTTGATTATGCATCTTTCTTTGGTTTGGTTTTGGGTTTGGTTTTTTGTTTTTCTTTTTCTTTTAATGTAGATAGTTACTTACCTCAGTCAAAAATCCCATAATACTACTAATTGTTACAGAAAAAAATGCACGTTCACGTTAGATGTCTGTATTTCGCTACTGAATGCTGCATTTATTGTTAGTGATGTATGTTTGGTGTACGAAATATTTATGCAATGGCACATGTTCCTTCTTTCTTTGTCTGTTAATCCAGGGAAGCTGTATGTGTTGAAAAACACTCAGAGAATCAAATATATTATGTTCGTCATTGAGATTAAATCCTAGAGGTGAAAAGTTTCATTTTTCCATATGTCAAACTATGGTCATTGTTTATAATTGATTTATTCCTTTGCAGAAAGAGATCAGTTAGGACTGGAAAAAGTCAGTTAGGACACAAAAGAATATGGAAGGCAAACCTGCAAAGCAAAATGTCATACTATGTACTCATTTTCCTGACTGTAAATATTTGAGACTGCACATAGTGGAGTGCCCTTCTTTTTTTGTTTTGCAATCCATTTCTAAAGTTGAATGTATTTTTGTGGCAGTGGTAGAGATTAACTCTTTGATAGAGTTGTTGTGGGTTTCTAGAATTCTGCAGGTATACTCTGGAAATTCAACCTGCCTTTGTACCCATTGATGAAAAAGATTTGGCAGCTTCAGGAAGCGTAAAATGTAGTTTAAAATTTTGGGTGACTGGAACAGGCTGAAGTAGTTAATACTGTGTTGCACAGCATGTTATCCCTGTTCATTCTTGTTTAGCTTTCTTCAGCTGTTAACAGTCCAGAGAAGCACAGTAAATTAACCCTTTGTTTAGAATAATGAGTTGTTATTCTCTGTTATTTGTTCAGTTCTTGTTTGGTGTTATATATCATCCAAATTCTTGTGGTTTTGTTTAGTGTTATTTGCACTGAAGTTGCACCAAGTGATGTCTCCAGACCTCTGGTAAGAAAAACCCCCACTTACTGTAGATGGCTGTAAAGTCATTTATTAATTGCTTATGTAGGTAATAGAAATCCGTATACAACAGTAAAAATCCCTGAAGGATGGCAGTGGAACGTGCTGGTTCTTGTTGATACTGCTGGTGCTGAAGTGGTTAGGCTATAGGGCTGACAGGTTCTCAGTCAGGTTTCTTGTAATTGCCTGTGCCTCTTCACGATCTGCGTTAGCATCGTCTGCTGGTTGCAACCACATGCCAGAGGGTCCAAACAAAGCATATTCCTTCCTTTTCTCCATTTTCACTGTCTCCTTTGAAGGCTTTGAGTGTTCCTCTTTCCCGTTTTACTATCCTATCCTACCTCTTTGTCCCGTCCATTTCTTCTGCCTTAGGTTTCTCCTTCCTTTGTGCCAGACCCCATTACCTTCTCCTGCCAGATGTTCTCCATGCCCTCGATGTCACACATTCATTATGTATGTTCCCTTTCTCTTTGCTGCCATTGCCACCTCTCGGACAGCCACTATTATCACTGCTAGTGAGGAAAAGTCTGTCGTGTTATTATTTGTCCAGGCAGGAGGTAATTCATCTCACCTGTGTTTCTTGAGCAATGTACTTGAGAGAAATGGTATGAATGATAAAATGAGTGTGGATGTTAGGATGAGCTGTCTGTCAGGAATGGGTATGTAAGAAACTGAAAATCTTAGGTAGCCTTTTTGGAAGGGAGGGGTTGCTATTGTTAGTATCCTGACAAGCAAAGTATCATTCTCCAGAATCCTTCCTTCAGCAGTGGTCATCAATGCCACCCATCACAGATGAGCACAGAAGAAATGTCACACCAATGCTGGGTTGCAGTCTTTTGATTTTGAGTCAGCCTGTGTGCTCTGTCCTCTTCAGCCGTAGCAGCAGCGATGGGAACCAGCCTGGGTTTTCAGGGCATAGCCGCCTGTAAAGCAGCCTTAAACCCTCCCATTTTGCCAAGCTTACTAACAGCCTTTTGAACACATTTTCTATGTCCCGTCATGAATTAGAGAGTGATTCACGTTCTGTAATACAATAATTTATTTAATATTATGTCTCTTGCAATATTTCATACTTTATCAGTGTCATGTTTTACATCCAGTAATCTCTTAAGTTTTGTATTATCCTGTTGCACTTAGTTTCACAGATTGTCTATAGAAAGACATTTTCATTTTAGCAGGTTTTACTTTGTCAGTTTTTCATATTTCTAAATTTTCTTTCTGCAGTTGTACTCTGAGGAGTATATGAGCAAAAGAGACTGTACTAGGAAGTAGGAAGCAGGTCTACATGAGAGAATTGCAGCACTGAGAAAGGAATATAAGCCATCAGAAGTTCCACAATATATTTTTGTTTTCCTCATTTATGAAATAGTACTGTGGCCAGGGCATATTTGAAACACACTACATGAAAACAGTCAGAAAGATTTGTACTGTTGTTAAAAATATGCACTGTTTTATATTTTTTATACTTTTTTTTCGGTACGGTTGTAACAGGTATAAACTGTATGCCCAGCGATCTTCCACATCTAGGTAGACAGGTAGCATATAATGCAAAATGCGTTTAATATGTGGTTCTTATTGTGCTCTCTGGACATTATCTACTGGTATTTTTAAAAGTAATTTCCTGAAGGAATCACACTCCATGCAAATGTTTAAAAGTTGTTAGCATTTTTACCGGTATAATTTTTTTAAACCAGGGGCGGCCCGTGACTCCTGTGTAGCAGCTTGTGAGCAGTGGGAGCGTGGCTTTCACAGCAGGTCTGCGTGACTAGTACACCCGTGCAGAGCTGTACTGGTGTGCGAGGCACCGGCATTAAGCAGTCTGGATTCCTGACTGTGGAAGACAATGAATCAGCAGGCATGGCTGAAGGTGACAGTGACGAATCACCCCATGTCTCTCTGCTGCCTAGCCCACATAGCCAAGTCTCATTGCTCGGTCCAATGATGAAACTAAGTAGGGTTTCCTCCAGAGGACCATATTCACAGCAATTTATCCTTGGTTCTTTAAAGCTTGTGGAGTGAGTCTTCTGGCTCAGAGACACACACAGATATAATCCTCTGGCCCAGGGGAGAGTAAGTTAATTGCTCTTGCTTAAAGCAATATTCATTTACTGTAGATCCTCCCACCACTTGGAAGACCCTTCTGGGGTCCTGGCTTGTAGGTGTTTCATTCTTTAAATCTTGCGTTATGTTAAAACTCAAAAAATTGTCTGAGTCAGTAAATGTTTAATCAGTAATTCTGAGAGGTAAGAGTTACTGAAAATTGTGTGGCAAGGCACAGGTCAGTGCCTTGAGGTCAGTGCTCAGCAGCATTAGGCAACACACAGCCACTAGTCCAAGGAGGAGGTGTTCAAATAATTATTATTTGGGGTATAATTTTCTATACCAAAAGTGTTATAGTTCACTGCTAAAAACAATTTTAGAGTGTGGGAACTACTTTTAACATTAAATTTGCCTCTACTATGGTTTGAATTAATAGCATTGGCTTCTCTGCCTTTTTGGAAGCAGTTCCTGTTCAAAATAAATTTCTTTGGCTTGTCAGAGAGAAGTATTTGAGAAAATATTGTGATAACTGGAAATTTAATTGCTTTCATTTTGTACCTTTCTACAGATTTTTTTCCAGTGCTGGATACACTTGGCTGTGATAGGGACTGTAGAATGAATGACAACTTTGTTTCCATAATGCTGGAAGGAGTCAGATGTTCAAAGTTCATTAAAATCTTTTCCTACCTTACGATCTCCACTGATATGCCACATGCAAGTAGGATTTTCTTCTTAGGCTCTTGAGAACTCTTTTTCTTTCTGTTTTGCCATCCCTGTATTGCTGAATATGTCCTGTTAAATTGCTACCAGGTGTCTTTGGGGTGAAAGCTTTCATGTCAGAATACTCTAGGTCAGGCTGCAAAGGATAAACGTTAAGCAGTTGTCCAAGAAGACTTGTTCTTGTTCCTGCCTGTCATGCCTCAGCTGCAGAGAAGTTACGCTGTCTTTCTGCTGCTGTTACAAAGACTCCTTATTCTCAGTTATTTTGCATTTAGATGAACTGCCAAAGCAGGAATTATCATAGAGAAAGGCTATCACCAAGTCATCTTGAAAGGCCTGAATATCTGAGTTTGCGTCTCTGATGTCTCACTCTCACTGAATCCATAGGGGTGACTGAAAACATATATCCCACAGTGCCAGTGGTCTCTTCTGTGTCTTGGACAGGCAGAATCCCTCTGCTTTCCGCAAGGCTTTCAGGCACGGGCACTGTATCCCAGCTGCCCGTGATTTCCTCAGTGCGCTATACTGAGCAGAGGTAAGTAAGGTATAAAAAAGGTGACTAAGTTTTGACTGAGGGCAGTTAAATTCACAACTGACAGTTGCCATCATATCTCATTGTTAATATAAAGGCCACAGAGAGTCTGAGCGATACTGAACTGTCCTTGAAACACTTTATACCATTGCCCCCATGCTAGACATTTGCATGGAGGTGACTGCTGTAGTGCTTATTCAGTGAGTGTGGTGAGTGAGTCACCAGAAACAGGGAATCTCCATCCTGCCTTTTGAATGTCTCCTTGCAGACGTGCTGTTCCTGCGAGGAGTGGGGGGACAGGCGCGGGAGGGAGAGTGCAGCTCCCAGGTCTTTATGAACTGAAGAAAGCAGTGCTACTGCTGGCAGCCAAAGGGCAGACAGAGATTTGGAAATGGGGCTGCAGTAGTTTGTTCCGCTCATTATGCCCAGTTCTTTCCAGTCAGTTAGTTATCCATTAGCTTAGGAAGTACAAAAATCACCTGGAGGTATCCCAGCTTTTTTAGCGCACATTTAGAAGATGCATCTCCCTGTTGCTCTTGTGACTCTCTCTCTTTTCATTTGTCATCTTTCTCATTAGAGAAGAGATTGTTTGCTAGTCACTTTGCCAAGTCCAGGATTTATAGCAGCTGAAGAGAGTGTTTTAGGCAGGGAGGAGTAGCTGCACTGACCACAAACTCCCAGAACTCTCCAAGAAGTAAATGTACTCAAGGTAATGATGTATCAGTGCAATAAACTGTAGATGCAATAAAAATGATGTACAGGTGTTATTGAGTAGATGCAAAATGCATAACATAAAAATGAAAAAAACAAAAAACCAAAAAAACTAAATAGCTACTGGAACTTCACAGGTCTTAAATATGCTGCTGCAGACACCTGTATGGTCCAGTGGCACCTCGTACATCACATTAATTGCATTGCTTGCCAGATAAACCAAATGTTTCAGAGAGCTTTTGTCCCATTCTTGAGGCTTTAATGCCAGACTTCAAAACTGGAGGGTAGGAGAATAGTGGAGAAGGGAAGCTTAAACCACTCTGGATTAGTTTATTTGGTTTATAGTACTTTGAATTCCTCTTTCTCATCATTCCTTTAATGGAAGAAAGAAAACTCTCCAGTACTCTGAGGTTACAATCTATGGCCTTTAGTTCAGAAAGCACCTATGTACGTTCCCAAGTCTTCTTTCCTTTTTTAATAAATGAGACTTAAGCAGATGTTTTAAGCAGATTTTTTTTGTACTGATGGGCTTATGAATTAATGGTTAATATTATGGGCTAATAGTAAGGATGTGCTGAAGGGCTCTTGTAGTCTGAGGCACAGCAAGTGAAAGATATGAAGGGCACCAGGATGTACAGAAATGCCTGCTCCTCTTGGAAATAACTTTGTCTTTGCCAAGGAGGGGAGCATGTGTGGGAAGTGGCTGGTACTTTCAGACAGCCTTACCTTTCAAAGTGTTGTGCTTACAGTTCAGAGCTGTTATAAATTATCTGTGCTGTCTTGTTTTATTAAACATGGACAATCTGCGATCGTCTGTTCAGTTCTCTGTGCTGTGTATAGCTAACCCTTTAGTCATCCTCCCATATATTTTGAGAATAAAAATCCCAGCAGCTGGAGTACATAGCACTGGCCATGTTTTTTGTCCAACAAAGGCTGGAGGAACACAGAGTTCAAATGAATACATAACGTTTTGTTAAATTTCTGGCAACTTTACAGGGACAGACTTGAACAAATGACAAATTGTGCTTGTCAGCGTAACAAACTGTGTGTTTCTTGTAATGTACAGTACTTCTGAAAGCAGCTAACAGCATACCCAGAGAGTGTGTGTGTGTGCGTAGTGTTCCTGGGGAAACAGTTAAAAACATGCTAGTGTGAAACGAGGCATGGACCGCTGTTAATGTTTAAGCTGTATCTGCTAGTGTGCAAAACCAGACTTCCTGATCTGTGGCTAATTATGGTCGGGTAGAGAAGGGAGCGTGGCCATGGAAATCAGCCTGGCAGGGTCGTGGTGCGAGGGTGGTGGGCACAGCCCGGCGCCACGCCAGCTCTCTCCGCAGCATGCAGCTGGCGGCACAGCTCTGCCTCTGCAGCCGGTCACATCGGTCTGAGCTGCTGGGGCACCGAGCTGCAGAACGCTCTCAGGGAGGGAAATCCAGAAGGCTGCAAGAGGTCCCACCTGTTGTCAAGGGGTGTGCTGGGCTCATTGCAGCCTCCTGTCCTCCAGAGGACAAACGGGTTTAACTGTTTGCGTATTCCTTAACATATATTGATAGATTTAACAGGAAGATTTCAAGAACTTTTAATGCAACCTTATACAATATATTTTTTAGTTTTGTCAAGTCCCCTTTTTATGAGTCTTAGAAAGAGAAAAAAGGCTGGGGTTTTTTTGTTTTGTTTTGGTTTGGTTTTTCTTTTTCTTTCTCTTCGTTGGTTGGTATTCTGCTTTCTCTGGTGTTTGTTTTAGTTGACAGCGAGGGCACTAGTGTTCCAGTTTAGGAATGCACTTTGTCAGAGAAATGATGATGACTAGCTATAGAAATGCAGTCAACATCTTATAAACAAGCATTTCTTGGTAACAGTTTTTTCTGTAATTTCCCGTTGACAAAGCTACGGGTTAAACGAAGTATTAAAAGGGAAACTGTGATCCTCATGTCAATATAACAGTAAAAGCCTAATCAGTGATCCTAAACTCCTTTAATTTAAAATATTATTATGATCTGATTATTTCTTGCAACACTCAACAGTTAAATTTTGTACTTAAACACTGTATCTTCTTTCACTAACACATAATCTACCAGTCATATGTTTTATGATGATGTGAGCATGTATCTTACCAGCAAATGTTCTGGCCAACAATAGCATCATTTTTTCATAAGTAGGAGGAAAAATATTTTAAAAATAGCTTTAGATAAACCCAACCAGCAGTAAAAGTTTGATTGTTAATGCAGAAGAAATATGCAATACAGAAAAATGGCTTTTCTAAGTATGTCCTTTGTGAATATCAAACCATAAACTGCTACTAATTTATCTACATTATTGAATGGTGATTTTAAAAATAAAATAGAAAAAAATATTATAGAACCAAAGTATGCAATTTTGTCAAGCAAAATTTATGTTTTTGAATTTGTGTGAGGAGAAAAGAAAGATGTTAATGTTACACTAGTGTAATGCTTACACTAAAAGACTGAAGCTAAACTGAAATTTTGGTACATCGTCCTACTGTTGGAACAGCACAGAATATTTTTCTCTCGTAATTTTTTTAAGATTAATCTAAAGTGATTGATTTCTGGTCTTTACCTTCAGGTCTGTATTTAACCATGAAAAATATACAGTGTGCATAACCATTGACTACATGCCCGTGAGCTCAGTTAGCTGTGCAGCTTCACTCTTTGGCAGTTGGTAGATGGCTGAGGCCATTATCATCTGTTGAATTGGCTTGCTTCAGCAATACAGAATGTCTATCATTGCCATTATAATGGAGAAAAAACACTATTCTACTTTAACTGTTATGGAAATAGCTTGTTTAAAATAGAATTAATACATTCATAGAATCAGAGAATGGTTTGTATTAGAAGGGGCCTTAAAGATCATCTAGTTCCAACCTCCCTGCCATCAGCAGGGACACCTTCCACTAGACCAGGTTGCTCAAAGCCCCATCCAACCTGGCCTTGAACAATTCCAGGGATGTCGCATCCACAGCCTTTCTGGTCAACCTGTGCCAGTGCCTCACCACCCTCACAATGAAGTCCTAGGGGTTGATAGCTGAGGAAGCACTGTATAATTCTGTAATTAAAAGAAACACAAAATACTAATAAAGACTACCCTTATTCCTACTAATGGATAATGCTGTTGAAATGTTGGCAGCTTATGCAGTTGGGAATGTAATATTTTAGTTTGTCAGAATCTTGTCTCAAAGGAGAGCAATTTTAGAGAATAGAATAAACGTTAAAATTTGTTAGTCATTCATTTAATTATTAGAAAAACTAATGGCAGTGACAGTCTATATAAAGAGGTACCCAGGTTGATAAATCAAGAGCAATTATAACAAGCAAAATCAGTATTTGGGAAGGATTTGCAAAAATTGTTCAACATCACCATTGCATAAAAGAAGAGCAAAATTTTTGCTTTTCTCTCTTACTCGTGTGTCATGAAATGGACAAAATATGGAAGGTAAAGGAAACAGAAAATTAATGTTTAAACTGACATGTACTGACAAGGTATAATCTGGAGGGCTTTGACTACATGGAGTGTTACTTGTGACAGAGATGGTTTCTTATTCTTGACTCAGCACTACATTAATGCAGTCTCATAGGTTTGGGCCCTTTGGACTACAGGCAGAGCATATTCGTATGTCCTAGAAGTGTAGACACAGTGAGGTGGCATTTGTTTATCATGCAAATGTAGGGAGGAAGTTGGTTTTCAGCTTAGCTCCCAGTTTTGTGGCACAGTCCAGCATGACCACAGGTGTACGTCATGGTCTCCTTGTGGGCCAATTCCCACTTACAAAAAGAGAGGTGATCTACTGCTTTTTCCTATCCTTTATCACTACAGATGGTCTGAACCATCTCTGTGTGATAGCAAGCAAAACTATGAAGTCTGATTGGAGGCCTCTAGATTTTCTAAAAATAGAGATAATAATTAAAGTTGCTGTAGGAGCTTTGATGTTGACTATGACTTTTTGGTGGTTGATATCGTGCTAGTGATGTACTTCATTAGTCATTTTTGTCTCTAAGTACTTTTGGGTCAGTGCTCTCAAGCAATACTTTTTTTGCTGCAACATAATATTGAGATGTGGAAAGTTTCAGGTTTGAATCCCATAAAGAGTCCTTGGATGCTACAAAGTTCATGTTGATCCTTATTCTCTAGTTTGCTGCCAAAATGTGAACATCTGTTGTTTGTCAGTGTGCTGGTGGCATTCTAGAGTGAAAAGGAGAATTTGATAACTCAATATACATTTAGCCAAAGAACAAACTCACTGCAAGGATTTCACCTACTGCTCAAAGAAGCTGTAAATGCATCTTATATCTCAAGCATCTGTAGCACCCTCTGAAGTGACACAATGTGGTTTTCCATGAATAAGGTCTTAATCAACAAAACCTAAAACCCTGAATGCAATGTTTTCCTTTTACTGGGGGCTCATGATGGTGGTCTACAAATTACTGGAAAGAAGGTCGTACGTTCCTGCTGAAGTGAACAAGGTAAATGTGACACTTAGTGTGAAGTGTGGCAGGAATTTCACAGCAACCCTGTAAGAATGCCTAAATGGCAGATTGCTCTGTAAACATGACCCTCTGGTAAAAACACATACCAAATTCAGGACATCTTTGCTATATTGGAATCACAGTTGTTTACAGCTAGAGAATACCTCTTGGTTTCTTTCAGCACAAAGCAAAATTAAATTTTAAAAAAAATTGTGATTCAGTAGGTTTTCCGTGAACTCTCTTTCATGTGCTTTTTCATTTCCTCCTAATTTCTTTCCAGTCACTGTCACCAGATGTTTGTGTAAAGCATTATGTTTTCATCTCTGGGTGATTAAAACTGGGAATTAAGTCTCAACTAGAAAGCCAAGTAGTCTAAGTGTTTTGTATAGCCCATAAGTCAAATATAAAAAAGTAACTATTTATACATTGAAAATAAGAAAATGTCTTTTGATTTACTTCCAAAGTGGATCATGTGAATGATCTGTATTGGTTTCAGTGCCTTTCTGTCTTTAAGTCATTAAAAAAATGCACCGACACAAGCAATAAGCTCTCATCATGTGTGCCTACCTTCCACATCATTTTAGCAACATCCAGCCTTCCTCAAGAGCTCCTGTCAGACTGATGAAAACTGAAACATTTGGGCATAGAGTGCGTTATGAATATGAACACTCCAAAGAAGTGTTTTTTCAAACTTTTTTGTGTTATATGATGCAGTTGCATGGGAAGTTACTCATGTGCCTTTCTGCATGAATATCTTACAAGTGTGTGTTATTGTTACACGTAAAAAAATGGTACCACTCAATAAGCGATTTATCATCATAATTAAATACACTGATTTATCTGTACACAGCATCTGAGAAAACACACTTAAAATACTTACTTTGAACTGATGAAGAAAGACATCTGGAACCCCTTGTGGCTGCATTATATTATACATTGTTTCCATCTTATTTTTCTGATGTGTGAGTTCTCGACAGATTAAGTTGTGGAGAGTGATTCTCCTTGGCTGGAAAAAAGAAAAAAAAGAGCCTGAGCACTATCAGCAATTATTTAGATTGAAATTATAACCTATAACCTAACCAGAAATCAGCAATGTTAGGCAGTTGGCAGGTGGTTGGAGGCCAATGAGGTGCAGTAGTTAATAAGTTAGTGCTTACTGGGCAGGCAATGGAAATGGACAGCTGTGTGCTCGCTCTGTGCCTATCCCATGTGGAAAAAGATGTTAGATTTTGTTTGCAGGTAAAGGAAGCAAGAGCTGTGCACCTGGCTACTTAGCATGCTTTGGTCTTTTTAAACCATAGTACTAGTTGCATAGCTAGAGGGAATGTCCCAGGAGGGCTTGATCTCCACGTCACTGTAGGTCCTGCTGCCTGGGTGAGCGCTAACATCAGCTACAAAATCATGCTGTCCAAAGGAATAATTAAGCCCTGCATTTGTTTAAAATTTGGCCTTGTGCTCAGAAATGTTTATACTGAAATAAAACATAGAAGATTACATGATTCCTATCCCAAAGAGCTCCCTAAAATCAAAAGCAAACTGTGTAAAATAAAACCAGTGGTTGTTTCTGGCTGAAAATTTTAACCAGAGCTGGTCTAACATTTATAAGACATGGTCCAATACGTAATGTAATATAATTTATGTTAGCCTCTTCTTTATCAGTAGTGTCAACTGGGACTAGAAAAACTTTTTTTGATTAAAATATTTTACAGATATAGGTGTGTGTATATACACACAATATATTTTTTGTATATGTTTATATTTATGTGTATGTGTATATATATTTATACAGAGAGAGATATCAAATTAGGCACATACGCATGCACACACACAGTATGCACTTCAGGAACTCAGGTATTAAGAAGATAGTAAATTATCAATGCAGCTGTTAATGCTTTAGTGTCTTCTAACCTCACCCTTGAAATTAGTAAGCCATCTATGCACTGGAGTTCCCTAAGCCACTGTTAGTAATCCAGCTGTATTGTCACCAGATGGGAGTTCCTTAAATCTTTTGAGTTCAGCTGAAATAATATTTTTTTTAAAAATAATTCTGGATATTAAGGGAGTGGAGCTGTTTTGCACTTGCCCAGATTACCTAAGGTGCTATTGGAAACGAGTCAGCTTGGAAAAAATTATCAAGTTAAGATAGAGTGTGTGAAACATGAAAACTCACAGCATTTTGTGTTTAAAAATGTCTAAGTGAATCTTGGAAAACACAGAATGACTTCCGCCATACCCCCAAATCTCCATTATTAATCTGGCTCTACTACCAATAGTGGTGTTGCGACACTAAAGGGTCGCAATTAAATTATATGGTGGTGTAGGTTTTACACTGGATTTGGGCACTCCCTTTGAACCTGTTCTACGCTGATGGACTTTGGTTTTGGGATGCTGATTGTGCATAATTTTGAAATGCAAAGTGGAAGAACAGGAGAGAGACTCCCAGTTCCTCTTGTTCAGCTCCTATGGCTTTGCTCATAACCTTGCACTAGAACATGTCTTCCTCCTGGAAACATACAGAGTGAGTCACTTCTCTCCACCAACTTGATCTGTTCCTGTTCTTATCAGTCACACCAGTCAAAAATCAGAACCACCACCTCAGACCAAATGAAGGAAATACATCCAGGGTTTTTTTGTGTGTGTGGGAAAAAAAAAGAAAAAAGAGCCACCTCTCACCTGAAATCATACTTATTTACCTTTTTCTTATCTGAATGCAAACAGAAGAATGAGAACTGAAAGAACAGATGGGAAGATGTCTGTTCCTGAGGTTTCTAGCCCAAGGTCAAGACATCTGGAACCACTGGATAAGATACTTATAAACATCTGAACTCCTGGGAATGTCCCAAAACAATGGTTCCAGTTGTGAGGAATTTAGATGTTTCACAGTTTATTTCTATTCTAAAATGGAAAGAAAAGGAAATATTTCAACATTTCAGTATTAAGGAGGGAAAGGGAGGCCATAGTCAGTGGAGACAGAGAAGCTTCTTTGAAAAGAGAAGTGATAGAGTACAGTGCTCTAAAAAATCTCCCTCTGTTCATTAACAGTAAAAAGAGCTTAGAGAGAAAATATTTTCTAAACCCTTCAGCCAATTATAAAATCTCTCTTCCTCGTAAAGGAATGTTTTTTTTAATACATGTAACATATAGTTTATATATAGGTTGCATAGGTTTTAAAGGCATCAACTTGGTGCATGGATGTAGGTAGAAAGGGAAGGTGACTGTGAGCATGGTAAGCAGCAAACTTGAGGGGAAGAGATTAACTTCTCTGTTAAACCTCTTAGAAGCCAACATGGTTTGCAAACTTTTCGGTTTTGATGAAATGTCTGTTTTGCTGGGAAAGCCTGAGGATGTTTCAGAAAGTTCCAGATCCTTACTCCTAGAACAGATCTTCTGATCTTTTAGACTGCTGAGCTTCCTTTATGTAACTGTTCTTTTTGTTCTATATAAAAGGAGGTGGGGGGGACACAGGACACTGCTTTATAAATAAAAGTCAAGTGAAGTCAGCCTAATGTATGCTGTTTATAGTAACTTATACAGTTAACAGTTGAAAATGTAACCAGAATTCTTGTTTTGGATTGTTTTGATTTTGTGGGGGACTTTTTGAAATAATGCCAGTAAGCACTGCCTTGTATGGGGAACTGAGGAATGTTCTCTGGCCTAGAGAATATACAGATCTCAAGAAAAACGGCAGTGTAAGTTTAAAGTCTTTCAGTCCATGCCAGCATAACCTAGAAAGTGAATTAACTTCAAAAACTATTAAGCACACACTGAGTCTCAATAAAGTTACTTACCTGGAAGCATAAATGCAAGTTTCAAAATAACCTCGAGTTTCTCAGTGTTAAAATCTTGGCCTAGGAACATTTATGAAAAGTAGTGTAGGAAAAAAGATGAACTATAGGAAATGTTTGTTTTAATGAATACTAAAACCAGATTTCTTTCTTTTATACACTCTTATGTAATTTCATTGCTACTTTGTGCATGCTTTCCAGAGTGCAACATCCTATAAACCATAAGAGAAATTCAAGAAGTTAATTAAAACAAAACATTAGGTAAAATTTATCTCTTACAAATACCACATGTACAAATGCTGTCGAACTCATATGAAGAGACATAGAACATATGTAGATGTTATTTCAAATTTTTCATGCCAATTTACTGCTACTTGCAAATTCCAGTGAGTAAATTATGAGCTGAAGAATGAATTCATTTAAGAGTCTGTGCACTGATAAGCAAAGTTAACATGAAGTGGGAAACAAATATAAAACAGCAAGAAGTCTTTATGTCACTGATGGGAAAAGAACATGTTTATATTTCTTGTCAGTGCATCCCCAACATGTCCTTACATGCTTGCCTCTATGTTGTTTGGAGGAAAAAAAATTTGCCTATGTGGTTATAAAACCTTAACTGAATTGGTTTTTCCACAAGAACAATAAGCTGAACATTTTTTCAGGCAATGAAAGCAAAGATGTACTGTCAAACCTGTTTCAAGCTACAAAAATATATAAATGACAAAATAGAAATGCAAATAAAAATTTCCCTTTATTTCTCTCTCGAAAAAGAAGATATACATAACAAAGAAAATAATGTGTCGGTATCCCATCCAGTTGTGGACAAAATCAAATAAATGCAATAAAAAGTTGATTATTTTTCCGTAAATGTGATTTGCAAGCAATTATTAGTGCTGACCAAATAGTATACTAGAAAAAAAACCTTCAAATCAAATTCTGCTGTCAACACGTAACCATAAACAGCTATAAACTTAACACATTCACTCTAACAAGTAAATTCATTTTACTTATCTAGTGGACATCAATGAAGTTAATCTATAGTTTTTTGAGCAAGGAACAAATTCCTGCAGACGTGGGACAGTAGCACACTCACACTCTTGGGTATTTTAAGGCTATGATTTACATGATACATGCACAACAAGATAGGATTCCATGTTTCTTAATCTAAACTGATGCTTCATTAAAAGAATTCTTTATAGATTTGGTAAACAACTGCAAGTAATTTTAAGGCACGTGTGATTAAATGTGTTACTGGTGCCTTCTGCTCAGCCTCTGCTCCTCCCTCAAAGTGCAGTGTAGGACGCTGAAGAGCTGCACCCTTGTCCCAGATCACTTCAATGTTCGCATTAAGCCGAGATTAATTTTTTTTGGTGCTTTTCTATCAGAGGATGTGTTCCAGCCTAGGATAAAAGCAAAACTGAGGACAGTGTGTTGTGGAAATATCCTGTTGTCTTGCTTCAACTGTATGTTCTCATGTAGCCTCCCTGCTGGCGCATTAGCACAAGTCAGGAAAGCCTGGGATGGGTTGACGTTGGTATGAGAGCTCAACAGGCCATACATCTGCCACCGGAGCAGAGCAGAGGGACAGCTCGCCAGAGCTGCTGGGCACCCTGGCTCCCCTAGTGCAGATTCGCTCTTATCCTGACAAGAATCAGATCATCTTCAAGTACATTCCAGGAGATTTCAGGGGAAGCTTCCTCCCCTGAGGACTAGTCTAAAAGCCTGTATCATTAAAAGCAGGTGTTATGTCTTTTCTAATTAATAGTGTTTGTCCCAATGGTATGATTCAGACCCAGGGCATTTTTGGTGTCCTGAGGTCCAAGGATAGCTGATTCATATTGCCTTCCTGTACTTCTTTGGCCTGGAGCTTCTATTTTGCTGGTGTTACTCAAGCTCAGCCTTCGCTTAATATGTCTCCTCGTGCATTAGACCATGTCAGACACACACAGGGCACAGCATATTCCTGCCTCAGCAGCAACATGGTCTGGTCCCACAGACCACAGATGGTTGCTCTCATTCTCACTCTTTCTGCTCCAGCTGCCCTTCGAACCCAGTCACTTGTGTTCAGCCATTGCAACATCCCAGACAACACCCTGGAAGTGTCAGTCTCTGGCTTGCATTCCTGCAGCTCCCTCCTGGGCATCATTCTCTTTGCTTTTCCCTCTTCCCGTGAGACATGTTGGGTGCTGCACCCATTGCCTGAGTTGTGTGAACTGCTCAGGGAGCCCATGTGGTAGCAACCCATGTAGTGACCTGCTCCTGAGCTCCTGTGTGAGCTTGCTCCACTCCCCTCCCCTCCTGCAAAGCCTTTATCTCTTCCTTTATCAGGCTTTCCCTGACATGTCTGCTTGCTTGAGTGGCTCAGTATGTTTGATCAGTGGCACCTGGCAGTGCATGTCACCCTGAGTGTGCCAGCACTGAGCACAGGGATTCAGCTATCCTGCGCGTAATGCATTTTGGTGGCCCCTGGGAGGTAACAGAGAAGCTGGAAGGCTCTCTTTGCCTAGTCTGAGGTGTGTGAAAGTCAGGCATCTTGTCTAGCCTTCCTCAGTGATGGAGAGAGAGAAAAGGGGTGCTTTCCCTGCAGTATTGACATCCCCTCCTCAGACAGATGTCATCACCCTCCCATGGCTGGAGGGGAGATCATAGTGCGTGCCTTGGAATGGCTGCCTAACTGAGAAAGCTAACACGGACTCTGGGAAGTCCTTGGCGAGAGTCTCTGTTTCAACTGATTGCAAAATCAATGAGACAGCCTGTTCTGAAGAAAATGGTTTTCATGTGAAGTTGCCAGTGCCATTGCACTTGCTCACTGAGCTTCAGATGTGAAATTAGCAACAATTACAGCAAGAGATCTCACTCCTTTCAAATACTAAGGTCAGTACACACTAGCATTGACTAGGAAACACAGAAAAAGAGCAAAATAAATCAATGCAGCAACATGAATTGTGTTCCTGAAGAATGTAAGCCCATTACAAACCTGAGTGGAATAGCTACAGTAAAACAAACATCTATGTTGCAGATTCCCAAGATGCAAGCTTGCCTGCTGAAACTTGCAGCCTTTTGGTCTGTAGCCCCTTACTTCAGATGACAGGGCTTTCATTTGCACAAGCAAGATATAGCCCTCAAGGAATTGGCAAGATGCCAACAAGCCACTTATTTGGGTAGGATTTTGCTGACTGTGGTAAATAGATGAGATTGGAAAGAAGGGTGGGCTCATGCATGTTTGTGTGCGTCGGAAGTATGAGTTTGGTAGAGTGGGAAGCCAGGAAACTGTTAATTTCAGTGAACCACAACATCTGAGCTGAGTGTATTGAATTTTTAATCCACCCAAACTGAAGCTTTGTTTTGTATTTGGTAAACTGTGACAGCAAAGCACCTTGTTCTACTCAGTATATAAAGCATGTCCACTCCACTGTTGTGCTACTTATGCTATAAAGAAAGCAGAGACTGAGGTGGCTTTTCCAGTTCATCGCTTATGTACCTCTTCACTAAATGCTTTATTTATTAATTGATAAAATGTGTAAATAGTAATAAGTGTTTTAATAGTATTCCTAAACACACGTCAATGCTGCAAAAAACTGTCATTGCAAATTGCCTCGCGGTTGCTTCAGGGATCTTCCTCATTAAAATCAAAATGCTGATTTCATTCAGTTCTCAGTAAAGGATAACATTCAAATACGAAAAAACCCAACAGGATGAAAAACTGAACCACAAAGCCTATAACATGACTTAAAAGTAATACGTGGGGTTTATCCATTTTGTTACCTTATAAAGGTGTTAGAGATGACTTGTGTTAGAAGGATGCACATAAGAGTTTTTCTGTCCTCCAGAAGTTATTCTTGTGTTGGGAGAATACAGACCTGCCTTCCCAATGATTTTTCAAAATAAAAAAGGTAAGAAGCAATGACAGTATCCCAGCTCTCTCTGCAGTGAACGTTTGACTGGCTCACCATGCAGACTGTCGTGTTTTAACATATGCTCATAAGTGCAACCCACCTCCCCAAGGAATTTCCATGTATTTGTGTTTGGGAACCTGCAAGGGTCAGTGACCTAAGCAGGGCATAATCAAAAGTTACAGAAGCCAGTGGGAGTCTTCCTACCTGGATTTAGCGAGTTTGAGATCAAGTCCTATGACCAGATAAAAAAGTGACCGCTCTAAATTCAAATAACATGCTCTTCACTGAGTGATTGGGGAAAAAGTGAATAAGCAGCCTAAGCAATGAAAAATAACAGTGTTTAAAAACCACTGTCAGTCCAAATTTTCTGGCATATTGTAAATGAGGAGAACAGGCATTTCTGTCAGACTTTTGCTTTATAAATGTTCTGTTTACTAATAATGTTTTTTCACTTCATAAAGGTCTGGCAGCACTCCAAGCCTTGTCTTGCAGTGAAGTCCACTTTTAAATGTAAGCAGGAAGTATGAAAGAAATAAAAAAAAAATTGCATTTATTAATTTTCGCTTGTTTCTACTGTTGGGTTAGTATATGGACAGAAACACAGAAAACCAGCAACGACTGTCATATCTTAGTTTCACTACTGTGGTGGCAGTATTGTGTTGCCATTTCTGCCATATATAGCTGTGAATCTAGCTAAATCTGTGTCAAAACCTAGACTTTGGGTAGTTGAAGGCTGAATAAGACCGTAAGTATATGCTAAGTACAAGTATGAGCAACAGTGTAATTCTGGAGAAAATGCACTTTCATGTTCAATACCAAATCTTACATGTACTTTATGCATTATTTATTATTTTGCTGTTAGGACTCTGGAAGATCTTTTAGTCTGGGAAAGAACATTCACTGTTGATCATAAATCACTTTGAAAACTATGGAAAAGTAAAAAGATTAATTGCATTGTTTTTATTGCTTAAATATCTGGGAAATACTAATATAGAAAAATAAAATTATACATTAATAAATAATATACATAGATCTATTCATAGGTCTGTGAGATTTGCATTTTCTTATTGTATCAGGCTGTTTTAACTTTTGCACCATTTCATGGTTGAGATACAAAGGGAGACTTGAGGGTGGCTTTCACACCCATGAAAGGAAGGAATTATTTTCTAATGAAACAATTTTAATCAGAAAAAGAAGAGTTAAGCACGTTTTAAGAGTTCTGAGTAAACATTTCTGAGTAATCAAAAATAGCTATCACATAACTAATTAGAAAGCTGTTAAAATGGATTCAGTTATTTTTTTTATTTAGTAAATTCATCTGTTCCAAAGCTTTCTGCATGGCAAACCATTCAATCAGCTGGGAACTGGAGTCAAAATGGCTGTTGTAACATAAAGTTTAAAGCAGTTTCAGTTCTAGATGAAAATGCCTTTCACAAATTAAACGTTTTTTGAGAAAAAGAAAAGAGACAGATTATGAGGAAACTGTCCAAAATTATGTGAATGCCTGGGACAGAAATAGAAAAGACATAGACAAATATAATATTATTTTTGCCTTCAGGAGTCAGAAATGAAATGTACGTTCATCCTTGTTTTCTTAATTCTAAAGCCTCAATGTGAATGTATTTATTAAGTTTTAATATTCATTTGGAGATCGAATTTACTGAAGTACATTCATAATTTTGCTAAGCACAGGCCTTTTATTCGCATAAGTTTTCTCAGTACCTTGCCAGTAGCACAAAGAAATGTGGAATCAGTAGAGAGCTATTTTATTTTGAAAGACTGAACTGAGACTAGATAGGAATTAAAAATAGCTGTGCTTGTTGGCTAAATGAATAATATCTGTCATGTAGATTTGCAGTATGAATTAGATAATAATCTCTGAAATAATTATCTGCAATTACTACATTACCTTAGGGGACTAGAAAGATAAAAGACTGTGAAAGCATAAATTGTGTGTTACAGATCATTTTAGACCTTCCCCTGTTGATTTACACTACACTCAGGGAGAACTAGTTTCAGCTTGAGCATTTGCTAATAGCTTTGGGCTACACACATTTGGAAAGGGAGCCGGTCCTGCCTGGCTCCTCCGGCTGGATATCCTGTGAGAGATCGGGTTGCCCCTCGGAACGGGGCCATCGCACGCCTGGCTGTCCTGTCCACTGGACATGTCAGGTGCAGGACAGCCTGCATGCACCGTCTGCTTGGGAGGGAGTGGACTTCTGATGTGCAGCCTCCTTGAACCCTGCACAGGGTTGGAGGCGAGTGCAGGGCTCTCCTTGCCCTGGGGTCTGAGCAGGGCTCCTCTCAGCCTGACAGTCCGAAGTGACAGGATGCCCGTGCTTGCAACTGTTACGTGATGCTGGACAGTCCATGCCATGAACAGCTACCTTATTCTGCACCTCCCTGGACTCACGTTCTGAATCTTTAATGCTGTGCCCCAAACGCATTTCTTCTCAACAATCAAGATATGCTGGGTTCTGGAGGGGTAAACGTTTGAAGTAATTCCTTCTCCTGCACTCCACCTCCTCATCCTGCATGTAATACAGAGGACCAAATCACTGACCACAGCTTTGTAAAAATAATTAACAGAAAGAGACAAAGCCCTCTCCCTGGGTCAGAACTGTCTTGAGCCCTTTTGCCCATCATGACTGCAGCAAGTCAAAATGTCTTGCCCATCTTCAGCAATTGACTTCAGGTACTGTTCTGTCTCTCTCTTAGAACTGGTGGCGTTTTTAATGTTTCTAAAAGTGCAGAGTTGCACAAAATATGTGTCAAATATTAGAGGATGGAAACTGACTTGTAGCATTTGTGCCTTATATACATCATGAAAATGTGCACTCCCACAATCATTTTGGTTAATTAAATATTCAGTGTCTGACTTCAGCCAACATCAGAGAATGAAAGGGAGATAAGTGCACCGAACAAAACTGACAACTGGGCAAATGATAATAATGGAATCTACTGGTTTTGGACAAGTTATGTTGCATTTTTCATTAATTAAAGAACTATCATATCTGTCAAACTGACGTCAGAATTATTAGATATGCAAATGGAACTAAAAAGCACTAGATTAAGTGGACACAGATAAGGGTAAGGGGATAGTTTCTGCAATATAGCAGCACTTTGCCAGATGTTTCCATGCAAAACCAGATGGAAGCTGTAGCATTATTTATTTTTCAGCAGAATCCAGCGTCTAAGTCGGAAGAGGTATGACTGTAATCATAAAGACATGTTAGCCAATTTTTTTAGTTAACTGACTTGCTTGCCAATACTAATAGTATGGTTATGGCAAGCATGGCCATCAGCTGCCCAGGACTTTTCCAGATGGTCTCAGAGCATGGCACACGGTGGCTAATAAGTGAACAGGTTAATCTGATGTAAAGTTGTCCACACCTTCCTCTCCTCTCCTCACACCTCAGCAATGCAGTATGGACATTTCCTTACCTAATACTATGAAAGATACCTGCATTAAACATAGAGGGATTAGTTAGAGTAATTTAGCAGTGTGGAGCTTGTGCTATGAGAAAAATGTATCACCTGTGCATTTCTTTGTCTGGCTCCCATTTGTGCAATTAAGAGTTTTATGTCTTGTCAGGGGTCAGTGACAATTATTATGTGTATTTGGTCCAGACAATAATGTGCCTTAATAGTGAGGGAGGCTGTGCCTGTATATGGGAGATAACAAAGTGCAGGAGAGCCTGAATTAGCACCAAAGTGCTTCCTCCTATGCTTTGACCCCACTAATCTGAGTTCCCCATGTGCACTCAGCTCCCCAGCTGGGCCAGCTCCTTCCCTGCTTCACTACTTTCTCCTATGACCAGTTTCTGCCTTTCCTGGAATTCTCCTGAAAATTGCCACAGAGGGGAATACTTTTCCTTTTAGCAGCTCTGGCTACAGGCTATCGCTAATTCTGTTTTGTTGGCTGATGCTGGTTATTGTGCTTCAGCAATACTCCCTTATTCAGCTATGTCTGTTGCATTTCTGGCTTGAATTTAACAGGCTGTCAAGACAGAAGCATCCAGAGAACATTGCTAAATATTTCGTCAGGGCTGGATTATATGCAGGCACAGGTCTGTGTTCACGTCCAACAACAGTATCTTAGCTACCTGAGGTTTTTGTGACATTTCAACATTTCAGCATTTCCCTAACATGCTGAGGTAGAACTAAAGGTCTGTTCTGCTTCATCTCCAACTTTGTGGATTGCAATAATACTGCTTTGTATGACATGATGATGCTATGCAACACACATATGACATATCACCCGTCCCCATGATGTGGCTAATTCAGCCATTTAAGAAAGACACATTAGCAGTAGAAGTTGCATCATTAGTTCACAAAATTAGTGTGTGAGAATTAATTTAATGAGCCTCACAGGACAAAGGTTGTTCTTCAGCCCCTTGAACGTGCTCCAGTGGAGGAAAAGCACTGAATTTGTAAACGCTACAGATGTCTGATCTGGCCACTGCATGCATGTTATTTCCTAGGCAGTATTTTCTCCTCAAATGTGTACTGAGATTTTTTCCTGTGCAATTTGTTTCTCCATTCATATGTGAATGCCAAGCTGTGTTCTGCACCTCTGGCTGCAGAAGGGGTGGGATTCGTCTCCTGTAACTTCAGATGCCTACCCTGGAGAGGCACAGCTTGGATTGTCGTGTCAGATGAAAGAAACAATCCTTCCTGGGACAAGGCGTGTCTGAATGAGTCTTACCTACTAGGTGAACTGAACAAGTCCTTACCGTAGGACGTGGAGAATACGGCTTTAGAAACACCTAAGGCCTGAAGTCACCTGCAGTGACTGTCAAAAGGGTCCAAAAAATCTGGATTCAGTCACATTAATGCTCCCTAACAGGCCAGATTTAGACCTATTGAGTAGCTTAGATGACTCCTAGTTGCTGTTACAAGCAAGGTGCTGCTTACCCAAAGTAAGGTAGGCAGGACAGGATCAATATACCAAGTAACTTTTAAATTTAGGGTCTCCTTTGGACTTGTCTGAGGCACGGAGTCTCTAAAACCTAGAGAGTGGGTAGCAAGCGAACTTCTAGCAGTGCTCCTCTCAGGAGAGAAATAAGGGTAGACCATGTATCTGCATATGCAGGGCTTTTTGTTTCTTATATAAACAGATTATTTTTATTTAGAGTGGTGCAGATTTATCCCATCTTCTCCTGGAACTGTTCATGGCTGAAATCAAAGGGGAAATATTGCAGAGGAAATTAGGAACAGGCACTCCTGCGAGTTCAGTGTGAAGTGATAAGCCACACAAAAGGTTACAAATTAGAGACTCACTCTTTGACAGTTAGGAAAATTATGAAGGCAACAATCTAGAAGGCACAGCAAAAAATAACTTTCAGACACTGGAGGTCCTTGCAAAAATTCTGAAAAAAAATGCTATCAGCCATCACTGCTTCCAGAAAGAAAATAAAGGAAATGTATACATGTAAGGTTCTTTTGTTCTTTTCCAGATAGGTGATTTTTTCTTATCTTGTGGCTACAGCTTTCCCTAAGATAAAATAATTACCAAGCATAAGGCTAGTTTTCTGACATCATTAGTTGTATCATGAAAGTTGTCTTAAAAGACTCTCTAGGGGCTTTGGCTCTGAAAAACTTAATTAGCAAAGTCTGCAATTTTATTCAAAATGGTTACATTTTTGAGAGAATTCTAAACATAGCTTTGATTGCACATAAAATGTTTGCTATTTGCAGTAAATCCTTCTTCTTAATCTTATTTAAGGACAAGTTAAACAGCTTCATAGCTCTAGTTTTCTTATTTGAGGTCTTCTGAACTGTGTGTTGAAGAAGAATGGAAATACTGGGTGGGTTTTTTTCTATACCACAAGAGTTATGTGCAGTTCTAAGTAACATAAGCACATGGAGCTGTATAGACTGTTGTTGATTTAACAAAGATGTCAAAGAGTTTCTCAAGTCACAATGTTTTAGACATCTCTTGTCAAAGTATGTGGCACTGGAATGACAATCACATCGAATTGTGCTTCTAAGAAATGTTCTCTTCAGAAATTTTTCAATGCAAAGATAATTCATTGTTGAATGCTTAATCACTCAACATGACAAATAGTCTCACAACAATATTGCAGAATTTGCTGAAATAGGAGGACAGCTAACAGAATCCATATATGCATAAAGCCTCCTGGTAGTAGGCAATTCATTTTTAGATTGAGCCTCATGTCTCTTACCCTGAGATTTGTGTGGAGCCACTTCTGATGGTTTAGCCCAGGAAACTTGTATTTCTTCCAAATGCTTTGGGACAACTGTGGTTAGACAACCCATGCTGTTGATGGGTTAGTGGAACCCAATAAGCCTTATTTTGTCTGCAACTGTATTTATAAATTGTCCCTTGCCAATCCTTTCTGTGTGTTTGATCTTATAAGGCAAGTTTGGCTTCTTAAAAAGTCAAGCTAAAATGGTCTCTTAACAGAAACCTGTTCTTTTGAACAAACAGGATTTTGTGTGAAATGTTTCTGCACAAAACACTGATCTGGAAAAATTGTATCACAGTTTATGGTGGTTGTAGCTGAGTTGTGTCATAGACTAATGACATCTCTGTGGGTTAGTTTCTTTGTGTAGACTTTGTCTGGCGTGATACCGTAATCAGAGAATACTTCTACGTGGCAGTGTTGATATTAACATTTTCTAAAGCAGACATACCTGCTTCCCTGTAAAACCTCCACAAACAGACCACAGAAAAACAAGAAAGGTTTTAGGTGTCATAAAGAAGCGAGAAAAGCCTTAAATTTATTTTCTTTGCAAATCAGGCCTCAAGGCAGATTTCCCTGGGCTAGGTTAGCCCAGTGGAAAGTGTGAGCAGGAGAACTGCAGCCTTCCAGACGTCTGAAAGTTTTCTGTTCTGTGGTACTTTGAGTGAAACATATTGCAAGTAACACTCAAAAGGCCCCAGAGTTAGTTAAATAGTGACATTTCAAAGGGGCTTTGCCAGCATTGTCATATTAAAAGCATTTTCAAAGCACTCCAGTGAAGGCCCAGGTGCCTGTCACACCCATGCACAAATGCCAGAAAACTTTTCTATGTCATCAGACGTTTCCATTTCCGTAGGAATCTCTGTATATCATGGGGCTCTGAGGCAGCCAGCAAGGATTCAGCCGGGGTAGCGAATGATGAATGGGAAGCTGCTGCTTCCATGTTTTTTACTGTTTGAGACACATTTTAAGTCTGAATGACAGCTCCAGGATCACACTCTGTTCCCCGCGCATCTCAATGAAAAACAAGACAAAAAAAGAACCGGGCTCAGTCCCTTGCCAGACATGGAAATATCTATTCAAAAAAGCAGCCACTACTATTCTGAGGGCCAAACACTGGTTACCAGTAGGCTGACTGGGTGGAGAGCGTCTGAGGAATTCTGTGCCCGGACATCATGAAGCAGCAATAGCATTGCAATATTGCTGCTGGTGATTTATGAGCTGGGACTCTCATAGGCTGTTTAATGAAGTTCAGAGCCCAGAAGAAACTTAAGGCCCATTGTGAGTGAGACCCTCAAAAAACTAACCATGAAGCTCCTCTCACCTGTTCCCCCAGCAGGTATTTCTTGGTTTCAAGGTATTGGTGACGGCACCAGATGACTGAAAGAAGGGCTTGCAAGCTGCATTTTAGCATTATTGGGGGAAAAACAAACAGGGAACATAGAGACGGATGAGACCCTTGTACAATTACATGCTGTGGGAATAGACACATCTTTATGCACTTGCAGAGGCTACAACAGTAAGGTAAATGACTAGGCTGTCTGGGCACTAGTCCAAATTAAAACCCAGTGAAAACTTAAAGCCTTATGTATTGCTGTATAATTCACATATTAAGGTGGCCTTTGAAAGGAGACGATCTGGAATGAAATATTGTAAAGTTACAAATCTTGCATTATTAGAGCTTTATGAAGAAGAGCAGAAAGATTTATTCAGAATTAGTGAAATGTTTTGAACAGATCTGGATAAAATACTTTGAAATTCCAAGGGAATGTGCATATGCTCATGCAAAATGTTTCTAGCCAATGCACTGTCTTTTTTGCCATCTCTTTCATTGAGTTGTCTGAGGCTATGTAGAACAAGGACATCTGTAAGACAAATTCCTGGAAATATGTTTTCCTGATATTTCATGCTCAAATTGCAACTTGCAGGGCAATAATAGGTGTAATATTAATTCTGCATAGTCTTTTATAAAGGCGTTACTGGAGGAACAGACTCTCGAACTCCCTTGGACTTTGTAGTAATGATGAAGCAGGGGTATCTCTCTGAAAAGGTAAAGAAACCCATTTTCAGTGCATGTGGACACCTTAAGCTTTTGTCAGGATGATGCTATGATTTTAACACAGCTTCTACAGGAGAACTTATGTTGGGAAGAATAATCATGTTACTACAGGGAATATACTCAAAGCGACAAAACTCATTGGCTTTCTGAAACAGACAGGGAAAGCAGTGTAGCTTACCTGACAACAAATATTTCCCTGCAAAGAATCAAATCCCGTGATAAAAATGTGTGAATCTGTGTTATGCTTTCAGACCACAGGCTTCATGTCTAAAATAAATGAGATTCAACTAACAGTCAGAGCAGCAGAAACTTACACTGGAATTAATTGCTAGTGTTGGAAGCCTGAGAGCAGGAAATAATTTTAGCAGTGGTGCAAAAGATGAGTTTTGTCTCCCTGGTAAGGCTTAGACTCTGCACGACAGTCACACAAACTACCTTTATTAACTGCTGCCACTGTTCAGCAGATCTGCTGTAAGTAACAGTGGCCATTGTCAAACTCAGCCATGGACAGTATTTCAGATTGTTACTTAGGTTCTACTTCTGTCATTTTTCTGTTGTAGACAGTATGTCCTTTAATACTGAGGTCATTGCTTACTAGATAATTTTGTCAAATATGTTGTTCAGGCATATTTCATGCTCTCCAAGAGATTTTTTAAATTTGCTTTATAAATTCAGGGTTTGATCATACACTTGGTGATTTTAACAAACGCAGACGTCTCACAATAAACAAACTTATATTTATCGGTTGCTCTCTGTATACATTTTCCAGTGTGGTTAGAGTTTATTCTCATATATGTTCCTACCAGCTACATAAAAGGAAGATCATATCAACTGCTGAAAATGTGGAACAACTGTATGACTATAATTAGAAGGGCAACCAATAACTATTTTCCAGCATTACAAAAGCCACATACATCCAAGATGCCAGATTCTTAATGGCATCAAAAAAAAGGTAGGTTCTGTATGTTAGTGTCATGTAAGTGAGATTTTCTAAATAAAGTTCTTCTTTCTCCTCAGGAATAGAGACAAGATGCAGTTACATCCTCTCCAAAACTTTGAAGGACCAGGGAAGAAAGTAAATAAAAGTAGTTGCATTTGAGGCACCCTGGATGAATATTAATTAAAATATCAAACCTCCAAGAACTACCAGTTAACCACTAGATATCATCTAATTAGAAAGTTTGAAATGAGTGGGTGTTTCATTACACCACCAGACTGATTTAGATGATAGAATGAGGCTAGATTGTTTTCTCTTGTCATAAAAGTTGCAGAGTTGGATAACTAAAGGTTAGCAACTCTTCTGTTGCAGCTCAACTGTTTCTTGAAGCACTGCTTTTATTTTCAGATTTGCTGTTGATACCACTGAAATTTGGTCCAGAAGATTTGTGCTGCTGTTTCAGTAACATTCATATCTTGAGTGGATTGCTAAATTGTTCAAGGATATTGTCTCATTTCTACAATACTGCTTCCTTGCAACAAGTGAAAAGCAAACAAAATAAAAATGATAAATCTATTAAATGTAAAGCTGGGAGTGCCCCCATGGAATGAAGTTATATGATGAGACCAGAGTTCTCTGTGCCAGGTAGTGGGAGAGAGATTGCCAAGTAAAGAACGAATGGCGGAAAATTGGTGTTCAAATAATTGTGAAGGAAAACAGAGATTGCAATAGGCTATCATTAAAATGTGGGCTCTTAAAATCAAAAGCTGGTTGCAATTTTAACAATTCTAAGTTGGCAGGTGGCTGCAAACAAAATTACACTTTTCATCTTCTCTGGAAACAGTAGTTAATAACTCTTAGGCATTTCTGGCCTGTGGGACTCCAAAAACAAATCACTGTGCCTAGATGAGATAGTAACGTGTGGTTCATGAAAACTGGTGCCAGTATGAACCAATTCAGAGCAGTGTGGTAATGAAAACTCCAAGTTATATAAAAGAGTTTGTAGATGAAGGAGACTATGGAGGAAGCAAGAGTAAGGAGAAGCCTGGTGAGATCTATATTGATGGACTTGGCAGTCCTGGGTTAACAGTTAGACTTGATCTCAAAGGTCTTTTCCAGCATAAATGATTCTGTGATTCTATGATTCTAATTAATTGGCATTGGGATAAATGGTTCTGTGAAGAAGAAGGGATTTTTTGTGAGATGCACTTCTGTCTTTTCTTCCCTGGGGGGAAAAAACCCCCAACAACCAAACAAAAACAAACCCCAAAACCATGGACATGAAAAGTATGTGCTAACCAGGTGTAGTTAAAAGTCCAAATACTGCCTGTTTGTGGAAGAGAGAGATTCTCTGGTCAGTACCATGAGCTGCATCCCTGCATAGCCCTCTCATGAACATAAGACAGGAAAGTCTGTTTCTTCTGGAAAAGTCTGGGGCAGAAAGAGACAAGTTCTGCCACCTTTTCTGTTAATTGACTCTCACAAAGAGAAAAAAAGGTTGGCTCTTAAAAGAAATGCTGTCATCTGCAAAACCATAGAGAACACAGTGTGTGTGTGTGTATTTCTGAAATCATTGCAAAATCATTATGTCACTCAACAGATAGGCTTTGATTTTAGATTAAAAATGAAATGTTAAACACTGACCATGTAAGTTAAATGCACACAATCAAGAAAAAAAAGTCTGTGATGAGCCATGTAAAGAACTGACCTACTTGGCAAAATACCATAGGAAATTATTGCAAAAATATGTATAACAAAGTAAAAATGTTCCCGAACAGAGCTGATAAGGAAGTGTATGTTTGTAAGGAATGCTACACTGTGGTGAAAAATTTGGTACATTGTCATTAAAAGGTCCTTAGCACAGCTAAAGTGGAAAATCTATTTGATTAAAGATGGCATTCACACTAAAATATTAAAGGTGAATGTCAACATTTTGTATAACTGTTTGGTATATTTAAGCCATACATTCATGTAATCATACTGTTGGTGTTTTTATGTTTGGGGTGGGTTTTTTTTCTTATATTGCCTTTTTTCTTTTTGGTAAAAGATACAAGTGTCAAGGGAAAATGCAGTCTTGTCTCATACTGTCCTGTTAGGAAAAAATGTTATTTATGTTATTAATCTTTTGGTGGAGTTCAACTTTCTAATTCAGTTCAATTATATTGAAGCCATGGAATTAGAAAATAGATGCCAGGTCTTTATGTATATATTGGCCTCATTAAAGATGGCAAGAAAAAAATGCTTGCATGGGAAAAGAGCAATGGTCATTGACAACCCTCCCGCAATAATGTTTTAAATCTACTAATTCATATTTTACTATAACAAAGGCACTGTCAATAGCAGGCAGAATATGTAATCTGGAAATTACTGTTCCTGCAGGGAATAACAGTGTGGTTGGGTATTATCTTCTAAAGATCCATGGCTTGCCTGACACTCCTCAGTTTTTAAATACCAAGACTTGATTTTCCCTTCGGAAGTAGAAAGGCAATCTTGCAAATGCCTGGAGACAGCAACTCCATTACCTCATGCGATATATAAATGTGAACTGCTGCTATTGTTTGTGTTAAACTTCACATGTATGAAAAGTAATAGGATTTGAAATACAATAGGAATTCCTGTGAAAAGTTATCTTCTCACATCAGCACATTCTGATCCCTCCTTTCCTGCTTTTTCTTTTTTAAATGAAACAGATACATTGTTGAAAATTCTCAGTCTGTTATGTTTGCTGATTTTTAACTGAATACCAGCATGAAGAGTATAAATTGTTTTAAAGTGTCATGAAAATATAAGATTTTTTTTAAAATAGGCTTTAAATATGGTCTGCAAAAATGCATAAAAAACAGGTTAGTATGAACTTCTTACGTTTCTGAGATGTAACTTTCTTACCATTTATGTTAGGATCCATTCAGAAGGTCCTTGTTGACATATGAGCTGTAATCTGGGTCAACCCAAGGAACATTGGTGTTAAATTCAAACTGTGGTATCCTGTGGTTGCATCTGAACTTTAGGACTCCCACCCTGCATGGTGACTGAGAAAAAACCAAATGTGTTTAGTCCTGCTGTTTTATCCCGCCTCTTGCCCTTAAGGAACAACCTTGCTTCTAGTAGAAATTGCATGGATGAGAAGCTCTACTGCTTTCTGGCGAGTACCTTAGCGTGAACAAGATGTTATCCAGAAACACAATTTTCAGTTTTGTTTGATAAAAAAAGTAAAAATATTCTATGCATGAATTCCTTTTCATTATAACAAACCCAAATCTAGCAAGATATAACATATATGAACAGAAACAACATCTCAACCTCTTATGCAGGCACTGACAATTAAGAAGCTGCCACTCTTCTCTCCATCATTCTGCTGGACAGCACCTTTGTTGATGGGAATGTGCTATTTTCTGTCTACTGTCTTTCTGTCTACACCGATCTGTGGTGTAACTGCAGACCCAGGTGTAAAGCTGAAAGAACAAAAGCCCTGCAGAACTCAGTTCCCTGCTCTGTTCAGCTGAAATTACCCTAAAATGTCTCATTCATGAGAATTGTCTGGTCTGTTCTGACATGATGTTAGATGAAGAAGAGCTTTCATTGGCACAATTTTTCTTGTAATTAACATTTGTTCTTACATGAGTTTGTATCTGTTATCGCTTTCCTTAATGTGGTGTGGTTTAATGAAAGGACTAGTGCACTTGGGGTCAGGAGATGATACGAAATCACTTTGGAGGTGGAGACTTCACCAACCTTTAGTGCCCCTCTCTGTCCATTAATCTTTTCTCTGAAATTTTTTTCACATTTGATTGTGTGCTCATGTTGCATCTCCTGTGGTTTGCTGTAAAGCAGCATCAGAACTGTCTGGTAATATTGCGTTGTTATAATGGGTGTACCATGTTTTCCTTAAGCAATTGACTCTCAGTATGTAAGTGTGATTGCTTATCAGAATGTCTTTGAAATTAACTGAAAAGATATAAAATTAATTTACTTCCCATACCTCGTACAGAGATGTGGTAGCAATACAGTGAAGCAGAATTAACTTCCATTGTTACTTTCATGAATATCAAATCATCTCACTAGCTCTGACTGGGCTACTTCTGTGCTTATGGGCTCTAGGGCTCTGTAAGTAACTTCCTGAAAACATGACTAAATACTTCTTACATCATATGTCTCCTTCACGGGTATGCACAAAGAAAATGGTTACATGAAGAAAATGTAGCCTTTTTTTTTTCTTAAGCCTGATCACAGCAGCCCTGCACTGAAGTGTACAAAGGAAATAAGAGGAAAAGGGAGGAATCACAGAGGAGGCTTGGCTAGGTTAATTCATAAAACATGAAGAAGAGCAATGATGTTGAGTGTATTTTTAGTTTTCTGATTAACTAATTTCTCACGTTCCCCATAGAAAGGAGTCAGTGTGAGAAGCATGCAGTGTTGACAGAGGAGCAGCACAGAAGCACTTGCCAGTACACGGAATTAGGTAGGTGGCCACAAGACAGCTGGGTAAGCCATCAGAGATGTGTAAGAAAAGAAAGATGTTTTTAGCATCAATATGTTTATGCTAGTGTCTTACGGTGAAATATGTATTAATGAATTTATCTTCAAATAGTCTATTGAGTGTTTTTCAGTAAAAAGAACTACATGGGCATGAAAGAAAAATAAACAGCAGCTTTCCAGTGTAAGTATCAGACACAAAAGTTCTCACATTTGGCAATGGTGGGAGGAATGATGGAGTGAGGACTGGGTAAGCATTCAGTCAAACAAGTCTTCAGAACACTGAGCTCCAGTTGTTGTCTTGGAGTTAGAAATGGAGTTAGAAAAAGGAAGGGAAAAGAGCTTTATTCTCTCAGCTGCACCTGTGTCCCTTTGCAGAACTTAGAAGAGACTTTTTGATTATCTTAGACTCCTGATGAAGTACTTGCCTTCACAAATTAACACTTCTCACGCAGGGATCATCTAAACTTTTACTGAATTGGACCCTTGTTTGTGTTTCATTGTAAGAGGATCAATGTCTTCTTGGGAATAGGTCAGTTTATAGGGGGGAACAATCCTAAGAATCTGCCAGAAAACCTTATTTTGAGTAAGTTCCTGTGCTGCCCCAAAAGTTGTGCACTTTTGCTCGCATTTGCTGCAGCCCCATGCTGCGATAATGGAAAAAGCTCCTTCCAGCTGTGAGTGGGAAGTGTTTTTCCCTGCACCCCTTGGCCCCTCACAGCATCGGCCATGTCAGTATGTCTGCCAGATGGCAGCCACCCTCCTGACACTGTCCGGCTGGGGCAGTCCCACAGCCCCTTACAGCATGGGCAAGAGGGCAAGTGCAGCCGCGGCAGGCACTGCTGAAGGGCTCTGGGGTTTTCATGGCAGAGCAAGACCTGGCTGTCAGTGTCCACAGGGGTGGATTTGAATTCCTTAAGCTGACAACAGCAGACCACCCTGGATTATATGACATGAGAGCAAGAAACTTATTTCTGCCTTGGTGGCAGGCCCTTTTCCAGCTCTGCTTATGATTACAGTCTCACTGTGTTCAGAATAAGCAATGTATGACTTCTAAGTTACTGGATCAAAACATATGTTTTTTTGGGCAGGGGGGAAAAGCTGCTTTTTGAGAGTGCATGTTTTGTTTTCTTTTTGTGTCTTTGGCTTGGAAAACCTGATAACAGAACTAATGTATAAGGAATGCTGTGGAAAACGTGGAATGAAATCAGCTTTACCTTATTCTTGGATGAACTGGTTCTGACGCATCAGTACAGTATCTTCATATTCCTCTTTCTCTGTTCAGAAAAACGTTTCCAGTAAAAAAACTCAGTTTGAAGATTTTGCTCTGACTCTGAGTTCAAATCCTGCCCAATACGGACCTTTCGTTGTAACTCTGTTACTGATCAAAACTTTTGTCAAGTTTCAGAATAAGAGCTCATCTTCAATTAGTGCATGTTTCAAAGGAAAATATCCAGGCGTAGCTAATATCATGCATGCGACTCAGTGAATTCATGAGGAACAGATGTCATTTGCAGTAAGAAATAAGAGTAGGCACTTATGTTTTGAATTATTTAAGCATATGAGAGCAAAGAACAACCAAAAGGTTAAAAAGAAAGTATTTTTGCTGTCTTAGTCCAAACTGTATATTCTCATATTCATTTAAAATCGTGCTAGGAAAGATTAATAATCAGCTATTGTTGGCAGTAGTTTTTTACTTAGAGACCCCAACCAAGATTATAGTCCTTCTGTGCTGGGCAGCTGTTTGCAGATATCTGGTAAGAGTCCGTCCCTATGCACAGGAATCTGTGATTCAAAAGCACATAGTGAAATGGTTATTCACACTAGGGGTTGCTTAGAGGGAGATGCGTCCTGACTTGCCCACTGTATGGTTTTCTGCTTCCTCTGAAGCAGCATCATAAGAAGGCAATGTTTCAGAAAATATCTCCTCATGCCTGGCTGCTCTGTGCAAGGAGGGAATGATCCTTCCATGCTCAAGATGCTGCTGCACCTACGTTGTCTTCTGCTGTGGGGCCCTGTAGCTGTATGGTGATTCTGGTCAGTGTAGTGGATGTGAAAGGGTGCCTGCTGCTGCCCTTCATGCAGCCCATCACTCTGCAGGCTGCGCCATGAATTCTCTCAGGCATTTTAGCTGAAGTAGTGCACTTGCTAATTTCATCAGCCGGCCCTCAGTTATCAAGGACAAAGGAACAATTTATATGTCTATCAGCTAGGAACAGAGGGCTGCAAAGTTGGAGTGTAAAATGAAAAGAGGCATTGTCATCATGATAAAACATGGCCAGGGTTGATCATCCTGGTCCCACTTAACTCAAGCGAGTGTTGTGGCTGCTGCTTTCATTAGGGCCAAGATTTTTCACCCAAAACTGCTTTTTAAGACAGAGAACATGATCAATACCACTGCTACAAAATGGGTCAGGATAAGATTTTAAGACCAAATGAACATATATATACACAAACTGAAAAATAACCAGTAAGCTATGGAAATACAAAATAAATCATCTCTTTCCAAACCCCTCTGTACATCATGGCAAGCATGAACAATGTATAGGAATAACTTCTCACTTTTCCTTTGCCTTCACCTTCAATACTTTCATAAAGATTGTTTAAGATTCTAATTAAATTTGAAAAGCAAACAAATGCAATAAGCATACATCTGATCCTATCAAAATCAAGAAGGATATTCCCCTCCATGGTAATAGGATTTTTATAAAAATCCTTGGTACTTCTTAATTGGGATTAGATTTAAGTAGGAAGGCTTTCTAATACCAGAAATTAGATTATTTTTGTGGGGGTTTTGTACTACGATTTTTATTCCCAAAAGACACATTCTGTTAAAAATGACCATTTATAGAATGATCTAGAAAATTACTAAACACACCAAAGCTAGAAAGGCAAGAAATGAAAATAATACATGGAATAGTGATGTTCCTCTGACATAAGGCTATTTCAAACTGATTGGAAAAATGTATAGTGCTGTAAATCTCGTCCTAACGCATTACAGCTGTAGTTACCGCAAAATTAATTTTGTCACATCTTATAATATAAATTATTGAAATTCTGGGAGTGCAAACTATTCAAAACACTGTATTTAAAAAGGATTTATTTGCCTTTTTAGTTTTGTATGCAAGATATGTACAGAGTTAAAAGATAAACTGAGAGTCAGGAGAATTATAAAGAATATTACAGTTGAGAGGTATATAGGGAAAGTTCATCTCAGAAGCACAGTACATCTGTTAAGCATAACTCATGAAGTATTTTGTAGACTTGTTAGATTCATTCATCGCTCATTGGCCAACCGTTGCTTAAATCAAAATAAATCTCACTAACTTTCATGGGAACAGGACTGGTACTTACACAGCTAAAGTATATTTTAGGCTGAGATGTAAACAACCATCTATGTATTTAGAAAGGCATATATTTAAGCATTTTGTGGCTGTTCCCATGAATTCTGTAATCAGTCCTATTTATTTACTAATAAAGTCAGTGATAATCATTCCAGTATAGCAAAAATCTTGCCAAAATCTACATCTTTGCATTAGTATTTGCAGTATCCAGTTACCAAGGAAAAGTAGTTCTGCAGCACTTTTTATCTGGTATGAGAATTAAAGTGCATACTTGGTTAATAGCTTTGAAGGCAATTTGGATGGTTCTCTGGGCACACATGTTTGTGTCTAGCAGAATGGGCAGGTGCAGGTGAATCTTCCCTTGTGTAAGATCAGGGGAGGTCTTCTCAGGGAACCAGACTTGTACAGGGAAGTCAAAAGGGAAAATGGAGATGTGGGACATGAAACTAGAATTTTTCTGCGAGATTTTGTCACAAGTGATTACCATTCTTCACTAAGCCAACTCCAAACAGTTGGCATTTTTAAAAACAGAGTTGTGCATGTTTTCCTGTCTGGAAAAAACCAAAAAGATACTTTGAGTTTTTGTCTTGATTTGATATCAAGACCAAATGTTTCAATAATGGAATTTTCTGTGAGATGAAAAAGCTGGTGATCTGTCAGCCCGTCTTAGAAACCTTCCACAGAACCTCTCAAAACAACATATGCAAGCAAATACTGCTGAAGAAAAATCCAGCTGCACTGCTTATGCCCGCAGGTAACTCAGCCCATGATCTCCGTATCCCTATATACCACAGACTAGAGATAGAGGAACATATTTTTAATGTAGTGTTCAATCCCAGTGTTACTAGCCAGAAGAGAAATTTTCTCATGACACTGAGTGATATCTTAAAGGATATTTCCAGTAGACTCTTGGTTTTAATCTGCACTCTGTTTCATAGTTTCTCTTTCTTTGTACAACTTGCACTTTGAGCACTACTCTGATCATTCAGTGGTTGTTAATACTTTGATTTCTAATTCTTTGTAAATGTACTATTTGTTTTATTATTTGCCAGAACTTTGGGATCTTTGGAGATGAACTCTTGAACTGTGAAATAATTTCATTGCGATCTAATTACATATTATTAATTCAATGGTATTCTGACTGGAAATGAATCATTATACTGAGTAATCAAGATTTTAAACTAATTTAAAAAAAGAATTACAATTCATATTAATTTACTCAGAGGAAATTCTAAAGTATTCCAGAAAGAGATTAAAAGGTGTCACATCTCTTAGCTATGCCCTCCCATCAATAAGATGCCACATGATCTCAGTTCATTTCAGCCTGTGAGACTGGTGAACAGTTGCATCTAACATGATTTTGAAAGATACCTTTCGCTATTTTATTTTTCAATTTGTCTCATTTAGTCCATGTCATTTAGTTTTCACTGAAAACAGTGAGTTAGCAGGATGAAAAAAAGTCTACTAACTCAAGCATAGAAGTCTTTTGCTGCTTGTCTTGTTGTGAACTTCATTGTCAGTTACAAACTATTCCTATTACAGACTTCCTTATAATAATGAAATGGAATGGCTTGTATTTCGTACAGTACACACAACTCTCTTTCAATATGCCCTTACTTTTAGTTTGTTGGTAATCTTCCTCAATGGGGTCATGAAAGTTTGGAGGACACCTCCTTGTTGTCAACCATATGTTGAATCCTTACCTCTTATTATCTCTGTATTAATTCAACGGTAGATTTTTTGTTCAGTGATAAATTTATTGCTCACATATTGTGAGAACATTAAAATAGTTCTTTATTACAAGAATGTAAAGTAAGTGAATAAATACACTGGCAGCATTTATGTGTCTTTGTGCAACTGGAAAAAAAAATGTTTTAGAAAATCAGATCCAGCCAACAACATGGTGCAATAGTAAAATTTAACAAGGTAACAGGGAAGGTAAAATGGGATAATCTACCCCAAAATCTACATGAGAATAAAGTGTATCTATTTGTTTTAGGAAGAGACAGTAAGGAAAAAAAAAAAAAGGAAAAAAAGAGTGGTATGGTGTTGTCTTTATAACCCGTTTTGAGTCCCTCAGGGACTGGGTGCAGAGCCTTTGCTGTGCCGACAGCTCCCTGATGGAAGGGCCTGCACCAGAGCCCAGGAAATCGTTAGCGGCAGCGCTAGGCCTGCCACAAGTAGGGCTAGTACACACAACCGTTACTCTGTGTTTCTTGTACTCTTTCCCCAAGATACATTTTCTTTTACTGTTGTCTTTTATCTATCTGAGAATATTTCCATGCACTGCCTAAGAAGTGCTGTACTAAAATAAAACCATAGTTTGTAGTTTAGGCCTAGAAATTCTACCAGTGGGCTCGTGCACTGGAGAAACACTTCCTAATTTCTCCACAGTGCAAGGCTGACTTTACAAGCTAGTGACTTTTGGTTACTAGAGGGTGTTTTGAGAAAATAGGACCAAGCAAATTAAAGGCAATGTGAGCATAGACGAGTGCAGAATGGCTTCTGTGATCAACTGTGCAAAGGAAAACAGAAGAGTGAAATAGAGTGACGATGTCCCTTTCCAATGAAAAGGAAGAGTTGATATAAAAAATTGTCATTTTTTTTAAAAATCAGTTTTCTGGATTCTATTAATTTACTTTTTGGTCAGACAGAATAAGAATTATTCAATGCTGGCTTGTCATGGATAAATAAAAACTTTGTAAGAGTACTGATGGCAGTTAGTGATAGGTTTTCCTATAGGCCTGGGGCATTTGCAGTAAAAACAAGCAGCTCCTATGTCACCCTGTATTTACTTCAATATCTGACTTTAATTGTAATTATGGTCTCCAGTCTGATCCTGCACTCATCCATGAAAAGCCTCTCCTTTCTTTGAAAGATTTTCTGCCATGAAATAGGTGGAAGAAAATGTCAAGTGTGCTCACTGAAAATTCACAGCCTTAAGAGGAAAAAGGGCTATTTCATAGCTCTCTGCATTTTCAAAGGCATTCAATAAGACTGTATTTAACCATTTTTGACATGACACCTTTGTGAGTTCCATCATGGGGAGGAGGAGATAACCACTATCATCAATATATTTGGACACAAATACTAACTATCCACTGAGTGAAAACAGGTGCTTTTCAGATGACTTTTCAAACCCTGTTCTTTCCCATGTTCAAATCAGATTCATGTGTGCATGAGTGCTTACAGCAAACATGCTTGTGTAGGCCAAGGACTTTAATAATGAAGTACACAATCGTAGTGCTTTTCATTTTAATTTATGTATCAACTTCCATTATTTTGAGGAATTCCAAAGAGCCTTGCAGTACAATGGTAAATGCTGAGGCAAATGTGCTCAGGTATTGCTTTAAGATACCTTCTACAGTCCCACCAAATTCCTGAAGCCACTGATAACATCCTGATTTGAAAGTCCTTCTCTGTGTTATTTACTGGGTGGGTATGTGTTTATGCTTATGCATATTTGTATGTCTTTGTGTTACTATACATATATATGTCTACAGACGCACATGTATATTTGCATACACACATGTGTACACACACAGAGGCACATGCACATACATATGTGCATGTTGTCTATGTGATAGATATGTGATACAAATCTACCTATTTGTCTGTTTCTGTATCTGCTAGTCCAGGATGAACACTTCCACCTTTGGCTGCTGGCCTTGCATTTAGAAACCTTTTCTGTATATAGCAAGAGCAATTGGAAAGGATCTTTGGAGGAAAATGCCAGAGGGAAAGTGAGGAAAGAAGGTGGAGAAACTTTACTAATAGAATTAAAAGGGACAACAGCAGCATACCTATTGGTAGTTTGCTGACTTCATGTAAGATGCAACAAGAGAGAGAGAGAGCTCCATGGTGAGAAAGCTGTTCTGGTCCAGTCTGTGTTTCTAATCCCATGTTTACTCTTACTTTTGGCTGCTGGTTTCTCCATTTCCCTGTGGTTCCCCTAGCTCCCAGTGACTGTGCTCAAGCACTTGCATTTATGCTTTCCACAATATTCTGGATTATGAAAGGCACTACTGAGTCAAATTTCTACTTACAACACTTGGGAAAACGAACACTTTACAGATCACATAGATTGCCATCTACTTAGGTGAAGGAGGTGGCTAATAAAATGGAAAAATGCTAAATAGCCAAGTTAGAAATAGTCTGATGGTGATCTGACTGGGATATTAATGTCAGGAAAATGTGATATAATATCTTGCTATAGATAAATTTTCAGTGGAATATGATGTTACTTGAGTGTTTGTGACTACTGTGAATTACTCTTACACTCTCCTCTTAGCATTTTCAGAATAGACTGGAAGATTAAGATCAGGTAGTAAGAGTTATTTTGCTAATTTTGCTTAAGCCAATATTGACATTTCACAATTAGAATTGAGACAGACCTTCAAAATGTTCAATGCAAACCGTAAAAAGCCTTTGACACTTCTGCAGTTCATAAAATATTGAAACTAGAAACATTACTATGCCATAAAGAGTTTTAAATGAGGGGTGCTTAGGGCTTTCCCAAAGGTTTTGCTTTGCTTTGTCACTGGTCAGATTCCTTCTGGAAATTAGATTAATTAAAACTGGCATGTAAAATAGGTTTAGCCCCCTTTTTTAATGTTTTCAAAACAGCCCTGAAATAACAACTTATCATATACACCTCTTTCCTGTATATGAAGTCATCTTATTTTCAAAAGCCAGGATAGACTTTAATAAATGCTTGCTCCTGTTAATAAATAGCATATGTTCTTTTATGCATGTGCTCAGTATGTGAAAGGAGTTTTCACCTCTTTTTTGATAGAAAGTTACAAGTGTCTGGTAGAAAATTTAAGGCAGTAAATTAAGATTTTTTTCAGAAAAATCTGAGAACTCTTTGGATCGTTGAAATCATAAGAATGATACTTAGGACATATAAAATTTATATTTCTTCTAGTTGCTAAATTGCAACAATCTGTGTTAAAAATCCATCATTAACATTGCAAAGGGAAGTACTTGAAAGCCAGAAAAGTACCAGCAGCTGGGATGCCTGTTTGGATGGCTACATTAAGGTACAGTCTGAGATAGTGGAATTACCACAAAATCCAAGGAAGTCATTAGCTTGACACCAGGCTTTCATTTACATCCATAGTCCCCAGGTTTTGGGAAGTGCCAGCCAGTAACAGAAACCAAACCACACTGATCTGGTTCAGTATGTTAAATTTTGCAAACTTCTGTTTTTTCTTTCTGGAAAGTTTGTTGTTTCCCAGAGCTTTTAGGAGACTGAATTCCTCTTTACTATGTTTTAATTTTGTGAAGGTGCATGTGCCTTGAAAAATGAGAAAATAAAATGTGCTTTCAGGTCAGAAGGAAGTGTGAAAGGCTATTAACCTGAATATTAAATAAGTTATTTATTTTCTAGAATCTGAGTGTTGCTTTTTTTTCATCTCAAACATTTTAATTTGCATCCCATGAAGACAATTGGAACGGCCCATCATTTAAACCTATGCAATTATTCTTGATGGGGTTAACTTAAATATTGTACAAATATTTACTGTACCGTAAGGCATTACTTTTCCTTTAAGCTAGCAAAATCTGATGCTTAACACACAACTGCTGCATTTTAAGGCATGACCTCAGTAATTTCTGGAGTTTTTCCTTAAAAGTTTAGCTGAAAGACAAATATGAAGTTTGCAATTGATAAGCATTACATTTTATTTCCATAAGGTTATTGAAGAAAAATTGCACTCTTTTCAGCCCAGTTTTCTATCTGAAAAGAAGCACATCCAAGCAGAAACCTTTGTGGAATATATTAAGATTAGATCCATATGGTGCAACTGGCTAGATTTGGCCCATATGATATTTCCATCTGACATGCCACCTTTCTCAGGCAAAATGGGAAATATAGCCTTTAAACATGTCAAGAAGGTTATTATAGTAGTGCTGTAAATGATTACATTTATATAAAAAAACCCCGTAACTGCTTTCTATCAGAAGACTCCAAGTCAATCCTTTGACATAGTTATGTTGACATGCTTATTTTGGTAAGAAATGATTGATTAGTAATAATAAAACTGTTCAGGAAAAAAAACACGGTCCCTTTTTTTCCTTCACTGGTGGCATATAAACCACAGGGAAGCTTCTACACTTCTAAGGTGATGAACAGTTTGTTCTGCTGTTCACAGCATCCCTGCAAGCATTACAAGGTAGCATTTGGGAGACTATTTCTCTTCTTGACATTGATAACTTTCTCCTGTTAAGAAAAGGGGGTATATAGTAGGTTTAATAACTCCCATCGTAATGATTTTGGGAATTTTATAAATAGGCTGGAAATGTAACTTCATGGTTGTGCATCTTCCACGATTCTCATATATGGAAATTTCTTTGTGCATGTAGTAGTAAAGGTACAGAGATTAAATACTGCATAGGTGGTCAAACACTGAACCTCTCTATGTTTCCTCCCATACCTAACAGCATTGGGATTCAAAGTAGTATGTTGCCGTGCAAAATTTGGAATTAATAGTAAGTCAATGGTAAAAAATGATACTATATTTCAATTTTGTTGCTAAAACAGCATCTTTTTTTAGTGCTGGGAAAAAAGTCCAAACCTCATCGTTATTTACATTAATTGTTTTTTTATTTGAAAAAAATATGTAGCGCTTGCTTTGTGATTATGTGTGATGGAACATGTACATACATTTGTAACTGCACACTCATGTATTTTATACAGATAAAACTGTCTGGTCACTAGCAACAGTATCTACAGTTAAGACTGCCCAAAGAACTTTTACATTTAAGGGCTTAAATAATGTAAAATAAGAAGCAATGCTGAATGTGTACTGCACCGTAAGGACTGTACATTGGAAGGCTTCTCTGAGGCCAAATAATTCTCTGTGCACTAAAACTTGGTTTCTTAATTTGTGTCTTGTGAGTTAGTAACACTTTAGTTAAATATTCAAGTTTCTCATCCCTGGAAAGTCCACGCAGAAAAGAGATGCTGAATGCTTGAGAGATCTTGTCTTGTTGGACTTCAGAGGACCCACGTGGGTGAAAAGCTGTTGCTGAAGGGTAATTTTCTTTGGTGGATATAATGCATGTTGAGTGATCTGGGGAAACAGGTTAAGAATGTATCTGCAGCTTAGAAATTCTGTTTGGTATCAGGGGTTCTCTATTTTTATCAGCACAGTAACATAATAGGGTAATAGACACAAAAAAATATGTGTCAGTCTGCTTCTACAGTCGCTTGGCCCTGAATAGGTAAATTCCCAGTTCAGGGTTCTTGAAAATCTAGAACAGTTCAATAGTGACAGGAAAAGATGTATTTACATTTCCAGGGAATTTCAGGGGAGTTAGTGCTTATATTTGGGAACTATGTAGTTGGTAGTTGAGCTGTCATGTCTGATTTCCATATAGGTGTAATAGATGGAGACAGTATACCCAAGGAATGCACCAGACTGGCCAGTGAAAGAGGGCTATGAATGAACCTTAAGACACATGGAACTAGGATGTTGCATATGAATGCAGAAGACTAGGGAATGTCCTCTGGGAGTAAAAGGACCGTAACTCATCAAAAACAGTACAAAGCTAATTAATTTCCTGTGACATTAAGCCTCTTTTCTAGTTACCATTTTTATTTGTCACTTTCAGTATTACATATACAGTTCGGAGGAGAAAGTTCAGAACACAGAATTCAATTTAAAAATAGCTTAAAATCAACTTTTCTTGTATCCATACCATCTTGTTGAAATCATCCTGCATATACCCTTTAGCTATTGCAACGTACCAGCACAACCATGTGACTCGTGTTTTTATATTCCTCTCCATGGGGAAAAACAAATCCAGTTCCTTACCTAATGTTTTGCTTTTTAGTTATGTTTAGCAGAACAACTCTGGCCTAGTCTAGTCTGTGTTTTGATTTGTATCAATTGAGGTTAATAATTCCTAAACTGCAAAGTGTGCTACCATGTTGGCCTTGTTATTAAAAGCATCATGGACCACTTATAGAAGCACCTCCCCTTCCTGGTGAAATGCGCCTAAATCAGACACTTGGCTCTACCAGCTCTGCAGAACGTACCTTTTTTTCTGAGAAAAGCACCTGTCTTTGGTTCAAAAGATGTGTGGTGTCCTCAAGCTTTCTACACTTATAATTACATGATTGCCAAAGGATGCCAAATTAATTTTATTTCAGGAGCTCTTCCTTGCATACTTCTAAGCAAAGAAAAAGCAAGGTAGCTTAGAACGTAAATGTATTTTCATGCTAGACCTGTTGCAATTGTTTGTCACTATATGAAAGGATAAAGATATATCAGCTTAGTCTTCTTTTATTTTCTTTTAATTTTGACCTGAGGTATAAGGATGGGGTTTTTTATTTTTTGAGGGGAAGACCTTTTGGGATATTCTATTCATTTAAAAACATTCACCACCACTGAACAGAGCCATAAGAACCATCCTGGTGTTTCTCTTTTGCTTCCATTAATATTTCATTTTCATTTCAGTGGCCTAATTAGCGAGACATGAACAGATTTATTTCTTCTTAACTTGGTGTAAAGTTTATTCAAAAGTCTAAATTTTTGTGTATTATATAAGTCTACAGAGAAAAAACTTGCCGTAGAATCTCTTTTGTTTAGTAGCTATATTAAAAATCTAACCTCTTATTTAAAATAAAAAAAATAATTGCCGCATTAAGACAAACAAATAAAGAAACCAGGTTTTTAACTTCCTTGGCCCTTCTAGAGTTCTTTCAGTATATTAAAATAGTGTAACTGGTCCTCTGTTTATAAATACATAATACTGCTAGGAACATCTACACTTAAACTAAGTTGTAACATCTGTATTAACTTCTGGGATCATGATTCCTCATGGACAAGTTGGTAATTTCTCTTTAGGCTTTCTTCCTCTACATCTCAGAAATTTAATAGTGCCTGTTAACATTTTCCTTTTCTGCATTTTTTTTTTGTTTTGTTTTTCAGGAGACTGGTCAGCATTCTGCCTGATCCCTGCATTGTGTTAGCCTTCCGACCTACAGGGGTTCATACAAATGCATAGAGAATTATTTCTAGCATGATGTTGATGAGTTTTCATCCTTTGAGGAATGATTTGTTTTTCTTTCTGGCATTTTCTTTAAAAGGATTAAAGCAGCAGGATGGAGGATAGAAAGCAGAAAGAAAAAAAATTTCTTTCTTGGTTAGCTGTTAAACATTCTTGCTGTCTGGTTACTGTAGTTTCTTCTTTGTACTTTTTTACACTTTGCATATCCTTTAGTGAATTCCAGAAATGGAAATTATACATTATACTTTCATATTACCTTTGTACATTTGTTCTATTTTTCTTCCCTGTCTGCCTCATTTAGGCACAGTAACTCGCTGGATGTTGAAATTCCTCCAGTGGTCTGCAGCTGCTGCATGTCTGCTTTACACAGCTATCACTCAAGAGGCCAATGCCTTTTCTCTTGTAGCTGTTGTTTCATTATCATTTTTTAACTTAGCTATCTCTTTGTTCTTTAGTTATCTACAGTAATGTCAGAAATACAGACCAGACTTAATGAGCACGCCTCTTTCCATTCTTCGTCTCTAACACAAGTCTTTCAACTTCTAACCACATGAAAAAATAATATAGATGGCTTTTTTAATATCAGAAAGATTGTTTATTTTATTTAAATATTACGGTAGAAGTCTGTCGATTTTTTTTTCAAATGAAATGTTAATCTGTGTGAGAGAACTTCCAAAGCCTGCCTTTTAGTTTGATGCAGAACCTTACTCATTGGTTGCCTTGACTTCAGTGGATTTATGTGTAGATTTAAAGCACTATGCTCAGCATTAACAGTGTTCTTTTGAGAGTAATTTTGAAGTCAGTTCACAGGTGCTGTGTTGAACTGCAAGCGAATCAATAGCCTGCTGGCAGGGAAGTTATAATTCAGGGCTGGCACTTCGTGGTGATGGACAAACATCTGTACTTGCATCTTAAGAGACCATAGCTCCTTCATCTTCTCTTAAACCTCATCCTCTTGCTCCTGGTGACGTTAATCTTATACCCTGTATCTTTTATATAAGTTGAGTTTTATTGAGAAATCCAATATATTCAATCCCTTGCCTGACTCTGTGAGCTGAAAATACCTATAACTGGGGAAAGAAAGGCTATTACTTTTGACAGAAAAGCTTGTTGGATTTGTTGTCCCATTCCAGGTTGGTCAAATTCTGCCTTAAACTAAATAATTTTAAAAGTGTTAAATGTCTTTTCATGGGGCAAATTTCTGAATTCAAGTGATCATTGTCACTGCAGCTGAGGATTCAGTCTATTGCTAGGCCGGACTGAGGTTGTATAGTCGAGGTGCAGCATGCTCTTGTAGTGCTTCTATGTTTAAGATTAAGGAGGGGGAAGGATAATGGCGCGTTTGAAGTAGTGCTGGGATGTTTTGACTCTTCATGTGCTGTGAGCTGTTTTCGAACCATTGAAAACACTGGGGAGTTTTGAGAAGTTAGAAAGTTTCCCAAAATCGTCAACAACAAAAAAATAAGTGTGATTCCTATAATATTCTCAGCTTCTCAGCAATATTCTCCTTTACTGTGCAGAACACTAAGTGTTTTCAAATTGCTTTGCACACTTTGACAGATGGAATGTGGCTTCATTTTATCTATGTGGCAAACCACATTGTTTCATGCAACTTTGGAAAATCTAGAAAGAATGGGCAATTAAAACACTGATAATAGAAGAATCTGGTATCAGTGGAGCCATAAGTTGACAGGATTTGGACATTTTTATTGTGTGCTAGTACTGTGAAGTTTTGTAAATGATTATCAGTAGGAGTGATGGTTTATGATTTCTGTTTTTTTCCTTTTGTCTCCTCATTCACTTATGTGTATCCTGATACCACAGCAGTTAAAACAATGAAAGCTTTGCCAGGGCAAGTCCTTGATAACAACTGATAACAAAGTGAAAACAATTTTAAACCCCAAACATAAGGTAACTAATCCTATATATTTGGAATATATTCAGTAATAACTGGCTATTCATTAGTTATCATCAGAAGAGGTGACCTGCCTTTCTTCTTGTCCTGATTGTAACAACATAAGAGTTAATGGACAAATACACATTTTTTTTCCTCACAATTGCTAAGAAAATTTATCTTGCATTAGCATTGTTCCAGTACTCCTTATGTCTGCCAACAACCCTCAATCTCTGGAAAAATATCTTATGTAGTCCAACTTCATCTCACAAAACTTTAACAAAAAACTTTGGATCTTGGCCACTTTCATGTCTTCGTTGTTCAGGGGGGAGGACATTGCCACGAATTACAATGGTTTGAGAACAAAGTTCCAGGTTTTGAATACTGCAGCTATTTGTTGCTTTGAAATGATGAGATTTATTTGGCTTTGTTTTCTGTTTTTAAATAGATTGTACAAATAACAGAAATGAAATGTTTTTGAGAATGATATGTTAAGAATTTAAATAAAAGAGCTAGAGAATCCAGTGTCTGTAGTGTCTGTAAGAAAATATCTTTTAGAATAAGAAATGCTGATATTATTCTTTACATAAATTTATCTAAGTATGATCCCTGTCTTTTGTATCACATGACACCTTTCTGCTGACTTGTGCAATAATCTTGTAGGGTAGTGAATGCTGTAAGCCCAACATTTATGTCAAAAAGCCTTTGGATAATCTTCAAAAAAAGCAGGTGTGCACCAAGCATGATGTTTTAGGAAATAAAATAATTGCACAAGCTAAAGACACAGTAACAATGCATGAAAGCAAAGGTTTACATCAGCTCAACTCAGCAGTGCAATGACTTCCAGCTTACGCCTTTAGAAATAAAAAGTTCTGATCTCTCCTGTTTTATTTGGACAAGTCTTGTAGGTCTCAGACCTCACTGTAATTGATGGAAGGACCTATGACAGTATGAAATACATTTTAATTGCAAACATATTTTCTCTTATTATTCCCTAATTCGCGTACATGTCTAAAATGTGAAAAGAATAAGAATAAAAAGTAAGGATTTTTCACCTGGAAATATTCATCTTTTCTTCCCCGTTTTATGGACTGTCATTTTCTAAAAAATGTTTGTTGATCCATTCAAGTGCAGAACTGCACTTACTGATAAGAGTTTGCAAGGTTTGCTCCTCCTCTACATTGGCAGCCCTCTGAATCGTGGTTCTTTCTGGTTTTCAACATATATATCCTGCCAGTATGTTTTGTCCTCCACAGAGTCTCAGGAATGTGTGTATAGGGAGAAGCTGATTTACTCTTCTGTTTTGCCAGTGGCTGCCACTTTAAAGACATACAGGAGCTTCTCCACCTTCCCCTTCCAGACCATGAGGTCTGGGAGGGCTTTAGTTGGACCTTAGCTTGGTATTGACACACTGCACAACAAATTGGGTGCAATGCTTTTGTAAGTATGCTGCTGAATTATTTCTGATTTTGTTATGGTCATTGTCACAAAGTATCCTGTTTAAATTATGAGGAACATGTAAAAAGAATTGTGTATCATAACTTTAGCTGGAGCCAATTTAAATGTACCGTTAGAAGTTTAATGTTCCCTAACATTTCCCATTAGAAGACCTGGAAGAGGTCAGCTCCCTTTTAGGTCAACTTACAATGTTTAAAAATATAACTTTGTGTGTGGCACTTGAAGACATAAAATCCCTTGAACATCATAATCAAAACATGTTTCTCATCATGTGTCATTTTTGTAGATAACCTAGCCAGGGCGCTACTTTGGCTTTTGGGATACTCTGTACCTACTCGTCCTGATGGAGGGCACAGTTTTTTATTGCAGACCACTGTGAGTCAGGCCCTAAACCTGATTCTCTCTTGCATCCCAAACTAGTGACCTAATCTTCAGTATATAGTGTGTGAGCACGCTTTCTCTCTTAGCTTTCCCAACAAAAACTTTGCGGAAACAGATATGCCTCTGAAAAAATGTTTTGGCTTGGATGAAACAGCATATTTCGATGAAATTTCGTTTAGTTGAGAATGTTTCGACCCGCTCTAATTACAAGCCTCTGTTATAAGCTGGTTGCGGCTTTGCCAAACATTAACGGGTTGGGTTGAAACTTTCCATGATTGTTCTCTGCCTTAGGCTGAATGCTCTGACGGCAAATGTTTAACCATTTCGTAGGCCAGAGAAACAGGGGCTCTTCCACCACTGCGAAAGTAACACTCTGGTACCTCTACTGTTTGGAGGAGGACTCCCAGATTTGTCAGGGAGAAAGCATGGTGCACTGAAGATGTCTTTTGCAGTCCTCATGGAAATTCTTTCAGCTTTAACCTTTGACCATACCTATCTGGCAGTAAGGCAGAAGAACTTGTAGAAAGATTTGCTGATAACTTTTTTCTGTTGCTTCGGCACAGATCATACTCTGTCTCTAAAGAACTGCCCCACATGTCAACTCCATTAATTGCCCTCAGCTCTGAGGCTGAATGCAGAGGATAATGCATCACCCCATTGTCCTGGGAGAAGGTCAGGGCTGATGCACGGGGCAGTGAGGACTGCCACCACTCCCCTTCAGTGAGTGATATGGAAAGAAATTTCTCTTTGAAGCTCTGAAATTGGGAATTCAATTAAAATTGAGCTATCATGGCTCATGGACTAGGGATTCTCCAGAGGGTCACTGCTGTCTCAGTACAAGACTGTCTCAGAGAAAGAGCCTTTCTTTCTCCCTTCTCTGATTTCTGCTGTGAGCAAAACTTAGTGCACTCTGTGTGGACTGGTTACATGAGTCGTCTAAGCCTGTACTGTAGGTACCGATAACGTGAAATTGTAGTATGCTTGGTGCAACAACATGATTTTAATCTTCTGCCTTCTCTACCCCATACCTTAGGATTATGAAAGAGATTTAATGGGGAAGTGTTTGATATTTAAAATTACTCCTGAGTTTAAAAAAAAAAAAAAAAAAGAGAGAGAACTACTGATGCATCTTCAATATTTCTTATAACAAGTGACTTTTGTTTGGGAGCACAGGATCAGAAAGCTCCATTCAGTAAAATGTTTAACTAAATATTAGCTTCTGACATGAACGATGTAATTCATTCAGGGAAAGTGAAAGCACATTCAGATTCCCCTGGGGCACTGCTTTACCAATATAAAGGCTAATCTACTAGTTTAGCAAGTTATGTTTTAGTGTTCCATCCTCCAGTTTAGACTTTCATGAATCCACCTATTGAAGGCAGCGTTTCACCTGCAGCTCTGAAAGCCTCACAAATGAGGCCCCAGTTCCTCATTTCCCAGAACCACAGTAAAATCCTTCTGAAGGAATGACTCATAAAACGCCTTACATCAGTCTCAGCAATATGCTATTTTTTCACTTGCTGTGCCCACTCATTTCAGCTTTACAAAACATCTTTTTTGTACTTTTCACAGGGTTGCCTTGAACAGTTACGTCATGGGGCTCCGTGCAGGAGAAATCCCTCCTGGCAGCATCCCACAGTGCTGGTGGAGGCTGGTCAGGGCTCCATCTGCACCAGGATTTTGCCAGGCTGGCCTGTCATGTGAGGGAAACTGCAGCCTACAACTTCCTCCAGCAGGAAAGGCGGAGGCTGGAGCAGAGCTGGTCAGAAGGTGCTTGGACCAATGCTGCCCTGCTGCTGCCTCGTGCCTGCATGGATGAAAGGTTGGCTTGGGATCAGGGAGGTAATCTCAGCAGTGTACCTTCAGTCTTGTACAGGAGCCGTATAGTGCGATAAGGTGCTAGACAAAACCGTCATGACTGGTTTGTATAGCGGTTTCAGAATGAGTTCATAAGCACAGTTCTTTGCTAAAATAAATACTTTTAATTGGATCATGTTATATCTCTCTCTCCTGTGACATTGTTATGGTTCGATAACCTCCTCACCACTTTCTGAAAATTTTTTCATTATTGTTATGAGAAGAAAAAGAGTTTGCTTTTGAAAGAATTTTTGAGCTGAAACTGAAATTAGAGCTGATCTGATATTTTTCATGAAGTTTTCCTCATTGAACATGTAGTATCTGTGAAACTGTGTTTTTATGTGCAAAAATTTCAATTTTATTACTGTTTTGTATTCCCCAGTAGGAAAATTGAAGGAAGGCATTTGAATTTTTTGGGTTGGCTCCTTGAACTGAAAATGATTCAGTCTGACATTAGTCTGCATCTCCTCACTGTGCTATACTATATGATAAGAGCTAAGAATAAAAGATTCTACTGTTTTCCCCTGTGGAGTGGACTTCCTTCCTTTGAGAGGTTTCACCTCCTAAAATCCACCTGCAGTCATCAGAAAGAAGGCTCCCATTCAAGTGACATGACTCTGGATAGTCACAAATGTAAGGAGTTTGTAGCGTTCAAGCTTCTTTTCCCCTGTGCAGAGTGGCTCTGTAAGCAGGATACCCACACCCTGGAACACCAAGCAATTATTTATTGGGTAATGTGCAGAGTAGACAGCTGTGCTGTTCAGCTGCTATGCCGAGCACTAACATGCTCAGGTCCCCCACAGAACACTGATGAGATGGCAGTGGCAGGGAGGCTGGAGAGCTGATCCACAAAGGAGATGAATTTCTCTATTCCATCCTCTGCCCTCTAATTTTTCTTCCCCATGAGGTTTTACACCTTTTCATGCCAGCATTTTTCCTCTTAAATCTGTAAGCTGCTAACTGTCATGATTTCAACAACTACCCTCTGTCTAGATTTTCACTTTGCTTATCTTGCACAACTTTGGTTCATGTGTGTTCTCACACCTTAGCAACAATTTTCTCAGTAGAACAGTGCCAAGATCACACAGCTGCGCTGTACCAAACAGCGCCTTGGATTACAGACTGCTAAGAGTCTGGGTATAATTTGCCCAAAGTACAGTTCCCATGAGATGTGATACTGCAGAGAGTTTCTGAATTAAAATAGTCACAACAGTTTCAGACACACACAAAATTTAATCATCTGTTCTGGTTTTGAATGAGAAAGTTGCGCTACCTCTTGCAGACTGACAGTTCAGATTTTTCATTTACCTCTATTTAAACCAGTATGGAATACCTGTGATTTGTTACCTCTTAAGATTTTACAAATCACACATGCAGAACAATAAAATGTGCATATTTATACTCTATCGTATAACTGAAACATATTTTCATGTTATGATTACAGATTTAGCTCCTTGAAAAAGTGGCTCTGTATTACTAAGCAGGAATCAATTGAAGAGTAGTCAATCCCAACAAACAGAATGCTAGGAAAAAATACCAGGAGGCCTGTATGGATCAACAAGTAGCTCATGGCAAGATTCAAAGATAAGAAGGAAGTGTAGAGAAGGTGAAAGCCAGGGCAGGTAACCTGGGAGGACTACAGAGATACTGTCTGAACATGCAGAAACAGGGTTCAGAAAGGCAAGGATCAGCTGGGACTGAATGTAGTGAGGAATGTCAAAGGCAGTAAGAAGGGACACTCTAAGTACGCAGGTAACAAAAGGAAGACTGGCAAAAATGTGATTCTGCTGCTAAATGAGGTGGGGGACCTGTTTGTACAAGACATGGAAAAGGCTGAGGTATTGACTGCCTTTTTTACATCAGTCTTTACTAGCAAGACTGTCCTTCAGGAATCCCAGGCCCCAGAGACCAGGGGAATAATCTGGAGGAATGAAAATTTACCCTTGGTGGAAGGTGATCAGGTCAGGGAATACTTAAGCAAACTGGACATATATAAGTCCATGGACCCTGATGGGATGTACCCACAAGTACTAAGGGACCTGGCTGATGTCATCGCGAGACTGCTCTTGGTAATCTTTGAATGATCGTGGTGACGGGGAGGGATGCTTGAGAACTGAAGGAAAGCAAATGTCACTCCTGTCTTCGTGAAGGGCAAGAAGGAGGACCCAGGGAACAACAGACTGGTCAGTCTTACCTCAGTCACTGGGAAAGCAATGGAGCAATTTAACCCGGAAACCATTTCCAGGAGCATGAAGGACAAGAAAGTCATCAGGAGTAGTCAGCATGGAATCACCAATGCGAGTTCATGCTTGAAAAGCCTGATAACTTTCTATGATGAAATTCCTAGCCTGGTGTTTTCTCCTTGCTTTTGCCCTCTGCTTCCATTTCTTTTCCATGTATGAACATTTTTCATGCTCACTAGATCCCCTGAATCACTTGTTTTCCTACTCTCTCTCCCAATTACCTATGTTCCTCCAAAGCAAAGTGAATCCTTTGTATCATATTCTTTATTTGTTTTCCACAGGAATATTCATCCAAAATATTCCTTGGCACTTAGTTTAACAAATGGAGACTTCTTATTCATTCATATTTGTTCCTACTAATCATTCCTTTTAAACCGTCTTTCTACAATAATTCCAGCAAAAAAGTAATGAAAACTGCTTTAATCTCTGTAGTCCACAACCTACTCACCAGAAAAGATTTCTAATCCTCTTACTGCTCTGTGCCTGATCTGCTTTGCTTTTTCTCTCATTTTTCTGCTTATTCTATGGCCATTGCAAGGACTCTCACCCCACATCAGCACTGGAAAACAGTGCCAAATGACATGCCAATTCTTGTGTTCATAAAACATCATGCTTTCAATCACCCAACCAACATAGATCTAAACTCTTTGCGGAAATGATCCATGGTGTGGATCTGGATCCACTTACATAAGTAGACACATGGTCCTTTATGTCCCACCTGAGGTTACTAGTGCACAGTGTTACATTATTCTAAGAAAACATGACAGCAAATGTAATAGAAACAAGCAAATCTGGAGATAGCCTGGCATACCATACAGCACAGAAATAATAAATTGGTACCTCATCTTTGGCTAGCTAACACACTCAAAAGTAAATATATACCTCTACCATTTTTATTTTTTTAATCTATCATAGAACCATGAAATAATTGAGGTTGGCAGGGATCTCTGGAGTCTATCTACTCCAACTTCCCACTTAAAGCAAGGCAAACTACATCAGGTTGCTGTTGGGACCCAAGGGACAAACTGTTCACTTACAATATTGACATACTGTTCATCACCTAAAGTGTATGCAACAGCATGAGCATTGAAACAACTACTATACATGATCTAGGTCCAAAGCCTATTGAAAGGTCAGTAAGGCTATTTCTGTTCTACTAAAACAAACAGAACAAGGGCAGTGACTTTTGTGCACATCTGACTACATGGTCTGAGCTTTTAGCATTTTTTAACAGTTTGCTTATCCAAGAATCTATCTTTTAATTCACTCCCATTTCTGTCCATACAGAGAGGTTGCCCTTGAGGAAGGAAGGAGAAAGAAGATGCAGCAGCAGAAAGCAATATCTTTACCAGCCCCTGAATGCCAAGAAACAGGAGGGGCTAGAAAGGGCTCCATTGTCTTATGCTGCAAGGAAAGTGTGCTTATTCTAAACCTTTCAAGGTATTGCAGGCTGGTAGACTCACAGTGAATCATAATTCATATAATGAAGTCAGCAAAGATACTAGTGGAGTAGAACATACTACTTGTGAAAAAAAGAGCATCATAAATTAGCACAACAAGTGATTTTTTCTCATAAATCTGGAATCATACCGCTGATGGCATTTGCTTTACCTCCTCCATGCACAACTCTTACACAGTTGTTTCTGGCTGCAAAATCACGCCTATGATTTAGATATATGTCAGTTTCTCTATTGCTTTGGCAACATCCATCATCTCCTGAATTTTGCAGGTTTTATCAAAATATGCGTTCTCCAGTTTTGAACCTTTTTGTCTTTAAAGCTACAGGGATGCTGGTACTTTATTGTACATTCTATTCATGTATAGTGTTTCCAGTTTCTTTCCAGCACGTCACTTTATGAGGAAAGGGTTTCCTGCATTTTCCATGGAATCCCTTTTTAAAGTGAGCATTACAAACTTTTCTTTTTGTTTCATTTATGCAATCCTGATTTTGATTCCCATTACACAGAGATAGCTATGCTAATCTTGGGATATTGAATGGCAAATGGTCCAAAACACTATTTAGTCAAGTGGAATGTCTACAGCTTCTATGTGTAATTTGTGTTTTCATTCCTACTCAAAACCAGTGCTTGTATTTGTTTACCCATGCAAACCTTTACCATGTACATCTTCATCTCACGCAAAAGTCACTAGGAAGTTGTGAGTACTTTTCATGGATGTGTGAGCTGTTCAGTCTGATAACATGAGGTACAGATGTGTCAGGGACACAGAAGACAGTTGATTTTAATAGCTATATTTTGCAAAGTCTGGAGAACAGTGATATGGATGCCACAGATGAAGAGGATAGTGTAACCTTAGTGACTGATCTGTTCCAAGTAAGTATGTTCATTTTGTTTTGGCTTTTAACTTCCATTTAGGCTTTTCCTTCTTTGTATATTATAGGCATCTCACAAAGGAACTTCATTAAGTAGGTTAAATCAAGGGGGAATTTGCTTAAATGTAAATAGCAGCATGGATTTCTAAAATATTTAGTCTAAACTGATGACATGGATGACAAATGTACAGTATTTCTCTCTGAACCACAAAATTTTTGGTAGTTACATAAATGTTTGAGTAAAACATTTTCTTCTCCATTGAAAATAGGGAAGGTGCTATTTTGGCTTGATCTGTTACCTTTTACACATGAAAAATATTAATATCTGCTTCACTTGGCAAGTTATATAGTTAGTTCTCTCCTTTTACAAAAATGTTCATTAAAAAAAGCTATTTAATTTTTTATAGTAAGGCAGAGCTCTCTACTTTTTTTCAAATGTACGTGAGACAATAACTTTTCACTTAGTAAGAAGGAGCCTTTCTAGAAATGTTCACATTCTGTTTCATTTTGTAAGTGATAGGAATTTACATTTCTTTGTGCAGATCATTTACATTTCTCTGTACACTGTAATAGGATATTTTAAATATACTGGAATATTCCTGACAGCTTAATAAATTATATTTAACCAAAGAAGTTGATATTTTCTTGTCCAAGAAAGGCTGAAATTCATTAAGCAATGACTAACATTTATTTATTCTATAAATTAAACAGCACATGAATAAAGATAAAGCTCATCAAATGTTTATACAAACTTGAAGATTGAATGCAATCTCAAAAAATACATTTTAAAGATACCTGTAGTAAAGGGCAAGATTAATTCTGACATCTGCAGGGCCATGTGGATCACCTCACTGTCGGTATCTTTGGTAGCATCTCCTGTGCAAGAGCAGTTTCCATATCTCTCTTTGAAATGCGGGTGGACTAAGATGCTGGGGTGTAGTAACGGGTTGCAAGTTCACTAGTATAAGCACCTGGTATCTTTGATGTAGGACCTGTACACTGAAGTGCAGTTTTGAGTGTTTGAGCATAGGGAAAGATTGAGCAGCTTTTGTGTCTTTAGGCATCCCTCGCTGTGCTTGTTCAGGCTTCGGCTCCTCACTTAACACCCCTGAGGTGTGCCAGCATGATGTTCCTCTGACAGCACAAGCAACTTCACCATTGGTGTTTTCTCATTGTCCTCTTATTGTTTCTGCTCTGTAAATGAAGGTGAGATGCCCTTTCTGTCATGATACAGGTTGTGACAGATAACCTATTCTGCTGTGAAAATTAGGCGGTACCTAGCAATTCCCAGGAATTGCCTAAATCTTACACAGTTATAGAATGACTGTGAGCTGCTAACGTGATATATCCCTTAAAAAACAGTCCAAGGATGTAACTGCTTTATGAGATACAAGGAAATATTCCAAGAACCACAGGGAAACATTGGTGCTGTTGGACAAAGCATCAGTGAGAGACTCCAGTTACTGACATTGAAGGAAAATGGCCATGCTGCAGTGGATGCAGAGAAAGGCAAAGAATGAAGAGAAGGGGTGTCTAGGGAATAGCTACACTTCACACTGGCGTACAATGCAGAGACCTTGATGGGGCCTCTTAGCTTAAGCACAGTATGGGGCTGTTGTGGTGGTACCCCCTGCAGAATGAGACCAAACTGCACAGATCAGGGAGCGGGATCCCCACTGCCCTTTTGCTCTGGACTCCACATGTGCTGCAAGAGGGCCCAGCCTGTCCCTGGTCACGCAGATGTGCCCTAGGGCAGCTTGGCTGGGTGGACAAAAAGTGGGGAGGATACATGTTTGCTAGTATCAGAGAAGTAAGGGGCAAGGAGGAAAGGGACTTTTAACCAGAAGCCAGTACTGGCAGAAGACCAGAAGAAAATTTGAGATGGACATTTAGAAGACTTTCTTGAAACAGTGATTTGAATTTTTGGGACAATGTGGGCAAAGGGGGGCATCTAACTTGTTTCTAAATGTAGTTCTGGTAATTCATTCAAGCAATTTTCTGTCTTGATGCCTGGATATGTCTTGAGGTGGAATCAAATTTACTCCCCTACTTGGAGTGTGGAGATAGGTGATGCTTATCTTTAGTGGTGATTTGCCTTACCTGCTTGGCCACAAGAAATAGTTGTACAATTTTGTGGATCATTTTCTTTTTGCTGTGGGAACAGATAGATATTTGATACCTAGCAGTGACCAAGTGTAGATGTGCATGTGCATTTATGTTCTCTTCTGACAAGAAGGAAACCAGCTTATAACACTCCTGTGCTGCCATCACCAAGTAAAAAGAACAAAAACGAGAAGAAAAATCAGGTTTTTTAATCATTGTTTTAATAGTAGTGTTTTCTGCTTCTTTCTCTGGTAATCAGCAACAAGAATTTCAGAGAAAGAGTATGACAGGGAGAGTGGAATTAATTATGTTCTGAGGGGACAGGAAGTGGGGAAAAAAAACAGGACTACTCTCCTGTTTGTAAGGTTAGAAAAATGAAGAGACTGAACTGAAGTTCATGTAAAATAAATGTGCTTCAATTGCACAGCAGGAAAGAGAAGGTGAAGATGTTAATTAATCATTTGGGATACTTTGGTAGTTCCTTCGTCCTTTTACAGTTTTTGTTTTTTAAATTTTATTTTGTAGTGGGAATGATTTGATGGATCATAAAAACACATGTAAAACCTTTTGGAGGGATATTTTTATATATCCATATTTCCAGCTTTTTATTAGAACTTTGTGTAATAATAAGTGAGCTAAGCTAGGTTGTTTACATTGCATTTCAGTCTTAACAACCTAAGAAACCAGTATCTTTTGTTATTAGGATTTAATCTACACATCCTGTTTATCCTTCCTTTTGGAAAAATCTCATCGAGATAGCCATGTTAGTTACTGTAATCCTCTTTTATTTTATGAGACTCATAAGTTGCATTCACTACAGTGATCCTTTTTCCTACATGAAAGAAGGACCTTTCTCTTTGACATAACATCCATACTAAGTCAAAGCAGTTTCTATTAGGAATACTGTTTTTCTGAACAGTTTTCAAATGGCTCTACTGGCATTTCCAAGCCACCTAGCATATTAATGTTTACATGTTGGATAAAGCTTCCACATCAGCTGTAAGCACCTACTTAGCTAGCTGGCTGGTTTTTGTAAACTATCGTCTGAAGTAGCCTGATTCTCTCCATCGACTGCAGAGGATGACCAAGCATTGTGCTGGGCAGCCCTGGAAGCCTGCGGTCTCCCTGAAATTCTCTGTGTGCACATCTCCTGCAGAACTGCACGCAGGGCAGACTGTGGGACACAGCTTGTCCCAGCCATGTTGAATCAGTTTCTGGTTTTATAAGACCTTAGATAAATCGAGGGACAAGTGTATTTATTTAAGCACAGGGTCACAGAGATTGCTGTTATGATTTCTCTCCAACACCAATTTGTATCAGCCTGTACTGTGGGGTAGTCTGACTGCACGTACCGGGGCTGTTGATGCAAGTTACTGCCCTCTGTGCTAAGGATAGCATCGTGGGTGGGTAAATGTGTCTCTGGACCAGATCCTGGCACTCCACATCTGAAACTTCAATCTGTCTCAACTGTAACTAGACTACTCTCTGAAGGTATCCATCTCTTTTCACTGATTACAGAGTGAGGCTGGAAGACTAGCTTTTAGGAATGCTAAAATTAGGTGAGCCCCAGCCTTTCTGCATAATTAGATTCAGTGGTCACAGTAGGACTCTCCATGGGATACGCTGCAGCTTTGTGTGAAAAGGGTATCAGAACCAGCCATTTTGCTGAGAGATACAACTGCCTTTCTGTCAGTGGCCCAGTCTGACCAGCATTCGTGGGACTCCTTTGATCAGAATCATGTCATTGTTCATAATGTGCCTCTTTCAAGAATAAATACAGGGATGTGAAACACTGGAACAGCAAGTCCCTTATGGCACTACAGTGGTTCAAGAAGATGTAGTTCCCCATTGAACTCATAGAAATAAAATTACGTTTGGGTTTTTTTTTAATGGTTGAAATATTTGAGAACATTTTTATTTACATTGAGACAAGTGGGAGGAGAGAGGGATGGAGAAAGAGCTTGTGTTGTTCCAGCACAATAATGATTGTCAAAATGATGTAATTCTCTGCAGGGTGGACATTCCCTTCTTTTACAAGCCAGCTCCTCTGAAAATCTGGTGTTAACTTTAGTGATGGGTATGCGCTGCTTTATTTCAAAGTCCTTTGTTTGCCTAAAGTGGGATCATAATATTGCATAACTTCAATTTTTGTGGTTTAGTAAAGATAACACTTTCAGTTCTGTTATTAAAAGCCGAGTTATTAACAGGAACAAGAAATAATTTCAAAAGCTATTATAGGAACAGCAGGTTAATCTGTCACATTTTTACAGATGTAACTAGTCCCAAATAAAACACAGTGGACCAGCGAGGGTGATGCAGCATAATTCCACACAAGCCTCTAGGTCACTCTTGGTTTACATTGGACAAAGATATTGTCCCTTCTGCTTTTGCTGCTTCTTTTCTTTTTCTATGCATATTTTTCTTTGCTTTTTTATAATTCATCATTAGCTGGTTAAACTTAATCAAATTCTCTGATACCAGAACATGAACTGTCCTCAGTGTGAACAAAAAGTATGTGCCCTCCTCAATGCACTTTTAAACTTTGCAAGAGCCCAGGGAATTCTGAGGTAGGTCATTGGAAACCCTGATTTAAATAGGCACATAAGCATTTTGCATGACTCATGATGGCTTTTTGATCAAGGGTTAATTTTGCCCTTAAGAATATTTTATAACCTTCTTGTGCCTTTGTAGTATTTGAAAATGAAGTGATGTAGTTACCCAGCTGACAATAGTATTGATCTAGTGCTGATAGAGCGATAATGACATGGGCTGAAATCTTAAGCAACCGGTCACACTGCTGTATTCATCCAAGCCTCCTTGCAAGGCAGGTCTTTGCCCCCTGCTATTATCTCATAGAGCAATACCGTACTGATACCGCAAGTTACTGTGTAATAGCAATCGTGGCTTCCAACACATCTGCCATGTAGGTACCACACACTTAACACAAAATAGTGCATTTTATTTTGTGGTAATCCAGTAAGCGAATCACACTGCCAGGCTGTGCAGAAAACCGGTGCTGTGTATTGGAGGCAGACAATGTCTGGCGCTTTTTGTGGGAAAAAACTGATCTGGTAAGAGTGCTATATTCCTCCAGAACTGTTCTTTTCTTCTTCTGCAACTTAAAACATCTCTCTCTGATTTACTTTAACCTGTTAGCTGCCACAGACAAAGACAAATCTCCCTTCTACCAAATTTACAGTATGTAACATACGGGTACTTCACAAGTTTCAAAGGAAGATTGTATAAAGCTAGTTAATTTGTAAGTAAAAAGAGCTTTAATTCAACAGCTAGCAGTCTATAGCTGGAAATAACGGGTAGATACACATCTGGTTTTTGTGTGTTTGTTCCTATCCCCCTGTTCTAGTGGACAGAGGGACTTTTTATATTCCAGAAAATTTCATTGTCAGCTTCCTTTCCTGGGCCCAGTGGTGGTCTTCTATGTTTGGGAGCTCACTAACTGAGACTTTGCAGAGTAAGTGAAGATTGAAAGTTATATGCATGTGCATTTTAATTTAGAAATAAATATTTTTGCAGGTGTGTTTTAAGTGTAGTGTATGGAGTTCTTTAACAGAATAGATCTTGGTGATCTGAGGACTTTCTGGAGCTGAGGACCCAGATGAGGGGCATCATCTGTACTTCTTACCAGGCCATGGTGTTGCAGCCCCTTCTATACAGCCCAGTGCGTTCAGTGATGCAGTTTGCCCTAAGTGTAAAACATGCTTCGGTTGTAATGTTTTCCTCTAAAAGTTATAAAAAACAGCTGTTCTATTGAAAAAAATATATATTTGCCTTCAACTAGAAAATTCAAATATTTTTATTTTATTAGACAGCAGTAGAGATATTCTCTAAAATGTTGGGGGTCCAGATCCAAACTTTCCTGGGCCAAATTCTGAGTTCATCTAGTAGGACATGTTCAGCCTACGGTAAAGACTAACTCACCTCTCAGGAAGGTCACAGCAACAGCTGGGGATAGATGTGGACTCTTCCCATGCAGCTCATTCAGCTACACAGGGCACATTGTCACCTACCTGAGGTCACAGTGATTTCATTGATACCTATAAACACCACATTGGCACCAGGATGTGAGGATTATCAGCTGCCACCTCATTGTCTAATCATAATGACAATGTTACTTTAGTTAACATCCCTGTGTCTCATTTTTTACGAATATATTGCACCCAATTCTGGCTGCAGACAGTGAAGCTAAAGGGATTTTGAATCTGTATTGGACAGTTGATTTAGATCCACTGTGTTAAAGTAACTGATAGTTTCAATTATTAAATGCAAGTACTTGGCCAGGCTTTAGTGAAGGAGGCTATTAAAGTTGCTGAGATCCTTTTTATTTTGGTTACGAAAGCCTGTTTCCAAGACCCAGTGTCTGAATCCTGTTAAAGCAGGACTTTCCATCATTTTCCATTAAAGAAAAAAAGTCTGGATTGGGCAGTATTACCACCGCACTCAGACCTCTGCCAAATCCTCTGCTTGGACTGCACAGCTGCCTTTAAGATGTTAGAAAAGCAAGTACTGCCCTGGTATATCTGAAATCCCTCCCTTTTCAAGCGAGGCTCATATTTCTTTTGAAAGGTAACAAGAGAACCGTTAAATATGTAACACTCGTATTCAGGACCATCTTTAGAAAAATTACTTGCACACCTTAAATGGGGCTTAATGGGATGTAAGACTCCAAAGTACAATGTCAAAATTACCCACTCTCTCTTCTAAGCTGCCCATCTCAAATCAGGATAGGATGCTTCCTTTGTTAAGCTGACAGTTCCCATGCTGGACATCTGAACGGGATGGCAGGGGAAGGTGAGGAGGAGCCTGGATGGGTGGGCACCCTCTGGACGTCCCTTGCTCACAGTGATGGTGTCCAAAACAAAATGCAGTCACTGCTGACAATTTTTTAAAACACGGTGCCTGGAGGAGCAAGTGCTCATCGCCTGCTCCTGCCCTGTGCCCAGAGCACAGAGCAATGTCTGGGAAGAGGTTGGTCTGATCTGGTAAAGGGTGTTCACCGCCACTTCTCCCACCCCAAGATCACTGTTTTGGCCCCTGCCCTGCTGGTCAGGCTGCAAGACGGCTCTTCCTTTCCCACAGGTTTGAGCCATGGAACAAAAAAGGAGAGAGGACATAAGGGGGGACAGGGCTGTGACAAGAGCTGTGTCCATGCTCTATTTCAGCACCAGCCTCCCTCCCTTAGGAGACTTGTGCTGAGGGACTAGTCATCTCCAACTGCAGTCAGCACCAGAAATATGAAAATTAAACCAGACACCCATAATGTTAAGAGACAGAAAAAGTGGCCAAAAAGAGCTTTGAAACCTCACTGGGAAACTTAATTATGATTGCCTGGTAGTAAGAGAAAGTTGTGTGATGAAACAAACTGATAATGTTGGATAAGGGCTGCAACAGGAGCCACTAAGCTCTAGTCAAGTTTTTCATTTCTCAAAGAGGCTCTAGACAAATGCACTTTTTCTAAGCACATGGTGTTAGTATAACCCTATCATAGATACCAGAGGGGCGCCGCAGATCTAAAATCTCACAGCTGAAGCAGGTAGTTTTGTTTAGTCTGCATTTCAGCTATGTGGCATCTTCTGTAAGGCAAATCCCAGATACTTTCACGCTTAGTCGTATCGCCTTTGCCATTCACCTCTTGTTCTGAGACAAATGCTATTTCCACCTTCTGGCATGTTCGTCGGTATTATTTCCTGCGGCCGACATCTCCCTGACAGTGACAGATTTACGTGGCTTCCAAGACTTAGATGCCTGAATGTCTCTAAATGCAGATGACAGAAAATCACTTGAACTTTCAATGTCTTGGTGACTGAGGGTGACCAAAATGAAAGCAAAGAAATACTTGTGCTTGCTGTTTCTGCTTACCCACTTACTGATCACAGTGTGAGCAAAACCAGGGGTGTGTTAGCTGCAGTGCTTGTCCAGGAAAAAAATAACACAAGTCCAAATTTCCAAGAGAATTGAAAAGAAATTTCAGTTTCATCGTGAAGAACCCTGATTGCAAACTGAATATTTTTTTTTTTCCAGAGGTACTCGGTTCACCCAGCTAAATGCAAAGCATATTTTAAAGCTGATGGATTTGTTTCAGCTGGCATTTTGTTGATAAATCATAGATCCCAGCTTGATTACTCTGTAAAATTTTGAAATATGTTTTCTTAGTGCTGATGTAGTCTGAAAAATGAGGTTATGTATCTTAAGCACCTCAGGCAATAAAAATGAGAAAATTATTAAAATTACACACTTTTATGTATAAAACATAAGTGCCAATAAATCATACTGTTGTTCCTCCTCATCCACCCTACCAAAGAAGTTATTGTTGCTTTTGCTAGCAATAACTAGTAAGTGATTTGTTCCAACAGCTTCTATTTGAAGCATCTACTTCAGCCAGTTCTTGGGCTGAGTTTTTCAGGCCTTTTCCCTGGATGATGGTTTGTTCTTTTTTCACTTGTGATACAACAGAAATGGAGTGTGGGTGCAGCACCCACAAAGAGCCAAGCTGCTGCCAGTGTGCTCAGCCTTCCCGGACATGAGCCCTCAGCTATGGTCAAAGACTCCAAGGCAATCTAATGGTGTAATGTTTGCACCATCCACTCTCTCCTTTGCACCTGAGTTTTCCACAGGCAAAACAGAGCTAGCAGCATTACTTCTGCCTGTGATTTCTTCACAAACTTCAAGTTGTTAAAGAGCAGTTACTGCCTTTTCATAAATGTTAGTGTGCTGTGCTGAGGTCCCTGTGAACCTCCTCATGCTGTAACAGCGTGTTGTTTATGATGGGTCAAAGAGGAAAGTGACTTTAGTAACTGAAGTTCAGGGTTGTTTTGCACCAGTGAAGTGCCATGTTTCTAACACACAATTTTTCTATAGAAATTTAGAATTCTGGCCAAATTCTATCATTTTCCTCCTTGGTGGATACCTACCGTCCACTCTGCAGAGTTTGGGTTGTAATAAGGAAAAAGCATATATTTGTATATCATGTATGTTATTGGTTATCACTGCATTAGCTGAAATGTGCACTAACAACAAACAGATCTATGAAGGTGGATGGAGTCTTATATTAAATTAAGCATTTGGAAGGTTTATCTGCTCTATTTTTTGGCATAATTGTCTTTCATAATGCTTCCCTTTCAGTAAAAAGAAGATGCTCTTACAATGCCCTTAATGCAACCTAAAATTAGGCTTCCATTTTATATTGTGGTTTTTGAACAAAATAGTTTGCCTTTCAAGAGTGTAAGATAGCCAGAAAACTGTCTTGAGATTTGTGGACACTTAGGATCTTTGAAGAATTGCTTATGTTAAATGAGGAATTAGAAGACTAATTTAAGGTAATTTTACTTTTTTTTATTCTAAAGCATGACCCAAGCCTTTCAGTGTGCAGAGCAGATGTCCTAAAGATTACTTTTTATTAATATTACACAGTTACAGCTAAATTTCACTGTCAGGCTACAAACCTATGAGTTTCCTGTGTGAGCAGTATGTAAACTTGGCTAGTTAGGAAATATTCACACCTTCAGAGTACAGCATGTGTTGTTAAAAGATCTCTACTAAAATCTTCAGTTTATTAAACTGACAAATGGTAGGAAACTTTCAGACCTCAAAAGCTATGATATAATTTCATTTTAAAATAACCCCACCAAAATCTCACATTTCTTGGTGTGAAAGTCACTAAAATTACATGTGTCATTGCAGGCAGCACCTCAGGTTCGGTCGTCAGTAGCTGTGGTTCTTGTGTTTAAATTAAAGCCTTCAAGGCCTGCAAAAGTCAAAAAGGAGAACCTGAAACCTTCCATTTACAATTGTCAGGGTTTAACCTGTATTTGTGAGTTTCAGATGCAATATCCTTTCATGGATTTTAGATGATGAAGAGACAACTTCTGAAAAAGGTGTTGTTGCTCCCTTGGCCCTGCAGTTTCTAATAGTGGTGATGCTTTACACAGTGCTTGTACATATTGCTTAGATGTTTAAAACATTGTCTAATTAATGCATACCGCTAGTCAGATATCTTAGTGCTGTTTACACAATTGCAATTTTGTTGCTTAGGTGATTCCACTCCTGTTTTAATTCAGTAAAAGCTCCTCTACAATCCCAGCTGGTCTGGCTTAGGGCTCCCATTCTGCAGTGCATCATCCAAGGTGACTAGGCTCAGCCTCTTTGCTCCCTCTGCTCTCACACGTGGTCAGTGTCAAGTGCCTCGACCAGTGTCGTGGTCTGGTGGGGAGGAGGTGCAGGGTACTCCTTACAGTGTGCTGATGGTAAAGTGGGCAGGTTGGAGCCAGGAATTTTGCATGCGGCGGTGCAAGACATGAGGTGAGCAGAGCACGAGCACCTTTCACTACCTTGCGTCAGCCCCCAGGACCATCTGGTGTTGTTCTCCACAGTGACAGGAAGGACAAGGGTCACTGACGTGGAAGCTTCCAAGCTGGAGGGTCAGAGAGCCGTTCTGATACGCCATGCCCTCGGGCTCCAGCGAGATATGGCAAGAAATCTTGGACTTGCTGTGGCAGGACTTTTGCATTGTGCTACAGAGCAATTCAGACTGTTTGTAAACCCTGTCTGATGAGGAGGACAGACGGTAAGCATCACATCTTTGAATACAATTTGCAGTTGTTTGTTGGAGACTAATGTGAAAAAGAAACTTTTTGGGAAATGCCAAGATGAAAGTTTTTAGCCAAGGAAATGGATTCATTACTTTTGAAAATGTCTTCCCATGTTTTTTAGCCAGACTACGTAGGCAGCATGACCCACACTTAAGTAACTTTGTCACCCAAGTCGCCCAGAATTATTCTGTTGACCTTTCTGTTGCAAAAATATATTTGCCCAACTCACTTTCTCTACAGAAAGAAATAATCCTTCCTACAGATCCAAAAGGTCTGAATGATGCCAAGCTATAAATACCACAGTGACAGGCACAGTGTAAGGCTTAGACTAGAACAGGTTGTTGAACTGGTATTTCTGAATTATGTAAGTAAGTTAGAGAGCATGGAGAGTCACCTCTTTATGGCTATGAAACATCATCCTAATCTAATCTATGAAGCATTTACTCATCATTGCCATGGAAAATGCATAGATTTTTCAGATCAAAGAGAAGTCAAGTAAAAACGTCATCCCTGTGAGTAGCTTGGTGTGTCCAACAGCAACATGAATGCATGAAATGTGGAGTCAGCATTAGAGCTAGTATTGCCTGACAAACTTGCTGAAGAGCTAGGTGGTGCCACTTGGAAAATATCTTCCATTGCTTAGGTTTACTTGTTAACTTTCTAAAGAGGATGAGAAGTGGAATAAAAGGTTTAAATTTGTTTTTTTCATCAAGGAAAAACTCGGAGTGTTTTAAAGAAAATAATACAATTCAGGCCCTTTCCATGAATAAGTCCTTCATTCCAGTATTAAACATTAAGTTATTAAATAAAAGAAAAAAGACTTTTGCTTACTGCTGTAGACAGCTTTGGCAGGTGTTGTTTGCTCTGGGTTTCACAACTTATCCCTATTTGTTTATTTGTAGAGATGCCTGTGTTTCCTTATAAGTAGGTATATCTCTAGTAGCTATTCACAGGCAGAGGTAGCCTCAGCCAGTCTTTGAAAATATCTTACTCCTTGTAACTATTTGATCCTGTAATTGTCTATAAAAGCTTGGATCTAGTGCTGATGCTGGGAATATTTTACTGCTCACCAAGGAGCACTTGTGGCTATGTTTTGATAGCCAGGTTTGTGGTTCTGGAAAAGTTCAGGGATTCCAGAAGGCCATCAGTGCAATAATATTATTGTATCTTTTTAGTGAAAAAGAGGAAAATACTAAAGGCTAGTGAAACAAGTGAAACATCCACAGGTAATAATTATCAATAATAAAAGAGCATCTCTGGAATAAAAATTATAATGTAAAACAGCGAGTGTCAGCTTTAACTTAGTTTTACCAACTGAAGATAACAGATGAAGGTATAGGACTCACATACTGAAATATAACGATAAACATCACATTTTTTATTTCTAGAACACCCACCAGTTTATATTATCAGTGTCATGTATTTTTCTTTTTTGCAATGCTGGAGGGAGTCCACCTATTCTGGATGAGAAACAGAATTGAACACAATCATGTTCTGTAATGAAAGACAGAGATTTAAGCAAAATTCTGATAATTTTGTCACCATAGATTTCAAGCTGAATTCTGAGCTCAGTACTCCTGGAAAAAAGCTCTCACCGCATTTGAAAAATACTGGAATATGTTTTAAAAGTCTGGCTTATTTAACATTCAGGCACCTGATGTATCAGAATAACTGACTTTATTCAGAATATTATCATAACATTATTTATGGACTTTCTTCAGAAATTATTTATCTCAAGTATCAGGATATTAATAATGAATATACATGATTGTAGAATGAAATGGTACTGAAAATGTAGGAAACAATCTCCAGGGAAAGGAGAGGAATTGCAACCCTCTGAGTTTTTTTTTTTTTTTTTTTCAAAAAAGATATTCACACTCTCACGGAGCTCCAGCTTTAGTCTCATATTACTTTGCTGCATGTTTCCTGCTTGGACATAGCCAGCATGTCTTACACTTCTCTTGTTATACTTTCATATTTAATGCTCTTTCAATTGATGAAGACCGCAGTAACAAATCCTTCATTCACACCCAATTTATGCTTCTTCTGTTCTATCCTAATGCGTACACTGCTCTCATCACTATGGTACTCAAGTGATTCCCAAGTGATATATTTAATAACCATCATAAGCACCTATCCTCTTAAAGGGGAGATATGTGTGTAACACAATGATTATTTTGTTTTAATTATAGATGATGGGTGCCATTTTTCATGAGAAAATGTACATTTTTCTCACGTGTATGCTAAAAAAGGAAAATATTTGTAAGGTATGGTATCATGCTTGGACAGGGGACGATGACTCTTCTGATGGAAGAGGTTTCTAATGGCTCCTCATTCCTATCAAGCTTTCTTTAATGGCTGTAAGGTGGACCTTGAAAGGTAATGGGGTATAATGTCATGGGCAGCTCTGCGCAGTTGTTTCCCACTCTGCCCACATTTTAAGATGGCTAATGGAAGATTGCCTTTAATCTGGCCACTGTGCTGGGCTACTGAGCCCTGAGAGAGCGGGTATATTTGTCAGGCTCAACACTGCACTATTACATATGTACCACTGTTGACTCTTAAGATGTATCTATATTATAATATTTTTTCACTGATTTATTCAAGCTAATGATCTATGACTAAGCAAAATTAGGCATTACCAAGGATGTTAGATTATGCATTACAGTTTGATAGATAGTGACTATTGCTAGTCATTGAGAAACAGTATGTATGATCAGCCTTCCAGTGCCTAAAGGGAGTCTACGAGAAAGCTGGAGAGGGGCTTTTTACAAAGGCATTGATAGGACAAGGGGGAATAACTTTAAACTGAAAGAGGGTATATTTAGACTAGATATTCAGAAGAAATTCTTTGCTGTGAGGGTGGTGAGGCACTGGCAGAGGTTGCCCAGAGAAGCTGTGGATGCCCCATCCCTGGAGTGCTCAAGGCCAGGCTGGATGGGGCTTTGAGCAACCTGGTCTAGTGGCAGGTGCCCCTCCCCATGGCAGGGGGGTTGGAACTAGGTGATCTTTAAGGTCCTTTCCAACCCAAAACATTCTATGATTTTATGATTCTATGATTTTATGATTATTTCTCAGGCAAATGGGGGTAAAGCACTCAAGTTGTTGTATGATCATTACTACAGTATTCTTTGTGAAATTCAGACTGTGACTCTCAAATGAGTGATCATGCAAAAGTAGAGTAAAATTTTCAGTGAATGCATACTTCTTGCCAAAAATTATACATGTCTGCTCCAAATCTATTTGCCAATTCATATTCAATTTTTCAAACACTACAGGCCCAAATACTCCATGCAATAAGAACTGAGATCTGGAACTCCACCTCACAGGCAAACAAATGTCCATTTGCTTGCTATTCTGTGACTAATGAGACTGAAGAAAAAATCCATATGTTCTTTACTGAGCCAAGCTTCTGGTTCTATTACTATTCTCTCCTAATCCTTTTCTAAACACTAAAGATATTTAACATAAACAAATCTATTTTTAAGATGGAAGAATATGGGTGTTCTTTTTGTTTTCTTAATTTTTTTCGAGTCTCTAATATATAACTGTGATCATTAAAACATCTAATTTTCAACCTTTGTTTATAGGAAAACATTTTAATGTAATTCCTCAATAAAATGTGAAACTTCATGTCTGTCTAAAATTATTTTCTTGCTTATCATTTCTTTTTTATATTTTCCTGACCATGTATTTGTTTTCAAAGTTCTTTATATATGTGTCACTTGTTATACTATAGAATGAGAGAATGACAATCTTACAAATGAAATGAGTTATAGTCTCTGCAGTGTAGGACACCTATACCCAGGCTGGCGTGGGACCACCCTGGACCAGATCCCAATTTTCCCATGTCTCTACCTTGCACACTGCAGTCTGGGTGGATGCAGTGTTGGCAGTGGCAGCTCTTCCCAGGCTGTGGCCACATGTGAGAAGGAGTGCTTCCACATGCTGCTGGTGAGAGGCAGAGAGCAGATGGAAGTACTGCATGGACCAGACACACTGTGGAGGGGGAATTTGGACTATGTATTTGCATGTGTATAGATCCTATAAAGATCAGGGGTGATAATCCCATTCTAAAACAGATCTCTCTAGAGAAGCTGGACAAAGCTTTTTATTAATACAATTCACCATGCAACAGAGAACACTGAGGATGTCCCTGAGTTGGGATTGGGTACGCTGGCTCTTGATCAGGGCAATGGCATTGGCCTAGGACAGCATCTCGGCATGATGTTGCACTGTATCATGTGCAGCTCACAGCCTGGTCAGAAAGGTAGGGGCAGGGCTGACTACATGGCGGAAGACAGTTCTCTGGGTCTAGAGATGGAAAGTCCCAACTTACCTTTTTAACATTGGTGCAAATTTTGGCACTTTTCTAGCAGCACCCTGGAAAACATAACATACTTGAACCAGTTACGAAGACTGAAGAAACTGTGTCCCCTCCAACAAAAGGCTCAAAACCTGCTGGATAACCTCCCCACTCCGCTCTCTGCAGGCATATGCACTTCTTTATGTTTCAAAGACTCTGTCCCCTAAGTTTTGTCCTTGATCTAGTCCTTCTAATGCAGTTGTGTGAATCAAAGGCAGGAGCTAAAGAAACTTCAGGAAAAACAAGAAACAAGTGCTTTCACACCTTTTTTTCTTTTTCAAAATTTTCAGAGCTTATGCAAATATCCGTGTTTATATGTGTTAAAAGTTTCCAGCCTCCTGAGCACACTCATTCTTCTTGTAACTAGAGCAGCTGCTGTGAAAAGCTCTTTGTCTCACCTGTCACTATGTCTGACAGAACATGAGAGATGCACCATGGAGTCACTGGCACCCGAGAAAGAAACAGCTGCTCTTGCAAAACAGCCCAAGTCATTTTGTTCACAGCACTTTGTTTCTCTCTGCTCCCACCTCTCCACCTTTGTGCTCCCTCCCCTCTTGTGTACTCAAGCAAATTTTAAAGGACTGGAAGACCTTAAATCTTGCTGCTCCGTGCAGCACCATCCTCCACCGAGGCAACTAGAAAACTACTTTCAAAATCCCCAGCTAGGACATTTTACTCTTATTGGATGAACAGGTAGTTGAAAGGAAATTGAGAGGACAAATGCGGGTGTTTTTGAAGCATTAAGCCCGTGGGTGGACAGTGGAAGGACTGATGGATTTGTGAGAAAGGAATAGTATGAGTATTGTGGATTCCTGAGACTGGAGAAAAAGTAAATTACCAAGGAGTTGTCACATGCGTTGCCAAGATGCTTCTGGTTTGGTAACAATTTCCACTCCTTGCTTACACAGATGAAAGTGATGGCAGTCCAGGAGCTGTTCCAGGCCCTAGCAGGAGATCGTGCAACAGGACTGATACGTTCACTTTCACCGACTCCGCTGTCGTTACTTCCTTTTCAACAAATGTGTGTAGTGATTTTGAGTTTAAGACATTTTTCAATATAGCATGCATTTCACAGGCTTTAAGCAAATCTCAGAGTGTACCCTTCACGCACACAGAACCTGTCTCCTTTCACCAGACTGTTTCTAATGTGTTGCATTACACTACACTTAGCTATTCAGTGAGGTATTTTGGCATTGAGTCTGCTAGTTCCTGTTTAAAGTAAAACACATCATAGGAATTGGATGGTGGATTTTAATACATCATCAGTAAGTTACATACAAAACGCTTAATAACATAATATAGATCATTTGTTTCCTGATGTCTTCTGTGTCTCTTCTTTCTGTCCCATGCATTTTAGGCCATCCAGTAAGATTCAACCTGAGACAGCATTCACTTATTCAGGACTTGTATGTTCCACCTGAGCAGTCTAAATACTAAAGTCAGTAAATTCTTACTTTTGTAAGCAATATTTTATGAGCAAATATATAAAAATACCCTCTAAGATTATAAACAATATGTTTTTATTCAGGATGTAATGTGGATCTTTTATTAGAAGAGTTAATGTAGAACATAGATTAATACACACGGTATGAGAAAATATTTTTTGAGCTTCTTTTCAGATATTATTAACATATAATATTCTATAACTTCCCAACTGACTTTTAGCCTCTTTGTTAATGACTGTAAAAGACAGGAGCTTTTTTATTTGCTTGCAGGCTACCATGTATTGCATGTTACTTTCTTCCAAAGTCAGCAGGCAGCACATCTGAAGGGCTGGCTTGCCTTTTCCTAGTTGCCGCACTCTGGATCTGGAAGAAGCAGAGGGTCTGAGAGTGGGCTGAGTGCTCACTGTGGAGCTGGGGGCAGTGGGAAGAGGGAGATCCCGGCGGTTTGCCTGTGTGCACGTGTGTGTGCCTGTGAGCACGAGCTCACATGCTGCCTGAGCAGAACCTGAGAGACTGCAGGGACAGAGGGAGCAGACACGCCGTCGGCCTCAGAGAGGACAAAAAGCAAAGAGCTTTTTTCTTCAGACTGTGTAGCATCATTGCAGAGACCCATGCCAAGCTGCTGGGCTGAAAGCAAGACCAGGAGAAAGGATGGTGCACAGAAAGAGACAGAGTTAGTTTACAAACCCTTTTGATTTCACTCTGAGTTTCTTTAAATGAAAACCACAGCATATCATTCTAGTTTCTATGCCCATAAAGACCAGTTTTTAGGTTCTCACCCCATTTTGTTATTTAATGACCCTTCCTTTAAGGACAAATCTTACGTTCTTCTCAAAGCTACAACTAATCAAAGTCCTGTCCCAGCGATCAACTCCCTACCCAAAAACACAGGTTCCCCTTTTCCTCATCTGATGTTCTCTGTATGAAATGTTGACTCCTTTCAGCCACTACTGGACATTTTGTTGGCACATATGACTGACCAGTGTGCAGCAGGTGAAATATGATTTCTTCTCTCAGCTCATCTGCCGTGATTGTAACCTGCATTTCCCATGGCAGCGAGCAATGATGGTCCCAAAGGCTTGACAGCTGGTCTGGATTTGTTTTGGTCTATACAAACTCTGCTGCAGTTTGAACAATTCCTATTCCTTTCATTGTTCTCTGTCAAGAAAGTAATTTCTGAGTAGTGCCAGCTTGGGGGAAAGCAAGGGGTAGGCAAAGCCGGGGAAAGGTGTCAGAGCAGCACCCTGCACAGGAAGAGACAAGGGAAGGGGCTCCTCAGCGTGTCCCCTCCCACTCCCACGGATGCTAAGAGGGGGAATCTGCTGCTTCTTTTCCTGTTATTTCTGCCTCTTCATCCTCACCCCACCTCCCAGAAGCCTCCCCTCGGCAGGAACAGCTCTGGCCATCTCACCCCCAGGGGGGGACGAGGCCAGGCACAGCAGCAGCGCAGCAGCCAGGGGCCAAGCTGTGCTCTCTGCTGCAGCTGCAGAGCCCTTCCCTGCAGCTTTCCCTTATTCTCTCTTCTCACCTTTACTATGTATTGCCACACTGGTTTGGCCCTTTTGATTCGTCCATCTATCTCAATTTGTAAGTGCTGGCTGTGTTTGTGAGGTACAGATGACTGGCTATGTACTATGCACCCCTCGATTAATTCCTCTCTTATTCCCCCATCCCCACACACTCCTATATTTTGAATCAGCCACATGAGTGAAAATCTAGAGTAAGTCTGTTACACTGTATGATCTAAGGTAGTTTACAGAAGAATGCAGTCCCTTCCCTCTTTGTGGCTCCTGGCGGTACAATAATAATATCTTACTAAATGCTTTATACAGCTGAGTAATCTGTTTGCCTATCTCATATCTGTGTTTCACTGCTCTAAGCCCATATGCTTTTTTTCCCCCTCCATGTCACGTGTGTGTCAATTGATTTGTTTGGCTCTGTTTCTTGAAGACTGCCGTACTTGCTCTTTCCCCAACACTGACAGACTTCCAATGTTCTCCATCCCACCTTACTGTATCTACTCTCAGCCATTGCAATTCTCCTTTCTTTATCTATCTGCACGCTTCAGGAGACACAGAAAAGCTCAGACCAAGTGGGAGAGTCCATATGAACCTACAGACCTGTTGTGTTCTACACAAACAAAAGATGATCTGGTGTCTCTTTCAAGGGTTAGTCTCTGTGTGGTGCCATGCTCCTGTGCCTATGGATCTCTGGAGGACATAGCAAGCCAGCAGATACAGGACAAGGCTGGGAGCTGTTTTGGGATACCCAGTAGAAATGTTCACTTTGTTATCTATATGCCTCTCTGCCTCTGTGAGTCTAATGGAAACACTTCCCTGGAATGCAGCCTGAAAACAGTGTAAGAGGGTTACCAGGCATAGGCTAGGAAAGAATGCGAAAGTACTGTGGGCTGTGATCTTTTTTTTTTTCTCTCCTGGGGAACTCCTCTGTCTTTGAGGCAGTCCCTTCGGGACTCATTCAGGAACAGTGAACTGATGCTTAAACACATGACACCTCTTTGGTGTAGAGATGAAATTCTAGGAATGGAAGCTGATATTTGTATATGTAAAATAAAGAGCTGAATTCCGTAGTTGCTGTCAGGTCATTTGGTTTCTAGCCAGGAGTTTTTCCTGCAAGTTTACTGTGGAGGTTTCCCTTTAAAAGGGTAACTGTAACTTTGCATGGTACGTCCTACATTGGAAAGTTTACTGGAATAGGGATTTACTTTACACAGGAATGTGATTTTTTTAAGCAGTTGTTCAAACAAATATTTGGACCAGTAGACAGGCTACAGTAGGTGGAATTGTATCGCTAAAAAGTGCTGATAACGCAGATTAACTTCTCTCCTACAAAAAAATAGAGCATACACTGGCAAACACTTCCAACGTTTAATCTCCACCCACTGAATGATATTATTATTGGTCTTAAAGGCTACCTCCTTCTGTGAGGCAGAAGAGGTTTTCTAGATTTTGCCCCTTAAACTTTCTTTTTGAACAATTCAGTAAAGGCAACTACAATAAGCTCTCTCTCTTCCTAGAGAAATAAGCATATTCTCCAAGGTTAAGTAAAAGCAATAGATTTAGGACCTTGCAATGTCATGTTTACCAACCTTTTTACCGAGGAGGACTTAACTGACGAGTTTGGTGCCTTCAAACCATTCTCTGACTCTACAACTAAGGAATTATTTCTGAGGTTAGACAGTGTTACAGGCTTTCTGTTATTCACACTGCTTATTTAAAGTGAGCCATTATTTTCAGAACTTATACTTGTAAAATTTAACAGTGTTTAAAATCTGACTGCTTGTAGAAGCTCTGCAAGCTCCTTGGGAAGACTGTCAGGTTAGCAGGACAAGGTGGATAGAGCCTAGGCCGAATAACATATTTCAGCTCCTCAAATAAGGGGAGAATACTTGGTGGGGAAAGTCATTACTCAAGGAATGCAATGACAAAACAGCACACTATTCCAGGGTAGTACTGGACATTTCACAGGATCATAAAAATCTTGGCTTCCATTCCTCAAGGGCCTTTAAGCAGCTGAGTGATCCAACCGCATTCAAGTGCTTAGCAGAACAAGTGCTTTCTTAGTGTTACATTAGGTTTTGTAAATCTAACATGTAAAACTACATGACATACATTAAAAAAAAAAAGAAAAAGAAAATATTGTATTTCTTTGTATTTGGGTAGAGAACCGCATTCCTCTGTAACTGATGGAATGATCAGGGACTTTGCAACTGTGCAAATACTGCCTGGCTTCAGAGAAAGTAACTGTTTGAATGCATAGTTTTAGGGTGGGCTCCTCTCCGGAAAGATTTGGAGATCATTGGATTATAAAAATTAAGGCTTTTTTAACTTGAATAGAAAATCATTCTGCTTTTCAGTCACAGTGAAAAACATTAATGTGTTTGCTCCAGCTTTTTGGTTGGTTTTTTTAATCTTTTAAAAGTTGAGGCTGATTATTCATGTTGCTCACAGCAAATCTCCATAAAGTAATAAAATCACTAGGAAAAACTGATCTTGCATTTAAATGCTCCTTATTCTAATGTGAGCATTACCTGGTCTTGGAAACACTTGAGTTATAGCACAACAGATGCTTTTTTGGTCAGTTGATCCAAATTTAGAAGACAGGATTTGATAACAGTTTAGTTAGACCAGTTTACTAATCAGTTATGGACAATGGCACCTCCATTTAAAGTGAAGTCTAGAGAAGTTAATGTGTGGTGAGGTTTTTATTCATATTTAGGATATTAGATAAGCAGAATGGATTTCATGATGGCAAACCAGAAGACAAGAATGTATACCTGTACATGCCATGTTTCTTCCAATTCAGCCTTGAAGAGCTTGCTTTAAAAATCTTAGATTTGTGGTTCTGTCACAATTCCTTTAAAGTGGGGGAAGGGTAAGCAAGGTATGAACTTAACAGTATTTACATTTGAAGACTAAGCAATTTCTGAAGAGTGTGGTAGGAACTAGTTATTGCAAGAACTATTATTTAGTTTAATTGATCCCAGCTGGGCTTGGAAGAGATTCTGGCCAAAAGCATGCAAATGCTTGCCAAAAGCCTGTCATATTTGATAGCTCACACTGCTATGAACTTGGCTAAGAGAGGTCAGTCACATAGCAAAAACTAAGCTCTCCTCTGCTGTATCCAGGCTAGCTTAAAAATGCAGATATGTTGCCAGCTGACTAGCAAGCCTTTCTCCTTTCAACCTTGTTTTAAGAGGCCCCCGGTTTCTTGGAAGTGGGGGAGTGTAGCACTGCGAAGCAACGGGAAGATGTTCCACACATGGAGCGATGGGCAGATGCAGCTGCTCTAGGATCCTCTGGGCATCTGTTTTCATTAAAACTTCACTTGTGCATTTGACCTATCAGCTGGATTCAGAACATGTCACTGGTAAAGGTACACAGTGTATATAACACCACTAATTAATCAACCTTGCTTTAAAAATCTCCCCTCTGTCAGAAATATTTTTCTTCTTCTTCCCTTTAGGATACCTCCCCGTCAGGCTTTTGTTAGCTTTGTTAAAGATTAGAAAAGTTTGAGTAACATAATTTAGGCCAAACCATTGCAACAAATATCCCGTATTTATTACAGGAGCAGGCACATTGAATCTGATTAATTTCACATTGCTTTCCTTGCTTCATCCTTCCTACATGAATAATTTAGGATAAAACAATAATTTTAAAGAAATGAGAAACATCTAATTAAGGGCAATTAATTTTTGAATCAACTATGCCTTTCCTCCTCAACTCACTTAGCAAGTATAATTATTTATGTTGTTCAAAAGAGCTAAGCGGGCACCTCTTTCCCTGTGGAGATCTATACACTGGGTTTCCTCTGTCCATTTTCTCTGTTGGACCATAACCACCCTGGTGGAACTCTCTCAGCCTCTCCAGAGAAGCAGTTCCACTTTGCCTAAATAATTAAATATTCCTTGGACCAGAGGACTGGAACCTCTACAAAGGGCTTATTTTTTCCTCTTTATTCTTTGTTTCCCTCTTACTCAGTGAATATTTAATTACAAAGTGGAAAAGTCCAACAGGAGAGATGAAGTCAGGGAAGATCCTCTAGGTCAGGGGAACTGGCTTTCGAACAACGTTGTCCCACTGGAGTGAAGCAAAATTATCCTTCCATAGCTGAAAAACTGGCTGATTTAATCCAAAACACTGTCATTCTGTGTTTCAGAATAAAGACTTTCAAGGAGCATTCTTATGGCAAAAATTAAACAGCTACTGTGAATGTGATCACTAAACTTATAGAATACATATTACATGGGTTCATTACTATTAAATTTGGTAAGTAAAATATAGAAATGAACACAGTGTAAGAAAGTGGGAGTTTTACCTATCATAGGGAATAAGTAATGGATATGGAGGTTCAGGAATCTGCTCAAGAGATGTGAATCATCTAGGCCACTGACTGATTGCAGTCAAAGCTTGCTACAATCTGAAGTGCTTACTGAACCAAAAATAAGCTATAAACCTCTGTCCAGCTCCTGTGAAAAAAATATGTAGTATTTTTGTAATTTTTAGGCAGTATTCTTACCAGAGAGGCATTCTAGGCAGTTGCAGGCAACTTCCCTCTGGGTCTTCTCTCAGCTGTTTTCAGAATCCACCGAGGATTCATCACAACATGCTATGACACTTCCTGCTGCTGTTGATAATGGATTAAAAGCAGTACGGAGCATTATGAATTTAGGGAGACTGAATGGCGGGGTAGGTGCTAGATGATGTGCACACAGAATGGAGGGGCAGCAAAAGCAGAAGCAAGGAAAAGTCAACAAATGAGCACTCTAGTGTTAAAACACTGAAGAATCAGATTTGTAGAAGAAGAAAGGGTCATTATGTTTATAAAATCGACAGTCATTTGACTCATCTAACAGCTCAAGCTTCTGAAAAGATCTGCTTCACACTGGCCACATTCAGGTATTAAAACCTTGTATGTTTGTGACAGTTATGCTAACTTGGTACCAGGTATGTAGCATAAGCCTCTTGCCAACCCTCTTGCCTTGCAAACCTACCATCCAGGTGTTAATTTGACAATGAAAACCTGAAATTTCATGATCATCTTACAGCATTTCTCTTTAACAGCATCTAGTTAAGTAGAGGGAACATATTTCAAAGAGGAATTATGGTCTGGACACAGACAAAACTCAGTAACATTTATTTATTAGCAACTTTATTGTGTAAGCAGAGAGAGACACTGCGATGGAAACACTGTTAGGTCAAAGTTCAAAACTGGGTACTCGAATGGTTTTGGCATCAGATACTAGAAATGGATATTTAGATGCCAGATGAAGGTGTTTATAATTGAATCAAGTTCCACTATTGAGTACAGCACCTCTTTTGAGTTGGTCAGGTGTAAAAGGGTGACCCATGATATTGAAGAGAGGCAAAGCAAGGGCTGATCTAAGTCTTGGACTAAAATGATATGATGGGGGTGGCTGTGCAGAACCAGGTAGAGATACAACACATTATTTCATATCCTCTCATACATCGCATGGCTTGCAATTGTGCCTAATCTAGTCTAGTTCCAGCTTCCAATAATATGGGTCCCTGAGCATTTGCCCATTTCTGTAGTTTCCTGGACTGAGGTAAAGCATGAAAAGCAGTGCAGATCCAGTTCAGGCACATAAGAAAAGACCATGATGTTGTGACACATTTTTGGGTGGTGTTAATGGTAGGAATTCAGTCGGTTAGTGTCCTGCTGGCGTAGGCAACGCTCGTGGTTGCTTTAGGCTACACCAGTAGCTTATACCAGCTTCTCTCAGGCACCAAGTGAAAAAAGTAAGCATACTGTAGATAGTTGTCACCACGTCCTGTTTAACTCGGGCAGCTTTCTTTTGGCATTTCTTCCTTGGCTCATAGTCTTGGTTGTAGGGAGTATGATTGCAACTGTTTTAGATGACAAAGTATTTCTCATGTAGGGAGCTCATTTCATGACTAACAATGTTTAACATTAAGAGAAGCTGAAGTTTGTAGTAGTACCACTTTTTGGACCAAAAAATTAAGTAGATTTTTGAACAAAAATGAACATCTTTGGAAAATTGAATTGAATGATAACTTGGTCTAGCTTTTCAATGAAAATCCAGAGACCACAACTTCTTTTCCAGTTTCTACTTTGGTTTTGAATCTGCTTACAGAAAGAATACCATTGATTATGAAGAATGCCATTTTGGAAATCAATTTTTAAAAAAACTTCTTTCCTTCTGTTTCAGAAAACTGACATTAAATCAGTTTTGTATAGAACAGAGATAATGATGATGTAAATTACAGAATACAGTGCATAGAACTGATATTTAGAACAAACAGGTATGTTCTGAATAACATTGATTAAAGAATGGTAATTAATAGAAAAGGAATTTCATGTTTAACTCTCCTACCTTATATGTTACTAAAAGTTTTTTTGGTCCTCAGTGCTTAGAAAGATAGGCAGTGAAATGCTGCAAATATTGTCATAGTGCAGCAGAGTCAGAATTACAGCTTGTTGATTCCAACCCTGGAAAAAGTCAAGAAAAAGCTGAGTCTGTACCTAGACTTGCACTGATATCAAGGGTGACACCTTTCTACTTTAGTGATATCAGGGCTGTGTGCGAAGTAAATATTGTGGTACTTTACACGTACGGTTCTCTAGAAACAAATTTAGTCTTGTAGTCTTGAACCAGCCAGGTACTAGAAACAATACCAAACTTCAGCTAAATGCACTTCACTTAGAATGGGCTGGGCATGAACATTCACATTTGCTGAGGAGCACAACCAATGTGGTGACTGTCAAGGAAGAGTACAAAGAAGCTGTTTTGTTATACATGCCAGTTATCAGCTTACACAAAAAAGTAAATCATTAATAAATAGCAAATTAATTCTCCTTCAAGTGGGAGGTAGATTAAAGCCACTGAGGAGGATCCACTTCAGTAGTTACATTGCTTGGGGAGGATAATGTGTCAAATCATTAAGCTCAGTTAGAGAAAGGAGGCCATGCTATTCTTGACCTTTACTTTAAATTATTCTTCAAATGTCAATCCTTTTTTGCTGTGGTGTCTGTATAACAGAGGAAGGGTTCATTAAGGCTTGAAGTGTAAAGCTAGTGTATACTAAATGGAAAAGGAAATCTGTTTTTCTTAAGTATCCTCTATAAATGCTACAAAATAAGACCATTTAATACATTTTTCTAAAAAAGAAAAGGAAGCAACAAAAGAAAATGTTCCTCAGACAGCTGTACTTTAACAGCTTCAGAGCTTTTACATATAGTTCTCATCTTTAGGACCACACCATGCCAGTGAAGTGCAGGTGTGACAACAGAAGAGAGCTGCAGAAGAAACTCATGAGCTGCAGTTGCCTGAGGCAGGTACAGGCGCGGAGGGTGGATAGAACAAGATGCCCACTGGTGTAGGGATACTGAGTGAGGGTTGCTACAAGTACAGGAAAGTCTGTGAAGACAGCTTTTTTGTCTGTATGCACATGTAGTGCTTTAAGCATGCTGGAACCAGTGACTTGCTTCTTTAACATGGCCTCTGTGGAAGGGAGAAGGCAATTGATGATATACACAAAACTTGTAATAACTTTACTTCTTAGAAGGATTTTTACACCTTGCATAGCTCCTCAAGGAGCAAGGTTGTGCGTAGTGTGAATACAGGGAGCAAAACTATGTCCATACTAGGTTGTTGGAGAACTACCCTGTCCGTTGATTCATACTTTAGACATTACTCCAACTCTACCACAAAAGAGCATTTTCTTTTTAATTGTATATCCCTGTCTTCTAATGATAAATATGAGTTTTCATTCTTTTGTCTTACTTCAGTGGTCACTGTAAACCATCAACAGCATGTAAATAAAACAGACCATCTTGCATGTGTTTTATGCTGGAACATCACAGTTTACACTACATTAAAAGTAACGATGTAGTCTGACAATGAATTAAACTGACCTTGTGGATCATAGCCTGACCTTTTGTTTTACAAAGACAACATCGGTATTGTCAATTATACATTAATTGTCATTTTTCTATATTCCCTTCTCTCAGCTCCAGGGCAATAGTTTAAGGTAGTATAGAGGGGTTTTCTTTACTACTATTTCTCACTTTGTTATTTTTGCTTTCCTTCTCTTTCCTTTATGTCTCTTGTTCAGCTTTTTTCTCCTGTCATTCAATTTTTTCTTCTTCCAACAGCACTTGAAATATATTCAATTTCAATACTGTTAATAATGTTAATGATTACTATTTTAATAATATGTGTTCTTCCTTTCATTTCAGTTCAGAGACTGAATGTTGAAAATCATGACCGCAGAACAGAGTTGCGTGAGAAGTTAGCTACCACTGGTTTAATATTAGCCTACCAGGTGAACAAAAATCTTAATCTGAATTTTTGGTCTGGGTTTTTATCTTTCTATGGTCTCTTTCCAATGAAATTGCATCCTTTTCCTTTCTGTGGCCTTCAGATCAGTCTTTGCAACTTCTAAGCAACGGATGAAGGAAACCCTTACTTCTTCAAACAGCTCCCTGTATTCGTAAGAACCTACATATTCCTAACCTACATACTTCGTAAAATAGAAGCTGACAAGGCCACTTGCCTATGAAATGCTGCTGGAAGTGTTTCAGAACTGGAATTACAAAGCCTGGTTCCAACTAGATGTTGTCTCTGTCTTGCCTCAGGTGTTCAGGGATGTCAGCAGAGCCCTTCCGCAAAGCACAGCCATGAAGTCCAAAGGCAGAACAATGACCTATGCCATGTGAATTCTACTCAAAAGTCAGAAGGATAAATATATTTCTTTAAACGGGATTGTAAGCTAAACTGTTCAAACTGAAAAGGTCAAACATGAGGAGGCGCTGGCCTTATGTAATGTAAAAACTGAATTACTTTGATAGCTGTAGTACTTGAACAAATTCGGTTATATTAAATTATATTTTCTTTCCTGTTTTCTTGATGGGTATGCATTATTATGAACTTCAGCTATATAGCTATTAAATAGGGATATTTTTCACTGTTCAGGTATGAGTGTTAAAATGGTGTTAAATTTCCAGGTACATAGATGAGCTAACTAAAAATTTTTAAAGTTTTTATTCTAATGGTAATACATTCTGAATCAATTCACAGCTCAAGTTCTGAACTGGTTTGTAAAATTTTGCTTGACTCTTGAGTACTTCCAGGCACTTGAAAAAAACATGGTTCAGTAAAGTCCATAGTGTTCTGTTCCCGAACAAGTTAATCTCAGAGTTGTTAGTTTAACAATAAACTTTTGTAAGAACTGCAGTTTCATTTGACAGTATAGTTTGCAACTTTATAGGCAAACCAGACAGTAAAATAGCTTCTGGTTTTATGGAAAATGGCAGAAAAATAAGGGCTTTTTTGACCCAGTTACTTCTGACTTCAAGTCAAGATCGGTAGGCCTTAGGATTGTTGAAAATCAGAGTTAGCTGACATCCATTAATATTTAAGATCAGTTATAGGTTAAAACTGCTCATAGGATGATAAACAGTCTGGTTTTGCAATGGATATTTTAGTTCACTGGATGCAAAAGACAAGTAGAGGAAGCCCCAATATACTTATTGCCTTGTACACTTGCTGTCTTCTGTGGCCGCCCCAAGGTTGTAGTACCTATAAGGGTCAATTGGAAGAATCTTTTCTGAGCATCTCTGCCTGATGCTCTGCATCTACAACAAGGAGCCAAGTATCAGTTTTGCTCACAACTACCTGGAGTATGTGTTTTACTTATAATTTGAGACTTATTTCAAGACCAAGCACCTTAATTGTGGATATGTTTATTTCCATTTTCTTATCTACTTTTTTTTTTTTTTCTATTGCTAAGTACTGGACGAAGTTCATTTCAAGTATTGGGTTACATCTTTTTTGTTTGTAGGTATTAAAGTTTTTCTTTCAAACTCTGTTTACTTTAAAACTAATTGCACATTTCATTTAACACCTAGATTCCTTCTTAGCAACCAGAAGTTTTTCAAACAACGTCTCTTTTTCTGTTGCTGAATAAGAAGGAAAACATGACATTTTCTTTTGTAATAGCACCAGGTAGTAGTACTGTAAAACTTGAAAAGCATTGCCAAGTCTTCCAGCTGTACCTTCCCCCATTAGTCTTACTGATCCTCCTATTCTGCTCCTTCATCTCTCAGATAACTGGTGATGTTTCTGAATGATTCTTTTATCAGCAGGGATAATCTTTTTACGTCAGCTTTGTGGCTTCCCATTCAGTCCAAGACATGTTTGCCTCTAATATAAACAAATACAAATTTTGTGGTACACTTTGTCCACACCAACTGACGTAGCTTTTTGGATAGGTATGACACCACTGCAGACCAGCACTGTTAATACTAGACCTTTTCTTAATCTTTTTGACCATGTCCTGACGTTTTACTCGATGTTCAATATTTGTTCTGCCACTTCGAAGTCTTCACAATGCAAAGGCATATCTCAGATTCCTGTGCAATTTGTCTAATATGTCTTATCTACAAAGGAAAAATAGCTTTATACTGCTGGAGCAGCCTGTGGGAGACTTTTCAGCTGCTGGTGACTCACCAGCTCATGATCAGTTCTGCAGCTCTGACAGTGTTAAGGCTGTTGGAGAGGTCAGATGTGGAATGAGGGAATGAAGCCCAATGATGCCGTTAAGCCCACTCTGGTTAGGAGAGGGCTGCTTGTCCAGCAGGATGGTGAGGTGCCTGGGACGTCCTGTGGCCACCTGTTCACTGTGACCCATCCCCAAAGCTCCTGACGTGACATGGGCTTTGTGGTCTCTGGACACAAGCAGCTCTCAGAAGGGCTCCTCAAGCTGTCCAAGACACCACTATGAAAGCTAAAAGAGAATCTCCATTAAAGAAATTCAGGTGAAGGGTACTGCTGTCTAGGAGCCAGAAGTCAGGCTTTCCAGATATGGGTGCTTTTACCTTAGTAAAGTCCTGAAGTTGCCAGTTCTATTATTAAGTGCAAAGCAAATATCCACTCAGAACAGTGAATGTTTCTTTATTAAGATTAAGCTGTTTGCAATTATGAGAAAGTAAATACTGATTTTAGAAAATACACACTGCTCATTTCCACCTGCATCTGATTCAGCTGTGTGCCAAATACCTGGGTTTTGGCACATACATATTTCCAGGATGTTTTGCAGAAGGCAAATGAAAATTAATTTTAAGTACATTATAAAAACAACAGGTGTTTGGGATTATTTTCATTTATGTTCATGCCACAACTGCAGGTTAAATAAGGGGATTGGTGAGAAAAGTGGATGGACAGCAATCAGGGGAAAAAAGGGGCAAAGTTTTTATGAATTTTATTATCACATCAACATTATATTTAATGAGAGTTTTAGTCATATCTATAAATATTTAATACTATAATGAAGTTTCATAATAACTACATAATGTGTGACATAGTTTTTTCTTTAGTCAAACTTGGATTGGGAATTTAATAGTAAAGTCATGACATCTATTTGCACCTTATGCCACACTTTTTTTGTACAATTAGATTATCTGTTGTTACTATTAACATGCCACATATGTTTAATACTGTAAATTGGCTTACCCTCCTGTTTGAAAAGTCAAATGCCAATTTGTCTTCCACAAGGTATGAAGTGTGGCTCATAATGGTGTTTCTCACAGGTGATGAAATGAAGCATGGAAGATTTTGCTAGAAGATACCCAAGTGTTTTCCATGCAACTGGAAATACGATGTGACTGCAGCTCTCCAATGTATTTTGACCTAATAAATGGGAAACAGTGTCCAACGTTCAGATATCTTGGCTCCTCGCTGTGTTTCCTCCTAATGGGAGACCTTCCCTTGCGTGGAATAGGGTTGGCTGCAGAGGTATGTGTAGAAAAACTGGTGAGAATTTAGTCAAAAGTTTGAGAAATTGTTCACCACCTCTAATGGCAAGTGATATTCTACATGTGCATAGAAGGAAAGATAAAATCTCACCAGAAATGTGTGATTTTCATAAAACAAGATATATTAGTTGTGAAGACACATTGAACACGTGTTTTTCTGTATAGTTTCATATATCTTGCATTTGGAGTTTATTATATGACTTGCAGATTTAATGTTACCTGGCCTTTTTATCATTTTACTTTCCAGAACTGAATGAAGAACTTCTGTTTTATGAACCAAGCATATCTCAAGCTTGATTGTATTAGAAGTATTTACTCCGCTTGAGGTTTAAATCAACAACCCTACACCCCCAGTGTAATAACGTAGCATAAAACCCTGGCAGAAATGCTATATTTGGCTTTTTTTTCCTCTATCTACAGACAGGTTTAGGCTATCAAATGTAAGAACAGATGTAGAATCAAAGTATGTTAGCCAGCTGAGACAGGGTGGGGAGTTGAGTCCTGTTATCATTTAGCATATATCCAAGTTATAAAGATGGTTCCTTATTGATTAAAAAAATAGGCTTCCAGGGTGACAGAATCACTCCTGTATCTTGTTTCCATATTGATGCACTAACACTCCATCTGTACTGCCGCTGCCAGTCATGCCTCAGGGAAAGTTTGAGTTCAGAGAACAAGTTGCCCTGTGTTGGTAAGCAACTGAGTTTGATTATATAACAATTTGGGCACGTAATCAATGGAGAAAGTCTCCATAAACCTGAGTTTCCTTGCTAGACAAGTAACTCATTCCAGCATTGAGCCAAAGATTAAGTTGATGTGGAAATGTGGAAATGGGGACTAGAGGATGAGCTTGATCTTTAGCTCATGTCTGCAGGTATCTGTTTGAAGTGTGACAGTATCATGATGCAGAGGTGAAAGTACCAAATACTCAAAAATCAGAACATAACACTCCATTACCAGTTATAAAGCAATACAAATTGATCTACAGTATTAAAAATTCAAATGATTACACACACTCTGCTAGGAAATAACACCTCTATTTTTTTATCAGAAAAAAGAGGGAAAATCAACATTCAATTGACTTTATTCCAAAGCATTTTAACATTTCAAGAAAGAACTCATTTTGTACAAGACTTTCCAAAGAAACTTGTATTTGATAGTAAGAGGAAATGAAAAGCCTTCATTCCAGAGCCAAATACTCCTCTGTTTTACCATCTTACCTCATAGAAGAATGCATGGCTTTGGGAAACCCAGCTTAGAAAAACCTTCCTATTGGCTTGTTGTTATGGAAGATTGTAGGATATTATGAGCTTTTTGTACAACTTAATTCATTGTTTGCAATGAGAAAAGGGAATTTTCAATAATACTAACTAAAGGTGAAACAAGAAGTAACACAACACTCTAATGAGTCTGACACTAAAACTGTAATCAGACATCTGAGGGTCAGTTAAGGATCTACCTTAAATAGATGTTTTAGATTTCATCTGATTCTTACAGGTTCAATTTTCATGTAGGCCATCAGCAATACAGCTTAAAATTCCTCATCTATTTTGGAGTACAATGCTGCCAGATAACGAGAATAAAGTTGTTGGGTTTTTTTGTTTGTTTTTTTTTTTTTTTTTAAGTTTAAAACTGGTACAAAGAAAAGGGCATGTAATGAAAAGAAAATAATTTGCTAAACCATACCTTTGTATCCTTAGTTGCATAGAATAAATGGTGGGAGACCAATAAATGTGAGAGGAATCAAAGATTACAGAAAAACAAACAGAAATGCCATAGGTGAGTCTCTGTGGCACAACTGGTTAGCGCTTTCAGCTGTTAACCAAACAGTTGGTGGTTTGAGCCCACAGGGACAGCTTTGCACCTCTCCTCTGCCCATGGCAGGGTGGTTGGAATGAGATGACCTTTAAGGTCCCTTCCAACCCAACCCATTCTATGAAACTATGAAAAGGGATAACAACACCACATTACGGATGAATCCACAGCTGGTGCTCCCAGTTCAGGTGCCATACGGGCTGCCATGCAGCGCTCTTAGGTTACTGTCATCACTGATGGTGAGGGCAATGGTCCGTGCAATCTCTTACCTGTGTACTGTGGGAAATTGCTTCTATTTTGCATAGCATGGAGAAGATGCTTGGAAACCCCAGCTGGCAGACAGCTATAAAACAGCTTTGAAGTCATTCTAACTTGTGAAAAAGCATCAGTTTTACACAGCCATAAGAATCTGGAGAAAACAGGAGTAGCAACAAACTGTATTTCTCTTTCCCTAATTGGACACAGTAACCTAAGGGAATGTTTGGCTAGTCCCACAAATCACTGTCTAGGGTTTAAATCAGGGAAATTACGTAAGCAGACATTTGCTTCGTATTCCTTGTCCCCTCCAATTAAATGTGAACAGAACCTTCCATTTTTGACCAATTTTCATTCAGGTCTTATGAAGAATTTGAATTAACTATTTCCTGTGAGATTGAACCTCTATTTCTCTGCCTCATTACTTGAAACATAATTTACTTCTCAAAGTTATTCAGCTTTAAAAATTTTTAGAGACACCATCTTAGATTAATGGGTATGCACACGTGCGGAAGGTGCAGGTCTTGTGTGTCTGAAGGTACTCAGTATTCATTAGAATATCTGCTACTATATTTATTTCCCTTACACACAAATGTTTTTTAAGAAATCTCATAATTTTTTTAATCATTGTGATTGCTCTGGCTTTCATACTTGATTTTTCAAAGCAAACGTACTGCTCAAGACTAGGATATTACAAAAGTGATGAAATTGTCATGACAAGAGCATCACATTAATGTAGAGAGAGAATGAGATTATCTCTCCTGAGCAGATGCTATTTGAAGATAACGCAGTACATGAATACTGAGATAAGTCAATATTCATTGTTGGAAGCCTGACCGGAGGATTTAGTACCACTTACTACTATATAACAATTCTTATGGAAGCATTTTGTCAAAGAAGGAAACAATCCTCACCTCCAGCCTAAACTGGAGGCTACTGGCTACTACTGACTTCACACATAATGTCTTTTACTTGAAATTATTGATGTAGGCAAGTTCCTACATCACTTTACACTTATTGAGTGACTTTTTTTCTTCAAATTTGCTGAGAAAGGGGACTTGCTGGGTATTCTGGAAAGAAAAAACAGTGACAGTTATTTGAAAAAAAGCAGATACAGCCTCTTTATGTCATTGTTCTAGAGTGCAGTTTTCCATTAATTCTTAATTTTTGCTTCATAGAGACAGGTAAGTAATTGAAAATGTTGATGTAAGCCACAGAAAGTAATCCTTCTATTTAATATATGCAATCTCAGTCGATAAAATTCTATCTGTAAAGGAGAGAAAATAGTCATACTTCACTATAAAATTATTTTAATCTTTTCAGGATTATATAAATTCCCTTGTCCTTTCTCATATTCTTCATCGTTAATTTCCACATTTGCTTCTGTGGAATTAATGGCTTCATATAATTCTGTTAAGAGACATCTCAATGTACCCTGTAAAAATTTCAACCTGACCCAGTATGTGTTGCCATCAACAAAAATTTAATCACTCGCTCAAGTAGAATGTAGGTCAAGTCAGTATTCTGCAGAAAATCTCAAAGTATCTGGAAAATTAAAAACTTACAAACCATAGTTGCCCTGAAAACAAATAAAAATGTTCTTGCTTTAGTTGCTTATATCTGAAAAGGACCTTTATGATCATCTGCAGTACGCTTTTCTATCTGCTCAGAATTTTCAGAACTGTAAACTGCTAATAGATTGTTTTTGGATGGTCTGCTGAGATAATTTCGAGAGGTATCGCTTCTTTTTTAAACTTTCAAATTTTATTTCCGTTTTTCTGATATAAGTTACAATCTGAAAGAAAAAAATTTGAAAAATAGATTTTTAATTGAAAAACTGAAGATATAGGAAGTATTGACTGCCAAAGAACTTCACCATCAAGTTTCTGGAATTGTGACATTTCACACAGTTGATCCCTTCTAAGATCAGGCTTTATTTTAACAGGTGTGTGAGAAGCTTCATTTTAAAATTCCTGATCACTCCTAAATTAAATGCTTAGCTAATCTTGCTTAACACAGGATTATGACGATGGCTCACACATCATGTAGTCGTCATCATAATTGGATAGTGTCTCCTTAACCTTTATAAAAGTGGACTAAACTAAACAAGTTTTGCATTTCCAAAATTTTTTCCAGCTTTAGTAAGTCATTAAACTGTCAGTACAGCATTATTTTTTTTCAGTTTTAGACAGATCTTTGGAAAAAAGAATAATTCCAAACATTGATGGGATTTTCATGACGCATAAAGAAAATACATACATTGTGTTGCAAACATGGGAAAACTTCAAACCCCTTGATGCCATCAGCGTGTGGTGGAAGGGCTGGGAGGAAGAACAGAAGATGAGGTATGACTACAAGCAATGACAGGGACTCATGGGACTCTCTCCTGGGTCTTCTGTAATTTAATCATCTTATCAGGGATGCTAGAAAACCAATTTTTCTTCCTTCATGGCACTTGGGGAAGAGGTAGCTAATGAGATTGTTTCTCATCACTGGCGGAGTGGGGAGAAGTAGCAATTCCTCAGTCTCATTTATCTGGAGAATTTTGCTCTCCCTACCTCTCCCACCAATGTGGCTGATGGTTTTCATTTTTTCTGAGTCTGTCGGATGTTTTGAGGATGGTATATATCTGTGTATGTCTTCCTGTTAAGCACAGAAGAAAAATACCATTAGCAACAGAGTCATCGCCTTGATTTTTGTCCCATCAGCGCTAAGGACAGTCTGGGTTTCGGTGCAGACTGTGCAGATGACCTGCCCATAGGCTCCCAGTGGCTGGGTTGCACTGGTGCTGAACTGGTAGAAGGTGAGGTGGATCACACTTCAGTTTTCACTTGTGACTCTAAGTGCTTTCTAGAGCTGTTATCTGACTTTGTGGCATTGCAAACTGTGTGAAACACCCAAATTAAAAGGATGATAAGTTTCATTTTAGCTTGGGGTAGAATAAGAGCAGGTGACTTCTAGTGAGAAGGCAGAAACCATAGTAGCTTCCTCTTAGATGAGTCAATTCTTTTCAGCTTTTTTCCATTTTAGTGCTTCCGTGTTAACATTCTCTGCATGGAACTGAATAGTGAGGTATGAGTAAAGTGAAATGAGCAAACTGTGAAGCTCATATTAGTCCCATCACTGGAAAGAATTCAGATGAATAAAAGGGTCTTGAGGTAAGCTAAGTCTAACTACAGATTCAGCAAAGTGACCAAGAGATTTATAAAATTGCTGTTAAAAACTACCTTTCTGTTTGGTACTGACTAAAACTGTATGCTTTTTAGCAAAGCTAGTGATTCTTTTTTTTTCAGAAAGGTCCTATCTTGCTATAAGAAGAATGCTTTCTAGAAACCAGGAATTCCAGCCCTGACCAATCAGATATGTACCAGCTAATGCAGACAAGCCTGGGATGAAGGGACATCATTAAAGACAGTTACAGAACAGATAGAGGACAGACAAAATCAGATGATGTACTGTCACAAGAAGATGATATAATCATATTTTGTTGAAGGAGAATGTATTTAAAGCCACTTTCTGAAAACCAAAGGTAGACAAGTCTCTCCAATGTATTCAGTATGCTACTAAAATACCGTGGGATCTAGAAAAGCATGACAAGTGTATAGTGTACAGTTTGTTGGTCACATCACATTGTCTGAGCAGCTTTTGCCCTGATCTGTTCTCTTTCAGAAAGTGAGAGCTGCTAGAAAGGCATAACAGCAGGAATGCATACTGTACAATGGACCTCAATGCACAGAATACTACTGTAGCTACACGTGGACTTTATTCCTAGCGATATTATTCTAATGTAAAAGCCAATATGGAAAGCATCAGAGAGAGAATAGGTATTTCTTACACTTCAACTTCCAGCTACATATCCACATGTTGCACTATGGGTAGCTGGAAACCGACAGGATGGTAAATCCAAAGTCAAAGAACAGTATTTGGCTTAGTTACAAACAGGAGTGTTGTAGCCTTACTGTTCCCTTTCTTGTTTGGGGCTTTTTCTTTGTTTGTTTAGGGGGTTTTTTTTGCATTTCCCCCCACTCCCCCCACCCCCACCCCGGTTTTTGAAACCTATTGTTTTCAAGCCTCAGTCTTCAAAGAAACCCCTTCCTGTAAGAGCAAGGGCTATTAATGAAAGTGAGATACCTTAACACGTTCTGACAGCGATGGGTCACTATGCATCAGTGCCACTTGCAGCCCTGATACATATTTTTGGTTATTTTTTGGTGCCATATTTTTGGTTATATTTTGGTGCCTGATATTTGGTTATTGTGCAGGCAGTTTACACTAGTCCCCCAGTTTAAAAAAATCCTAGAGATGGATCATTCACCCTTACTCCTCAGTGTTACTGAACCAGATTGAAGTAAACCTTTGTTATTCCTGGACGAAAAAAAAAAAAAAGAGAATGAAGGTCTGACTTTTCACATCATCTCAAAGAAAAATCTGTATTCATGAAAAGTAACAAATGTCCAGAGATTGCCAAGAGTCCTCATGCTTCCACCTACTTAACTTTCTGTAACTGTGACTTTTATATAACTTTTAGCTCTTGCATCTATATTTAGTTTTGATAGGTATCCTGCATACTGAAAAAAAACCCCAAAAAAACACCAGAAAAAAACCCCCAACCTCCAGCATGCCTTGGTATGTAGTCAGAGCCACTACTAGCGAAAGACAACACTGATGACAGGGAGGAAGAAGGTTAAAATTAAAAAGACTTGCAGGCAGGAACAAAGGTATGAGCATTTGCTTTGAACCCGGGAGCCTCACAAGCGGCCCTGCCAGTGCATCCCAGGTGTGGGCCACATGAGCTGGGGAAGGAATGCGGCTGTGAGGAGTGTGATGACAGGTCCAAGTCTGTTCTGCGTTGGTCCCAGCATGCACCGCTGCATCTGTTATGCATTTACAAAAGGTTTGCCTTTTTCTTGCTCTCTCTTTTCCTTGGTAGAGCTTTTTAAACAAATTCAAGCAAATATTGAAACCATTATCACAACAGCAGCACAGTAACTCTTTGAAAGAAGGAGATGTAGTCTTGGCCGTAAAGTGGTAGCACTAACTCTCCCTTAGAGCTGCTGTAATGGTGCTGCCCCGGTCTCCATGTGAATCTTCTGTCTTCAAGCAAAATGAGCAACAAAGCAATGGCTTGACAGCTCACTCCTGTGTGCTGAGATAAGGCACCCCTGAGAAAAAACATGTCAATGGCTCTGGGAAGGTACATTTTCTGCTGCGCTGGTGGAGTTGTGAGGTGCCTGCCGGCCAGCTGAGAGCAGGAAAGGGTGCGCCCAGCAGGTGCCCTCAGGGCTGAGGTCCACCATGGCTTCCTCCCAGCAACAAACTGGGGTTTTCCTCTGGGGCATACCAGGCTGGGTGGGGTGATACTGTAGCTCCAAAACTTGTCCTGATAGATCATCAAAACAAGGTCAGGCCTCCCACCCAGGACCCATACATCAGTACATCTAGCACACCATTTAGACACTAACTTTTAAAGCAAGACAGAAAAAGTTTGCAACCTATATATGTGGGTGTATTTTCCACCTATTTTCATCCAGCACGAACTCTTGTTAGTTTTATTAAAGAAGAATAGCAAGTAACATTATTTATTTCTGATAGCATCATCACTCTGCTAGATATCCAGCAAATTGTCAGTGAGACCTGTGTCCTGCCTCAGAATGTTACTGTGTTTAAGAGAAAAAGCTAGACACGGGATATAGAAATCGTGGAATCATAGAACCACAGAATCATTTAGGTTGGAAAAGACCTTTGAGATCATCGAATCCAACCATGAACTCTGTAAACAAACAACATTAAAAAACTCTGTAAAAAAACCAAAACCCCAAAAAACGTAATTTGTTCACCTCTCTGTGAAGAGCACTAACTAACGAATGCAGGACAATAGGATGTCGTTAGAAAGATGGAGGAAGAAATAGGAAACAAGAGCTTGCTTGGATTTTGCTGAGTTTTTTATTTCAGAGAGTCCAGCTGTTACACAGAAATGAAGAGCTATGAACCGAAATGGTTGATAAAGACATCTTTTCAAAATCCCAGATAAGTGTTAAAGTTCTTGCAATTTTAAAAGGAAACAAAAAAATAAATAACTCCCAAATCTAGGGCTCACTCAAAAACCTGCAGAGCCCAAAGGAAGGGCTCTTTGTGAAGCTGACTGAGTTTAATATTATTAGTAGCCTGCTTGGGTCCGTGCTCCTTGCTCCGAAACAGGGGCTATCTGTTACCCATGTCACTATAGGCCATATAGTTGGAATCCGGAGCAGCATGGGAACCTAGGCAGGATGTTTTGGTTTTCTTTTAGAGCAGTGTCATGCTGTGACAATACTGTCTGCTCTATGCTTTGCAGAAACACGAGGTTCTGAACTCTTTTTGGCAGGTTTTTGATTCCTTTATGATCTTCAGAAATTCATACCGTCAAAGCTGAGGGGCCCAGTTCAGGCCATGCAATTGCCGGTGTTGAGCCCTTGCCTTATATACCGGGGCTGAAAGGAATCATATGCCTCTCAGATGTTTTTATTTTTTAATTTGTGTGACAAGATTTCAAGTTAATCTGCAGTAATAACAAAGTTTTATTATAAATCTGATAAACTGCTTTTAAAACTCAAAGTGATTGTTGAATGGCTTTGGTTCAATGAACCATTGGAGGTTTCTGGACTTTGACTCTCAGCATCTATCTCTTGTGAAGGCAGAAGCTTCTGAATTTAGGATTACACCAAAGTAAAAAGGAAACCGAAAAGTAAACATATGTATGACTAGAACTCAGACAGGGTGGTCCACAACCTTGTTGGTCTAAGTGTTTCTGTTTTGCTGAGCATAGCAAGCTAGGCAATGTTAGTGATTGCCCTGGACTGGAAGGGCCTCAGTTGTTGAGTCTGGGAGCCTTCAAGTTGGCCACCAGCCAGGAGAAGGCAGGGAGGAAAAACAGTTTCTAGAATGGGAGAGAAGAGGGGCCTGTGGAGAGAAACAGCATATTGCTGAGCCAGCCAGCAACATAGGTCTTTGCATTTCTGGTTTTATTGTGGCTTTGAAATGCATAATGTTGCTGCATCTTTGAAGAAAGCTGTGATTTGGAAATCACACCTAATACTTGGTTCTGATGGTAGGGACTGAGCCTCCTGTTCCTCTCCATCCACAGCACACAAAAGGTCAGGTCGATCATAGGATCTCTTTTCTGTCCTTTTCTGTGCTGTCTCTACCTACATGACCGTGGTCGTGCAGCTTCTAGTAGTAAAAAACCACATGAAATGGTGACATTTGCACATGGTGACATGTGACTGTTCACACAGTCCTCCTGTGTGAAACTTATGAGTAATCTGACTGGATCTTGAATTTTTGTCAGCAAAAGCACAGCAACTGGTAAAGGCAAGACTATTTGCTCTTAAAATTGATAAGGTGAACTCTGAGTGAAAACATTTGGGACTGGATTTTCATGAAATAGTCTCCTACTTGTAGAGAAGTGGATATCAAACAAAGCACTCCTTGCCTTTTAATAAAAAATAATAAAAATAATTAAAAAAAAACCGACAAAAAAGCCCCAACACCACCAAACCAAACCCTTACACAAGAAAACCTCAGACTGTACTGAAGCAGAAATTTTTATCTGTCTTGCCTCCTCCATCCTTCCTTTCAACAACCTGGAATTATTCATAGTCCCCATTCTGTACTGGACTAATTTTTCCTTTTTCATGTGCTTAAAAAAATATAAATTAAACAGAGGATTTTTACTTAAGAAAGGGAGAATAATTCCCCTCTTAAAAGTATCATTATGGATTTTTTCTTTCACAAAGCACCCATCTCCTCCATTAGGATGATTAAAATCATTTTAATGTAGTGCCAACTTGGGGATTGTTCCTTCCCTCAAAGAACTATTGTAAACACTTAATCTCCTTTGTTTATATTATTCTCATGTAGAAGGCTGCTTTCTGTCTCTGGACTTGCTAAACCTTTAGAGATATATCAGCTCTTTCATCTTTTTCCAGTGCTTGCTTTAGAAAGGGATTAGATCTGACCCTGAGTAGGGTAGGACTTGCTGCACAAGTGATAAGGTTATCAGACTCCTAGCCCTTCTCCATGCCATCGCTTACTTTCACCTTGTTAAGTCAAGTTGCTTTTAGTGTTTTTTCTGTTCTTTTTTCCTCCTGTGTGACAGTAGTCAAAACAAAGATTTCTTGAAATCTTTACAAATGATCTTCAGCGCAAAAGCACCCCTCAGGTTTTTGACAGCCCCCCTTTAGCATATGACAGAATGGGTGGCTTTAACAGCATCACTTCAATGCTTCCCTGCCGTGCGTTCCCTTGCTGCCTTATTCTCCTGCTGCCATAGCTTGGGCATGATCTACCCCATGGTCAGAGAGGTGAAGCAAACAGGAACATAAAAAAAAACTGGTAGGAGAAAAGCACAGCACCACATCCTCTGAGGCTAATACCAGCTTCCTGACGGTGCTGGGGCTTCTGGGGAAATCACATTTTGCCAGGTGCTGAGCAGCTTCTAAAGGCAATAATTCCACTCACATCTCTCCATTCACTCATCCGCCAGGACCTGATTTAAATATATTTCAGTACTATAATCATATATGTATTCTGTATAATTTTATCATCCCTATTCCTTAACCAGGATTTCTTGTCTCATGCCGATGTTTCAGTCTTTATCTGTAGTGGGTTTATAACTTATCTAGTTAAAATATTGGCTTTACCGTTATCAAACAGTAACATTGCTCATTTCTTCCATTTGTTTTCCACAGCAATACGTTTTCAAGCTGACAGAGCAGAACGTTGACTGAGACTGTGAGTGTGAGGGAACTCATCCTGCAAATAGGCTGAGACGGGGGAAAACTGACCTAGGACTAGTGGGGCCAAGTGTCCACTAAAGCAGAATAATGTATGATATTCAGCACCGCTTGAGGACTCTGCTGCTACTTACTGTGTCCTCCTGTGAAGTTCTCTGGGAGAGGTTCATAAGTACCACAAGTAACTTACTTAAGATATTATCTCTTTGACTTTCAAATATTTTGTGCATGTGCTATATTACCATTCTCATTAAATTTGCTTTCTGCAGCATAGAATACTTATTCAATTGATTCTTCCTGTTACAATCAGCACATTTTTTCCATCGAAATCAAGTCTAATTGGATTGAATCTTAGTGATAAAAGCCAAATTTAAAGATGTTTATATGTTGCCAGAGAAAATGTTCTTTAGTCAGTAAATCTGGTTGCACACAGATGACGTTATTGAAATAGATAATCCTCCACAGATGCATTAATTTCATAATCTAAAAATGCTTTCTAAAGTGTTTTACAGCAACAAATAAAGACTAGCTTGATGACATGGCTTACAAGAACAACGGTAAATAAAACAAATGTTAGTGCAAGTCTATGAAATATATTTATACATATAAATATGTAAAATAATATATATAAATATATATTTAGAACAATAGCCACTTCCACTTGATCAAAACTTTTAAACACATCTTTTACTATAGAATATCTCTCTCTCCATATTTATAAACCCAGTTATTTTACAGAATTTTGGCTTGCATCTAGGTGCTTCCCATTCTGATCAAAGCTTAGAAGACCTGCAGCAAATTTTGTTGTTTTCTTGACACTTAGAGTAGCTGGCATTCACCCTGGTGTTCTAAGGTTTTACTGCCAAGGGAAAAAATATGACATGCATCCTTGTAAAATTTCTGCTGCTTTCTTTGGCATTCCCCTCTTTCAGGGCCGGAGTCCATGTGGTAGTTCTGCTTTGTTTTTTTCTAATTACTAGCAGCTGAGAGAGTTTGTGTCCAGGGGAAAGAACTTTAACCAGCTCTAACAGGTGCTCCAAGGCCAAAGCTTTTATGCAATAATTGTGTAAAATGAGATGTTCGCTGCGCCTGACCCACTAGTGATCAAATGAAACAAACACTGGACCAGAAAATACAAGACTGTTTTGTCTAAATACCTACGTTTTCCAAGGCACTGTGCTGAAAGAGGTGTGAAAGAGTACTTACCTTTCTTTAATAACTTCATTCTGTGTTTTTTCCAAAGTCTCTGAACAAATGGGTTGAAATCTGTTATCTGTCATGGGCATGTCCAACAAACTGTAAATGTTTTGGTACTCTGGAGAACATGTCTACCTTTCCTGAAATGCATCCTTTAGTTGGCTCTTCAGATATTCCTGGGATCATGGAAGTGGGCAGCTTTACCTAATGTTCCTGAAAACTACTTATGAACCTTTTTCCTCTGGAAAATTTTACATTAACATCACTCGTTATGCAATGAAAAATGTTTGGAAACAATTGAAATGTTTATAACAGATGATAAGAAGCGGAGAATACTTTCTGCACTTCTATCACAGTCAATAATACCTATGTGAATTAGAGATGATTTCTTTTGCAGTATGCTCTGAGTGAGGTCTTGACTGTGCACTCAGGCATTATTTTCACTTATTGCAAGTTATCCATGAAGTCAAACATGTAAGTTATAGTACCTGCAGTTAATTCCACTCTGGAGGGCCTTAGTGTATCTGTGTGGTGTTTCAGGCCATGTTTGTGCACTATTTTCACAACTGGGCACAGGGACCCAACCTTTGCCATGATGGTTTGAATGGAGTGACCTTAACATTCTTTCACCAAGAATCCAAAACCCTGACTTTTTCTGTCTTAGCGGAAAACTTTATCTAAACTTTATGGTTTACCCTGCTCCCTCCAGCAAATGCTGGTGTGGTGCCTGCTCTGTGCTCTGGGTCTGTAGCATCCTCTCTCCCTGGGGCAGGGATGCAAGCCCCACTGGAGGGGGGAGCTTGGAGTAGGTTGTGGCAGGCTGGGGTTGGTTTGCCCCTTTGCAATAAATCAGTGCTGTATTTGGGGAAAAAAGTAGGGAGGACAGTGGAGAACAAATCACTGCAGAAGTAGGCAATAGAGACTGAGTGATGGGAAAGGGCTGGCTTTTCCATGCTTATATGTTTGTGCATATGGTCATGTTCATACGTGCTGATGCCTGTTCATAGCTGTGTGGTTTAAAGCTGTTGTGACTTGCTGGGCCTGGAAATGGAGATGTAGTGTAAATTAGACTAAATTACAGCAATAAACAGTAAATTCACTGAAGAGAATGTGATTTTTTTTAACATCCTGAAACTTTTGGCAATGTTTTCCCCTTTCATATTAGTGAAGATACTAACCTACCTACTTAGCAGAAGAAGTTCAGGAGACCGGGATTCTAACCTTCCATCCAGCATTTAAAATGTGAGTCCAGTTCTGGTGGTAGAGAACACAGCTGGTTGACTCTGACCGTATCCACTCTTCAGGCACAAAATGTGAGAAGAAAGAGATGTTGGGGGCTGGTGGGATGCAGATCAGGGAGAATGAGGCAGAAAAGAAGTTACTTTTATTTTCTGGGAAGGGACAGGGAAGGGGTGGAAATGATGAGGATCAGGTCAAGTGTAAAATAAGTTTAGCAAATAGCTACAGATTGAATACATCAAGAAGTGCCAGGGTGGCTCATTATCTGTAACCCATTGAGGAGATATGGCAACTGGCTGGTTCAGGGTTTGCTGGCAGTACAGTGAGGCTGTGCACCGCTTGAGTCTTTAGGAGTCTCTGCAACAGCCAGAAAGAAGTTTTTTTCCAGTGAGATCCTGTCTGTCCCCTAAATGGTGGGACCTGCCCTGTTCTGTCAGCCCCCCTGACTCAAGCTGCAGGTGCTCTGTATTTGGCAGTTTATATGGGGTTTTGATGATTTTTGTGTGGAAGCTTTCTGTCATACAGCTGACTAGGGTCTTAGTTTTTTGTCTAGCAGGTTGATGCCCACTCCTTGACTGAATGTGGTTTCCTGCCAACACAAATATTACCCTTGCTGTTGTTGCAATTGCTATTAAATTCATTAAAGTATTATTAATACTAAACCAAAATACCTACACAGAAATCACTGACAGGTTTCTCTCAGCAGAAGTACTGACTTTGTTAGCATGATAAATACATTTTGTAGCAAAACCCAATAACTCTGCAGACCAGGGCAGGATTCCACTGACGTCCCTACCAGAGGTAATCAGAGTCAACCTGAAGTAGTAGTAGGCAGTCATACCATGAGCACCACTGAGGTACTCTGTGGTCATAGGTTTTGCTGGTCCTCATGGGTGTCACTAAGTCTTTGAGAGCAATTTGCACTGGAAAGTGAGCACCTGTATGGATGTTTTAAATACAGCTTATCTGCCCTTGGCATACAGAGTAACTGTGGGTTAGCACAGGACTAATTCATTTAGGTGATACGTTCTTCATTTTGGGGGGTACCGTCTTAAGTTAATGGTGTATCCATGCCCCACCTGCTCGCCATATCTAACCCAAAGGTAAAAGATTACCTAGTTTGGGTGAAGTTTATGGAGAATGGAGTCAGAGAAGTGGAAGAGTGAAAAGAAGAAGAGAAGCAGAGGAAAAAGTGAAGAAGAGTTGGGAAAGCTGCACTATGAAGGTTAATCTGTCTGGCCTAAATGGTGCAGTTTGCTTCTACTTTGGAAGTGATGTGTGTTAAACCTTTGGGAAAACATGGCCATGTAATGCAGCTGGCAGATTGGAGTGGAGTGTGTGAATGGATTCAGTTTTGTTCACCTCTTTACACCCTTTGTCACTCCATTGCACCATAAAGATCAAGAATTAGTCTTTCACTCTGGTTTATTCAGTAGCAGGAATTCAAGTAGACTTGCTTTAAAAAGAAATTAAAACCATTCATGTGCAAGTAATTCATGATAGGCTGTGTCGCATAAATAGTGGTTGAGATGAAAATGTCTGGAACAGCAACATGAAGAAACAAAGTAAATAAAAGAAAACCCAAATACATATAAAGGATGATTGACAGAAACCAAATACTTTTACTTCCTATCTTGTCCTAACAGTTACTAGACTTTAGCTGCAGCAAGCAAACAAGGTAAAAAACTTGCAAGGGGAGAGTATTGTACTAAAGACTATAGAGAGGATGCTCAAAGCAGGATATTACACAAACTTCTACCTTCAGCTGTGACTGCACCACAATAGGAAAACATGTCATTTCTTGCTCCCATTTACCCTTACTGTTATATGTCATTGCCTATTCCCATTTACCATTACTTGAGATTAGTAGTTATTGGACACAAAGGCATGGCTTATGAAAGAGGATCCTGCAAAGAAAAGGTATCCTGAAGCACTGGTCAACAGACAGCAACACAGGGAACTGTGAAATGTTAGACAGGCATGGGCTGTGTCTGTGTTAGCAAGGATTTCAGAGCAATAGGAGCAGATCAGTAGAACCGAGCAAGTGGGGCCAAAGTCTGTCCCCTACATCTGCCCCATATGATGGTCAGGTTATTATTTGGGTTTGATTGAGCCCATTCCATTGGGGGCTGAATGTCCCCACTGTGCATATGGTTTGGAGCTGCCTAAAGGATCAATTACTGTCTTAAATCTGTATGTCTATGTTTGCAGCATGTTTAGTGCAAACGTAGGACAGAACTTCTCGATCATGCCATGCCTACATTAGCAATTATTGTGGTCCTGTAGGAGCACATCCGTAAAGCAAACAGCTGGATTAAGCCTCTACTGGATCTGTCAGTGTGTGGCAGTTATTTTCTCTTAGCTCTGGTCTGGTTCCAAGAACTAAGTGCTGGTTGGTAGGTAAGTGCATAGGATGTTTTCCTGGAGGTCATCTTCCCATGTCTTTTCATGTGAAAGAAATACAACTTACGTGCCCCACGGGCCCTCTGCAAAGTGAACCAAAGCACAGCAACTGGTAATATTTAGGAGACTGACTTCAAAACTGCACTTCTGGCCAGCTCAAATGCTAATGTAGAGATACCCCTTAGCCTTCTCTGGAAAGAATGACATGCACCAAAACTGCTCTGTGAGCCCAACTCACATGTGGCAAACAGAGGCAATCAGGGGCTTTCTTACAGAATCGCACTGCAGCTCTGAAATTAATGCTAATATAGACAAAGATGATTTGAGAGAAGCCTCAAAGCAGAGAGGAGAGACCCAGAAGAAGAAAAAGTACTGGCTTGTAGGCAGAATTGCTAGTGTTCTGGCAAAGACAAATACAGAAATGACTCTACTGGGAAAAAAAACAGGGAACATTTGGAAGAGAAAGCACAATAACCAGGGAAAATTGGCAACAAAGAGCAATCTTAAATTAACTGTAACCTTGTGTTAAATCTTCTGTTTTGTTGATTCTCACTTCAGATCTATGTGATCACCTGAGAAATTTCTTAGTTTCTAAATAAAGCATACTCTTACATTAAAATAATGTAAAACAGAAAAAAAAAAAACTTTGTTAAGATCAAGATATATATGGGCATTTGAACTGTGTTTGTGTGTATTATATTTTCAGAGTGTAGTAACAAATATGCTTTATAACTGTTAACTACTTAAAACTGTTAAGCAGGATAATGTGTGCTCTGCTTTATAGCGTACAAACAAAACAAGTGACTACAAATCTGCAAATAGATTTACAAAAGAGTCAAGCAGCTAATAAGGACTAAAGTAATGCTTTTAGAATATTTATGTAGTAAGTTTATGTATTGCAAATAAAAGAATACAAAAGGCAAAGAGTACTGAGGTCAAGGTTTATGGCATTCTTTTCACTATTGAAGAAAAAGCTTAGTGAGCAGCAGAAAGTACTGTTCCCATATAGGGTTTCCTCCCACATTTTTGTCTAATAAAAGATAAATGAGTTAGCACTTGCCTCAGAGGTGGCATTAGTAGACTCTTTCCTAGTCATTGTCATATTTTCCTCATCTTGTAGGAACTCAATATTTTGCCAGATCTCTATGTGAGACCCCTTATATTTGATTGAAATTAGAAAACTATGGTTAAGGGGAAAGTTCCTACATATATGAACACACACTGACCTTAATTGCATGATTTTCTCACAGAATCAGGTTAAAGTATTGTTCTACATTACTTACATTTACAGAAACTTGGAAAGGTTCATGTACCTTACTGGCATCCTACTGTACCGTGTCAGGCATTCTGCTTTCTCTTAAAATTTGCCATCTGTGTTAGAATACCAATTCCTTTTGAGTATAGGAGTCTGAATTCTCCGCTAAAGTTTATCTTCATGGCGGCGTACTGGCACTCTAACAGATGGCAGAAAAAGGCTAATGATAATGGTTTACTGGATTACATCCTCTACCACCAGCACTGTTCTCAGCAGTTTGCATTTTGGAAATCTGGTTTATCAGAGTTACTTAGTGATAACGTCATCAGTGAAAAGTCTGTGATCATCTGTGATCATCTGCTAGGTATGGTCAAATAATCAGTGGAAAGGAGAGGTGTCAGGTAATTATAAAGGAACAAAAGAGCCCTTTTTTTAAAGGATGTGTTTCTCCTTCTTAAAGCTGTAGTAGCTACCTGCCCACTACCTTCCTGCTTGCTCTGTCCCTTCTGCAGGAGGCACCCTGCCTCCCCCACCCCATCAGGGGGTGAGCCAGAAAACCTGGGGACATGGGAGCTAGGGTCGCTGTTTTGACCATTCTTGAGTACCTACCTTGACCGTTACAGACACCATATATCAGGTAAAATGTCCTCAGTAGAAGCTCTAGTCGACATCTCTGGATGCACGTAAAAGCTAATGATTACTTCCACCCAGTTTAAGCCCTACCTCATGCAGTGTTACTGCACAGAGAGAATGTGAGAGAATGTGCTTATCCCATTTCTTCATCTCAGACAAGTGATAAAAATAGTGTAATATAGGTTTCTACCAGGTAGTCTCCAAGTCCTATAGAATTTATTTGATTCCAAGTTAATCTGTGATGCTTCTGTTGTCTTGAAACATTTATTGGAGTTGTGATTTTAGAAACCTACAATACCATCAAGTCACTAACCATTGTTATTGATCTCTCAGCAGATACAGGGGCATTCCTCTAAGGCCATATCTGATTTCTCTTCGGTGTGTTGAAGAGAAAATAAGGTGGGGGGGGGTGGGGGTGGGGGGTTGGGAACTGGATCTTTTTTTCCTTTCTTTAAAGAAACAGAGCTAATGGCAAGCACATTAAATTATTCCTTTCACATAAAGCATGCTTTCTGTGGAGGCCTGCCATGTTTGTTTCATATGAAGAGAATCACACTACTATTTTTTTTTTTTTTTTTCCAATCAAACACAGGAAATGTCTGCTCATACCTCCTAAGCTTTCCTCCCACAGCAGTGATTAATCACTCTCTTTGAAGTGCTTACACTTTTACAGTTAGAAGGAAAGTATTGATAACTGATTAAGTTCCAGTTCTTCAAACGCAGCGTACATAACAGCAATGACACACATAAGTAATTACTTTGGTTTTAGTGGGACTTGCCTGTAATTCATGTTAAAGTATCTGAATACTTGGACTCTGATGTTACTTTGCGAGTTTGGAGATGTTTCAATCATTATTATAGAAGACCCATATACTCTGAGTGGCAGTGAGTAAACTGTTCTTTAAAATATGAGTCATCAAGAGTGTGGATTCATTCACATAGTGATTTTAAAGGTATTGCAGCCAAGGACATCACTGTTCAGATGCACTTTTCAATTTTTATTTTTCTGTATGTGTTGCAAGGAATTTTTTACTTGTCTACAGAACTCTGGGTACGATTTGGTATGGTGCTATATTTGATTCACAAATATAAGTTACAGTAGGAAACAACAAATAAGCTATGTTGTCTAGCTCTATCACTCTTGAAGGGGTAAATTAATCTCCTACAGGTCAAGATAAGATTTACAGTTTAAAAGGCACAGATTAATACACTGATAGGCATCTTATGAGTGCTTTGTTCAAAGCAACCTGATCACAGACCGAAGAGTCACTCAGGCGGGAAGGACCCTCAGGAGGTCTCTGGTCCAACTCCCTGCCCTGAGCAGGGACAGCTCTGGGACCAGACCAGGCTGCACAGGGCTTTCTCTGGGAAAATCTCCAGGCTCTTCTCAGCAGAGCTGCTATTTAGCCCTTCAACCTGCAGCCCGCACTGATAGAAATCAACAACCCATCCCAGGTGCTGGACTTCACATTTTCCATTGCTGAATTTCACGAGGCTCCTGGTGACCCATTCCTGTAGCTTTTCTAGATGCTTCTGAGCAGCAGCCCTTTCATTAAGCCTATCAGTTGCACTCCCTGGTTTGGTGGTGCCCTCAGACTTGGTGAAGGTGCAGTCTGTCTCCTCCTTCAGGTCGCTGGTAGAGATATTGGACAGGATAGATTCCAGGACAACGTCCTGAAAGAACTCCACTGGTAACTGGCCTTCAGTCAGGTGGCCTGGCCTCTAGCCATTACACTTTGATCCTGACAAATCCGCCATTTTTTCACTCATCTAGAATTCATCCATCCAGTATATACCATAACGACTTGGATATGTCAGTGCTGTGAGAAACAACATCAAATACAAGGGTGGAGATGAACTCAAATTCACTAGTGCCATCAAGTGAACAGAGAGTGATATTCAGATTCCTATTTTCTTAACAGGATTAACTGGATTCTGTTCTGTAGACTGGATTTCTTAGGGCAGTCGGAAAACTTATTTATGTTTCAGTACAGTATGTAGTCTTTTTTCTTTACAAAACTTTTGACTGCAGCTGTGTGCATACTGGAAATCAGCTGTCGTCTGGAGGTCCTGTAGAAGAACTTCATATCATCTGTTTCCCTCTTTTCATTAGGTAGTATATATCCTACACTCTGGCTTTGTGCCAAATATCATTATTTATAATAATAAATAACAAGCACATTTCATGAAGAAATACTCCCAACTTTTCCCAAACGCTGAGACCTGTGTACCTCTGTTAAAACCTTGTGGATTTTCCAAGATTTAAATGTCAGTATAACTCATAGCAGAATTTGTTCAGTGACTTCTTGAATATCTGTTGCTTGTAACCTAGCTTTTCTCATGAGTGATTTTTTGCTCTGTTATTTTTCCTAATTAGAAGAAAGTGCTGAGACTCTATCCTGTAGACTATGAGCTACAGGTGTCTCAAATTCTGTAATAAAGGGTAATGCAGGAAGGATCATGTCTCAAGTGCTCCCTGTGGAAGGGAATGTCTCACCTTCTAGCTTCCTCCATCAACACTTTGGAATTTCAAGTTACTGAATTAAAACGGTGTCAGAAATTCACCACCTCTTTCTGAAATTTCAGGTGTAGCAGTTAAAGTATCTAGCACTCTCTTAACACCCTACACTGAAATAATAAAAGCCCTCAGAAACAAATTACTAATCTCACTGAATATTACTAATCTTCTGTCTTTAACATCATGTGGGCCAGAAATTTTTTGTGGCGTTTCGTCTGCCGGATAGTTACACCACATGACATCCCTCTGTACAATTTACAAATGTTTATATATATTGCGTGAATTGTTATGTAAATAAAAACTAACTCCACAGCATTATCATGATTTATAAAACTTATACTGGGATTTAGAAGCCTATTTTGCAGCTTTGTGTGCCTGCACAATTTTCAGTGCAGTACAAAATGGGACTAGAATTGAGTTTGATTTGTGCTAGCACAGATCAGCTACAGGCTAACTTCTGTCCAAGAAAATAAAGCAGCTGTCAGAGTAAGAAAACAGCTCAGAGTCAAAGCCTTGCTATTAAAAAGCTGATCTTCATGCTTCCGTTTTCAGCCCCACCACTCTACATTGGGAGGCAGTGTAGCACAAGATAGATATTACTATTTTACCTTCTTGGTATCTTAGACCAAGCTACTAGAGAGAGAAACCAGTAAAAGTGAGAGGGAGCTAAGCTATCAAGCCACAAACTTTGCTTCTTACAGCACTCTGGCTTTTTTCATGGTGGTCTCTTGTTCCAGCTCAAACCAGGCTGCAGATGAATCTTTTTGTCAATTTGTTTATGCCCTGCATGCTGATGCAGATAGTATAAGCACTTCCAATGTACATTGCTTCTAACGAGATTTAAAAAAATGTGATTTAGAGATTCATAGAGAAGGGGAATAAGTGACTCAGTAAGGGTGGATGAAAGGCAGCATAAACAGATGCTTACAGCAAGACAACTGATTGAGTGCATGGAGCTTTGTATGGCAGTGGGGCCTGTTTTTCTTTAGGCACCCTAAAATTCTTAGCACAGTCTAAATGTGAAAAGCAATGCTGACACTTAATAATGTTGTCCTATGGCTTAGCTGTATGCAGTGTAAGGCAAACATTAAACATGTTCTTTGGCACCCTGATGTTACTGTCCCATATCCCCAGGATGAGGTAAATTTAAAGACTTCATCTCATTGGCAAAGAAAACAGATGGGCTACATGGGAACTTGTGAATTATGCTTGTTCAGTGTTTCCTTAAGACCGATTGGACTAAAAACTGTGCTGCAAGCCTTTACGGTGTGACCTCATGCATAGCCAAGGTTTGGTCATTTCATGTTTTGTTGAATTTCACTCTGGAAAGCTCATGCTGTGATTTGATGCTCTGACCATTTGAATGCTGGGTTTTTCCCCCCCTTCTTGTCAAATCACATGGAGTAATTCCTGAATTTTGCAATGGTTGTGAGAAAATAAATGTATTCAAAGGGCCAGATATGTTAGGAACTGGCAGGGTTCCATTGACTTGCTGGGGTTACGCCGTCCCAGCATTCATAAAGGTCAGATGGTTACAGACTAGTGAGAGTAACATGACATTTAGGGCTTTGGCCATATTCCAGTTTCATGTGGTCAGCTTTGCTTTTTTTCAGAATTTGGGGTTTATTGGCTTATATCTAATTGCCCTTTGTAAATATTCCAAATAATCTTTTAAAATGTGGCCTACTTAGATAGCAAACCAGAACACTTGGCTTGCCAAAATGTGTCTGTGCTTTAGTCTTATAACACAATGACTTTGTACAGAGTCCTTCCTCCATAATTTTGCACATGTAGCTTTTATAGTGTCTTGTATTTGTGAATACTAGCCTCACAAGTGTGTGAGCAAAATGGAAGGTCCACCAACAGAAATCAGTAGTTGTCATGCAAATGGAAACAGTGAGATGCTTGTGAACCATCAGCCAGGTTAACTAATTGAGGATACAAAAAAAATGAAGAAAAACATTCAAAGGAAGATTCTTACAGCTACTTAGATTCTTGGTGACAGTTCTGAGACTGCAGATGAAGATTTTCTCTGACTTCATCTGAAATTACAGATAGAGAGAGTCAGAACGTTATGACATTCTACAGGACAACAGCACCTCTCTTAAGGGCCTCAGTTTCTTGAAGATGAGGACAAAAATTACTTAGACTAAATTTGGCTTGTCACAAGTGTCAGAGTGGCTCACCCTTCCGCGATTTCATTCATCTGCCAGGGTAAAACAGCTTTTGGATTCAGTAGCTGCGACAGAACAAAACTAATGATGATTATTTGTATAATCTAAAAGCACTTTCTCCTCCTTTCATTTGGGAACACTTGCACTCTCTCTTTCTCTCTGTCCCTGAGTTCAGCTGAATAGCAGCCAAACTACATCACTCAGTTATCTCATTAGTCTTTTATAAAGGGCAAGACAAACAAGTGAGCAACGCTGAAGTATGAAGGGCTTAATTTCGGGGCGGGGGGAAGGGTTTCTCTGTGCTCGGAGACAGAGTTGAAAAAACTGACCTTTAAATTAATCTGAAAAACACAAGAAAAATATATTTAATATTCCTGACTACAACATGAACAGGAACAGAAAAAAATTATTTAGTTTTTTTCCTCAGAGCTATATTAGTAGAGTAGCAGAAAATAATGCATAGAATTTTTAAAGTTCATAAATACATTTGGAGTAGAGTTTTCTGGGAAATGGTATGTCTGACTCCTTGTGTAAGGCAATCTTGTGAAGCTTTCTCAGTAGCTTCTATGTCCAAAGTCATAACTTCTGACTTTTCCTCCTAGGCTCTGTAAGATTAACTAGATAGTGAGATCTCAAAAAATGTAAATACAAATCTGTCTTCATCTTTCAAAATTTAAATACAGATACAACTCTTACTATTTCAGGAGTTTTGTTTTACTAATCTCATCAAAAACACAGCAGCAAAACTATTTTTTTTTTTGCATCTTTTCTCAACAATCTTCCTCTTATATCCCAAGGAAAAGGATATACCACATAAATAACCCAAATACAACCCAGAATCATTCTCACTGGAACTGATCTATTAAAACCCCCCTTTCTTTCAGAATACTTTGGGTAAGATTATGTTGCTGCATCTTTGGTTGATCCCAAATAGTTACCATTATGGTGGAGATTTTGTTGCAAAGGCATCCTGTTTACATCTCAGTTTTGTACCTAGTCTCAACAAAGTTGCTAAAAGACCGTCATCTCCGGGAAAAAAAGAGGTGGGTCCTTTAGGCATAAAAGAATAAAAAGGTGAAGGATGGTGAGTCTTGTGTTATTATGGTCAGTAACTCATGCTCTGTTAATGAAAGTCTATGCTTGCCTGTTGCACATTGAGAATAAGCATGCTTACGTGTTTTGAAGAATACGTATTTTATTATAAAAGGAAAGAAACAACAGTTGTTAATCCTTACATGACATTGTGTGCCTACTTCAAATGGAGATGGACAGTGATGAATTATAGCAGTCTCAAACATCTGAGAGCAGAGACTGATACTTCTTTTTTAGTTCAGCAAAGCAGTCACTAATGAGAAGCAGGCCTTATGGTACATTGCATCATTATAGAAAACTGTAACATGGGTCCTGAGCCCTAAAATACATCAAATACTGAAGTAAAAGTATAAATGGGAATCAAATTCCATCAAACCTTCAAAAATTGTATGTTATGCTGTTGGTTCACTGTTTAGTCTTTTACTTATATGTATATTGTAGTTTGGCAAGAAAGGCAGGAAGAGACCTCTCAGCAGAGATTTGCCATGTGAATTAGTGTTTGACGTCATTGGAAGTAGTGCTGTTTCCATTTCTGATGCAAAACTAGGTTTTTAAAACCTACAGTGTTCCCCATGTGGAGTCCAATCCAAAAGTGATTTATGTGATCTTTATTCTGGAAAGATACAGAGAGGGTAAGTATATGTACCATAATGTATTAGTTATAGAGCAAAGCGGTTGCTCTACGTGCATTGTAACTTTGTCTTCTTATTGCTTCAATACGTTGCAGGTAAGGTACAAATAACGTTTGTATAGTACTGTGTCTGAGGATAGTACTGTGTTTGAGGACACAGACTGCCCTCAGACACAGTACTGGAAGTGCCAAGTGGTTTTTCTGGTCTACAAGTTTATTTAAAAAAAAAAAAGAGAGAGACAACTTGCCATCAGCTGGTTCAGCTACTGCTGTAGCTGTGTGCTTGTTCCCAGTGAGCTGGTAGTTCGGACTAATTGTCAGCTGCACATCTGCAGCAGATGTTGTTGCTCTCTGCTGCCTCCTGCCGCCCCCCACCCACCCTCCCTCCGGGGGGGATGTGACAGGGTATTGGTTTGGTGCCAGGCTTATCAGTAACAGAGGCAAATCGAAATGTGGTTACCCGGAGATAAAAAGCCAGACTCGGTCTTCTCCTGTAATAGGAAGCAGAGGATAAGGAGATGAGCTAAGCACGGAAAAGGAGGCAAAAAATGAGACCTGGAGTATCAGGCTTGCAGGTCCTGCTGCAGGTGTAGAAGTGTAAGGGCTGGGACAACCATCACTGCTCCTAAGTGGAGCTGACTTTGCTCCCTAAAAATAACTTGTCATCCTTGACTGCCCTGAGCAGCAGGGACAGCAGCCAGCCCCCTTCCCAGGGCTCAGCATAGGCAGCGTAGGTTAAAAGTAGCATGGCCTTTCCCCTACCCCACTGAGGTACACAGTCCCTATCTAGCTGCCTACATTCCCTGTCTCCTCCCAGTAACAGTGAACAACATTTAGTGGTGATAGTGGAGCTGAAACCTGGAGGAACCACATTAGGAGAAGGGAGGACAGCCTACGGTGCCTTGCAAAGTGTGCTAAGTGCTTAAGCAGCTGCTTTTGCAATTTCCTACTGAAGTTAAGAAAATAGGGTTGAACTGTGATGTGGCCTAGCGTTCTGCTTTTACAATAAAGATTGATAATTTCTTGGTGTTTTCTGTTCGATAACTTCTTTTAAAGTATTTATCTATACTGTTCCTCAACTGCATGCTGTATATCCACACCCATCGTTTGTCAGCTCTTCTGTACTGCCAGGAGGCTTTCTCAGTTATCCTTTTGCCAGATTGTTTCAGTACAGATGTGTTTCAGAAGTTTTGGTATGAAAGCCTGATGCTCCACACTACTTCGTTGCAGTCTGCCAGGCTGTGAATGGCAGCAATGATGTCACTGATATCAGCATCACGGCACAGAGTGTATAACGATGGTGTAGTTGGAAGTGTTTCCTCTGGGGAGCTCTGTATTTTGTGTCATGATACCTTACTGCAGACTGCAGGGAGGAAGGGAAGCAGTGCTTTTACTCCCTCTCCTTTCTCCCCCATTTAAACTGGTTACCTCTCACCAGCTGGAGGTGGACAGCCCTGCCTGCCTGGTGCCTCCCCAAAGGACGACATCAAACGCTGCCTGTGCCTGGCCATCATGGAGGGAGAAGGGTGCAGAGGGAATGCTTGTTTATCAGAGGCTTGGAAATGGGGGTCAGGATAACTCAGACTTGTCTGTGTGTTAGCGTTCAGCTCTGTTTAATATCAGACAGCTGTACTGCTTGCACAAGGCACAATCTTAGCGGATCAGCTATCTTACTTTACCATGCAGGAAAAGGCCAGCAAGGGTATTTTTTTAAGTGGAAGTGGGGTTCTGCAATTTATAAACAAAAGTTAATCAGAAAACTTGAACAATAATCACTCTGTAAATTGTTTCTTTGTTTTGTTTTTGTTTCAGGGGTTTTTGTATCCTTTTTAGTGCAGGGGTTGTTAATGTCTGGTACTGTGGGCCAAGAAAAAAGGAACAAGCCTGAAAAAACCCACATCCTCTCCTAGGACTAGATTCTTCCTTTGGTTGTGATTCTTACTGCCTTCACTAGATATTGTCCAAGTGGAGCTAAGCACAGAACTTGACCTGCTGATTTTGCAAGCCTAAGTTTAAGTCTCGTATGTGTTCTTATCCAATTAAGCAAACAACTACTTCTACTGTGAGATAAATGGTCTCCACTGAGATGTCCTGAGCCTGTACTTGGCTGCTGCAGCTTTTCTTGTTTCCCACAAAAACCTCTGTCTGACCACTGGGTGTCAGTGAAAGACTGCGAAGTAATTTTCTGTAATTAACTATACAGCAGTTTCTCTCAGGCTTTGTGGGTGTTCTTTAGTTAAGGTGGCCTGGACAATTTCAAGCAAGCCCACTGACACACACCAGGCGTGTATAGTAACCAGGAAAACCAGCTCAGATCAGTAACTTGTTCCTCAATCGCTTCATTATTCTATATGAAATAATTCATACTATCATGAGCAGTTAAGAAATTAAAGAAAAGAAGTTTGTCTTTCTTCTTCAGCATAATACTATCAAGCGGTACAAAGCTGGCATGTTTTACTTTATTCATCCTCCTTGTGCCTTAACCACCAATGCGCAACTGGAGATCCCAGTTCTGAAACGTGCTGTCCTCACGCAATGTGGTCAGTAGGAAAATGCCCTTACAAATGTATGAGAATTCACAGTGCTCTGTATCTTAAAGTGAAATATATTTTTGAGGCTCTGCTCACTTTCACCAAGGGGAAAAAAAATCTGCTGTGGATCCTTCTGCAGACTGGCCTCTTTGACTATCTGATATAAGATAAGACATAAGCTGTAAAGTCAGTGACATTTTTTCTTTTTAAACTGAGGGGAAAAAAGAGTTCAGTTGAATGGAATGGGTAAATACATGCATCCACATAATAGCACCTCTATTTACATATCACATTTGTTTTATGTTGAAATTAATTCCAATTTTCAATATGTCCAAGGTGTAACAGCATTGAACAGGCTGTTGGAAGGAACCTTAAGAGTTTTGGAAACTTGACAGGAAACAAGTAGCCTTTGGGAGCCAGGCAGGTGTCCCAAGCATTGGGGGTTATATAATGGACACATTAATTGTATACTGCCGTGAAAATGATCTGCTGTCAAATAACTGAGGGTTTCAGTGTCAGTCTCCTGCTCCTTCCTTGGGCTTCAGAGTTCTCTGATCATTGAAATAAGTTAAATAATAGCTAAATGCTTGTGATCTGCTGCTCCATGCTGCTGACATGTTCAGGAGAGTACTGCTGCCTTTGTTCAAACTCCACTTGTATTTTAAGGACAGTTTGCAAAATTAATGAGTGTAAAAGACTAGTTTAAAATCATCTATTTTGAAGGTCATTCCTTAGGAAAAAAATCTGCAGCAAATTCTTTGGTCAGAGAAATAATTATATATTTATATATATATAGTATAACTATAAAAGAAGAAAACAAGATATGTGCCAAAAGTTTTCTTTTGCACACTACAAAATGGAATTTCCCTGAATTGCCTTTTTACGTATTTTTACTATTTACAGAGTGGATATTAGAAGGCAGAGATACTTGAGGTCTCACTTGAATCATAATTGTAGTAGGGGAGAGGTGCCCTTCAAGCAAGGATTTTTCTGAACTTAATCTACCGTAAAAAACATCTTAATTTTGTGCGCTGTATGTACACACAACTTGTGTGTTTAAATGAAGGAAAAGTAATAGCTGAGCACTGCTGAATTTCTCCTTCTTTCCCTGTGCTCTGCACAGTGCTTTGCCCTCTGCTCCGGGACCGAGCGGTTGCCGCTAGAGGCCCGTCTGTGCCAGCGGGATGCAGCGGAGACATTTCACAGCTGCTGCCCCTACGGTTGCGGGCTGAAGTTGTGCACATGGAAAAGAGTTGCAAAGTTTCCGTTATTTTCAGTGATGTAACAGCAGGTCTGTAGGTCAAAGACAAAGTTTCTAGGCAACCCAAGTCAAGAGTCAGTGTTATTTCACATGTATTGACAATAACGTACTTCTACTGCAATCAAAACCAGCATTTTTGCTTTACTCTGGAGCTGAAGTGCTCAGCCTGTACCTCCTTAGGTGTTCTAGTGCAATGAACTACATGCTTCAATAGTAAGAATTTCAGTGATATTGAAACATGTTTAGTTGATGCTTGAAAAATCATGCTGTTCTGACTAAAATACTTTTTTTTTTTTTGAGAAGTTTTTATTTTGGCAATGAAATATAGAGATTCTTTACTGTTTTATTGTCATTCGTAGTAGTTAGAATGTTAAATATTTTTCTGCTTTAATAGGATATACTATGGATAGTGTTCTGTGTGTAACATGCTCTCAAATGTTTCAGATCAAAGTCTATAAACTTAATGTCTTTCAACATTAAGGATTACAGATAACCTGGAGCCACTGTGCAGTTACAAAAGCAGTTTTATTAGACCTAAACATTTCACATCATTAATTAGTTTTGTACAGTGGCAGAGTACCAGCACTCTGGCAAACGTGCATATTAAATTTGCAGCCCAGAAAGCTAATATAATTCTTTTTGTAATAGATATAACCTAGGGCTAATATTTCTCCATATATGTAAAATATGATTAATTTAAGTTGCTCAATAACAACATCATAATTTATTATTGTTGTGCATTACCTCAACATATTATCTCTACAATGACTTCAAAGGTGAACTTCCACCCAAGTGAAATATATGAAGGTCCAAGCGTATCAGAAAAATATTCATTGGGAAATATGAATAGGCTTCTCACTTGTGAAATAGTACGGAACACACTTACCATTCTGTCCGATTTTATTCATTTTTAATAAAAGACACCGATACAAAGGAGGAGACTTGTGGACTCGAGCTAAAACTGCAGTTTGAGAGAGCTTGCCCAGTGGCGGGCTCAGCTTAACTTTGTGCCGATAAGAAATTCAGTGTGAAGGACCACCAGCTGCTGGGACCTGGGGAGCAGCACAGGCTGCCTCTGGGAGCACTCGTCCTCCCTCCATGACCCGGCCTGCCCTCCTCAGCAGGCAGGGACACAGGCAGGGTGACTGCAAGGCAGCTGTGGGAGCAGCTTTTCTAGGCAGTGCATTGCTTCACATATTTTTTTGTTTCTGACTTCACAGCGACGTGGCTGCGGGGCACGCTGCCCTCTCCCCAACCACAGGACTGGGGAAACGTGGCTTTGCTGCTGCTGCCTTCTGACTCAGCCCATGTCTCCTCATTTGCGGGGAACGTGGGAGCCTGCTTCTGGCTACGTGTTGGTCTAGCGTCCAGTAAGACGAGATCTCATGCTCTTCCAGGACTGCAGGCACCATGCTTATGTACCTACGTGGGAAAATACTGCGAAAGAAGGCAGCATTAAGACGATTATCAGGAGGACATTTGCTGGGCTGGGTTCCTGCCTAGGTGGGAAGGAATACTACAGGAATCAGGCCAGTAGCGCTACCTGCAGCCACAGTGCAGGTCTGCAGGTACGCCTTGAGGCAATGTCTGAGGTTGCCTCTGCGTCGGTGAGACAGCAAGTGTGTTCTCTTAAGCATAATTCCATGGTAAAGCTGTTGACCACATGGAAAACAGCATCTACAAACTAGAAGAGAATTTTTTCTCTCTGATTTTGTAGGGTTTTACTCATTTCTGTAGGATACTGTTAAATTATATCAGATTTTTCAGGAAGAACCCATTGTTTCCAGAGAAGGAATCACCTCGTGCTATTTTAGACATCTGTGACTGAAGACTTTTACTCTACACTTTATACTGAGGTCAACTATAGAAAAAAATCTAGTCTAGAAATGAGTCACGGGTTTTAACAATGAAGGCAATTAATCACTGGACCACCCTGACATGGCTTGTGGTGGTCTTTTCATCACTAGATTTTTCTAGCAAAGTATAATATTTTTATAAAAGACATGCACTTATTCCAACAAGAATTAATTTGGGAATGTCCTATGACCTGTGCTGTACAGGAGACCAGTCTCAGATACTACAGTGGTCTCTTCTGGCCTTATGATTTATGAATGTATATGTATGCATGTATTTGCTTCAGTAGTTATTTAACATGTTTAATGTTTGTATTTTCAGTCCTTTCTTTCATAAAATTAAACCTTTTGTGGCCACAGCTCTAGTCATGTTTCCCTAAAAGCAAACAGCATAGAAACAATTATTTTCTTTGGCTACTTTGAGGATAAATAAATAAATCTTTTAATTAAATCTAAAGGATTAGTGAATGTAAAAGGGAATAAGAACAAACATGCAAGTAATTTAGAAAGATCAGATATACAGCCAGCTAACTTCAAAACAAAGTATTTACAAAGGCCAAACAAGTGGCTTAAATTTTAAAAGTGCAATTAAAAAAAAAAAAGCAAAACAAAAAAACCCAGCTCTGAACAACTTTCCAATGTTAAATTAATTAAACATTTTTAATTTTGCCATGAAACCTGGGGAATACTAAAACCTGACACAGGCTATAGTCTGCTTTAAATAATACTTTGCTGTTTAGTATAAGTAGTGGAAACTAAATGCAGTTTAATATAAATATATATGTATATACACATGAAGATCCACCTTAGAAAAAAGAGTGAATCTGTCTTCTAGGAAGTAATCTGATAATTTCTGAGGTAAACTTAATATTAATTTGAAAAAAAAAAAAGCCACTAAAAATCCCCAAACCTGTATATCTATAAATGTAAATTCTATAGAGATGACAACCTCTGGCCGATGTGCATGCTTTCCTCCAGGTAAAGAGCAGGCATGGCAAGCAAAAGTTGGGACTAGTCCATAAATGTCTTTTGGGTCAGATGCCTCAATTCCTGAAGCGGGAAGGGGCAACACCTCTCCAGGATGCGATGTATCCATCATATTGCTCTCTCTCCGCAACTGACAGGCTGATTGTAAACCAGATAGCGGGGAGGTTGCTCTGCCATTGCTGAGCTTGATAAACTAAACCTCCCCTGGGAAGTGCCATGAGTATCCAAAGCATGCAGCGCAGCGTCCTGACCTCACATATATTTTCAGAAGCACTTCATGGAGAGACGTGGAGTAGAGGTGGCTCCCTTGGCCTCTGGCAGAGACCCGCTGTCCCTGTGCGCACCCTTGTGCTCACAGGCTTGTGCACAGGCTGCTGCTTGGGAAGAGCAGCGTCCTACTGGGAGGGTTTTAGCCAGGAGCTGCCTGCCGGACTTGGATGCTCAGGTGGTGTAAGATGGGAAATGACACTGACAAGTGACAGTGCTTTCTGGCTGCCTGAGGTTCTGCCTACCACTCAAGAGCACTCAAGGGCTTTCTGTGACATTTATCAACCTCCTTTACTCTTTCAGTGAAGAAAGTTTTTGGCAGTAGGGTGTGGGTCAAGCTTTCAAACCACTCTTCTATGGTTCAGTATTCTGTTTCAATGGAAAAGATCATGTACACCGTAGTTAATACTGCTATATTTACTGATGAGTGGTAGATTGATAGGTAATGTGTATGGACATAGGGAAGCTGTGTTTTCCAGTTTTTCTTGCTCGTTTGCTATCTCTCTATCATTTACTTTCAAGTAAAAGATTAGTGGTATAGTTCAACCACTATGGTATGAAGTTCCTGCTTCTCTAATTGCAGCTGAGGGACTAGGGATAAAGAAGTAATCATGTAGGTTTGGGTAAGGAATAGCTACCTTCTAGCAAGTGATCTTTACCCTGAACTCTGCCATGGCCGCTAAAGATTACTATTAAATGTGTCAAGAAGAAAGTGCAAATTAATATTTCCATCTCAGTAAAACTTACTGGAATAATACTTATGCGTTTTAAGGCTTTAATTTAATCTCATGTGTTGCCAATGTATATACTTATTTATTTCAGAGGAAATAACATCCTCTGAAAGAGAATATTTGGCCAGTAATACAGGCCTGCCTCTGAGAGCAAATCCTCTGAAGGAGCTGCAGATCACAACACCCAGGCAAGCAGCTGCACACAGAAGGGTTATTTTCTTGGGCTTTCTTTTACCTTTTTAATCCTCTTTTCTTTGCAGAATAGTGGGGGTTTTTTTATAGCTACAGAATGGTCCTTTCTTTATAGGATATACAATTGTTTCTTGAAAAAGGATGTTATGGCTGCAAGTTGTCCAGGTCAATTTATAAGTAATATGGATAATGTGTGCTTAAATCTTCTCATCTGATTTGGTAAATTTTCTCTTACCAGGCCACCTGAAATTGGGCTAGTTAATTGGAGGAACTGTTTCCATAGCCTTATTATACACAATGGGGCTGCTGCTTCTCTCTACTGAGGTAGTTTGCACAGATGTGAAGGAATATAGTGGGTCAGCTGTACTTTTTGTATGACATGCAGGTGTAAATACAATAGGAAATGCTTTCACTGACTTTCTCAAACTGCTCAATAGGAAGCCTAGTCACATTAGTTAAATTTAACGTGTCAGTAGTGGCTCTATTTCGCTCAATGGCAGGCAATTGAAACATTTGTTTCAATGTTTGGCATTGAGATTCTAGACCCAGTTATTTCCTTGTTTTATCTTACTCATAAAACTTTGTCCATTCTTTAAGACTGCTTATATTGGTTTCATGGCCATAAGGTTAGCAGCTAGGTTCTCCATGACAACATGGGTGGCATTCAGCTATCTGAACAGCAGAGTGACTTTAGGTGTTCATTAGTGACACTAGATCCCTTCATTCTGAGTAATTCAGTCATTTCTCAGAATAAAGTATTAAAATATGTAATTTTCATACAAATGCTCATTTCTGGGAGAAAACCAACCAAAGAACCAAACCAACCCCAAAGCAATATCATTAGTCCAATCTCAGCTCAGTGTAACTGGAAAAGAGCAGTACATTGCAGAACAGAGGTTCTCAGAATTACGTGGAAACTATACAGAAGCTATCAGGAAAGCTTAAATTAATGATGTCTTGTTGAAAAGTGTCTTTTCTTAGAGTGCACTTACAAACCAACTCACCAAGCTGGAAAATAACAGAACAAGAAGGAAAGATGATAGCCAAAGCTGTTCAGCTGTGGAACAATCCACAAAATACTTTAAATTCACACTTTATCTGACACTTCTCATCTTTGATCCCTGTCTTTGTACATTAACCCCTTTGGGCAGTCATTCATGAACATTTGCAGAGCGAATAAGACAATGTCTGTATGTTTCCAGATTTAAAAGTAATCCATTTCATCTTATTCAAAATGCCATTTTCAGTAGGGATTAGTGATTAGCTTGCTTTATTTTAAAATAAATTTAGATTTATTTAAATAGTGTTTGAATCTGCAGCAGTGATATAATGAAACTAAAGATTATGGCCCGATTTGCTCATTGCATGTGTTCTTTCTTCTTTCAAAAGCATAGAGACCTATATTATTTTAAGTATCCCCTAGTTATTGCTGGACTTTCTGCTGAGAGTCTACTGGATTCCCTCCCTTTAATCAAGTAAACCTAAGTCCTCTTTGTTCCCTTCAATTAAAATGAGATTAATCAGTTTACATTCATTACTTCCTCATGCCAATCCGTTAAAATAAACTACCATTAACTTCATAAACAAAGTAGCTTCTATACCGAGTTTCCTCCACCTTTCCCACAGTAAAGATGGAGCTGGGAGAGGCAGACTACTGCTAGGATTCTCCATCAAGATATGGAAACTGTGAATAGCTAAACAGACCAAAAAGAGCATTCCTAAGGCAGGCTTGTTTCTACTTCGTCGTGGCTAATACTCATCAAAACCAGTGTTAGGAAAAATGTAAATAGGGTTTAAGGTGGAGAGTAGCTCCCCTAAAAAAGACAGCAGTTGCCTCACAGAGCTGCAGCTGAAATCCTATCTTACGCTGCAGGTGAGATTCCTAACGCAGACTCATAGAGGGATGCCCTCCAGTACAATTTATTTGTTTATAACAAAATACAGAACAGGATATTTAAACAAGAATTATAATAATAATAAAAATCTTACTCTACAAATCCCATAAATGTATATCGCACTTGTAAAGATTAAGATTGTGCAAATATTTACTAAGATCTTTTGGGCAGAGTCCGTAAAGACAGCAGTGAGAGAAGAGGAGAAGGAAGCCACTTTACAGAGTGACAAGACATTTGCCATGCCACCTAGAAATTACACTGACTGAAAAGGGTTAATTTCCTTTTTAGCCTGGCAATAAATTTACATATCGCAAACAAGACAATGATGTGCAGGGGGTGACTCATTTATCAATTACTGAAAACTGAAGTGGTTCTTTGGTCAAAAGTGAACATGCTTCCATGCTGGGAGGCAGGCTGCACACGATTTGCTGCTTTCTCAGTGACTTGGGACCCAGCTAAGAGCCGCTGTTTCTGTCAGGGCTGAAATGCACTGAAAAAGCTCTTTCCTCCTGCTTCTGTCTCACATGCCATGTGCTAACAGCGTTCCTGGTATCTGCACAGCACCACTCAACTTCAAAAAGCCAGGCTTTCTCACGTGTCAGTCTCCACCTGCAATCACTGTGGCAGCGCAGGGTGATGCTGCAAGGGAACCGGCATAGAGACCCTTTACGTTTTGCCAAGATGAGCCAGGTTATCTATACAGCACAGCCTTGCACTGTGCAGGGCTGCTTACATGGGCCTGAGGTCAAAAGAGTTAAAGTGAAGCTTCCATGAAGGAATGTAAGCTTTCCCTCTCATCTGACCTGGTGGGGTTGCTGCCCCAATGCAACCATCCCACTGTGGCTTTCAGAGCTAATGCAGCCAGTATCAGCTGGTGCATCTTTCCTTTGTCCTTCACTAATATTTCAGCATTTTTTTTATCATTGTGCACTTTCTTGTGTAAAAAAGTAGATTGTTAAACAGTTTCTGTTAGCTTTTTACTCAGTAATCTCTATGGGGTTATTTCTTTATTGTAACGTAGGGTAGTACCATTTAGTCATGCTCCCATGCTGTGTTATAGTCGGTAAATATGAAACGTTAAACATGCATGGAGCAGTATTAACCTTATAAGCTCCTCTGGGCAAGAATTGCATCCAGCTCTGCTTATTCTAAAAATAACATATTTCTTAAAAGGGATTAAAGTTCCTTGAATGCCATCCTTCCCTGCCAAAGCAAACCCATAAAAGCAAAAAGATGCCAAGCAATGGGACATTTCTTACCGATACCCTCTCACATATTTTCCTTGACAATGACAGATAACATCTTTTCAAGGAATTTTTGCCTTCCTCAGATAAAGAAACAGAGCACACTGAACATGTTAATCACTTTTTCTGGCTATTACAAACCCTGCCTTAAAACCTCAAAAATGCCAGCGAATACCGAGCCCTGACAGATGGTCACAGGCTGTGTGCAGTGTGTTTATCTGAAGGTGAGGTATGAAGTCATATGTATGTGTGTACGTCTGTGATGTATCTTCACTGGGCACTGCATGCTCACCCTTTGAATATCAGCTTTTTGAGTGATAAAGTAGAATATGGAGTTTGCCTGTCTGTGTTCATTGAAAATTGTGTCCCATTAACAATTATTGCGTCCATTTCTTCTCTTCGTGGGTTGCTGTGTTCTGAACTCAGGGTGAAATGTGTGAGCACAGGGATTATTTAAATGCAAAAGGGAGGCCCCAGACAAGATTTAGGCCTTCAGAGTACAAGACAAACTGTTAGAAATTTGTGCAGCCACTAAAGCCCTTAAGTCTTGCTTCTCTTCATGTCTGCTAAAGGTCCGTATGCCTTCTCTGCGAAAAGGTGGAACACTGAGGAAATCCACAACTCATTCCAAAATATATTTTGTTAATATATGCACTATGAACTATCATATCAGGGCATAAACAGAGCACTAAATGGGACTGCCAAAAAAAAGAGCTGCTTTTTATTAACCACTAACAGGACGATTGCCAAAAACAGAAGTCATAACCATATGAGAGAATTTCAGCTCTGCTTTTGTAAATTGATAGCGATATTCTTTTTTCTTTTTAGGCCTTTGTTTCTGTGCGTTTGTAGCACAAATTACTGCACTTCTGTGGTGCTGTGTTCCATACAATGGATCTTCTTGAACCAGAAATGAGAAGAAACTCAGCTTTTTACTGAGAGAGGACTTGTAATGCTCTAGCCTGTCCATATCCCTTGGTTTGCAAATGATTGATATCACTGTGGCTTCAAGCAGTGAAATAATCAGTTATGAAGGAAAATGGTCTCTGTCTAAAGAAACACGGTCTGGAAAGATCAGGGTGTAAATAATACTGTGTTTGTCATCAAGTGTGGCTGGGAAAAGGTCATGTTATGCCAAGATTTACTGTAAATTGTTAGGGAATAGGATGGGTTTCGATTTACAGCTGGAAAGCTTGACAAGGCTTGGAAAACCAAGAGCAGGAAGCCACCCCTAGGGTGCACAGGTGAGGGGTGGCACAGAACAGTGATAAAGATTTTCTCCTGATCAGAAAAGTTTCTGTAAAATCAAGATTTTGTTCTCTTGAGGAAGGAAGTGTGTTATGTTCTCATTTCAATCAACAGTTAAGTTACGGTTATGAGGTAGACTTAAAATGGACAGCAATGTAGTTACTGAAATATTTCCCTGTGGAAGGAGGGAATGTCTTGTAGTGGTGTTAACTGTCTTCAAACACTGTACTAGCTTCATTTTGTTCCATACTTTTAATTGTGTATTCTCCAAATGGTGATGCCTAACTTTCCAGATGTGTTGTCATCCTGAGGAGCAAGGTGTTACTGATAGAATTAAATCCCTGTTCATTCATGTAGAAATTTCTTACCTGCATGCTGAAAATACAACCCATTGCAGGATGTGGAAGCACCATTACCGGACATTACTGCGCGTTGCCATCACTGGCTCACTTTTCTAAACATGCAGGTGAGTCCCATTACACTCAAACAGTAAAGTCTCGAACTGTATTTAAACATTTACTTTGTTTAAAAAAAAAGAAAAGAAAAAAAAAAAATATATATATTACAAACTGCTGTATGAGGGCTTAAGAGAAGTGCTGATAAGACTGACTAAAAAAGATGGTGCTTTTGGGGGATTTTTTTGACCAGTAGCATGATAATTGCCAGATAATTGCCTTGAAATACCTGGTAGATTTTATGAAAACTTGTAACATCATGCACCAGTAATTCAGGTGACCTGTGGTTCTACTGTGCAAAACAGTAGCAAAAGGGGCTAACCCTACACTCAGAATAGATGCAAAGACTTGCCTGTATCGAATGGTATTAATTTAGTCACTCTTTAAACTGTTTTATCACCTCTTTAAGTACCTCTGAAGTTATCAGATACTGTGTAACTGTGATCAGTAGTACAGCTTTTTAATTCTGTCTTATAAAAACCCACTGCCACAGTGAAAATTGGATTCATCTGTATTTAGAAATTTGCCCCTTAATAGAGCCCTGTAGTAAATTGAGAATTTGGCTCATTGGAAATACAACACTAAAACTGGAGACTGTCCAGTTCATTAGAGATACTCAACTCTTACAAGATCGGAGTGCTCTGACCTGTAGATCACAAGTTACTTCTAAATTCAGATTAAAACATAAAGAATATATTAAGCAATCTCAAAACATTAATGCTCCCAATTCAGGAGCCGCTGCAGTCAATTTAGATTTACATTGACTTCAGTAGGTGTAGTTATCAGCCATTAAGACAGAGATTCAACTGTTTAATTAGTATAATACAAGAAAAAAGTTAGTTGTTGCACAAGTTTAACACTGAAGTTATAAATTATGGAAGTATACAGTTCAATGACCACCACTATTGCTACATATGATCATATAAACCCATCTTTAATGGGACATTTATTTTGAGAATGTTTGATCTCTATTTCCTATTTTTATTAGATTTCTGTTTACTGTTTTCTACTTATTTTATTTTACTTATCTTAATATACTTATTGTATTTACTATATTTATTGTATTTACTATATTTATTATTTTTAATCTTTATATGGCCTGCACAATGCTCAAAAATCACCATGTCAACTTTTCAGATACAATGCGCAGATGCTTATCTCCTCATGAGACTTGTGGAATAAACAATCAGCAGTGTTACCTGTGAAAACATAAAAATAATGGGTGTCTGCGGTTTGTATAAGTACCAAACTGCCAACCTGTGTTTTCCTCAGGTATGAGTTCAGTAGAAATGTGATACAAAATAAAGCAGAAAGCTCTTTGTATTGCTGGCTCCAAGCAAGGTGTTACAGCACAAGACACGTTCATGTCAGAGATAGTCACGCTGAGCTCTCTTTATTGTCAGTAGAGCGAAGCAGGGACTTTTAGAGGATTCACCTGACCTGTTTTAAACAGCTACTCAAGTGAGATGAATCATGTTCCATTCTATAGAAACTCTTGATAGGGTCTCTACTAACTAGCTGAGATGCAGGTAATGTAAAACTCCAAAGTTCTTATTATAGTAGAGTACCTTTGCACTTGAAACCCTAGGGTACATATTGCTAAACTGTGGCTCTTGAGTTTTTTTGTTTTTTCACCTTCAAGCCTGGCTCACCTTCATGGTCAACATGATTCAGCTAGAAAGGGACCTCTGTAGCTAGTCCAGTTCAAGCACTTCTGGGTTATCTCAGTTCCTTACTCTAAAAGAAAATTCAGTAACGTCTCCACCTCTACTGTGAGCAGTTTGCAACTTGTAGTGAGTCCTACAGTACTGGTTCCCTCGTCTTCCTCCTTAGAAGACATATATGGCTCCTCACATACCTGTGTTTCCACTATGAAAAGCAGAGAGAGAAAGAGGGAGAATGAAAGAAGCAAAAAAGAAAAAAAAGCAAGGAAGGAAGGAGAGAAGGGAAGAGAGGCCTCAGGGTGTGGTGGTGCGTGCTTAGGTCTCACCTTCACTGGCCTTACAATGTAAATACACTTTCTGGAAATAGCTGAATGGTGAACCTGATCTTGCCATGGGGCTGGAAAGCCACAGCTAAACTATGAACCATTCCCAGAGAGAAGCCTTCCCTTGATCTTTTAGGTTAGGTGGCACTTGTTGGCTGTATGAAGACTTTTGTACGCAGCTCAGAGGGCCAGAGAATCTGGCCACTCCTCGTCTCCTAATGCGTTGAAATCAATGGAAGTTTTGCTTGGGAGCTACAAGTTTGAGCCAATCTAAGATTGTGAATGAAAATGTCTTCTCAAGTGTTTTAGCCATTCTGCTCAATGAAAATGCAAATTTGTTTAGTAAATACAGTCCTTGTGTGCATACTGCTATTTTCTAACTGTTCAAGTAATGAGAGTTTCTCACGATTCTTTTAAATGACTGTATCACAGTTTCTTGTAAGTCAACCTTTTTAGGAAGTGTTTTCTAAGGATTCAGCTTGAATGAAAATATCTTCTGCTGGGGAATACCAAGCCCGAGGCCAACGGGGCATCAGAAACCCTGTCTAGACTGTCTGTGAGGCGTCTTAATGGCATTTCCTAAGTAACAAATCTTTGCTCTTGATCTGATGTGTTCAGGTTTTACTGTGAAACACCACTTTTCCTTAGAGAAGTCAGGCTTTTTTTCTCAATAAATTTTTCCTCAGGGTTAGTTGGTCGCAGGAAAATTTTGGTCAGTCGAGTCTTTGGTGGAAAAGACTTTCTGCTGGAAAAGACTGTCTATTTAAAAAAACTGAGACAATTTTTTCAGCACAGTAAGGCTCACTAAAATATTTTGTTTTAATAATGACATGAATTTTCTATATTTTATATTCATCTGTAGCACTTAGACAAAATTGTATATATTTCCATGCTTTCAGTTTTCATGAAATCACTTATTTGGCCTAGCATAACTTTAAAACTTTCCAGCTTCCATGGATGGAGAGATCATTACAAATTCTTTTCCATTGATTTGGAAAGCATTTTATTAATCCTACAAAAAAAAAAAAAAAAAAGAAAAATCTTCATCTTACAATAGTAAAGCTTTTGGGTTTTTTGCAACTGTAGAATATCTCTCTCTCTCCTCTGTTTTATTCTCTTCACCTCTGTAAAAGTTCCCCAGTTAGCATGGACGATTTAGCACCCAAACCACCTTTCCAGCTGCATAGTGATCTACTAATCTATTTCATTCATTCATAGCGATATCTTGCCCTCCCCAGTGAAACCCCAGATTCCACACAATTCCTGTTTCACATCTCCAGTTTGCGGAATGTAGTCCACTTTGTTCAATAACAACATGCAATTTATTTTTTTTTTCAGCAGAACTATGAGTGTTTTGCACTCAGTGACAGTGTCTATAAATGCAGATATGCGTCTCCCTTTCATTAGGTTGTCTTTCCTTTCCTCTCAGAAAGTGATTTCACCATACGTAATCCAGTGATAAAGCCCTCTCTAGCCAAGGGACGTAGGCAGACTTGAAGACTCCAACTTCCTTTTCAGTAAGTGTGGAGTTTTTGCCCATTTCTTATTACAAAATATCCTATGCTAAAGCGCAATCAAAAGAAGCTTATTAAATTGAATGGGATTTTTTTCCATAGACTTTTCTAGGTTTTGGATCCGTATCCCCAGAAAACCATCTAATAAATTTTAGAATAACTGATAGTCGATGACAAGAGTTTCAAATGCAGGCTCGCCACATTGCTGCCAGCACTGCCTTGAAGAGATAGATGCTATATAAATCTAGGAATAATGAAATCATCCATTTTTTCCAGAGACCAATGCAATCCAGCATTGAAGCCGTGAAACCACATCTGATTCTAGACAAAGGGAATATTAACATACATATGTTTCCAACTATAGGGGTATTTCTTGAATTGTATGTGATTATTCTTGCCTTTCAGCCAGCTTTTTTCAAACTCAGCTTTTCCAAGTGAAGCACTGCACTGCACAGGTGAGAAAAAGCTGATGTAAATATGTTAGAGGTGGTTCATGCAGCCAGACACTGAGGCTTTGCTGATTTCATGTGTTTCTCTGAAATCCAGTGACCTCAGAGGCAGAGTATAGATGTTTTGTTGCTAATACTACTTTGTTCATCAACCTTTGTAATTTTGAGCCATCGGTTTTGTGATACCTGCTTTTCTGAGGTTCATTAGTTTTTATTGGGGTGCTACTTTTATATTCTGAAAATGTTCATTAATAAGAAAATATTTACTCTGAAAGTTCAAATATTTGTGGTTGCATGTAGCAACATACTTGTACACTCAGACAAAAGAAGTCTGACAGCATCATAGAGCTGCGTAAGCTGTTTACAGTGATAAATCTTGCATGTGGGACCAGGGTTCCCATTTTTATACGTAGGAATTCAGGCAAGTGTTATAATAGGGATGTATGAAAATCTGAAAAAAATAAAAACTGAAGATTAAGGATACACTTTTGTTTTAGATTTGATGCTGATCTGTTTTTATGCCTAGTTACTTTGATCTTGAAAAGGTTGCTCACATTCCCAAAATATGTTTGCGGAAGCAGGAGTTCTTCCCAGTAAAAAAAAGTAAAAATGCCCTTGGGAGAGTCAAAAGGCAATTACTACACATCAGTTTTAAGTTGTAAATGTGCACAGCCACACTTGGCAAGTGTCATGTTACAGACAAAATGGAATTTGTGGATTTTATTATCATTTAGGCCCTCATTTTTTGAGAACCTCTGCTCTGCAGCAAGTCAAAAGAGGTGGCTTCTATTACGTGGTGCTGCCATTACCCACAGGTGTGTATTTCATCATTCAGTAGGTGAAAAAAAAAAAAAAAAAGGACACAAGATAAATATGAATGTTGTAGAACCTTTTCATTTTCATTATGATTTTCTGTAGATATTTTTTTTTCCTGTGAATAGAAAGTTTACCAAAACTGACATAAAGATGTTCTTTCATAAGCAAAAGACAGGGCTTGATTTATAACTTGTCCCTCTTTTTTTTTTTTTCTTCATGAATAGTTGTTTACCCATTTTGATGAAATGATCCAGATTTCTATGTACAGCAAAAAAAATGGTCAAATCTTCCCCTGCTAAGTACAACAACCTCACAGAGTTATGGTCCTTAGGTCTCACACAAAGAAAGGGGCAATAGGCTTTGAAGTGACCATGAAGAATGGGGCGGGGGAAGAGCATAAATGAAGACCACATACAGACACTGGGTGGTGCACCAATAGAAGGAATGTAAAAATTGCCCTTTTATCATCATAAGGGTGTAAGCCAAATACTATGATATAGAAAAAATGTGACAATTTTGGAGCACCTGACCTCCTTCAGTTTCCATGGACTGTTACTTTAACAGAGACTTAAAGCAGCAAACATTCATCTTCAGAAGTCCCTGTAATAAGATATGCATCAAACAATGTCAGTTTGAATTAAACTCATGTGACTGAAATCACTGGGTATCTAAATTACATTCTATTAATTTGCTGGACTTGTTTGCATGACCTGTAAAATTTATTTTCATGTAAAATACAGTATAAATGCCATGAAGCCCTTCAAAAGGAGATTAAGTCCATGCTTAACTGTAAATGGTTTTGTGGATTTTAGACAGACCCTACAATATATGTGATTTTAATTTATTTTATGTACTATATGATTATTATAGATTGCTAAAAGAGACCCATCTTTAAGAAAATTAAAAATAAATTAAAAGGTTATTTTCTTAGTTGGTGGCAGACATTCAAAATCTGCTTGTAAATGAGTGTATTTTTAAAACCAAATACAAAGGATCTCTTTAAGTATATGTTTTCTTACCTTGAGGCTCAGACTGAAGTTTTTGTGTATGATTTGTTGATACAAAGGTTAGATCTGGCTTCAAAAATGGCAAAGTATCTTTACGTAAAGTCCAAATACGTCAGTGTTCATACACTACCCCTTTCTAAGACCTTGCAGAACCCAAATCAAAATGTTTATTTAAACCTGTTCCCTCACTTCAGAAAGCCAAAAAAAGAAATACAACAAAATTCAAACTGCAACACCTCAGTTGGATTTTTTTCCATGACGGTCAGGCAAAAAAGCTGTTTCCAACATTTTTACAAGAAACCAGAACTCTTAGCTTATCTTGGTACATGGTATATTTCCATGAAAAACTGCAGCCTCTGTAAATTTTGTTTTATATGTGTGCTCTCTGTTTGTGTATGTATATGTAAAACTTCACACAAGCTACGTGAAAAGATAATGCAGGTACATTGTATGGGAGGTGTGTGGAATGTTTGAATTATGACCAAATGGTCACCATAGTGTAGTTAAGGTTGTTTTCTGTTTATGAAAAAAAATTGTCTAGCTGATTGAAGTTTTCAGAATATAATAGAATTTTTAAAGCAACAGGAAAAAACTCTACTAAGCAATTAGAAGTTCTCCCTCAAAATTTATCAGTTTTAATTTACACTTTTTGAGTCTCCTAGTACTGTAAGGAATGGCTGAATGAAAAAATTTTCTAGGTTATGATTTCTGTCTTCAGTACAAGCTGTGAATGTAGGATCTGTGGCATTGCAACACCTCTTTTCACAAAGGGCTTATTTTCAGGGAAATAATTATATGTATGCAATCCCCCTAAAAGAAATGGAAAATTAGTTAACAAAAATGTGCAGGTTTCGATCAGTTATTCTATCTAACAGATTGAGTACAAGGCCTAAGAAACAATAAAATTAAACATCATCCTATATTCACCTGCCCAAGGAAAGTATCTCACCAACAGTAACCTGTATGTCCCATCTCAGAGCGGTGCAGGGAGGGATAACAATTCTTCAGCAATGTGCTGCAGTCTAGAGCTGTGCACACAGTGTGATGCAACTGAGCAGAAGCAATGATCTATGGGACATCAGCTATTTGTAATGCAGTTAGATAGCAGTAAACTGTATTGTCCCATTACTTTTAAAGGTAATAACATTCTGCTTTTGTCTGTCTTCACAAAACAGATGTTTTTTGGGGGAGTGGTGGCAGTGGTTGGGTTTTTCTAAAGTATTGTAGTGAGGGATATTTTATACTGGTTTTGGATACTGACTCAGGTTTCTTCTGAAGAAAACAAAAAAACATCCCATAGCCTAGATCTAAATCTCATGTTTAGATCTCAAAGTGATGAACAAATGTATTTACTGCTTTGATTTGGACCTGGCTTTATCTGGTACTTTCAGGGAGTATAAAATGTTTCTGCTTTTAGGTATTTGCTAACTTCTTCCAGAGTTGATTTATGTAAATAACTTCTATCCTCCCCTGCCTGGTTTTCCTGGCTGCGTCTGTTCTGTTCCTGTTTTAATTCAGAGTGTAAACTCTTCAGTGCAGGGACTGTTTCCTTGCTGGGTGTTGGTAGAGTGCCTAAGGAACAGAATCATCTTAAATCTGGCCTCTCAGCACTTCTGTAATTCAGAGATAAATCGGAATAAGGTACTAACCTGGGACCTCAGAATCTTTAAATTGTCAATATATACCTCCTAGATACAACATCATGAAAGTACCTAGTCTTATACTCTTATCTGGGTTTGTTTTATCTGTGTCCCAAAACTCTGAGTTTGTGAGCATGACTTCTCTTGGTTCCTTGAATTTGTTGGGATTGAGCATTATCCTGTAAGAAGTCACTATCTCTCTGAAAAGGCCAGCTAAACCACTAAAGTGGGGGCTGTCTTACCCTTCCAGTCCAAATCAGCCCCTTGGATCTTAAACAGGTGAGATACATGGTTGTCAGTCTCAGCTATTGACTGAAAGCTGTTCAATAACTACTACCATAAGCTGCTACTGCAGTGAGCTCTGGGCATGCTGGGGATGCTCATGTCTTCTGGTGGGACAGCAAAGGCCAAAGAGGTGTCCTGAGATGTATTCGACTCCAGAGCCTTATGATACCCTATGGCTAGCTCCTCTGCTGGTACAAAAAATATCTGTGAAAATCAATACACTTCCACCCATTTAAACATTGTGAAATTTGGCCCGCATTTTCCAAAAACTTCTGATATACCAAAAAAGGTTGTCCTCATGCTAGATTTTTAGTGGTATGTCTTTGAGCCTGTGTGCCTTAAGTTTTAAAGTATGTGAAGTTTATTTTCTTGAAAGGAATGCTTATGGTGTATAGTGAAAGCATTTGGCTTCTGACTTCTGGCTTTCATTCCACCAGTTCAATCATGAAGTGGTTAAGTGTTATTTATAGCTCTTAGACATTCTTTAAGGATGAACACATCTACTGAAAAAACAAACAGTCTTGGTGCTCATGGGTAATTTATAGCAATTTTAAAGTTAGGAGAAAACTGTGATCTCATACTACAGGCTAAAAACCTGTCCATTCATTACTGCATGGTAATGGAATTTGGTTGAGAAGTTGACATAATCTGAAGAAGCTGAGATATACAGCATCCAGGTACAACTGAGCAGGGGAAGGCTCAGTTATGTGTCCTAAGAAATTACATAACTTTTCTTGCTCCCATTCTCTAACATTAGACACAAATAGAAGATCAAAAAGACTGTGTGATTTTTTCAGTGCGCAACATGCATTCTTTAATTTAATTTAAAAAATTAATTCCAGCAGTGTTGGAATGTGTCAGTTTACAGAAAGCAGAAACTCAGGGTTTCTTTTCAGTAAGATGATTTTATATTTGAAATCACAGACTGTAGGGTCAGAAAATTATTTTTTTTAATACCGTATTTCATCAACTGTAATTTAAGTACACCTTTACATCATTTTGAGTACACAATAAAATCCAGTCTTGGTCTGATGTCATTAAAAGACAGAGCATGCGTCACCTCTATTATGAAATTGTCTCACTGCTGAGATGCTTCCCTGCCTTGGTTTCAATGTCTGGTTTCAATGCACAGTTACTGGTTTTAATTAGATCTTTCCTCACTAGATTAAAAAGCTTTCCAGGGCATTTAGTAATTTCTTTGCATACTCGTACATTGCAAGTTATCTTCCTGTTTATAAAAGAGTCGACTGAACTTCTCACTTTCTCGTTGTAAGGCATCTTCTCCAACCCTCAATTTCCTTTTGTGGGTTTTTGGGCTTTTTCTTAGTGTTGTGTTTGGGTTTTTTTCCCCCTCTTTTTTTAGCTAAAACTGTTATTCAACATATTTTTTAGACATGTGCACAAGACAGCAGAATTTGTCTAACCATTGCTGTATGCTGAGGTGAAATAATCATTATTTTCTATTTCTTCTCCTCAAGCTGCCAAGGATTGTCTTCACTCACTTTGCCCCTTTCTCTTGTAGTGGCAGGAAACCACAGGTGTTCCACATAGATGGGCAAACAAGGAGTTTAAACAAGGAGTGTATCACTCCCATCCTGCTTTGTCCTTAAAACACATTTTCTTGAAGCCACAGCTCAGTCAATGGCCAAGACTGGCAGATTCCCCCGTTGGCAGTTCCCCCATTTTTTAGGCTGGAGAGAGCCATTCACTGCTAATGGCCCTTTGATTGCTTTTTCCACACTTTCTCGGCTATTTCCTACACTCCAGGCTTCTATGAACAAACGGAGGGTCTAATTCACATTGCCCTTTACAAGCTCGGTGTCCATAAAATGAAATGGAATTATTAACTGGACACATGTGCATTCTGAAACTGTTCCACCCTTAGTTTTAATTTGTCTGTCCCTGTCGCCCCCCCCCGCCTCCTCCCTGTAGCTCCTTTCTGAAGAAGCTCCAAAGTCTCCTCACTTTGCTCTGTCTTATTTTTTCTCTTTAGTGTTTGGTGGATTTATCAAAGAAGGCTGACACTTTCTGGAGAGATTGATTTCAAACAAACAAACATTATGAGCACTACTCTAAATAAAAATATACATAGATACAATTTATTTTGAAAGAAGAATTTCTGAAGAAAATGCTTCTGTTTTAGGCACAGATCATGAAATACACCTAAGCACACAGATAACATCTTCTTTAAAAAGCAATTTTGTTGCCTTCAGTAGATTGCATATACTTTAAACTAAGCACAAGCTTCCATGTTTCCTCTGAAATCTTTAGTTGCTTAACTCTACATTCTAACCTGGACTTCAGTACAGTTGTTCAATAATAGCTATCGGATAATAAATATTATTAGTCAATAGTTATTATACAATAACTATTACAGGATTTTTACAATTACTTTCAGCTTATGGTGATTGTATGAATATAATATTTAGCCAGAGAGCAATATCTTTCTTCATTAACCTTCTTTCTGTATTTAATGATTTCCAAATTAAAATAATACTCTGAGAGTTTTCTTTATGGAATAAAGTTCCTTTTCTTTTTTTTTCTCCTTTTTTTTTTTTTTTTTTCTTTTCACATCTCAGGCAGTGCACTGTGATCTGACAGCACCTTGCTTTTAGAGAAAAATTTTTAAAGAAAAAGTAATGAACATTTTCATCCTGTAGTGAGCCAGCTCTGTTTGCATGACTGGGGCTATAAACTTTATTCAGTTTAACTTAGGGTCATTTTCTGATTTTGTATATAGAGTTTTTAGCATAATGAGGCCTTGTTCTTGTTAGAGTCTCTAAGTACTGTTTTAATCTGAATAATAATAAAAAATACGCTTAGATAATTACATTATTATTTCATGAATCAAAACAGTGTATTTATATGCTCCTAGAAGTCTCATTGTACAATCTTATCATACTTTTTATTATTGCTTATTTGGTGATAAACTCACAGTGGCTAAAAGTGTGATGGTGTGAATACCTGCTATGACTGAGGTCATAAGTCACTGAAGGAAGAAGACATGATCACACATAAAAAGCATATCGAATTATTATGCTACATCTCCAATGTCATGGCTTAACAGCCTCATCCTCTAAGTTACAGTCTCATACTGTAATTTGTAGAACATAATTTAGGTGGGAATCAATAAGAAGTTATGTTGCTTAGCACTTCCCACAAATGACATATATCGATATCATTAATATTTCTTGTTTGAGCTGGGGACTGCCTTTGAAATTACACAAGGTTCCTAATTCTCTGAGGTTTTGATTCTTTGGATTTTCCAACTTCAAACTAACCTACTGACACATGACAACACAATTACACAGATTATTATGAATGGAATACTACCTAAGTCTTGATGTTGCGTTTGCATCTCCTACGATATGAAAATACCACTGATATTTTGATATCCTGATTAACATTAAAATTAAGTTTTGACCTCTTAGATTTGTTGCTGATAATGGTTTAAATCTCTTTCTGATTTGTAATGAGCAAATACGGGGAAGTATTCAGAGATTTTTAGAAAGAATAAAGTTCTCCATTTCAAACTATGCCACTTGGAAAGGACCCTCAAAGGATACATTTTACCAGTGATGATGCACTAAATTGTATTTTGTTTCAATTATCAACCTTTTGTTATTGAAATACAAATAAACCTTTGAAGGGAGAAGAGATGTCCTGTTCTGAACAATAGTATAGCACTATCTCTTTCATATCCTCCTCTGAATTACTTCCATTAAAGCTATCTGTTTTGTTCATCTTGGAATGGTGGGATCTATCTGAGGTAAATAAAATGACCTGTTTTACCACTACTCTTTTTTCCTTTCATTCAAAGTGTCTGAGGGAATTTTAATTACCCTTTGCATTAATGTGCAGAGATTCCATTTACAAGAGAAGGTACAAACTTATCTATTTATATTATACAGGCATGCAGGTACTGTACGTTTTGTAGCTATTATGGTCTCAAAGGAGGGCACCAGGATTCACTTCAGTGCTTCAGAATCCTTTTATAATCTCTTTGGCCTGTGCAGCAGGTTTGGTGCTACTAAACAGATTGTATGAGGTGTCCGTGCTCACTGGTAGCCTGTGCTAAGCTGCATCTTCAGCTGTTGATAGGTTGATTCTGGATCTGATTATCAGTTTGGAAAAAGTGTCATGAACTGCTTTCTGAAAGAGACTCTCCCTTTCATGTGATCTGCTGAAACTTAAATTCTGTTCATTCGTTAATTACTTCAGTGAGAAATCATTTGAACAGCACAGCCAATACTGACAGGTAGCTGAAAATGCTTGCACTCAGGAATCTCGTGTGGCCTTGACAGGCTTATGTGGTCAATGAGAGAGCTCACTAAACTAAAAATAAATGAAGTTGCTACGTTCCTGTGCTGCTGTAGGGTTATGACACTCTCAAGTCGTGCAAAAAACACTCCTGCCAGCTGGAGAAGTTCCCTCACACACATGTGCAGAGCCAAGGAGAGGTATTCTGACCAGGGTTGAAGATTTTTGGTGTGTTGATTACATGTCCAGTAAGACATTGACAATGATGGCCTAGCTACAGTAGATGCATGGTCAGTATAGCTGACCAATATATTCTGAGGAGGTCACGTTTCTAAATGAAGGGAGGAAAGAGGTGTCTTTGTCAAGACAGTGCTCTAGGGGAACCCAAAAGTCATGTTTCACTGCATACAGTTTAGCTGGACATTTTCTCTACTCTTTTAACTGAAAACGGAGAGTGATGAAACACCTGCACAAAGGAAGCTGTGAGTTTCTTTGGATATGTTTGATTTTTACATCCATGTATATAACTGATATCTGTACTCAATGGAACCTGGCATCAGTTCGCAGTCACTGAGAGCCAGGCAGATCCCCTGGCTAAAGTCTGACTCCATATGGAGGCAATATATAGACAAAACAAGAACATCCTCAGCTAGGGATGGTCTAAGCAAAGAGTGACTTCAGTAGGGCAGCACCTCAGTTACAAGTGATGGTATGGAATTACCTGATAAAAGCAGCTTGTAGCATGTTGTCCTGTAAAAGCACTGGTCAGGCTTGACTAGGTGTGGGGTTCCCTCAGCTAGAATAAACTCAGCAGGGTAACAATCAGTTATTCAGAAAATAGCTATTCACAGTTTATTTCAGAACAATATGCTAAATGATATGAAAGATGTGGAGGAACTGACTCATGACAAATTATGTGAAGAGAACATCCACTAGAAATTATGCATAACTTAGTGATAGTTTTCTTGACTGATAATTGTAAATAAGAACATAGTGTAAGAATGCACATGCCAGAACAACTCAATGATCCTTGTAAACTGGTATATTGCCTCTGGTAGTGTTGCATAGCTAAATATTTACAGAAAGATGATCTGGAGACATAATTATAATAACTACCCATATAAGACTGAATTCTGCCATTGTAGGTTATAGTGAATAGCAGCATACCTCTGTGAGTAGTCTGTCTAGTTCTAAATATGTAGTGCTGTGCAATGCAAGAGCGATAGTTTTGCAGGAGAGGGAAAGGAAATACCTTTATGACCTCATATTATCCATTTATACTCTGAGTCATTAAAATGATTGCTTCTTATAAAAGTTATCTTTGCTAGTAGAGGAATACGTGGGCAAATACTCCCTCTGACAATCAGTGTGCTTTGGATCAGACTCAAAACATACATATTATTCAAACTTAACTTTCCTTGACTCCTACTGAATTATTTGTCCCCCAAAGAAAACATCTGACTCTCCATAAAACTGCAGTCAATGGTGAAATTCCTGTCAAGTACTGCAGGTCCAACGTGCTCCTCAGGTTAATTGTAAATTACAGCGTAATGTGTTTATGCAAAAATAAGATTCTGTTCCAGTAGTTTTCAACCAGTGGCCCACCAGTGAATAGGGAACAAGAGTCTATTGTCAATAGGTTAAATTTATTACACAGTGTCCCTTCCATCAATGAAAAAAATTAGATCTACAAAACAAAAAATGATTCAACAACACTCCACTGTGTCCAAACATGCAGCATCTAAACAAGTTGCCTTACTGCTTGTAGGTTTCAATTGTAGAGTAACTTTATTCTTGACCATGTGAGTTATTTTCTGTAAATGTTAAGGGCCTCACTAAGGGAAAAAGAAGAGGAATGGAAGAGAAGTATGAAGAACAGATGAATTTCATAAAGCTATGCTTCACTTGATGCCCACATGTCTAGGTTTTCTTTCTATGGAAATGAAGTTACAGTAGGGGGATGATTCATAACAGGGTCTCACTCTGATGTGGCAGTAGGGATGTGGCAGGACTGTATTCCCTGATCAAGGGAGTAGGAATTACTTCCAGGTCCTGCAATTTAGATTTAGAAGAAAATGTATCGTGCTATAACAGTTAAGACAGTGAACTCCATCATTTCATCCAGTTTAATCCACTTTTGCTCAAATACTTTGGTGGCTAATCTGATTCAGACAGTGTGTCATTCTATTTCTCAATAATTTTATTTCAGTTAACCACATTTTGCTAGTCGGTATTTGTTTTTGCAACCATAGTGATGAAATATGTTTATTGGCTATGGATAGAAGAATTCTAAGCAGGTGTCTAGCTTTGTCAAATTTCAGTAATTCAGAACATCTCCCATCCATGCTACTAATAACTGAAATTTAAACACTATAACCCTTTGTTTCTCTGATATCAAATCATAAATCTCTCAATTTAAAATTGGCGAAGAAGATATGAGAATATTTATCTACAGTTCAATATCTTTTTCAGTATTTTGCTATTAATTTTGTCTGATTTTTTAGAAGATTGTTGTCAGTTAGTAAATAACTAGTTTGTCTCTGCTGGTCATATCTCCATTTGATTTGGTGTCTTTTGGTATAGGATGGTATCAGTGTAACCTGTTTAGATATTGTTATGAGAGTGACATGTGACACTTAGTGACACTGACGATTGATACCTAGGATATATTTGTTGGTTAATTTTTAAGCTGGTATTGTCCTTCAGTGCTGTTGAAAATACCCTTGTAACCAAAGTATTCTCAGGTTCAGAGATAGTTACTTTCATTTCAGAAAACAATTATCTCCTATCTTGTGTTGCAGCAGAGGTCAAAAAGGAGCACCTATTTGGCTTTTATTTTTCAATCTGAAAACATGGGGTTTGTCATTCTTTGGTTATATCTCTTTCTACCTCCCTTTACTTTTTCCCAAATAATCATAAAACCATGAAAAGTGGTTAACATTTGTCTTAGCCATGTTAGTGTTGCAAAATGTATAAAATACACTTTTAAAAACTGATAAAGAACTGTGTTACCTTTAAACTGTGTTGCAGAGGAGAGAACATTTAGCTCCACTCCTGCACATATACATAATCGAACCACCCACAAAGTGTTTAGACACAGAGAGTATTCATAAATCCATAATAATGATCTTTCGGAATTCTTTCTTATTCCCATAATGTACACTGGAGGTGTTTGGATCAAAAGGAATTAATTTAAGGGAAAAAAATAAAAATCATTACTGTATTGCATAATTTCCTTCCCCTTTCCCCCTTCCCCCCCACCCCTACAGATTAGTATCATGCTTGTCCTTCTGATTCTGACAGAGACTGTTTTATTTAGGTACCTGTTGGTGTTTTAGATTATTTTCTTCCTGAAACACTAAATGTGGTTTATTAATATTTAAGAAATTTAAACTTTTCCCAGGTACTGGCAACATTCATGGTTCACCACATCAACTATTTACCCAAAGTGTTGTGTTTATTGGTATTTCTTAGACTTGTTCTTATGACAGCCTGCATGGTTTTGCTAGTAAATACTGTCATGATGGTGATCATGGCTTTTAAATCTCTGTTAGCATATCAAATGGTGTTTGTGCCTGTACTGGGGCTTGGAACACCTCCATTCTAAACTCTTTCCATTTTGAAAACTGGCTATTTATTTGTACTCTGTTTTTCATATGACTTAATCAGCTTTTAATCTATAACAGCATTCCACCCCATGGCTACAAATATTTTGAGCTGCCTCAAGTGGAAATGTCCATATAATCAAAATTCTAGATATTTAATATCTCTCTTGCCTTCAGCAGCCTTTCTCAATAACATTCCCGCTGACAGAAATTTGGCCTAAGACCAGAAATAGATACTGAATTCTCAGAAGGAAATCTGTATTAAAAAAGAGGAAGCTGTGCAGCAGAGATCATCTTACTGATATGTTTATCTTATAATGCTTCTTTATTTCCCTTTGACTCTCCTACTTCATTATAAAAAGTTCAGAATAGAGACTATAACCTCTTTATGTATTTCTGAGCAAAACTCTGCAAAACTACAAAGTAATAGGTATATATTATGAAACTAACCCATAGCTAGTAGAAAGCAGTAAGTGAATACACAGGAGTCTGTGTACGCAAAAGTCTATAGGTAATATCTTTTAAAAGCAAACTAGCAGTTAGTATTAGTGACACACACATCAACACTTGTTAGTATATATTATCAATGAATTTTATTTAACAAATTCTTAAGTTATAGTCACTTAGTCCATGTCCCTTTTCTGGACAAGATAATAAGACACTAATTATAAATATTCTTGATGTTTAATATTCTCAGAGTGCAGTTTTTATTGAGTAAATATTGGTTACATGATTGAACAGTTCATCCTTATGGGACATGGCATATTGGATTAATACAGGAATATTTTTAATTCCCTGATTCATATTTGAAAAATTTTCCTGCTTAAAAGGATTTTAATTTATTTGAGGCTATTTTATATTTATGAACAAATCAAAACAAGAGATGCTGGAATCTTGGTGTTCAGAGGGGGAAAAAAATCTAAATGACAACATTTGGAAGCACATTTGAAAGCAGAGGCATCTGTGTTTGAACTTGATCATCTCGATATGAACATTGACTAAATAGTCTTCAGCAGATATATATACACACACACACATACATATATATAGGTATATATGAAGGTCATCTAATTTCCTTTAGCTTAACTCTACTGTGTATAAAGGAAATCAGCAAAGAAAAAGTTATTTGGAATAGAATTATCTTAATGATTAATTATTTGATATGATTGGCTATTCACCTATACAAATGACACAGTGGAAACTGACATGGAAATGGGCTGTACAACTGCCAGATATGGCAGGGACAAAAGTAAGATTGTCTAACCAGTGTGAAAGTACCATGAACTCCTAAAATGTTTCAGAAGTGTTAATGTATTGGTAGCATTTCTGAATTTCTAACTGCTATATTATCATCAGTGTACATATAAGTGTCTTATCACAGCATCAGATCAGCATTTCGGAAAGCCCTGACTACCTTTTAACCAGGTGGGGAGAAATGAGAGGTAGGCTCTTATTTATGTCTAAATATTTTTACAGTGGGTATCCACAGCTGGCACTCTTGCTTCTGGTCCTTCATCTTAGCCATTTCAGCTCTGTTTTCAGTTGTTTTATTTATCTTTTCCTAAGCAGATAATGAAATGGATCTAGACTTGGAACAGTGGCTGATTATAATTTCAGCTTGGTTTCAATTTTTGGCAGCTAAATCTGAAGACTTTTGGGAACCTTAAAAAATATACACAAGGGAGGCTACTAAAATCATTAGTCATTTGGGAAACATCCCTTTTTCCCTACCACATATAATGAAACAATGAATAACATGGACATAACTATCAGTGATGCAAATTGTTGTCACTGCATTGAAGCTGATGATGAGACAATAACTTAAATTTATGACCTGAACTGTTGTTCATCTCAGTTTCCCATAAGTAGATATATTAAAAATCTTGTTAGAAGACATTGAATTTAAAATAGGAATGACTTGTGCACATGGAATTGACTGTAGCATATTGAAGAAACTACATTTGTTATTAAAATTTCATTGGAAAGATAAGATGCCAGTAAAATGACTGGAAGAATATAATTTTCTTTCTCCCCAGAAATATTATGAAACACTTAGAGTGTAACAGTCCACTTGGTAGATCCCTAAAGCATAATTTCCTTTCCCTGTCTCTTTACAGTTCATTCCATTCCAAGTACTGCATGCTTCTTTTATTTATTTTCCTTTTATACCATAAAACTTGACTGTCACTGGTTATATTTTGTTAGGATACAAAATAGCCCATTCAGCAATTGTTTTGCATTCACACCTTGCATTTCAAAAGAGGGAAAGAAGTTACAGAAGAAAGTGCATCTGAGGACAGGCAATATAATCTGTCTTACTTGTATTGTATTTGACTCTATGGAAACTAACTGGCACTATTAATGAAGTAAGCTGCACTTCATCCTAAGTAAAGATGGCACAATTTGAGTACTTTTAAAAGAGAGAGAAATGAAACTGGATAGATTTTACTTATGAACACAGCATTTTGAAGGTAGAGGCTAAAGTAGATTTTCCTCTAGTTTTGAAAAATATTTAGTCTGGAAAATATGATAGACAGATCATTTCCTATCTCAGGCAGTGCCATCCTTAAGGTATGCTGAAAACTCTTTCCAGTGCTTATCTCCCTGAATCATAAAAAAGATTGTCATGACATATAAGAAAGTATCAGCTTAGACATCAAAACTGGAAACCAGTATGATCCCTATGTCCTTTATATTAAAACTGCATATCTTTATCTGAGGGAAAGTGTTATACACCTTTTCTATTTTCTACTGAGCAGTTACCAAGAAATTCTTTATTTATTGCATTGATTTAAAGGCCTAACAGATTTTTATAGACAGGTTCCTACTGACTGTTGGCTGTGTCCAGAAACCGCAGAACTTTACAAGTGGTAATACAAAGTATACAAATGATGCAAGCTGATGGGGGTTATAGGACACTCTGACTCATCACCTGTAATTGCGTATCTCCCAGAAAGTCCAGAGAGTTGCTGGAGACAACTCGAATTTGTGCTAAGGTGACAGTACCAAGTCCTCCTGGCATTCAGAGTAGAGGGCCAGAAGTGTGAACATCTCGTATAACAACCCCGTTTCTGCTAGTGACTAATAAAATGAACACAGACCAGTCATTTGATCTTTTAAACTTAGTTTGCATTGACACAAAATAAGGCAAATGTATGTGTGTGTAGATACAGATACAAATGAAGATATATGGATGAAGTTGAAAGGTTTGGGTTCTTGGAGTCTTTTGCTTTTGGGGGCAGGGGGGAGAACAAACTCCTTAAAATCTTTTGTGATCAGGCTTACATTTATCAGTGAAATGAACATCCGTTTTAATGCTGTACCAGCCTCTCGAGCAATTTCCCCAGTAATGTAGCAGTAGTCTATCTATGTTGGGTGGAACTGGCTCTGTTAATGCAAAGCTCCATTACACTTTTCTTCAAAGTAAAACTGCTGTTATTTTTGTTGGCTGCAATAAGACCCCAGCAATACCTGCTGTCATGTGTTTGTTTGGTTTTTTTTCTTCTTTTTCACAGAAACTTAATTAACTGAAGTTGGAAGAAAGATTTAACTAGTAAGCTAACATCCTTGCATTACTAGACGTATACTACTATGAATGACTGATAGGACCAGTCTGGGGCAATGATGCTGATCCAGTGATTACTAACACATTTGAAAATGCTACTTTCAATTTGTACTATTAACAGTGGTAGTGCAATTGGATGAATTCCTGAAGGCTTACCACAGTATAGGTAAGAGATATATTTGGTCCTTATGATCCTTATCTTTTCACTTAAAGAGAGAGAGAATGTTGAGCAGCAATCTAAGTATCAACAATAAAGCTAGTTTTTGTGGGACTTTATCAAGTAAGATTTTTTTCATGATCTTCATGATTTTTTATGTTATTGGACAGTATGACACCTTCCATCAGGATTATATTTAGGGTAACTCATAGTATGAAATGGCCCTGAGGTAGAAGTCTCATCCATGTCCCCAACTACATCAGCACCAGCAAGGGACAGGCAGTTTCTCTGTATGGCAGACACCTGGCAAAGGCTGAGTGGTGGTGCTGGGTATGAGCCCGTGCACCAGCACCTCTGATGGGACTATGGCATGCTTGTGATGTGGGCGGTCAGTGAGGTGCAAATGGGAGGAGCTGTCCATGATGGCTGAGATGTAATGGTGTGAACCTTATGTTATGTCACACTCTCGCTGATGTCCGCTGCCAGCCCACTGCCTGGGCTAGTGCACTATTCTGGGGCAACTCTCCAAGGCAGGTAATACGAGAACAAAAGGGCACTTGTTCCTGTTCTGGAACTGGCTCCTGAAAGTGTTAGTTCCTGCCATCAGCACAGATGTCATCTGTCACATGAGGGTCACTTCATCTTTCTAGTTCTACCTGTCTGTTTCTTTACACCACCACCATTGTGTGGAGGACATAGAATCCATTAAGTAATAGTGCTTATACTCTGGTTCACATGTGTATAGGTAGAATCTATATGTCTGCAAGTTTTTCAGTGCTACATATGCATAAGGAGTCTTATAGTTAGCATTCATTAATATGTTCTGTGATAAACTTCTAGCATACCATGCTCTGTTCTCTGTCAGCATTTAATTCTTCCTATTTGTCTCACCTTTGAGCAAGGAATGCTATTAAACTCCGTTCTTTATGGCAGATTTCTGTGTTTTGAGCACCTGCCATCCATCCTACTTTGTATTGCAGCTATGTCTTGACATTGTTTAATATGATAGCAATCTATTTTTTTGATCCTTGGCAGGAACAGCTGTTCTGTATTATACAGAGAGAGGTAGCAATTCAAATGGTTATTCTATCTTTGATTTGTAGCTTTGTTTTAGAGGCACTTCATTCACCTCATCAGTTCACTTGCTCCTAATTAATCTGTTAGAATCATCAGCAAAGGATTTCCCTTATTAATGTATCTCATATGTGTGTTTTATGGCTGGTATTAGTGCTATCACGATCATGGAGGTAAAAGATTATGTCTGTCTTCTATGGACATTTAGTTTGCCTCATCCATTTTATGAGTGGCTTTTATCTTACTCTCAGCTGGCCTGAAGGCCTGATAGCACGATGTAACAAATGACTGCACACACAGTGTTAGTGCTTCTAGTCCTTTGTCATGTGGCTAATTTGGTATGTTCTAGTCAAGCAAAACTTAAAGAACTCCAGAGTGCTTTGTTTAAGCAAATTCTGTAATGTTGAATTGATAAAAAAATGCAACTCAGAAGAATTTTGGATTTAGTCACGTACCATGATAGACGAGTGCAACAGCGCTAGCATAGTCAGATTCTCAGGAGTAGATAAATGCTGTAGCTAAGTTTGCTGAAGAGAGATGAATTTCGCCTCTTTATGCATAAGCATTATGTACTGTTTTGATTACTGATAATATATAGATTTTGCACTTTATTTTTAATTTTTTTTTCCACTGGGAGGAAAGAATGAAAACATTTTGTCTTCTACTTCTGCATCAAGATCCTTACTAGTGGCAGGACTGAAATCCTTACAGCTACAATTGCAGATATAGAAGCTTCTATTTATATCACCCATAATATATCTCTCTATATAGATTTATTATGAGTTGTTCTTATACATGACTATTCTAAAAAAAGAAAACTTGTAGGGTTAGATCATAAATCATTATAAATGATATATTGACGAGATTCTTTGACTGCATGCCAAGACACTAAAAAACAATTATCACCAACGAGTGGATGGAGGAAATGTGTTGTGTCTGTATGTGTGAGTCAGAGCAAAGCTGTTTTAACCAGGTTGGGTTTTCTCAATCAGTTCATTGTCATTAATGCATTATTAATTCAGAGTATTATCATTAGAATGTGGAGTCCAGTTATGGAAAAGAAGGCAGCGTCCATGCAATACATGACTGGTCAAGAAGATAAGTTTTCAAGGATCATTATAAGTAATGTAAATAGTCATATACATTTTCACAGTATTTTTTGTTTCTCATATTTTATATAATCATGTCAGCATTAACAATGAAACTCACTGCAATAAAACAACAGAATTAGTTTTAACCAATAGAGTCTCCAAGAGTCAAAAACAAATACTCCATTAAAATACGTAATAAAGTGAAACTGTGGAGGAAGAGAGGCTCAAATTAGAGGCTAAATTTAAGAGCTGATGTGTTCTTATGTCAGCCTCAATAGATCTGCAGTGTATGGAACGTCCTGCATTTTAAATACCGGTTTTGTTTTATCCATCGTGAGTGAAGTCTTACTTACATTAAGGTGGAAAAATAGTATATGCAAATTTTGAAAAGTATAAGTAAAATACCAGCCTTAATCCCAGATTAGAATTCATAAAGTCCCACTCTTGTGTTTGGCCTGTTTCCTGCTGACATCACTTGGCCTGTATGGAGGTAAATGAGGTGATGCAAGACTGGAGTTTAACTGGGAAACTAGACCTAACAGCCGTACTTTAAGAATGTTCATATTTTTTAAAATGACATGGGACTTTTTCAATGTTGAACAATTGTTTACAGCAGAATAATCTTTGGGGGTTCCCTGGCAAAGGGTAATATTTTCTTTTTCAATAACATATTAAAAATCATTAGAAGTGAGAAAGGTAGCTGGTTAATGGATGATGATAGAATTGTAGTTTCCTCTCTTCTGTAGTAAGAAATATTAGGTGAATGGTAACTACTGAACTGAGAGAGTTTGTTAATGTGAATAAAAGCACAGCTTTTACCAAGATTCAGAATTTTGTGCAGAAACTATGCCAATATTCTTTATACCTACATATAAATATAATCATTTGGAAGGTGATTATTTTACTGAAAAATGTGTTGGAAGCATCTGCAATGTGTTGCCATAGCACCTAGACAACTTAGAATAATTTCCTGATCACAAAGAGCAAAAGTGGCAGGAGGAACTTGTCATACCTTTTCTGCAATTTCCAGGCTTATCAGGCAGCCGAACTACTTGTGTGTGCAGGGATCATTTGAGAGGCTTTTCTGTGCCCATCATTCACACTTAATAGAGAAAAGGAAAGCATTTAACATTTTTAAATCTTAGTAATTGCAGTAGGTGATGTGCATACATGATACCATGGTAATGACATGCTACTGGATTAAAAGACTGGAAACATAAGATCTGTGAAATAGTTCAGTGTTTGTAGAAACATCTTTATGTGCAGACCAAAAATGTGATTTTTTTCCTGTGGAAAAATACAATGAAAAATGTCATGTATAGGTTGCTTATAAACACCAGACTATATATATATATATATATATATATACACACATACATACACACACACTATACCACAGCACTATACTTGTTCAGACCTGGAACCACTTAATTAAAACTTGACAAGAAGATTAACACACAGAGGGCAGTTTTAATTAACTTAATATTGCATTCAATTTTCCAATTCGTCGCAGCATACCAGACACCTGCAGATCTTAATACAAGACCAAACAAAAAAAGGGGAGCGCGGGAAGGGGGAGAGAGTGAGAGAGGTGCCTCAGCCAGCAGTAGAACTGCTCTCAAACTTTCTGCTGCTGCTCTGCTTTGCACAGTGCTCGCCTCTGCTCACCCCAGGCTGCCTGTAAGTGTTTTCAGATGCTAATAGCCACTATTCCTCACTGGGCCCATTCGAGCCAATATAGGGACATTTGCTTTCCAAAAATGCATTTATTTGTTTGATTTTATTTTTTTAAGCTATGTTCCTGGGGATTCACGAAACAAACGTGAGCTCTCCTTCTCATCTGCTGCCCAGGCCATCAAGTGGGTGTTGGAGAAGGCCAGGAGGACAGCAAGGCAAAGGGCTGGGGCTTAGCACAGGAAACACACGCTGCCCATCCATCTCATGCTGCCGCCCAGGCATGGAGAAAGGGAAGGCATCGATCAAAAACATTGTTGCCCTACTCCTCCCAGCTATACTAGAGCAAACAGCCTGGAGCAGGATGCTTCATAGAATCACAGAATCATTTAGGTTGGAAAAGATCATTAAGACCATCAAGTCCAACCATTAACCCAGCACTGCCAAACCCACCACTAAACCATGTCCCTAAGCACCACACCTACATGTTTTTTAAACACTTCCAGGATGGTGATTCCACCGCCACCCTGGGCAGCCTGTTCCCACGCTTGACCACCCTTTCAGTGAAGAAACTTTTTCTAATATCCAATCTAAACTTTCTCCCTAGGAGGAGTGGTACACCAGGGAGGAAAGAGGGATGAATCCAGCACTGACATGAAGCAGGTGAAGGCAAGGCAAAGAGAAAAGAAGGCATGGAAATACTGCATTTCTCTCATTGATGTCACTGCTTTTAGAACAGTTAACTCTTTTGTAATTATGGGCAACAAATTAAGGAGGTGAAGGAGCTGCCAGGCAGCCACGGGCAGTCCCCTGACAGAGCTGCACCTTCAGCTGCCTCACCTTTGGATGATGCAGGCAAGGGCCTCAGCTAAAGACACCTCTGAGTGCCGCAGCCCCAGGTTCCTCAGTCGCATTACCCACGTGTGGGAGTGACTCAGGACCCTTGGGATCAGCCAGAGACCCTGGGGCTGCTGCTGCTGAACAGACACTCCCTGCAGGGGCTCAGGGATACCCAGCACACAAACTCAGAGCAAAGCCAAGATGGCTTAATTGCACAAATCACCACACTGAACCTTCAACTAGTTCTCTGTCAGAAATAGTTTGCCATACACCCAAAAAAAGTGTTATTATTAACTTTCTCCTTCCATTGTTTTTTCTGTGTCACCTCGTGCCTTTCCCCCACTGATTTCCTGGCAACCTTGGGAGGAACAATGCACTGACAGAGTATTTTTTCCTCTAGAGATTTACAGCCCATGCACTAAGAAGGGCTGAGGAATGAGGGTGCCCTTCCCCAGCTCCAGCTCCAGCTCTGAGCACAGCCCTGAATGCCTCCCAGTGCTGAGAGATTCAGCCAGCCCAGACAGGTCTGCTCATTTCAGGGGGAAGAGCAAGGCTTCTTGGGTTTTTGTCCATTGCTTTGGAGCATATTCATCGTTAGATCAGGGCAAGGTAATTCAGCTCCAAAGGAAATAATCTCTCAGCCGTGCTGTACAGCTATGCAACCAATGAAGGAATACATGCAGCACTCTAAAGGCAGGTGTCTGCTGGACACGTTCTTCTGTGGTTCCTGTACCTTTTTTTTTCGGCTGCCATTATATTTCTTGATGATCTGAATTTAGTTAGATGTAATCTAATAAACTGTTGTAGTTCGATTTTCCAGGGAAAGGTTTGTTTGGGTTTGATTGAGGAAGGAAGAGGAGATGTCCTCCTAGCAGTTTTATCAAACAAGATTTTCCTGCTCTTTTTCTGAATCAAATCAAACCCAAAGTCAGACAGGTGTCATGAGACGCAATGAAAACAACAGAGAAAGTTGGTATCATCAAATGTCCCCATCTGTCCAAAGCTGCAGTAAGAAGGAAGTGGCGATGCCTCCAGCAGCAACCTGTGAGGTCTGAGAGGTGAGACACCCTCAGTGTCTGCCCCGGGAAGGCACAGAGCCCTACAAACATACCACGTGCTTCCCAGCACAGCCTCTGCTTGCAGCGGTCTTTAGTACAAACTCAGACCACAAATGTGAGCAAGGTGCTCACAGCCTGACTCTTACGTATACTGCCTGCACAAGGGTCACTGCAATCAAGTCCATGAGATCTGGCAAACATGGATAACAAATACTGGGGCAGACACCAGTGATAGGTGTGTGAGTGCTTTCTTTGCAAATCAGAACTATGCTATTAGCAAACCATGTTGGCAGCACACAGTGTTCAGCTAGGTCTACCCCCAAAATCACACCCCCTGGCTGTGGAAATGGTGGGTAGTTGTCTCCTTGTGCTTCTCCTCCACAGCAGGAGCTCAAAAGGCCAGGCTGCATCCCAGGTCTGCCCTCCCCACCAGAGGACTCAACATGGGCACTTGCTGGTATCTGCTCAGCAAACTCTTCACAGTGCCACATCCCACAGAGCTGGCTGAAATCTGGGCACTAGTAAGAGACAGGGCATTAATTTCTAATGAACCCTTTGGTCCTTGTATAAACATACTTTTGGTTGTTCAAGACAACAGTCCCAGGAAAGCTCACAGCCCTCTCCAGTTCCTCAGCTCAACAGCCAAATTCAGGGCTAGCCTTTGTCAACAGCATTGCCTTTAAAATGGTATGAGCGTTTGTGTGTGGACAGGGAGTCCTTCAGATTGGGTCTAGCCCAGCTTTTATTAGCAAACCCTCACCCTGGTTCCCAGCGGGCAGCATGGGGCCCTGAGGTTACAAAAAAACCCCACTGTCCGATTTCTTCCCGGATTGCACAGGTGCTGGCAGTGACGGTGCACAGCCCTGCAACACCTGTGCCACCATGTGCTTGTTGTGAAAAACAGCCCCTTATCGAGTAACCCAAATTACAGGGTATACTGGTTTCTAAATATAACCCCAGTCGCAAGCATCCGTCGCTGCAACAGCCGCTCCTCTCCTCTTCCAGCTTGCATGACTGCCTTGGAAGACAGGCAGTGAGCGCAGAGAAGGGGCCTTGGTGATGGAGAATGCATATGGATGGAGCCCCTCGTGTGGCAGCTGATGCCTCTGTCCCCTCTGGAGCAGGGACCAAGAGAGCTGCAGCACCAGTCCCAGTGCTGCCTTGCCAGCAGGTTTCCTTCCTGACCAGCAGCAAGGGGAAGTCAGGCAGCACCAGCCATCCTCCCCCTGACCTGTCTGCTGAGATTCCTGACAGAAAGGAGCAAAAATCAACATCTGATCCTGGATTTTGGGACACAAAGAGTTCCTCTTCACATATCCTATGCTTGAACGCCTACTGGCATAGGGTTCTGACTGACACCACCCCTTATCACCTCTACCCCATGCCCCATAGCCTTTCATTATCTTCAGGAATCTCCCATCCCCAGCCCATTCCCACAAGGAACAGAAGGACGGGAGGCCATGGGAGATGGACAAGTATTTAAAATGCTTAATGGACAGAAACAGGCCATCCTGAGTTGGGGTCTCAACCTCTCATAATATTTCAGAGGGAAAAAAAGAGACAGATCCTCCTCCCCCACCTTGTACCAATATGGTGTAGGGTTTAAAGGAGGCTCCCCATAGCGAGGAGCTTCAAAGCCTCGCCAGCCCCTCCCACCAAGTGTCCTCCTGGTTCAGTTCCACCCTCCACATTTAAGTGCCTTTCATCCTTCCTCTTCTTCGTCCTCATCGTTATTAGGTTCCCTTCCCCCACTCCCGCCCACTCCCACCCTTGCTGGAGACTGTCTTTGGTCAGGAGCCCAATGGGAACCAGCTGTCAGGCGTAGCTGGGATATCCTGGAGAAAACAGCTTGAAAATGCCTCCCCCTTGCTTCCCCCTCCATGGCAAAGGAAAAAATTCCACCACAAAATGGCCCTGCAGATGGAAAAGGCATCCTGCCGGCCACCCTCCTCCTGACCTGCGTGGGTCCACTCACTGGCATGGAACCAGGAGGGACCAGGAGGTCCTGAATCCCAACTCCCTTTGGAATCATGAACCCATCCTGTTTGTCCTCCTCCTGCCAGCAGGACCCTCCTGACCCACACAGCCAGAGCTCTGGGCCCTTGCGCCGGAGCATTTTGTATTAATCCTCCCTTGTCGACTTCTTTAGTGCACCTCGCTCCAGCATTGTTCTTCAAAGATGTTCCTGCCCTTCCCGGCCTGGGGGTTGTTGTTGTTTAAACAGCAGCAGCAGCCACACAAGCTGCTAGCTGTCCTGCCTTTACAGGGTGGTCTGTAATTGCTTCCTGTCCTCTCCAGCAACTGGCTTCATTTGTTTGAATTTCTGCCTAATCTCAGAACTGGGGGAGTTTGGAATGAGAGATGCTTAGTCCATGCTCATGGGTGTTTCTCTGCACTGGGTCAAGCTTAGCCAGTTTTGGAGATCCGGCCTGGTAAAGTCACAGTCCCACAACCAAAAAAAAAAAGCCTGAGCTTGAAATAACCCAGGCAAGCCAAAATCCAGTCTCAGTGAAGCTGGAGTCCTTGGTTTAGAGGTGCTGTGAGACCAAGGCTTTCTGTGGTCCTTGGATGCAGCAACTGGAGCCCAGGTGTGTGCCGGCAGGAGCAGAAGTGGAAAAAGAAATGGGGGGATGGGGAGAAATGAAATGTTATTTCTCAGACTTCAGAGCTTCGCTGTTCTTGGTCGTATTATGGTACGGGCTGTGCTTGGGGTGGATTTTATCCAAGCCAGTTTGCACACATCCCGCTGATTTCCCAGCGTGCTGATTTTGTGTCTCTGCACTGGCCTCTGAGCTCCCATTATACTGAAGCAGGAAAAGGGTATGCTGGGGGCCAGCCATGAGCAGAGCCGAGCTGCTCAACAGGCTTCATACCAAACACTGAAAGTTTCTTTTTTTTCCCCCTTTCTCCAAAAAAACCGAACTTTGGCTTTTTGTTGAAATGGGAAGTGCTGTGGATAATGTCCACTTTCAACAGCATTTTCCACATTGATAAACTAAAACTTTTAAAGAAAAATGCCCCAGACAGTGTTTCCAGAAATAAGAAACATCTTCCAGCATAAACCCTTACAGTCTGTCTCAAGCAGGAAACTAAACAGGCTTTGTTCTTGGCATCTGGTGTGTGACTGAGGCAAAAGGACACAGATGAGAGGGATAAGGTGTACGGTGCAGCCCTGACCCTCTGTCTTCCAACCCACACAGCAGCAGGACGTCCCTAAGCCATGCCACCTCTGCCTCTGCTACCAGGCTTGCGTCGGCTGGCTCTTGGTACAGAAGCAGAAAAGAGGTATCCTCCTATTTAGTGCCTGTGGGTTACCGGAGATTTCTCCTCTCAGAGAGATTAGAAGGAAATGAAGCCAAAGGGCGTATTTCAGATCTGGGGTACTCAGATCCAGAGCCAGCTGGTCCCTAGAAATTACAAACCCCATAAGAAAATACAATGGATATTGATTATATCTCCTTGGGATGGTGCTTCCAGCTCGGGTTTGGATGTGCACCTAGCTATCTTCAGACAGGTTGGAGCTGGACTAGAAGAGGATGCTGCAAGCAGGAGGAGAGGTGATCTGGTAGTCAGGAGTCCCTGACTGCAACTGTGGTGAGGTAAGGGTGTGAAAAGGGAGGATTTTACTGGGGGGTGAGATAAAGGGGCTGTGGGCTGGACTGGCACATGCATACAGTGGGGGAAGCAGAAGAAGAGGAAGGGTTGGCTGTGCAGAGCAGGATGAAGGCTACTGCCGTGCCTGCCAGCAGGTATGTGCAAGTCCCCTGCCTGAGCTCAGGCTGCGTGTGCTCATGTTGTGTGCTGGCAGGTCCCGGATGATAGCCGAGAGCCTTTCGGCAAACCTGCCCGCACAGACGGATTATCAGCAAGGCTGACACTGGCAGGAGTGAATGGAAACCTTGGTTCCTTTTAAAACCCCTCTTCATTAAACAGCAGTTGAAGTAGTGACGTGACAGCACCGCACAGAATGGGCCAGGCTGGCTGCTTTTTATGCTGCCTGTAGGGGGTCACCAGTCTGTACTGTGGGACTCCCAGGACAGAAAGCCTGCAGTTAAAGCAGTCACAAAAAACAAAGACAGAACAAGCCCATTCCCGCCCCTCACCCCTCTAAATATTTTCCTGAATTGCTTTGCAAGCTGTTCCTAGTCCAGATGCATCTCACACACACATTTCACATCTATTTGCTGCCTGTTCAGAATATGCATTACATCGCACGGTGCATATTGAAAATATATCGACCTACTGTCTAATTTGAACTGCACGAATATTACGTGTTAGGTACTATTTTATATGTGGCTGCATATATTTTAAATTAATGTATGGACAATACGATATATGATGGCTTTTTAATGCCCCTTGTTGCACATAGCCCCCATGGCAGATGCTGTTCAAAATACTTCTAACAAATCCCGCAGCTGCTGGCTGCTGTGGTGTGATGTGGATGGCCTTTCCCATGCTGGAGTAAGAAGCAATTTGCTGGGCCAGCCTGGCTGGGCCTTGCCTTGCTGGGCAGGATCAGACCTTTGAGGCACTTGCTTTTATGCCTTCTGGAGCAGAACAATGTGCAATGCTCACTCTGCAGTGCAGTGTTGTCAACACAGCCCGAGTCCCTTCTCTGCTTTTGAGATCATGCTCCAACAGCTCCAAAGCCCTGCAGGTTCTCTTACTTATTTTGCCCTCCTCATGCCTCCAGTAGCTTAGACACCCTCCTCAAGAGCTCCAGGTTTGTCACTTCATGAGATGCACTAACTAGCAAGAATGATACAGGCTTTACAGAGGGTCTTCCAAATGAGGCCTAACTGAGGAACAAAGCAGGACCATCTGCTTGGTTGTCCCCACCACGAGAGCTTAGGTTTGGGCTGGTGGACTTATGTGGCCCCAGCTCCCTCCCAGCTCCCCTTCTGCTCAGCCTTCTGGTTTTGGCACAAAATATCACCAATATCTATTTCCCTTCCTCATATTCATTCCTTCTCTCCTTGCTTGATTACATGCAGTTCTTAATAGAGCTCTGGTCGCTTTTTCTGGCACTCTGTGGCTTCACTCACAATCCAGACTGTCAAGAGCTATCTGTTCTCAAAGAGACAAGCTCCGTGCTGTGGTGTGAAAAGCAGGGAGGAGTTCAGGTTGAAAGACAGATCTCCAGTGATAGAGTGCAGCTTGACCACAGCAGACAATAAGAAATGACCATGAAAGCTCCTACTGTCCTTGTATTCATCGCCTAGGCGTGACCTTAGCATTAGCATCTGTGAAGTCAGACAGCGAGGTCTGAGACAGAGACATCCATTTCCCAGGTGGAGCCCATGCTGTGTGCCAGAACTTTCACTCACAGAGATGCTCCTCATCCGCTGTGGCACCCTGGCCATGACGAGGACAAGCCCTGAACAATGAGCCTCAGGGACAAAGGAAGGGGAAGTTGTAGCCCTGGCTTCAGAGAACAGGAAAGAGCATTCCCGGCTAACAGACAAGAACCATGTTGCTTTTCTTTTAGACATGGCTGTTTGGCTGCCAGCAATATATCTGCTAGCTAACGGCTGGTTTTAAAGCATTATCCCAAAGGGCCGCAGCCTTGCCAAGGCTTTGACGTTGGTGGTCAAGATACTAAAATGGACTTTCTGAACCAACAAAGAGACATGATCTGATTGGTACCAGAAAGAGATGGGGGAAAGAAAAACATACATGGTTCTGATTACCTGGCTTCAAACTCATGGTAATAAACCCAAATTTGGGAAGCAATTAGAAAGGAAGAAGAAGAGCAAGAAGAAAAAGGGGAGTGAGAGAGTCGCCTGGCGGTCTCAAGGCAGCCTTTCAAGGATCAGTATTTGGATAAAAGCCAACATATCAGCTCTAATCTTTGGCTTTTCGTTGGACTTAACAAGGACTTTAAAATGAATCCAGTCGCAACTGACGGGCCCCATATGGATCCTGGTTTGAAACCTCCTTCTCAGCACCGAATCAAATAGCTTGGGACCATAGAAAGTTGGTGAGGAGATTTTGGAAAGGAAAAACAAAAGCAGAAGCACACACACACGCTCACACACATGCACGTGTGCACACTCATACACACAGGCAGTGCATGAAGATATCAGGCTCCGTATCAGTACAGCATTACTGCAGACAAGTGGCTTTGCGGCTGCACAGAGGGGCTGTCTGTGACCATGACAATACCATGATGATATTTCCCTTGATGACACTCAACTGAGTCGTGTCCCAGACTCTGAGTTCAATCACATATGCATCTGTAGATTGCCTTCATTTGCCGCCTTTTATTTCAAACTTTGATTAAAAAAGTGTGGATATTTTCCTTCACATACCAAAAACAAATTTAAAAACATTCTTCCCTCATCTTTCTCTGAAGCTGGCACATCTCTCATCTCCCTAAGCTACACCACAATGTGAGAACAAAGGCATCTGACCTGTATCCATGGCAACCCTCAAATTCTACACCTTTGCCTTTTGTACAAAGTACCCCCTCCCTTCGTCTATACACACACATGCATATGTACACACTCCCTGTACCTCTGTCTACGTGTATATATACATACATATGTGTGTATATATAACATCTGCATATATATTTAAAAGACGTTGCTCCTGATTTTTGCAAGAGTTTCTGTATTTGTCTCATATGCCAACTGAACTCGTATTTATTCTGTGGTGGGGTTTGCCTTTCAGGTGACAGCAGGGTTAACTTGAAATCCGCTGATGGCCACAAGGTAGCACTTGGTTCAAGGAAGAAAAGCAAGTGTTGAGAGCGGAGAGAAGCAGGAGTGTAGTAACAGATTATTGGGTAACAGTTGGCATGCCAGGGCTAGAGCAGCTGGCCTCTGCCTTTCCATGGCCACTGCCAGCGATTCAAAGGGGCATTCACCTATTCAATGCATCAGTCACCTCGAGGGGAAAGGCGTGACATCCCTGCAACGAAAAACGTAACTACAACAAAAAATCCATTTGATTGTTCAAAAGGGATGTGCCAACTGGAAGCACTGCTGGGTCACATTTTTAGCACCCTACTGTTGCTGTCAGAAGACCTGGACCCACTCCTGACTGCCTGCAGCCACCTCCCCTGTTTGCAGAGGGCTTGCCCTCAGCCAGCTACAAGATCCTTCTCTGAAGTATGGCCTCTGCCTTTGTGCTGTATTTGCTTTGGAAGAATTTCAGTGCTTTGCAGCAGAAGCCAGCCACCAACGGGTGTGGAGGATGGCATGTGAGGGCATGGAGAACAGCACCCAGCAGAGCTGAGGCTGGCAGCCAGGAGCCACAGCGTGTGAGGGAAGGTCCCTGCAGAAGGCAGCAGCCCTCAGGTCTCACCAAGTTTTAAACTCAGCAGGATCCTGGAGCCACAGCCACGCACACAGACTGGTTTCACTGATCAGCTGATGGGCAGCATCTTGCCTTCTTCAAAGGCTGGTTCTCAAGAGCTTGTTAACTTGGGAAAGGCTGGCACCACCCGGTATGTCCTATCCAAAAGGCTGTCAATCCCTGAGCTCTTGGAAGATACTGAAAATTTGTACAGTAATGATCGCTGGTTTTGTAGTGACTCTGCAGAAGCAATGAGTTTCATTCTGGAAGAGAACATTTAGAGCTGCCACAACTGCATCACACAGTCCTCTCTCAGCCCCTAAAAATGCCTTCCGCCCCAAGGGTGAAGTGGTATTTTAACCCACTTCTCCCCAGAGGCACTACCACCCTTGAATCCTGGGGAAAAGGGAAGGCCTTCTGAAAAGGAGTAGCTCAGCTCTGCTGAAGGCACTGACCAGAAGACCTTCCTGTGATCAGACTGTGTCATGGTAACAGTCCCTGGGCAGAGAGGGCACAGTCAAACCTTTCTCCTCCCTCCCTTTTAAATGCTTCCAGTTGTCAGTTTAGCAATATAAAAACAGCTGAATTGTGGTTATAGACAATGAATGATGCAACAGAATACCTCATGCAGACATAGAAGATTTGCTGCTTATTTCTCTTCAGCAGGAGGGCCGTATGCATGGGACTGGGTCCAGACTTATTGACGTCAACAGAAAGACTCCCATTGACTTCAATGGGCTTTCACTGGGACCATTATTCCCTGTGAGAAGCCACTTACTGGGAAACCAAGGGAGGATCTAAATTTGTGTGGAATGAACACAACGTAGCCTTCGTCCTCTGCAGAACCAAGGCATGGCCCATGGGGACTGCATTTCCCGGCATGCTATACTCCCTGTTTAGCCATCAACAGTAATTTGACATGCTGAAGTTCATCCGCAGAGAGGGCTGATGTTGCTGCTCTTTCATCTAACCAGAAACAAAAATGTCTGAAATACGTAGCAGCACAGTCACGCTTTGCTTCATTGCTGGGCCAAGTTTTCACAGGAATGGCTAAACAGTCATGCCAAAACCATAATTACATTGAAGGTGAAAGTGATGGCTGGAATGGCTGGGAAGCAGAACTCCTGTTTCTGTGCCCTCTGCCTCTGAGAAGCCCCACCGTTTCCTGTGCCTCGATTTCCCCATTAGTAAAGCACATCCGTGCAGAGTGATGTGATGTCCCACTTCTGCATGAAGCAGTGAAAATCTCCTAGTACAACAACGCTACTGGGACTCCCATAGCTTCGGTTATGGATCTACTGCAGGGGAAGTGTGACTCAGGAGAGGGTATCAGGTAGGGAGACATGGCTTGGAAGCCAAACTCCAGGGACTGCCTCACCATTTGGCATGACCCCCCTTCACTCTCCAGAGCAGGGCCACCCGCAGGTACTCCCTTTTGGACTCTCATACCTCTCCCTAGAAAGCTTTTCTCTCCCTGGCCAAGCGCCTTCCAGAAACCCAAGAAGCTCTGTATGAGTTTGGACTGAAAAGGTGCCTGCATCCCCCAGGTAAGACTCCCCACTTCTTAGCTTATTCATCTAGAAATTGTTAAGGACCATCTTATACTCCAGGCTCTCCTTCTCAGCTACCAGCTGCCAGGGTGTTGGCTCCAGGCATCACTGAACTTTGCTTCAAGACTTTGTATATCAAAAGATGCTTGAGGTATTTGGGCCCGTAGTTCAAATTCCTTGGCCCCCTGAAATAAAGCCCACAAGCTGTTTGACATATGGGGATGAAACGGGAAGCAGAGAAGAGAACACACTAAATAAAAGGACCAGCATACACCAGTTCCTCTCCTCAGCTGGGAAGATTTGGACACGCAAGCAGAAAAGAGAAGCTGTCTTCTCCCTGCCCTCTGCTCCATGACCCAGACTCCTCCACCCCGCCAGCCTCCTCCTCCATGGGGAGGAGGTCCGGAGTGAGAAGCATTCCAAACACCCCGCTGGTACCATGTTTATACAGCGTGTCCTCCTCGCCTAGCTGCTCAGAAACAGCCCTAGAACAAAAAAAGGAAAGGGAAAAACAGAGAGAGGGAAGCAATGAACAGCTTGGGCTTTTTGGCCAGAAAACAACATTTTTTGTTTGTTTTTCTAGCAAAAAAGAAACCCTGCCAGAGAATCCCAAGTTTTCCGATTTGAAGGTGTATCTTGAACTAGATAGGGAACTGGATATTTGGTTTATTCCCATTTCTTACATTAAAAAAAGAACCATCAAGGACTGATGTTTTTGGCGGGAATAATCCTTTTTTTATCACTCCTCTGGGTGAGGAAAGGAGCAGGGTCCGTGCACTTCAGTTTTAGTTCCAAAGTCAAGGAGAAAATAATAGAGATGTTAATTTACGGACCTTGCAGTTCTGGTGCAAGGACTGAGCTCTGGCTCCTCTTGGCTGTTGTTTCTGTTTGAAATCAGAGTCCCCAGAGAATGGTGCAAGAAGCTGCTCCATGCTGGTGCAAAGGAATCTCCAAATGCAGCAGTAGCCACAGCAAGGGCTGTCTCCTCAGACACTTCAACAAACTGGGACAGCACATGGTTTGCTGTAGTCCCTTTTGGGTGTGAAATAGCCACGTCTTTCCAGGAAGCGCAAGAAACTAGTGCTATGCCAACAAAACCATGGACAACATCCACACCTCCTGGAGTTAAACCATTTTTAGGGACTCAGAAACACTCTTCCTTAAAGAAAGTCTCTTGGAGCACCATTAGTTCCTTTATCAGTCTCTTATGAGACCCTCCTTTTTAGGACCCATGAACACTCCAGACATAATAGATGTAGGTGCCACTTGTTGCTGTAGACAAGGGAGTCTAGAGCTTATGAGCAGCAGTCTACGCCAAATTCCCACACCATGCTGCCAAAAATACTTTGTGTGTCTCACTGATGTGAAATGTTTCTCTGTATTGTTTCTTCTGAGCATCTCCATTTTTTGCTGCCAAATGCAGGAAGGAACATTAATATAGAGACCCGCATTTCCACCCCCAAGGTTGGAAAAGGGCCACTCTCCAGGAAACATAGCTTGGGTTTAACCACGGAACAGTATGAAGACGATAAAACACCGTAAGAACACATTCAGACATGGCTGGGACCATGGGAAGCCGCTTCTGAAATACCCACGTGTCTGAGAAGAGACACTGGCTGTCATAACGCTGACATACGGTGGTGTGGTATGGGTGGTATGGTACCAGAGAGCTTCACAGCCCAAAAGCGAGCGCCGTGTGTCCGTTCCTCCCTCGCCTTTCCCAGGCAGTGGACCATAGAGATGTTCTGCTAATTTACCATGGCATCTTCTGTTCACTGCTTTATTTATATCTTCGTTCTCAGTCAAGCATGAAAAGAGTTAATTAAGTGCAGAGTGTGGAAATGCATGACACCAAGGTAGTACCTTGTTTCAGTCATTCTTTGAGGTACAGAAACAACTCACATGATGAACCACACTGGAAGTACAGGTCAGGGCTGTGCTTTCCCCTGTAGACATGTGGGTGTGAATTCAAGTGCCAATATGAATTATGTTGTTAAGCAAAGGGCTGATAGTGCCAGAGACAGCCAAAGAGTGGGAAGATGTTAGGCAAGCTTCCTCCATCTGTCCCTATTAACGTTTTTCGGTCTCAGGCCTCACCACACCCTTTCCACACCTAATCCTCAGCACCCACAAAATTCACTTTTCCCTGGGTCAGAACAGCCCCTTCCCATTTTCTGTCTTGGCCATGCAATCAGCTTTCCTGCGTCCCTGCAAATTTTCTTTCTGTGTCTCCTGCCATCCTGCAGCCCCTGCCCAGTCTGCCCCGTAGACCTTTGCCACTGGGCTTCTGCTACAATGCTGTGAAATACCTGCAGTAAAACCAAGAGCAGCCCGTGCTGCTTGCTGGTTTACTGACACTCTGAGAAACATGGTTCTCCTACCAAATGTTTCCCACTTTTCCACCCAGTTTCACACAAGATTTTTCCCACTGCCTGTGTTAAGGTACCTCTTGGCAGAGAATTTCTGGGTCCCCTGGTTCCAGATGCAGGATATCTACTCCCGCTCCCCAGCCAGTGGGATGAACTGCTTCATCTCTTGGCTTCGGAGGCACCATTTTGGCTCACTTTGTCTTTGCAGAGGAAGGCCAACCTCATCTGCCCTCTATTACCCACACAAAAAAAACCATCTGTGCTGCAGCTTTTATTAAGTTTATACAAGCCAAATAGCTTGGAAAAAGATTATGATTTTTATTCATCCACAATGTTCCCCCCTTCATAATTGCCTATGGTATTGCACCATACCAAGTCTTAATTTGGCTCTTAGTTTCTGTTCTGATGGGCCTGCATCATGCACCCAAAACGAACATCCTTGTTCCTTGACTGAAGTTTGACTGACCAGTGCTTTGCTTAATCCCCTTTGATCTGGGGGAACAGACTGACTGAAGTTTTATTGCTACTGATTAATCCCCCATGATTCTCTGTGAGGGAACTGCCTGCCGCTTCCCCTTTTCAGTCTGCCAGTGTTTGAGACTGTAAATAAGCCTCGCATTTATTGTTAGCACAATATACTGTTTTATAAGGGGAATGCAGCTGTCTGAGAAAGATCAGAGCTCTCTCCTGCAGCGTCCTAGCATCAGAGGCATTCCTTGGACCGCGAAGAACCCTAGGAGCAATGATACTAGCAGCAGTAGCACTGCTGGTGGTTCTCCACCTGTGAAGGCATACCTCCAAAAAATAGTACCATTTATCACAGGGTCACAATTACAGGCTGGCCACCCCACTGGAAATCAGGCCATTGGGTTTGCACACATTGGGCAGCAGCCACCTCCCAAGTTCAGGTGCATCGCTCCAGCCCAGGGCCTCTGGAATGAGCCAAGGGCTGGGCTGTAGCTCAAGCAGACTCATTAGGCTCAATGTTTTTACGAGGTCCCTGCATTGCCTTGGACTTGTGACCTTGCTTGCAGGCTTCCCCTCCTGCAACAAAAGCGAGCAGGTCACTAGGAATATGGAGGGTCACAAATAATCAGCTTTGGCAGTTGAGATTTTGCAATCTGATACACCGTTTTGCTTGCTGGTGGAAAAAAAAATGCATTTGTTCTCCCTCCCTGCACAAGATTCTCAGGGAAAGCAGGAAAGTCAGTAAAATCAGATGAGAAGAAACTGTTAACGGCAAGATTTGCCAAATAAGTGAGTGCATTCAGTGGCCTGGAAAATGAGCCGGCGAGTGATAGAAGAGCTCTTTCCGAATTCTGCACACTCAAGGAAACATTTAATACATCTTGAAGTAAAAATATGCCTTGGCTCTTGCTGCTGGCGTAAATATTTGTGCTCGCAAGTGTTGGCAAATATTTGAGACATCTATGTTGTTTAACCAAGAGCTTTGTCTCTCAAAGTCCATCTCCCTGTTTGGTCTCCTCTGTAATCACATTAGCCAGAAGAATCCTCTTGGTATTTATGCAGAGGATAGGCTCACAATCATTTCCATTTGTGCCTTAAAAAACAGGCATGAGCTGATAGAAGATGACCAACAAAGGGCATCAGAAGAGCTGACAAAGATCATGTCCTACATTCATTTAATATCGCTACAGTCTCCTTTAGGAGACGGCTAATTTAGCTTGAATTTGCAGGCACAGGCAGAGTCATGCTGAAGGACTTTCTGGCCTCTACAGTAATTTTCAAGCTTTTATTTGCTATATTATACATAAGGGAACAGAGGAAAGACAGCTTGCCTTCTGCCATGTCTATGGTAGCAGTTCAGGTTGGGTATGTTAGGGCTTGATGCCCCTCTGTAACCAACTCTTGTCCAAAAGTTTAATGCCTTGACAGCTGCTGAGGAAAGAAAAGCAAAATGCAGGGACAGCAGGAGTTGCAACAGTGGACAGCTGGGAACAGAGAGGAGGCCTTCGCCTCTGCAGCACAACTGTGACCACTGTCTCGGTGCTTCCCCGGTCTGGGCATACAAGTGGATATGTCACTTGTTCATTTTCTTCTCTTCCTTCAAGCACAAGTTACATTATTAAGCAGCAGGTGAATCAGACACCCATACAGTCCAGTCCACAAACTGTAGGGCCTGCTCACACACAGCATCCACCCTCAGCCCTCCCAGACACAAGCATGTACACTCCTGCCTAGCTGGAGGCACTGTAGATGTTACCTATGCTATTCTCCATGATGAACTTCAAGAGAAGGTTGCTGGGGGAACCCCTAACCATGGGGTACCTCAAGTGCCACCTAGTTTAAAGTCTGCTGTGCTCATTCACAGCCCCAGAAATTCTTTGCTGATTTGCACTGAAGCTGATGAAGAGCATTCACACAAGCTATAATCCCAGCTCAGTGGTGGATTGAAATATCTAAATACATGACAGTTGATTCCATAGTGACTTCGTGACTCGGGTCTAAGACCTGTCCTCCCCTGTGCCCACCATCACTAAAAAAAATTGTCATGCTAAGAAACAATTAGCAAGAAATTCCTAAAAATTGCTTCAGTAGAGCAGTCACGTATCTTGAAGAGGTCAAGGGGGTGCATTCAAAGCATTACAGATAACTCTGAGACTTAGCAATGGGACAGTTAAAGCCTCTTGTACTTAAGCTTGGGTCTAGATAACATACTAAAGATGTTGAATTTGAAAAAGATGTCAAATCAAATCCTGACAGAACCGAACAAAAATTGCCATCGCAGCCAACCGAAAGCAGCATGGAAGAACACAGAAGAGTAAGGGTGGAAATCAACAACCATGAAACCACCAAAGCCTCATCTACCCTCTGGCAAGGACCATGTCGAGGGTGACTTTTAAACAGCGAGGAGCACATCTGTATTTTACATTCTGTCCAGAAGTGGGCATACAGAAGTGACACAAGAGTGCACACCAGGCTCTTCGAACCTGTTTATTCAGCGGAAGATGTTCAAGTAACCAGAAAAAAGCACTTCTGGGTGCTACCCTGAACCGTTGCCATTTTGACAGGTTAGCCATCATGGATAGAGAAAGAGCTCCTGTTCTGTGCCCTTGCTGGCAGGTTTCTTAAGCTAATGCATTAACCTCTGAATAAACAAACGACTAAAAAAGGCCCTTTCCTAACCTAGCAAAGTACAAACACAGGCTACATTCTTCTGATTATAAAACCACAAATGCAGGACACACTCCTGGGAATGGGCTCAATGTTTTCTCTTTGATTCCAGCCTCTTGGGAAGATTAAACAGTGTCATTGCCAGGTTAATACATAATGACCTCAGTGTCTTGAAACATTATTGCATTGCAAATAAGACTGACATTTACATATTTCTCAGTTGCCCTATGGTACAGCAGACATGTTTCAGGTGCCTGCACTGGGAGCATGCTGGAAAACAGCAGTGCAGAGTGGTGCATGGAAAGCAAAGGGCGAGACAGGACAATAATGGGTGGGGAAGGAGGATGGGTCCCTAATGAGCCAGTCCCAACCCTCTGGCCAGACCAGCAAGCAGCTGTCAGTCAGCAATGTGCTAAAATCAATCCTCCTGAGCAGAGCTGGGCTCTACCTGTGCCAAAGGAGTCCCCAGGGAACAGAGCTGTCTTCTATCTCCTCCTGCTCAGGCTCCTGTGGAGGAGCAGCAAGACACCAGCTTGCTTTCTGAGCTAGTTCTGGAGGATGGCCTTCACACAGGAGTGTTTTGTGTTCAGACACACCACTTAGCAGCCTGAAAGGCTATGTGTGTGCCTGTCTGGTTTGTGAAGCCATCAGCTCCTGGTGGTAAGAGGAGAGAACAGAAGTCCCCATGGGATTATTGGCACTTTTCTCCATTCAGATGCAGAAGGATTTGCAGATACGTCCCTCTGCAAGCCTACAAGCACAGTGGTATGGCAAACAGGAGAAGGAGAGGGGATGAGGAGCAGCTGGGTGCTCAGGGTAGTAGGGTACCATCAATGGTTGTGCTGCAGTGTGATGCCACACTCTAGCACTCTGAAGCAACATTAACCACTTTCAGGCTGAACCCGAAATCATCATCCATTTTTTTCCCTGTAGGTAGATAGACTCTACCACACAGCCCGCAACCCCATGCTTTCCAAAGCCCAATGCTGTCTGCCTGTGCAGATGAAGCCCAGAGGCTTGGCTGGATCCTGGAAAACCTTCTGCATTCCCCAAAGCAGCCCCGTGGGCCACCACTGCTGAGGCCAGGAAAGGCAAAGCTGAAGGACCACGCTTCGTTAGCTGCCAAACACTAACCACAGGGCACAGGCTCTGACAAGGAGCTCGATGCTGGTAATTTAGAGGCACTCCAGAGGATAAGCATTACCAGCTGCACGGCTACCAAGTCCCTTTCCTGGTCAGAAGACCAGGCACTAGACTCTTTTATCCCCGAGAGGTTTTTATTGCCCTTTCAGAAACAGACTACTGCAGGCTGGTGTAGCACCTCCCCATGAGTCAAGTTATTCCATTAAATCCAGAGGGATAACCCTGCCTCTGGAACACCCCTGCCCATGCTCTACCACCTCCCACCTGGGTTCTACCTCACCCAACCCTGCTGAGGCTGGGGACACACTAGTGTGCCCCCAGAGGGGCACAAGCAGCCCCAAAACTTGCTTGTGTGGGTGACCACAACCCAGCCACATCCTCTGTCAGAGAAACAGCGCGGGGAGGCAGGGCAAAAGCGCGGGGAGGCAGGCCCCTCACGCGGCGGGACGGGGACGCGGGCCCAGGCCGCACGCCTGACTGGAGTTACTGCGTACAAAGCTGCTGACAGAGAACTGAACTCCAGCTCTCCCCTCAGCCAATAAATCTCACAGTGGTCTAATTTTGCTAGGAATGATGCCTCAGGGAAGGCCTGTGTGGTCCAGAAAACGAAAAGCAAAGCATGCCTAAAAACCCCCTAACTCTGCTTATCAGCCCCCCCCGCCGCGACTCTCCCCCCTCAGCAAGGCGGCACCGTCTGTGGGGAGGCAGCTTATATACACCACGCCAGCCAATCAGAGGGCGGGACGCGAGGCATGTGACAGGCCCAGCGTCCGGTGGCCGTGAGCGCTCGGACTGCGACTGGGGTCGGAATGAGGAACGGGACGGGGGTGGGGATCGGGATTGGGATCGGGATCGGGATCGGGATCACGGTGCCCCAGTGGAAGCCGTGGTCCTGCAGCCGCCCCCCCACGCCCCCCCCCAGCCGCCGGGAGCACCGGCCCGCTCACAGCCACCCTCCTGCCCGCAGACAAGCTCAGTGTGGCCCCTTCAGGCCGTGCCCTCCGGCCGGGGCCTGTGCCCTTTCCCAGTCCCGGAGTGCCACATTCGGGGGTTTTGGGGAGCTTTGTGGGGTCGTCTGGGAGCTCGGGGCGCTGTTCCCTGCTTGCGGAGAGTGGGGTGGTGGCAGTTTCTCAGGTGTGGCACCGACTGCTTGCAGGGGGCATGTGTCGCCCATCGTGGTTTTGCTCTCCCTGTGGTTTGGGAGTGCCCGTGATGTGGGCGCAGCTGCTGCCAGGGCTGGGAAGGGGCTCTGGAAGCGCAGAGGGAAGGGGCCTGGCTGTCTGTCACCCAGCAGCAAGCGGAGCTCCAGCCCTTGCTGCAGGGGCCTTGCTGGGACTTTCCACATCCAAATGAATTTGCCTTGCCGGCAGTGTGGGAGCATGGGGAAGAAGAGCATGCAGCGAGGCTCCTTCCCCTGTGCATCATAACAAGACGTTAATTCGAGGTTTCTGCAGAAGACAAAGGGAGAGTTGTAGCTGTTTCATTTGGGGCTGGGAGGAGGCACTGCATCCAGGAAGCACGCTCCCCCGGGAGATAAGGGAGACCTGGCCACCCACAGCCCAGGCTCGCCAGGAATCCAGGCTTCCATATGTCCAAAGCTGGTGCCAGAAGTGTCGTTCCCATCGTCAGCAGGCCACCCCCCTCTTCTCTGCCTTCTCCCTCCTCCTTTCTCCATAACCAGCTGACTTTTTTCACAACCAGGAAACAATCAAACAACCTCTTCAGCTGCTTCGGCTCCTCCTCCCCAACACCGCCATCTCCCCCTGTAAAGGATGCTGTCAGTACTCCCAAAGCTTGATGTGCTGTGCAGCGCAAAACTGTTATTCCAGCCTCCCAGTGGGGAATACCCTCTGGGCTGCAAATACCTGTGTTTCGTTAAGTAAATAATCACACAAGATAAAATATCCATCTTGATGGTAAAATGGAGGGAGCGGAGCAGGAATGCAGACCTGGGAGTACCAGGCAGCAGCCCCTGAATCAATACCGTGGGTACGGTGAGGAGGCCGGCAGCGCCATGATGTGCCTGCCCTTTCTCCTGCAGGTAGACGGTAATGCTGGCACCCACAGGAGGACAATTAAATAAACGCAGAGTCTTCAGAGAGGTCTATGGGGGAAAGTGTTGCATTTGGCTTTTTAAAATAGCTTTCAGAAAGAGCATAGCTGGGAAATATATTCAGTGCAGCACACTCGCCCTTGTTGGGAAGGGCTTGGAAATGGGCCAGCTGTGGTGTTCCAGTCTTACAGGGGAGTGAGGAAGAGGAAGGCTGATGATCTCAGTGGAGGGAGAGCTGTTCCTAATCAATTTTCTGCGCCACTGTGGGTGCTGGGCCCTTCAGAAAAGCTCGCCCCCACCAAAGCGCCATGTGGAGGGAAACCCAGTTCCTGTGGAAAGACCGCTCCTCTCCACCACTTTTCCAAGGCCACTGAGCAAATTTATGCTGGAGCCCGGCACTGATCCCAAGTGTCCTGGCTTGTTGCCTGCGTGCTCTAACCACTAGACTGCAGCGCTGCTGCCTCCCCTGCAATGAGGTCTCCAACATTTTATTGCTCACCTGTTTGGGAGACTTCACACATTCAGCATCGAGTCTTATAAACCTATTGAGAAACGAGAGGAAGGGAAAAGGTGAAGAAGGAGTTGAGCCAAGAGTAAAATGCTTGGGAAGCGTTGGAGCCTTGGGCCAGGCCTTGCCAAGGTTACCCAGGTCCATGCCAGACCATGGGGGAGGCAGGCAGGTATCACAGGGAGGGAGGTCTTGGATCACCAGTGGGACTCTTGGGATGGGCAGGGCAAGCAAAGGATCATGCCAGGTACTGGTAGACCTGATGGACAGCTTGCCGCTGCACCTGAGATTGTGAACTGGAGGCTGAATCAGGGCTGAGAGTCTCCTGGATTCATTTCTCAGTCATTTATTCAGATATAATTGCCTGTCTGCCTGTCTTAAAGCTAATGACTGGATGTGAAGATTTCCAGTTAGGGTTTGTGAGAAGGTAATTACATTGCAATCTCACTGTATGACTATTCCTCGAATGAAGATAAACTTGTTTGAGTAGGTCTGCACATCGCACGAATCAGTTGTATTACAGAGCCCAGGCATGGCAGGGGAGATAAGAAATGTTTTTGCTGCAGCTTTTTTATCTGCTGACCTATTAAAAGCTTTTCTGTCTGAACGGGATGAGGAGCAACCAAAGGGGTTAATCCCACAGCTCCTCACCCCTGATGAACGTGATTTAAGTCTCCTGTTGAGACTTGATCACTGGGTTGGGGTTTAGTGGGTGCTCTTAACTTCCTTTCTCGTAGGTGCTAGTTTGCTTTGAGGCTAGATGCCCTGAGTTGAGCTCCAGCTCCATGAGACTGACAGACTTTACCAAGAGGGACCCTGAGATGGTACAAAGGGTATTGCAGGTCTGAACAGAAATACGGCTGATGCCTGGGAAGAAAACCCTGACCTGGGAAAGCAGGGGTGCAGCACAGCACCCGTCAGTGAGACCGGGGGAGCAACAGGCTATTGCTGTGAATTTTTGGCTCTTGGCAGAGCTGTGTATTGGCTGCTAGCAGGGGGTGCTCTCCATCGGCATCTGGGTGGTCTGTGTACAGGCTAAGCATGCCGTCCCTGCGGGTGAGGTCTATCAGAGCCTGCAGATGTCCAGAAATTCACCCTGCTGTTACAGGGCAGATTAACACGGAGAGTCTGCTCTGAACATCAGCAAGGAACTAGTGAACTCCAGCAGTAAGTCCTTCCAGGCTTGATCAGGTACAAGACTGACGGCTGGATAAAACCTTCTTCCATGTCCAGGAGGCCCTTGCTTTTTCCAGCACTGTAGCATGGTGAGCGTCTACGTGAGAAAACACAGCCGTGTTTCTCTCTCTGCCCCTGTACTGGGTAGACCTGGGGTATAAGCATCATTTGAGATTGCATCATTTACCAGCAGTCTTGCCATCTAAAGACACTTTTGGGTAGAGCACGTTCAACTGCCTTGCACAGTCACGGTCCTGCTGCAGCTCCGGACAGTGCCTTGGGTACACTGGCTGTCCCAAGGGGACAGAAGGAAGCACCTTCACTCTCTGCAGGCTTCTCCTGTTACTTTAAAGCTCTCGCCCTTCCTCGAAGCACAAGCCAATGCACTGAGATCATCCCTCGGTCCCATCTAGCTGTTAAACCCCCTCAAATCTTTCTTGCTCAGCAGCACTTCATATAAATCCAGTAATGTGCATATCACTTTGGCTGCCAATTGCTTTTGGGTCAGGAGGGAGGGGGCTGTGTGGGGGTTATTATTACAGTCACTACTCTGTTTCCCAAGGGGATCCCGGGAAACCACAGGCAGCCGGCAAACGTCTGGAGGACGGAGGCATGTTGGGGACCCCTGGGAGTCAGCTGGCAAATTTGATGCACTGGGTATGGATTAACAACCCATTAGGGCAGGGGCTTGGGGCTGCATTAAACAAATCCTTCCCCTCAGCCTTTGCAAACGCTAGCGATTGTTGCCTTAAAGCAATGCAGAAGCGAGACAACTTCAGTGCAGGGACGGTGCTTAAGCATCGGGCTCGCACCATTAAATGTCAGTGAGGGCTTAAGGGCATTGCACAGCACTTCCCTAAGGAGATAAATGATTTCCTGGGATGAACCCAACTGGCCCACTCTGTGCTGCGTTTGCTTGATGTTGACGGGGCCAAAAGAATACTCTTTGGCATGAATAAAACATGCTTCTTGGGTAGCAGCAGCAACTAGTTTGTCAGGAAGAGCCCCTGACTATGACAGGGCAAAATGTGTGAACCTGTCTTTCAAGGGATCGCTGTTTGAGTGGCTTTCAGGAGCAGTGTAATCATGACTACCCCCTTTCCTGCTGTGGCAGGGGAATTTATACTGGTGGACAAGGAAAGACTCTTCTTATCTCATTTTTCTCTCTTCTGCAGCAATCATCCAGAATTGGTGGCAAAACCCACCCTGGGGAGAGGCATTTTGCCCCTGAGGGCCATTAGATCCCTGGTGCAGTCATGACCCGTCTGTTGGAGGTCCTCGAAAGGTGACTCAGAAATGCATATTCAGATATGTGCTACAGGAATCACCAGCAGTATCCTTCTTTCCACCAGGGAAAACTGAAAATTGAAAAGATCTGAAAGCTTCTGCTTAAAGTGCAGAGCTTTCTGGGTGCAGAGTCCAGCTCTACCACTGGTTTCTAGCGTTAAATTAGGGTGAGTCACATCCCGGCTCTGTACTTCAGTTTACCCATGGATCTGCATCCTGGAACAGATCTTGCCTGTCTCAAACGCTTTGGGAATTTCATGCAGAGAGTTTTGAAATGGGAAAAATTCACCGTTACCAGCTATTCGGGTGCAGATTGGCAGTGCATTGAATCCAGTTCATAGTTCCTTGAATTACAGGGACGTGTTGTGTTGAGATGGAAAAGAGAACAGGAGGAAACTGAAAACTGCTGCTCTGATGCCATGGGGTGTTCAAACGTACAGCTAGCATTAAGGCATTGAAATCCACCCTGCTGACATGGGCTAAAAGTGATTAAGAAAATTCTAATGAAATATTTGCTTCCTGGAAAACACCATTTTCTCCAAAATAAAACCTTTGCAAGAAGAAAATAATTATAGATCAAATAAAAAATAGTCCTAATGAAGCAGTGAAGCACAGCTGGAAATTTCCGATCTTATTTGTCAAAATGAGTATTAGCATTCTCTTTTTGTTTGTAACTTCATCACTTGAAATGTGTTTTGTTACAATATCATAAAGAAATAAAGTCAGTATGAAAAGCTGCTTTTTAAAAAGCAAGCTATTTGCAGTACTTGTGTAAATCAGAGGTATCGCTGTGAAAACAAATTCCAAACTCTCGGAGTTTTCTGAAAACTGAAAATGTTGCCGCAGCTCTGCGTGATGTATTTGGGGGGGGCTGGGAGAGTGGCAGCAAGAACTGTAAATCCTAGAGAAAAGGGAAATCTTCCCACCTGTGAAGGCAGTGAAATTCCAGGTTATGTTTTCTAGAGAAATGTTGACTTCTCCATCATTGTGCCTCTTCAAGGAGAGGGCAAATATCTGCCAGCTATGGCAGGGAACAGGGGATTCTGTCCTGGGATGAGGCTGCTTGGGGTCCCCTTCAGTACTGATTTTTTACCAGTCTGTTACTCTGACACCCTTTTTCCCAGGAAAACGATGGTATGGCCTGGCTGAAAGCCAGACACCCAGCCTGCGTGCCTGCCTTGCTCCTGGGTGTACCAGGTGAGATCTGGAGGCTGTTAACTCTTCTGTGCCTTGCTCTTCAGTGCCCAGCTTCCCAGACAGGGCTTTTGGGATTTGCAAGGGGGTTAAATTCTGAAAGTGTTTTAATATCACTGAGTAGGCAGCTGAAGAAAGACTCGATCAAAGTATAAACAAATCCTAAGTGCCTGAATCAGGAGAATGACACAAACTAACCCACCCCTTAAAGTGCCTGTGACCACAAACCACATCACTGCAGAAAAGGAGACACACTTTTCTTTTCTTGTTCTAAGTCATAAAAATTACTTACCAAGGTGACAAATTTATGGCTATAGTAATTACATGATTACTTTATTACGTGCCACCAGTGTGCGAAAACATATATTAAGAAGTCACTTATGTCCAAACCAAAAGGGCCAGCAAAGAACTATTGGAGGCAGTAAATATCTGTGATATGTACAGTTATTTACTTGTTTGGAAGCTAGAATTTCAGACTGAAAACCAGCAGTGATGTTGAAAGGCTTTAGGTGGTGGTGGCAGCAGGTCGGGCTGGGACCTGCCTGTCGCTGCTGCGATCCAGGGGTGGAATGCACTTTCTGGGCGAGTGGGTGGTGGGACCTTACAACCTCAGCCTGGTTTGACAGTGAACTTTCTGGGGCAAATCCAGCCCTTGAGGTCTGTGCTCTAGCAGAGTCAGGGGTCCTGGTCTAAGGTGGGAACTGGGTGGCTCTCCACACTGAAGAGGAAGGAGGTGCAGCTTGGTGCCAGTCGCTGTCAGCCCAACCTTCCCCGTCTCCCAGCAGGAGCAGGAGGAGGAAGCCCACCTCTGTCTCAGTTCTAGTCCTCTCCCATCTTGCTCTTCATCAGAACAAACCCAGGCTTGGCCCTCCTCAGAGCAGCAAGGTTCCAATCTGGCTGCATAACTGACAAGTTTTGAGGCTCCCTGCAAGAAAAAAAAGTCCAACTGAAATGTTGTCTTGAGACTTACAGTGTTTGGCTTTTCCAGGGTGGCACAAACTGCAGTTTACATCCTGCAAACTACCAGCTTATAGGGCTGAATGTCGGCAAGTGAGCCGGGAGGACCAGGGAAGGGACTGTGGTGGCTGGAGCAGAGGAAAGGGGCTTTTTGGTTCCTCACCTGGCCCAGCTCTGAAGGGCTGAGGGCAGCCAAGCGTGAGGCACACGCTGTTGTGCATCAGAGCAGCCCTGCGTGTGGCTGGCCCTTTGGCTGTGGTGCAGTTCCACGCTGGTGATGGCAGCCTGCCCCTTAGTGTCTGTACAGTCCTCAGAGCAGTGTGCACTTGCGATTATATGTGGTGACAAGTTAATCTGGTCTTTAATTTTTTTTTTCTGTTCTCATTTCATTGACTGTAAATGTAAGTACTTCTCTCCTAATGCTCAATTTTACTTTCACCATGACCCTCCAAAAATTTTGAAAGTTGCCTCTGATCTCTCAGAGCAGCCAGCTGCGTTTGTGACTGCTATTAGCAGATTTAAAACAAAGTCATTGAAAAATATGGGGTGTGGGTGTGATTTTGTTTTCTAATTTACTGCTAAATTCTGAGTGCTTTCTTTATAAGATGACGGGACCTTATGCATAAAGTTTACCTATACTGAATCTTCATTTCATGAGGGAAACCAAGACTTCAAACTCTGATCCAGGAAGGTAAAAAGTAAGTATAAAAATAATAACATCCTTAGCCTCTGCAATTATTAGGTCTGGCCATCCTGGTATTTCTCTTATTCTCTGGACAGGTGAGGCAGTGAGCAAGCCAGCGCCGGTTCCTGCTCCTCACACCCACGCGATGCCCTGCTGCTCAGGCTGCCGACATCGCAGGGGAAGGTTTCAATCTTCCTGCCAAAACCTGCCTTCTTTCAGAGTCAAACAGCCTCTTGGAAACGCTCCTCGTCCTGATGGCAAAGTTGATTCCTAAACCTTGCATTAACATACATCCAAGTCTATCACTTGAGCTTCAACCTAGCTGACAGATTCTGTCTTCGATATATGTGCAAAGGCTTTGATTTCAAAGGAGCTGCTCCATGCCTGTCTGGATGGGCAGAGAATAGAATAGTTCATGGCGATGTCGTGGTAAAGATACAAACTGTTGGGCTGCTGATCTGTTCTTCTAGATCTTTTTATTGCCCTTTTATGATGGTTTCATGTGGTACTCTTTTTTTTTTTCTTTTTTCTTTTTTCCTAAGGGGATTTGCTTCATTTGTTGATTAACTGACTCTGGGTAAGGGTGAGGATGGTCTGGGGGTTTTGGACTGGCAGGCTGCAGCCAGAGCATTGATCTGAGCTAGCTGATGCTGTTGATGCCTTAGGTCCTAGACTAACAAATGCACAGTGTCTTGTCAAAGACGGGCAGGGCTGAGACCAGAAAGGAGCACAGGGTGGCAAAATCCAGGGAGAAGGCTGTGGGAAGCTTTAATTACCTAGATTGTCCCAGGAGGTCCCAAGCGCCCCAGATACTAATTGCTAATAAATGTTCATGCTGAGTAGCTTTTATTTTTCCAGTGAGATGGAATAACAGGGAAAATATGTGAAAGTCCCTGGACTTCAAGAGTGTGTTTTTCTTTCATTTGTATTTACCTAATTATGCTGTCATAGACTGCTGAAAATTATACCTTCACTCCCTCCCCCCAAAATGACCAAATAAACAGAGCAGCAACTCCAACTGTGCCAGATAACACAGTCAGCAATAAAGGAGAGATGGAAGGGGTGGTTCTGGCAACCCAGCACCTCAGAGCAGGGTCCCTGGGGGCATCCAGCCTCAAAGCTCACAGTCTAATGCCCCTTGCCATAAGTAGTGCTGTGCTCCACAGGCAGATCTGCTCAACTCGTAGAGGAACTCATGGAGAAAAGTGAGAATGGAGAAGGTAAACCAAAGGATTTATTTGAGATTGGCTGTCTTTTCTGGATGGTAGCTTGGCTGTTCCTTCATAGCCTCCTGATGACATTGCCACATAGTGATGTTCTTGCGGAGATTTTTGACTGGCCAGATCTGACACCGAAGATCACACCTGGGAAGTCACAGCCCACATCACCGCTATATACAAGTTCCCATAGCTAAAAGGACCAGTGACACAGGACAGACGAAGCCCAGGGAAACCGGGATGTTCTCAGAGCTGCCACCCAAGCTATAGCCCATGTCTTGAGTTACACCCCAGTTGTGTGGGAGGTGCCACCTCGGCTCTGCTGCTGTGTTTTGTTTATTTGGTAGGAGAACAAGCTCAGGCAGGTCTCTACACCCAATGTGATTTAACCTAAGGTTTCCTCTCCGGTCAGGTGTGCAGTCTCCATCAGCCAGTCCAACTGAAACCGTCGGATGAGCGTGATAGTTTTATCAGATCCTGGGTAAGCAGCTCACTTACCTGTGAGCAGCAGCTGGGGCTCCGGCTGGATCCCAGGCTCTTCCTGTGATCAATGTGCTTCTAATTTGAATAGACGGCAGAGGAGTAATTGAAGTGATTCTGTCCAATTAAGCTATGGAATGAGCGGTTCAGGCTTCAAGTGATCTGAGGAAAGAGAGCTCAGGCCAAATCATCAGTTGCTGGGTTTGTACCTGCTTCGTGCAAGCTCTCAGTGGGGCACTGGGCAGCCAAGACACACAAATAACGTTTTGCTCAAGGAAAGCATGAGAGAAAGAAGGAGTCGGGGAGATGTTTGTGATCTGTACCACACGGGATTCTGTAAAACCGAGAGAGAAGAGGGCAGAACTCAGAGCAGAGCTTTCCATCGCAGGGCTGCGGTGCCTAAGATGAGACCGCACAGTGTTCAGCTGAGAATGGAAGGGGCCTGATTTGAGCTTGTTCACATCACTGCTGTCTCCATGTGTACTCTAGCAAGGCCTGGTTATAGTGATCCTAAACCAATAACATAACTGTAATTGCAACCTAAGCTAATCAGCGGGGGAAATGGCTGTTCCTTTATTGCCGTGTCTGCAGAATCCATTCTTACTGTGTTGTGCTGAGACAATAAACTCCATAAAACAGATCTACTCCACCAGCTGGCTCGGCTGTGGTGGATTGATTCAGCACTGATGGATGACTGTGCTGTGTCAGGTGGGGACTTTTCTCTGTGCTCAGAAGGGGATGCACACAATGCTCTAGCACGGTTCAGTTTTCAGTTCCGAGTGGATAAGCAGGGGTATGGTCCTGCATATCCCATCTCCTGAGAGAAATCTGTCTTCTTCCAGAAGATCTCATTAAAGTGAATTGGTTGAACAATGACCACAAGTAAGGCATGCTCTCTTCCAGAGGGATATGGAGACCTCCTGCAATGGATGTGCTCTATCACAGGCTGAGGATGGATGCTGTCTCTTCAAAGGATGTTCCTTGCCGAGTATGCCACACTCGCATGATTTTCCTTCCAGTTTGCAAAGAACATGGCAAGGCAAGCCTCTGGTTTTAGAGAGACTTGTGTGACAGGAAAATACAAACCCCCAGTCTTGACCAACATTTTCCTGTGTTAATTGGGTACAAAGTATTTGTTTTACTCCTCTGTAGTGTAGATGAATCACGATTCCAGCCCAGGAGATCGTTTTCTATGTACAAACATAGCCTAAGGTCTCAGGATTTCCTCCCTTTATTGCAGCTCTGGCCAATTTTCTTGTTGAGATAGAAACTGATGGAGAAAGGAAATGTTAAATTTGTGTGGGAGGTGGCTAGGGTCTGTTCAGAGCTGGGCTGAGGGTTTTGCAGGCAAAGCCGTAATTGCCACTCCAGTGATAACAAGAAAGCTTAAGCACAACACATTGGCTTCAAACCCAGACAAAAATTAAACTTGTTCTTAAAAAGCTCAATTTCATCTAATCTACTTTATGGCCTTTATCTTGCCAAGACTGGGGTGATTGCAGCCCACCTCAGTACTATATATATTAATTTTTTGCTGTGACAAGTTTCATATAGGTGACAGCTATGGAAGTGGCCGTGCAGGCGGGCTGGAAGTGGTGTTGCAGATTCTGCCACATTGCTGGTGCACCTCTGGCTTGTCCTGAGAAGGGTCTTTGGCAAGCAGAGGACAGAACAGTCTCCTCCTATTAGGCATGGAATATGCAATTTGCTTTTCTGGTTAAGCAAAGTAAGCATCTGTCTAAATATTTGCATGATTTTCTTCAGTGCAACTAAGAGTTTCTTATGAGCAGCGCTGGGTTTTCTCTCCCTGCGGCTGAGTGAGGCAGGGAACGCTGTTATTCTGCAGGTGACCATGTGCAGTGGTACCCAGTGCATCATGCGGGTGCAAAGCAGCATCTCACCCTGCTGTGCCTGCAGGTGCAGCTGGGCTGTGCGTGGAGGGCAGGGGAGCACTCCCTGGCCCCCTAGCATGGGCATAGCCAGCCAGGCGAGTCCCTGTGTCACTCCCCAGCACCGCGTGGATGCTTGAACACGTGCTCCCTCGATGCATTTTGAATGTGTCAAATGGGTTGTTGAGGGTAATCTGGATGGAGGGCGCTGCTTCTCCTGGGATCTTCTACACAGATCTGCTGAAATGACCTCGTCTGTTGGAAAAATCCCCCTGGTGAGCCCTCCAGGGGCTTTGCACAGTGGTCACAGCTGAGATGGAGCTCCTCCGGGGAGGAGCTGATGGTCCCATCAGCTGCGAGCTGGGCCCGCACCTCTTCCCCCCTCTTTGTGAGCCATTGTTGCTGAGGGAAGGTGCTGCCCCTCAGCCACTGGGCTTGGATACTGTCAGCACATCCAGTGTTACGCTGCACATTTTAAATTACATTTAAGTCAGCAGAGAGTGTGGTACAGTAACCACAACTGTGTATATCGCTTAAGTCTATAAATATAAATGAGTGTATATATGTATACAGAGAGAGAATAGACTTGGTGAGGAAGAGTACCAACAGCAGTGGGATCACAGTTAAAATCCAGTACATTGAAATCGATTTAAACCACAAAGTGCAACAGGAGATATTATAAATACAGCAGTTAGCTACCACAGCCTGTTTTGAACAGAGCTTTAGGAAACCTTGCTTGGGTTTCTTGATGCGTGTGTGCCATGTAGCTTAGGAGATGTATATTCATCTCTGAAAAGCCTCCGTATTTTTTCCACGTGCTCCCTAGCAGCGCTGGGGTGCAGCACCGCAGAAGCAGGCCTGGCACCGTATTGGATTACTAAAGCATTCCAGCCCCGTTCTCACTCACAGAAATGGTCTGGTTCCCTGAAAAATTAAAACCACTTCATTTTATTTCTCCTCTTACGATCCCCCATCCACCCCCCACCCCCCGCCTGTCTGGGCTCTGCCACAGGGACATGCGGGTTTGCAATATTGCTGCTGATTATCCATGCTCGCTAATGACACAATAGGCAAATTACACGTCTCCCTTCTTAATGAATTAGGACTGATGATGACGGCAAGCTACCAGCTCAAAAGCAGCGAGAACCCGTCAGGGTTACTAGACTGCTGCTGTCCTCAGGACAACATAACATGGCAGTGATGTGCAGCCCTTCGGGTAACCCTGTGATTCCTGACATCATTTTTCAGGCACCTACAGTTCCTGAGGCCTCATTCCTCTCCTTTCTCTGCTCCCTTTCCCCCCGCCCCAAACTCCATGCTCCCGCTTCAGTGCTCCTCTACATGAAGGTGCTGTGCAGACTTTGCTGCAGAGCTATTAAGTTCTTTTAGTTTCCCTGTGGATCCTATTAGCCAAAGAATTTGCTCCTTTTTCAGGGCTCTTTTTTATTATTTTAAATGAATGCACTTCAAAATATTTATATATATACTTTTGCTTTGAGATGAAATTTCAGAGTTGAGGCTATGCACACACACTTCTGCCTTTTTCTACCTCTAACATTTCTTTATACATGTATGAAAAATCAGTTACTGAATTAAATTCCCTCTGTGAACTACATTCCCTGAGCAGGCTGCTCTGCACAGGTTCAGCACTGTGGCTCTTTCCCCAGCACCAGAATCCTGGTTTCACACCAATTCTCCTGTACCTGCGGATTCCTGGGCTCTGCAGGGGGGTGAGGGTGGCTGGCTCAGCTGACTGCATCTTCTTGCAGCCCAGGGGCTTGAGCAGAGCAGAGCCAAGCCTGCATGGAGCACGCCTGCGGTGTGCAGCCCTGCCTCGTCCCTTTCCCTGTCGAGGGGCCAAACGCACACCAACCTCTGAGGCACTGTCTGTAAAGCGTAAACAGATTTATTTCCCTGGCTCTTACATCTCAGCCCATGTGTGGGGGCTCTCATGGATGTTGGGTGAGCTCCGTGCAAACCCCAGCATCCTTCCGCCGCACGCCTTGTGCCGTGCGATCCGGTCCCTCTCCCATTTTCCTCCTACAGCCCTGTGCGTCATTACACTGTCTCTCCCCATTGCATCTCCTCCCTCGTACCACAACCCGCATGCCTCTCTGTTCTCTGCCCTCCCACATGTCCCATCTCCTCTGCAGCCCCTGCCTCTCTCCCGCTCCTCTCTTCATTGACTGCTGAGGCTTTGTGGCACAAGCAGGGCTTTGCGTTCAGGCTGACTGCTGCTGTCTATCCACCCACAAGAAAGATTTGGTTGTGGTGGCTTTACAAAGCTCTCTTTCAGTTTTGAGCAGCAGAGAGAGGCTGCACTTGTGGATCTGTCTGGCAGGCTGCTCCAGAAGGCGTTTGTAAGAGGCAGACATGTTGCCAAGAATCTCATTATACGTCCTGATTCACGGCGTGGTCCAGCCCTGAGAAGGATGCTCTCCAAACAGCCACCCCATAAACCACATGCCGGGATCTTGGAGCTGAAGGAGATGCTTTTGCGGGGCTGGAGGGGATGGCAGGGAACTTGGGGCCCCACAAGGAGGCTCCCGCTTGTTGGCCAGACTCACAAACCTCCAAGGGCAGAAAACTGGCTGCCCAAGGAGGTCAGAGAAGAGGTCTGGAGGGATGCGGGAGGAATCCGTGCCAGGCTTTGCACACCGCTTGGAGCAGGCTGGGAGACGGCTGCAGGAGTTCAGCCAAGGCAGGCACCCAGACGGGGCAGCCATCATCAGTAAAACTCACAGCTCAGTCTCTCTGTCTTGATTTAAAGAATTTCCACACGGCTGAGAGCTGAAGTGCAGGATTGCTCTCCCGTGAATGCAGCTACTAGCAGCCTGACTTGGTCCACTAAGGGGTTAATGTCAGGTTACAGTCAGAGATCCATCTCTGTTTCAATGCTTCATTAACAGTTTTGTGGAGAAACAAAGCAAAACCATCCAAGTTTGGTGACAATTTTCCCACAGTCATACACTGCTCTGATTCATTTTCGTCCACAGATTTGAGTGGTAATGGCCTGACCACAGAACATTTCCTGGGGATTAATCATGGCTGGGAAAGGGCTGCAATGCCGAACTATGCTCCAGGTGCCCCCAGATTCTCTCTCTTTGTCAAGAATTAGCTGGTGGTGAGGTCACTCCTGCTCTGACTTTGCTGGTGCAATTATAAACCAGTACATGCTAATTAACAGCAGTGCTCAGACATCAAGGTGCCGTGCTTGCAGTAAAAGCCCATCTTCTGCCCAGGCTCCGGCTGTCTCTGCTCCGGCACCATCACACCCAGCCATATGCTGTTCGCAGAGTGCGTATGCCTTGGACACCAGCAGGCATGGGCATCCTTGGGGAAGCCCCTCACTTGCTCCCCTTTGTTCCCCATCACTCTTTCTGCTCTGCAACACCTGGGCACTGAGGTGACCTATGGACTGATGAATGGATCAGGCTTTTTTTCTTTCTGAAGCCTGCAGAATATCCCTTGGTTTCAGACACCCCGCTTTCCTTCCAATGAATGAGTCAAGCCTGGAAAATCAAGTCCCAGGACATCATTCAAGCAAAAGCCTTTTTTCCATGCACGAACAAAAAATTCCTGGTGTGGGAAGAGGTGGCTGGGGCTGGGGCTGGGGCTGGCTTGCAGTGATGCCTGGCTCTGCAGGAGCACCCCGCAACACTCCCTGCACAGGAGCGAGGGTGTGCGGGGCAGGTACCTCCACCCCTGCTTGCTGGAGCCAGCGGGGACAGGTTTTCCCCTGGCACAGGCAGTAATACAGGTTGTTGTGGAAGGTCTGCAGCCTCCGCATGGACTGAGCAAGGTGGAAGATGTGTTGGCTCTGGTTCCTCGGCACCACAAAGCTGTGAGATCTCCTTCCACACCTCTCAGGCCTGCTTTCTTTCAGAGACCCTTTGAGACGGTCTCTCCCTCCTGCAAGGCTGGTTGAGCTCCACCACCAGCTCCCCAGCCCATCCTCGCGCCCCTTCTGAGCTTCCCCTGGACGGGCAGCTGGGGCCCTGTTTTCCGGCTGCAAAGCAAAATGTGTTTCTCCAGCTCAGGGAAATATTCATCCAAGTTCCAGTCCAATTCATAATGGAAAGTGCAGCCACTGGCAAAGAGCTCTCCATCGCTCCTGGGCGCCGTGGGCTCCCCTGCTGGTGCCGCAGCCACCTCTCCAGCCCTGCGGGTGGGCATGGGTGCTCTGGGGCTGTGGGGAAGCCCTATGGGGACAGGTTTGCCACACTGCCTTTTTCTGCCTCCAACTGGATGCAATATGCAGAAATAGCCTGAGAAAGGGAGCCCGTAGGGTATTTCTGAGCTTCTTTCAGGCTCGTATTATAATATGCAAATGCCAAGGGGGGAAAAAAGCAGATTTGTGCAGGTTTCCAGCCCGCCACAGCGCGAGCACCAGCCGCCGCAGACAATGGCCCCATCGCCGCTTTGGCTGAGGCCGGCGCTGGTTGGGGTTCCCCACTGCTGTTCCCATTCCCCATGCCACATGTCTGCAGCTGGCTGCCGGCCACTGTGTCTGCGGGGAATGAATGCTGCTGAGTTTCCTACCCCAGCTCTGCCAAATATCTCGAGGAAGGGGGAGCTGATGAATCCCCCCTTCCTCGCCCTCCAGACCAGGAGCTGACCCTGCCTGTCTGCTGTGGGAGTGTGCAGGCTGCAGGATGGAGGAGGTTTTTTGGGGTATTCTGTTTTCTGCCTGTTTTGTACAGCCTAGAATTAAACACCTACCTTTCAAAGACTCCTTGTTGCCTGGAAGATTCCCCAGTGCTGTGTCTCCTCTTAATTTCCTTTGGCAGTGCTGCCTCCGATCACCCTTTCAATTTCCAAGGCATCCCAGCACACCAGTACTTGCATCCACCTCTTGTGCCGTGTTTTTGAAGTTGATATTCCATCTCCCTGCATGATCAAATCTTTTATTTCTGATTAAAGCTGTCAAAGAAACAGTTTCCTGCCTGGTGAAAATTCAGATTTAAAAAAAAAAACCAAACAATTCTGTGTTGGGCTAAAAAGTAAAAATATCTTTTTCATTGACCTAAGTAAAGAAAAACAGCATCGGTACAGGTTGGTCCCAACTTTTCATCTCTGCTGCAATCTTTGCCTTTCCTCCTTCTACTTTTTTGTTATGACTGGCTTTTTTTGGAAACATAAGCCTGTGTTAAGTGGGAAAACAAGGAATTTTTCCTTTTCAGACTATCAAAACAAAATCTTCCTGGCAAACTCTCAAGCAATTTTTTTTCCCCCAACTTCTGGAATTTTGAAGTGTCCCAGCAAAACCCATCCCATCCTAGGGAATGAATGAATGAATAAATACATAAGTAAATAAATGTTCCTGTTTTGATTGAGCAGGAACAAGAATCATTATTAAATTCCCAGATAGCATCACATCACTCAGGGTATCAATTATTGACACCTCAGCAGACAGCACCCTCCTGCTTTGCACATTCTTAATAGTACAAACCTCTCTGCAAACAATAGGACTAAAAGGGAAAGAGGAAAGGACAAATTAAAAAAGCATGCTGTGAGCTTGAACTAAAGGCTTGACACTGTCAGCGCAGCCCATATGGAAAAAATAGACCTTCACCATGGCATGGCAACATGCTTCTTCATAAAGGGGATTGCACACATATGTAAAATATATGTGGACGAGGAAAGTGCACATGTAATAGATACTGCATCACTGCAGTGCCAGGTAGTTTCAAGATTACGAATGCTGGGCAATTCGGTGCAGATATTTTATAGACTGTTGCTTCAAATATCTTAAATATATTGTGTAAGAGAAGATAGCCAAGGCAGTAATGTTTGCAGCCAATCTTGTTAAGGTAATGAGGAGGGTAACTGAATCTGTAGGCTTTGAGGGGTAAGTAGTTTGTCAGGGGGTCAAAAAGGGGTGTATTTGCCAGTGATGCCTGACACATGGCTGTGTGAGTTACGGGGTGGGGATGGTTGGCTCTGGCAGGGTTGTCAGCTCTGGCTCCACTAAGCGGTAGGACCATCGGAGCCGCAGTGGTCCCCCGGGATGTTTCTGCTGGCCAGCACAGAGCCATCCACCCACCATCCCAGCTCAGCCTTGCAAAGCCTTGCAAAGCCGTTCGTCTGGCCCCAGCAGCAACTGGCAGCGAGCGCCTGGAGGAAAGCAAAGCAAAACCCGCAGGTGCCCGGTCATCTGCTCGATGGGTGGGTACAGAGTGGGGGGTGAGAAACCTTTTCCCAAGCCTTTGCAGCACCCACCTCATCACCAGCTCTCCCTGTCAGGTCTCTTGACCCGGGTGACCACAAGGCAGCGTTCGCAACTTCTGGGTTTAATATACATATTTATAGTACATGTGCATTTATTTAACAGGTCTGGCCCAAACAGCCGGCATTTGCCAAAAAGAAAAAATCATCCTTCATTTCACAGCTATGACATCATAAGGTCATATTTCACGGATATGATGTCACTACTGCGCAATATGACTTTTTATTTTCAAAAGGTTTTTATTAATGCTGAGGTTTTTGGGGTTTTTTCCTCTGGTCTGGCCAGAACATCTGGAGCCGGGAAACTTCAGAGTCCAGAAATATTCACAAGATGTAGCAGACAGAATTACAACCCACAATATTTCTTTGAGCGAAAGAGAACAGATAACAATGTGGGGAACCAGTAGTCACAACCGACAGCTAAAAATCAAAGAACAGCATCACGTGGGAGGGAGATGGAGACAGGAGGTGCGCCAGGCAGAGGAAAGATCCTCGGCCATTGATGAGCAGGTTGGGGTGACGCGTCTGGCTGTGGGAGCAGGGTGGGACACCTGGCCAGGGAGGGGACATCACAGAGCCACACAGGCATCTGGTGTGATGGCAGGGCATGGGTGGCACTTCTGCAGAGAGGAGAGGTCTGTCCCTCTGTTTTTCTAGAATAAAGGCATATTTCCTCCCCTACAGCTTCACACATAGCAGAGAAACCCAGAGAAGCTGGGAAAGAGGGAAGGGAAAGGATGCTGCGGGGAGAGGATCCACTGGGCAGGCAGGAGGAATTAAGGAGGTGGGACAGAAGCCTTGGTGAAGGTGTGTTGGGTGATGGCAGGGGTTTGGATGCAGTGTTGCTCTGCAGGACTTGGAGGCAGCTCTTGCGGTGCTCGGGTGTGGGGTGGCCATCCCTTGGGGCACTTGGCAGCTCACTGGGAGCTGCACCCTGCATCCTGAGCTTGGCAGCAGTCCCAGGGAGCCTGTGCCTTCCTCCCACAGGACCTCCCACCTGCAGCCAAAGCTGTGGGACATGCGGAGCTGAAACAAGGTGGTAAAAGGACTTGGGTGACTATTCATCTGGAATCTCTAATTAATATATTCCAGCTGCATCCCTTTTGGGTTCCCTTTCCAGCAGCACTCGTGCAAGCGAGCACAAAGAGTCCCAGACAATAGATGTGAAATGCTTTTTCCACAAGCTTTCGCAGCAGAAGCCGGAATGCAAAAACATTACTGTCAGGGGAAAATACCACGTAACTGATGTGACCACGTGCAGCCCGTCTCAGACTCTGAGCAGTGGGTCACCTACCACGTGCCAATCCCGCCAAATGTCATTGCCTAATTCTGAACAATAAATAACAGCCTGAAAATGGCAGTCTTTGTGCCGCTCCGCTTGGTTTCGTCTTGCCAGCAGACAGGCTTGTTGTAAACCATTTGGCCAGCTACACCAGTGGTCTTCAAGCATTGCTGTGTGCGTAGACGTTTGCCACCCTGCTAAATACCCTGGGTGCTAGAGAGGATGCACAGCACACCCGGCTGCAGGAGGGCTCGGCGCCTTCTCCGAGGGAGCCAGGGCAGCTCAGGTGGCTTCTGCTGGCAAGGGGAGAGAAAGGTTGGAGAATTAAGACTGACAAGCTGACGAGATAAACTGGTCAGATAAAAGGATGACAGAAATAATTTTACACGGCATTACTGTGAAAAGCTAATTTATACACAGATGAGTCCATGACAGACTCAGTGGAGGGTGGCAGACGAGCAGGGAATGAAGAGCACTTCATTTGTTCTCTGAAACAGGAGGGGGAGTTTTAGGAGCTGGCTGCCTGGGACATCTTCTCTCTCTCTCTTTCTATTTCAAAGTTATCAAACTTTATCTGGTTCCTTTTCTGCAAATTAGCAAGGCCAGAAGAGAAAGAAAAATACTGAATCCATCAGCATTCCTGCTTTTTTCCAGGCCCACAGGTGAGAAGCCAGAATGATCTTACAAAACAGAGCCTTGATTTTCTCCTGCAAAAACCAGGAAAGCCATCATGTTTTCACACCACGTGGAGCTTTTGCTTTGCTTTTAAATCAAGCCAGAGTCATTGTTTCTCCCTCTTTATTTTTTTTCAGCTCAGTTGGATCACTGGGAATTGATTGAGTCTCTTCTTCTGGTGGTGTTCAGACATGGCTGCTGCCGCTCCGGGGCTCAGCAAAGAAATCCTCCCCCATTTCTCCCCTTGCCTTCCCCTCTGCCCTTCCTTTCCCCAGCAGTGCGGTGCCCCATCGAGCAGGAGCCTGCAAGGTGCCCTGGGGAAGGCAGAAACCAGCCCCTTGCTGGAGATGGCTGCAGGGAAGGTGCAAACTCCGTGTCCTACATCCACCACATGCACCAGGACAGGTCCCCCGGGCATGGAGGGGTCTGTGTACCTGCCCAGGCATCCCTGCCCTGGAGACCCTGCTGCCTGCAGCCGTTTGGGGCAGCCTGTGCTCCCTGGTGCCTGAGTGTCCCCTTGCAGGGCTGGGAAGCAGCGGGATGCTGGCAGACAAGGCAGTAAATGAAGGGGGATGGATTTTCACTTCATGTTTTATGCAAAACTGACACTTTCATCCCAAGGAAAAACGCTGTGTCTACCCCTCCCCTACAACACAGACAAGGGGAGAGTGGGCAGAATCCCTCCTGGTGGGAGCAACTGGGTGCTGGCAGCCAGAGAGCACCGAGCACTGGTCCCATCCTCCTCCCATGGCCAGCCCTGCGGCCGCAGGGAGCACCTGGCAAGGAGAGCAGCTCTCCCTGCCCTGCTCACTTTCCTCGGCCATGGCGAAACAGGCTGGCTGTTCTGCAGCTGCCAGAACAATAGTAATAATACTAATAAACCCCCTTCATGCTGAATACTGCAGGCTGTTGGCAGGTCCTTCTCACACAATTAGCATTTCTCGTCAAGCAGGGGGATCACAGATTGCACATGCTGATTAGTGTTTTGCAGAACAGACTGAAACCAATATGGCCCTCCCTGTACCATCAGCTAAAAGTGGCTTCCCACCAGGATGGGCCCAGCACGGCTTCCACTAGCCCCACTGGAGGGAAAAGCTCCCCCCAAGCACAGCCCACTGGGCTCCCCCGAGCCTGGCCAGGGACAGGCTCTCTCATCTCCCCAAAATGCACACACACCCTAACATCTTGTGTGGGTAACACACAGTAGGGGACAATACCTGCTGAAGGGTCCCATGCAACGCAGTGGCACCTTCCCCGGCACACAGACACGGCAGGACTACATACAAACTATTTGCCTGGTTGCAATAAGGACATTTTGCAGGATTGGCCTCTGTCCCTTTTAGGGACCAAGATAGCCCTGTGGGCTGAGTGGAGGGGAAAACACTGTCCCGCCTTTGGGTAGGGTCAGGGACTGACCTTTCCTTGCTCAGGGGAAAAAAGCAGTGAATATTGGTGGGGTGCAGGGTTTGGAAAAAGGGTTGTGACTTATGGAGAGCTCAGGGGTCAGGTCCTCATGCACAGCTGTCCAGGTTTAGAGAGGGCAGGGTGGATCTTTGCAGGCTGCTGCTGCTCATAATGTTACTGCTCACCAGCTGGACGATGACAAGTAATCCTGTTGCAGACTCTGAGCCTGCTGCAAATGCCAGATCAAACAGGTAAACCATGCTGGTGGCTTGTATCAGTGCCTTTGCCCAGCTGCAGCAGGCTCGGCACATGCCTGCAGTTAGTGCGGCTCAGCTGATGCGTGGTAACTCGTTAAACCAGAATAACCCAAACTCACACTACATCCTCAACGTGACACTGGGAAGGAGCCTTAAACTCGTGTCTGTCTGTGTAGGCTGGACTTGTAAATCTCGCAGTAGATGCTGGACTCACAGCGACGCTGTTAAACCAATATAAGCCCATCCAGACAGTAGCGTGCACCATGATTAATTGCCTTGCTTTAAAACTCCTATTTATAGACAAGCGCTACAAGCACTGTGCCAGTGATAACGTGGTCGGCGAGACTCCTCCTCCAGCTGCTCCGCAAGGCTCAGCAGCTAATCCCATTAGCCTCAGGCTGTCCCTGGAGCTGCTGAGCAGCTCAGGTCCCCTGCCCACACTGGGGTGTCACCTTCCCTCCTCGCCCTGCCTCGCCCCACGGTCTGCCCAGGGACCACGGCAGCATTCCTGGGGCTCGGCGGGTGGCGGGGGATGCTGGGGATGCTGGGGCAGCTGTGTCAGATCACCACAGAGCTAAGGAGCTCTAGCAGGAGCTCAGTACCTCCAGGGAGCCGGGAACAGGACCCGAGGGCACATGTGATCCTTGACCTTGCATAACCCCAGAGCCGACACTGAAGTCCCTCAGTGTTTGATATCCTGGGAGGCTCAAGTACCAGCCCCAGGCTTCTCCCGGGGTTTGCCTCAAGTCAGTGCCTGGGAAATGAGCTTGCAATGACACTATTACAGATCCAGATTTCAGCAAGCAGCCAGGCGTGCTGTTTGGGAACGATGTGTTTGAGTAGCAGTGCTCCGCATCAAACAGGTTTCTACCCTACAAACATTTTTCTTTACCCTACATTTTTCTTGAAAACAAAACAAAACAAAACAAAAGAACATGAAAGAAATCCATTTCACCCTCTGCTTTTATTTTCTTGCAAACCCCAGATCTTATCAACAAAGCCTCCTTCCTTTCTGGACGGCATGCGGAATGCTGAGTGACAGCACAGGGGATGAAAAGGACAGGTCCCTTTGAATGCCAGCAGCTGAGACGCACCACAGTCACTCCCAAGTTGATTTATACAACATGGGTTTCATCTTCCTATCCCACTAGCCTGGGTCCCACTCCCATGGGCTGTGCTGGCGGGTCCCCACGAGATGTGGATGCTGAGCTGAACCTGCGCTCCCAGCCAAGGATGTGGGCAGGAAGCCGATGCCAAGGGAGGGCTGAGGGGTACCGCTGCCGGAGAACATCGCACATCCCTGCTTTCCCTGCTCCTCCCCTCTGCCAGCCCTGGCAGCATTGGGCAGGGGTGACGGCAGGGAGGGGAGCCATGGCTGCTTGACCATGCAGGTCTGGTCAAGGTGGTGCAGAGAAATACCTGACAGGTCTGCCTGCGTGCGGGTTTGTCTCTGGCAGCTCCCATCAGCAGCCTCCCACCCCTTCCCCGGGCAGCCAAGGTCAGACAGCAGGCAGGTCTCCTGGCCGAGCCCCCCCGCGATGCTACATTTCCACCCTGTGGGTTTGTGGTGGATAAATATCCTGTTTATGCCGTTTGGCTTCAGTGGGATACAAACATGTTCGTTGGGGAATAATCCCCCCCTGTACACACACACACACGCGCGCACAGGCTGGGGGGAGTGGAAGGGGAGGCAGCATTTACACATGCACACAAAACAATCCCTATTTGTCTCCGAAGACAGACCCCACTGCTGGGTTTCCTGGGGTCACGCAGCTGCATGAACATGTGGAAAAGAAATGTATCTCTCCTAAGCACTGGACATACATGTAATTCAATATATTGCTCCCATGTGCAAGAAATCCACCAAACTGGCCCCATTTCAAATCACAGGGAAGTACAGAGTATCAGGGACAGAGGCAAATCCACTCCTAATTCAGTCCTTTATTTTATTTTAATTGGGTTGGACTGCAAGAGGTAATGGAGGTCGCGCAGGGCTCTCAGGGTGCCCGGCTGGCAGGGGCTGGGGGATGCAGGCAGTGCAAGGCAGGGGGATCCCGCTGTCCCTTCCAGGTGCCAGTGCTCATCGTCACACCTCACCAGCGGTGCAGCAGCACGTCTGACACCACACTAAGATGCCACAGAGACCACCAGATCCTGAGATGAGCTCTCCTGGACCCTGGAGCAGAGATGCTTGAAAGCTGCTGCTTTCTGCCACAGCGAAAAAAAAGGGTTCACCCTGACTTTTGGCATGGTCTCTCCCATAAGCACTAGAAAGCCTTTTCCCCAGGATTTTGGTGCCCAGGGATCACATTCCCCCTGCAGACCTGCACCCCAACACCTTGGCTTCACACCTGCAGCCCCCTCAGAGGAAGCTGGGCTGGGCTTGCCAAGCCAGGAGGAAAGCCTATTTGACTTCCACTAACGACGCGACGAGGACGTGAACCACAATTACCTCATCTGAGCCTTAAATGGATTTTTCCATTAAGAGGGGATTTTTTTTGTCTTGTTTTATTGAAAAGGAATTTGCAGTAATTAGCTCTTACAGGGGGATTTCACTGTTCTGTCTCCTCCTCTAAAGCATAAAACACTTATTACAACACATTGCTTAACGTGGTATCTACTCCCAGAGATTTTTCTTTCCTCATGCAATGATCAAGCCCTGCCTTTGGACTTTAAGGCCCTAAATCTTCCTGCAGACCTGAGCCATGCCCTGGTCCCCTCTGGCTGGATCCACATTTATCTTTTCCCCGCAGTCCTCCATGCAGCTGGAAAGAAGAGTGCTTGTAAAATGAGGCACTTTTTTTTTCTTTTAATTTCCCTCTGCTTGGTTGGATTATTGTTGGTAGGAACTTTCCGTGTCCACTTCCATGGTCATTGGGAAAGCAACGACCCATCGCTGAGCCACGGAGAGCAAATTTTCCCTACGAACGGCTACCCCTCCCACTGCCTTCGCCTTTGTTAGGCTGGCCTATATTTAGATCGTTGGGCTTCATCTTCCTCCTTAGAGAGCGGGCTGGGAGCGGAGCAATCAATCCCTGCCCGCTGGCTCCCACTGCCCGTGCTGCAGCGGGGACGCAGGGGCTGGCAGGGGGACGAGAGGGGCTGGGGCAACAGTGGCTTTGGAGGGCAGAAGGGAAGGGCTTGGGTCCCTGCAGCCACCAGACACAGGGTTTCGCAGGAGGACCCCCCCAGGCAGGTGATCAGGGCTGGCCCCAGCATCCCTGGAGGGCCTGGGCTGCACTCCCTGCCGTGCCCTGCCGGACAGTACCGCTTGTGGGGGGTCAGGACAGCAGAAATACCCCAGGGGGGCTAGTGTAAAAAGTTGCAGCAGAGGGGCAGTCCTATTTTTAACTCTGCCTGTTTCCATAACTCTTTGGGCGCTCTTCCATGTCTTTTCATTAATTTAAAGTAAGAGGCCTTGGAGGACTCAGGACAATTCACATAAAAGGGCTTCCTCTTCTTGCTCCAGCTCCGGCAGCGATTTGTCAGCCCTCGGCATCCATCCAGGGCTGCCGGGAGCTGGTACCGAAACCCACATGGAAAGGAAAATGTTGGTGGTGCTGGCTCTGGCTGCAGCTGCAGATATGAATCCTTTACAGCCCTCAGCCAAGAAGATGAGACACCGTGTGCGCACACCCTGGGAGCCTAGCTGCCCGGGACACTGCTGGGAGCTGCTGGCACAGCCCCAGCGCCCGTCCCTGCTGCTGGGCATGAACTGGGAGCCCAGACCTCAGCTGTACATTCACACTGTCACAGGTGCCTTCTCTGAATATCCAGCACACACCCAGCAAGACCCAAACCTTTCAGCAGCTGCTGGGAGCCGCAGCCAGCCACCCATCCCACACCAGCATTCCCTGAGGAGACCTGTCCTCCTGGAAACCTCCGTTACAACCCACCAGGCTGTCTCTCCTGCTCCAGGATGGCAACAGTCCCCCATTCACTGTGCTGCCCTGCTGGCAAAATGCTCCTGGTATTCAGACTACGTTTTCCTTTTCCCATTTCCATGCCTTTATATTACTCATTACAGCCTCTTGGGCTAACCTAAACAGCTCGCCTCCCTCCTTGGCATTTCAGCTCTCAGGAGACTCGCAGATGGTTCTCACATCACTCCCACTATCGGCTGGCCACGCGAGACGTAGTTTAGCTGTTAATGCAGTTGAGAGTGGCGTATGTTAGCTTCGTTTGAGCACAAAGATGAAAAACACTATGTGCTGTGAGCGCTTATTATTGTTGCTATTAGGCAGCCCTTTTAAACCTGCCGTATAAATCATGCCCTCCAGCTCCTTGATTATGTTCCTGGTTCTCCTCTGAACTCTCTCCAATCCATCAGCATCGTTCCAGGAATGAGTGCAATATCGCAGGTGCAGCTGGGGAAGCCTTTCGCCAAGAGCCTCTCGTCCTCCACAGGTCCCAGCATGATGCCCTGGGCCAGCGGTGCCCGTGTAGCCCGAGCGGCATGCAGGGACCTTGCCAGGGTGACACCACGGCTGCCGAGGTGCCCAGCCCTATGCACCGTGCCTGCAAAATGATCATGTTGCCAGAGCAATTTCAGACAATGCTTTGACGTTAACGGCTTCTCTGGTTGCACTGTCATTTCCCATTAGAGGCCTTGGTAACTAGCACTTCATGAGGCTTTGCAGAATAATTTGTATGTTTAATACACCTCGAAAGCCCATGTTGGGCTGCAATTAAGGCAGAGGGGAGGGAGCAGAGAGAAGAGGAAAAGCCTACCTCCCGCTGGTTGCAAAGAACCTGCTGCTTTCTGCAGAGGGCTGCTTCGACTGAGGATGCCAGGGAAGCTGGAATTAGAGGCAAAAGCATAATTTGTCATTTCCAAATGTAAGCCAAAGACTGGGCTGGTGAGAAGAGAAGTGAGAGACCTGGGAGCTCCTAATGGGAAATCACCATTTAAGGGGCTGAGCTGCCCTGGCCTGCTGGCAGCTGAGGAGCCGGGCTGGGAGCCGAGCGCCAGGGACACGGGACCATGCGGGATGGCGAGAGGGGAACAAGCAGCCGGGCAGAGCCATCGCGCAAGTCACTGTGGACAAGATGCAGTAGCCTGAGCCAAAAAACAGCTCCATGCTTCATATGGGGAATAGGAAATTTGTTTTTCTGAGCACCACTAGGCAGCTTTCCTTTGCCTCTTTTTTGCTTTTGTTATATGCAGGTGTTAGAGAAAATAAACAATGTTAGAGAAAAAGAAACAATGTTAAAGAAAAAGAAACAATGTTACAGAAAATAAACAATGTTACAGAAAATAAACTGGTTAGGCAGAGACCAGTCCGTGCCCCTCCAGCCCTCGCAGGAGCCAGGTTTCAGAGGTGCACACTGGCGTTTATTAACTCATCCCATCGCAAACAGAAAACCACCCAGCGACGCATTTGCAGGGAACCCGCAGAGCTCTCCTTACTTCAGTAAACGCAAGCACTGCTTCATGTGAGGAATTATGAACTGCTGGGAGTAGAAAAGTCTTGAGTGAATTATGCAGCGTGAATTATTCTCTGAGCTCGACACCAATCCAGATTGCACTGCCGATGGAAGGGACTTTCCACTCGTTTCAGCGAGCGCAGGGCCGGCGCCTTGGCTCGAAGGCAGCAAACGCTGTGCATGACCTGCTCATCACTGTGGGCAGAACCAGACCCACGTCTCCTCCTCCAGTGGTCGTCACATGTGGACTGGCCAGATGTCTGTGGTGCAGGAGTGTGGGCAGGACAGGGACAGGCATCTTCAGTGATGGGGATGCTGCAGCTCACCCACACACCAGGCAGGAGGGATTACTGCAGGAATAAAGCTGGATCCCCATTGTAAAATTGTGCAGATTAAATATTTTTAAAACGTAACCAAAAGTAGCAGTGTGTGGGAGCCAGGCATCCTCAGAAGCTGTCAGAAATGTTCCCTTTTTCCTCAGGGGCTGCATCAAAGGGTGCCAGCTCCTTCCTCAGCATCCTCACTTAACTGTGTGGGGAATTTGCCTCGGGCAAAGCCGACGCAGTTGTTTCAGGAGCACACAAGCTGTCCTGCAGAGTCCATCGGGAAACACATCAGGAGCTCAGATGGCTCCTGAGCAGCAGAGACATGAGACCATTCAAAGTCAGGTTGCCACTGAGCCTTGCAAAACCATCCTAGCTTTTCCCACCACTCCTTCCAGCCCTGTCAGGCTCCCCAAGCAAAAGTTAATGCTGCCATTGCCTGTGCAATGTGCTTGTACAGCTATGCATTAAACCGGGACTCATCAGCCAGAGATGTAATGCTCCTTATCATGGTCCTGTGCAACCCGGGGTGCTGACCCACGCCTGCTCTTGCTCAGTGCCCTATGCTCACCCAGGCTTTCAGGTTTGCATGTGAGTGGGATCAATAGGGATGAACCCAGTGTCAGCGTAGACTGCACCACAGAAAATTTGAACAAACCTTTTAGCATGCTCAGCTTGCGCTGTACCTCACCTCTTGTACTCGACACCTGGGTGTCGAACACTTAGTTTCCACAGTTGGTGTTTTATTTTGCTTTTGCTGTGGATGACAGCAAATGGGCATCTTCACTGAGTCTGTGCCACCTCTGCCTTCTACTGCGGCTGCCCTAGAAGCACAGAGCTCTCCTTATGGGGCCATATTTTACTGACAGAAGCATGAACCCCCTTCATTGCCAAATTTCCCAGCTCAGCTTTCCAGGTCTTTTTCAGAAGTTGCTGGGGACCCAAATATCCTAGTCCCAGCTAGCCCTGCCTCCTTCCTTGCTGCAGGAGCTCTCTTGCACACTGCTCCTGGGGCTGGGGAGGCTTCAGCAAGGAGCTCCTGCCTTTCCCAGCAAAGCCTCCTTCTCCAGCCCCAGAGTCCTCACCAGATCTTGTCTAGATGATTTTTTTTTTCCTGTGCTCTACTTATGTCTGTTCCTCCCAGTTAATCTCTCAGGGTTGCCCCCTACAAATCCCCCGAGCTGTGATTTATGCCCTTCATATACTTGTAGATAGTTATCATATCTTGCCATGGATGTCGGCTAGCCCCAGCTAGGCAGATTTAGCTCTTTTAATCTCTCTTCATAAGTCAATCCCTTCAGCTGCTTAATCATTTTTGTTGTTCTCCTCCAAATTCCCAACGAGATGGTTTGTCTTGCAAACGCCTGATGCATGGTCATATATTTCCCAAAACTTCAGCAGCTTAACACAGAAACAACACTGCACGGAGATTGTTTACTCGCCTGCAACCCAAAGAGTTGTTAAGCTCCTGATGAAATGCCAAATGGTTCCACGTGCTGGTGTGGGTCAAAACCCCCGGCTCAGCTGTGAGGGCGCGGAGATGGGATGGAGTCTGGTGACGTTGGATGGCTCTTGTGGGAGCTGTGTCTGAAAGGGGATGTGCACAAGTTCTATCAAAAAACCCTTTCATGGCCGAAAAAGCTCCACCACTGCCAACACACACGTCACCCGTGGTGGTAAGGATGTGCCCCACCGTGTGGCACGTCAGCAGGGTGGGTGGCACAGCCTGGCCAGGTGACGGTCACCCAAATGCCAAGCCCCATGCCACACTCACAGCGTTTCGTCACTCTTTTCTAGGTCAGCCCATGAGAAGATGTGATGAGGGAGCTGCTTCCTAATTGCTTCTCTGCCCAGCTTTATTGCATTTCTTTTAAAAGTGGGAGGTCTGTGGATGGTGTGCGAAGGCTGGGAAAAGCCACCTGGCCAAGGGGCCCATCGGAGAGGAGCAGGGCATATGGAAAAGGTTCAGGCAGGCTTTGATCCTGTCGGAGTCGTTCGGAGGAGGACAGGCGGGCGGTGGGAGTAGCTAGAGTGGGGAGGGAGCGCAGATGGGCTTTGACCTCACTCCGAAACATCAGAAAACATGTTTAAGGCTTCATGTTCAAAATACTCCAGCTACCCCTGCATTCCTCAGTTAGCAAACATGCTCGTGCTGCAGTTTACAACCCAGGAGCCACGGGCCATGGGCTGACAGCACGTGCACCTGCTATTTTAATAGAAGAGTCTTCACCATTTTTCTCAGCCTCCAAAATGAGGAGGGGAAACCTCCCCCACTCTTAAAACCAGGTCACAGGCACCAGCCTGCGAAGCTGGGGGAAGAGCCTGCTCTTTACAGTCCCTTCCAACACAAACCATTCTATCATTCTATGATATCAAGAGCCTTCATGTGCAGAAATGGGGTGAAGGAAGAGTGAGGTGTCCAATCCCTGGAGACATCCCAGAGGACGGTTTGTTGAACTGAGAGACAGGAGAGGACATCAGATTCCCCTGGGCAGAGGGATTCCTCTGATGCCCATTCCCACCGTCGTGAGCCTGCTTTCCACACCAGCACTGGGATCCTCAGCAAGAAACTCTCATAAACAAAAAGCACAATGGAAAATAAGGCTGTGTGTGGTGTGGGTGCAGGTGGGTCCCTGGGGAGAGGGGCAGGAGGGATGCACAGCGTAGGGGCTCTGCAACGAGTGTGGAGAGGTCTTGGAAGGGGCTCAGTGCACTTGGAAGGGAAAAAGGAGGACTCTGGCCATTCTCCCAAGTCCAGGGAGCACAGCACAGCAACAAGCACAGCAAACCCTATAGCCAAGGACAAGGGAGCTGGTCCCTGCCCGTCCCCACATCTCAATCCAGGAAGTCTCCTTGGGGTACATGGGGCCTTGATAGGACCCCAAAGCTGTGGACTTCTCCATTTCAGACAGGGATGATCCTCTGAGCAGACCAGGATTAGAGTTTCACCGATGAGCCCCAGCAGCTCTGGGCTGGCTGGGTGGCAGTTTACATTTTTCAATAACATCCCTCTCCCTCGTCCTTCCCTGTTCCCCAATACTTATTATTTCCCATCATAATGCCTTTTTCATCATGAGATAAAACTCTCCCACTCCCCCTAATTGGAAACAATAGCTGCAGAGCCTGCCAGCCTCCGCCGATGGCCTTGCTAAAGCCGGGGGCTTTAGTTCCTGTTGCAGCCAATGCACTCTTCTCCCTGTGCAAAGTTGCCGTTTTCATGTCCCTGGGGATGCGGAAGGGAGTCTAGGAGGGTGTCTGAGCCCTCCCCTGGCTGCTCAAGCCCCTCAGGTTGCCCTGTGTCAGGGCAGGAGCACCGTGCAGGGGCTGGGCTGCATGCACCATGGAGCATCCTCACCGCTGCCCTGCCTGGGGTCTCTGCTCCATGCTCCCAAATGCACCCCTGGTTTGGAGAGGCAAATTATAAAAAATAAGCAAAAAAAAAAAAGCTTCCAGTCCAGGAGACCTGCCTGGGCTTTTAAAGCAAAGCTGTTAGTGATGGGTAATCTCCTCTTTTCCTGGGAGGCCAGAGCACATTAGTATGAAAACCCTTCTGGAGTAAGGTGTGCCCAGGTGTAATCCAGTAAATCATGTACCACAGCCCTTCAGATCTGATCATCCACACTCGTATCTCCAGAGCTCTGCAGAGATCATTTAACAGGGGAATGATGGAGGTCTGGGGACAAGGACCGGTGTGTCCCATCACTGCCACCGCTCTCGCTGGAGGTTCTGGCCCTAGCCTGTCCTTGGGACAAGGCTGTACATCCCGGGATTGGGAACAGCGATGTTGCTGTGCAGGCCCTGCGGCTCGAGGGCTCAGTGGGGAATGCAGAGGAGTCCTGGCACGGCGTGTGCTGGGCTGCCAGGAGCAGCACTCCTCCTGCTTGGCTGCAGCCACCTTAGACGGGAACGGGTGGCCCTAAGCAGATCCCCTGCAAATCTCACTGCTGGCTGTTCCATTTCAGCTGCCGAGCTGTAAACCTGGTTCTCCCCTTTCCAAACATCAGTTCGAAAGTGTTGGTGTCCCAAGGGCAGGGGAGAGCAGGCAGACAAAATGCAGGGGGACCTAGGCAGTGTGGGAAATGCGCGGGGTCCGGGGCTGAGCTGCACCCAGCACAGCCGTTGGGGACCTCTGTCCCTGGTGCCTGTCGCTTGCAGCCAGGGCTTCCTAGGCAGGTGGCCAAATTCCAGCGGGAATCCAAGCCAGCTCCTCCCTTCCCCAGAGCTGGCAGCAGCAGGCAAGCCTTCCTGCCTGCCTGCAGACCCTGCATGCCGACCCTTGGAGAGCACAGCAGGAGCTCGGGAACCTGCTCCTTCCTGGACACCAAACGGCCCCTACTTCCCCAACCTCTTGGTCTAATGGAAACTCTATCTCTGCAAACACTTGCTCCTTTTATATCTTTCTCGGTTTTTTTTTATGGGGAGGCCTTGGAGGAGAGGGAATCGGAGGGGGTTGGCACTTCCCCCCTCCTCCTTGTCTCTCCAAAATAAAGGGATGCAGCTGGTGAGGCAGCAGTTTCTGGAGCAGTATGGATGGGGTGAGAAAATCATTACCTGCCTTAGGTTTCACTGTGGGAATGGCTGCACCTTTCACTGGGAAACGCTTGTGTCTGGGGGGACTTGAGAGGGGGAAGCAAGGGGGAGGTGGGAGCAAAGGGGCAAAAAAGGTCTGCAAACCAAAAAGGAAAGAAAGAAAAAGAAGAGGATTTTTTTTTTTTTTTTTTTTTTTTTTGCATGTAGA